>OX451737.1:402659605-403259605 GCA_948472305.1 Vicia faba | reverse complement strand
TATCTCTCATAATGATGAGACTACAATCTGTTGGAGTAACAAAATCTCAACAATGAACTATCTTCCATAATGACGAGACTACCATCCATCGGAGTAACAAATCTCAACAACAAACTATCCCCCATAATGACGAGACTACCATTCATCGGATTAAAAAATATCAACAATGAACTATCTCCCATAATGATGAGACTACCATCCATTGGAGTAATAAATCATTAATCTTATATGGGAAATAACAGACTTACTGGGGAAGTATAAGTTGCTCAAATAAAGAGACCTGCCACTTGCTGTTATGAGAAGGAGTTGCAATGATGCTGCTGGGAAAGGAATTATGACTTCCTGGGGAAATGCCAATGTATTCCTACTGAGGAGGTAAAGTATTGTCATGCAAAATAAATTCACATTCTCAAATTCGGGCCTAAATCCTATAGAAATCAGAATAACAATGTTTCCAGGGACCACAAATTCAAAACAGAAATAAACCGGAATGAAACAGTCAACCAAGATAGCACCTGATGAGGACTAAGCTCAAAAGGGGACCACAAATCATCCAGATAATGAGCTGAATAGGAAGGCTAAAACAAAATTCTTCCACGAGGGATAACTCAGTGGGGAAATTGAAAAAATATACACTTTCTGCTTAAGGTTGACACTCTATTGGAGAGAGGGTAACATAACTCTGCAAAATAGGGTAATATGCCAACAAAATATTAATGAATGCAAACGAACAATGAACTTTAATTTAGCTATGCATGATGTATGTGTTAATGTATGAATGTTATCATGTATATGTGTGATCGGTGGATCTGGAACTGACCGTTTAACGCTGGTTCGCGAAATGTCGCGGTAAGCAAGAGTCGCCACCGTCTTTTATTTTCTCCAAATGGAAAGGACAAAAGCACAGAAAAATTCCTTTAAAGAGATTGCTCTCGGTTCGGGAGGTAGGTTATAGAAAGGGAAGGTGTTAGCACCCTTGCTATCCATGGTTATCCATGGGCTCTTAGATACTTGCTCATTGTGTTTTCAAATTGTTTTGCGTGCTTTTCAATGTGGGTTTAAAAAGTTTCTTTTGAAAAATTTCAGATCGACTCGTACGTCAGAGTGTTTGAAAAGTTTGCTTTGAAAGCTTTTGAAAAGTGTCAGTGTGAAAAGTCTTTTTGAGTTTGTTTTGAGATTAGAGCAAGTATCCTTGAGAACCTACCTACCCTAAGGAATTCGTCTGTGTAGATGTCCTTAAAAGTAGTGCCATCCCACCATTGAGAGGTAGGTAGCACCACCGTTGGAGGTGTTCGGGTCAATTCGATGTTCGGGACATGGTGATCACCAGAGCAATGGGAAGACACCTTAGAAGCTACCCTCATGCCAGGTTCCTGGATCATGAGGACTTACTAAGACACCCTCTACTCGACGATCACCTTTCGAGGTAAGGCAACAGTGAGGCGTACCCTAGGGGTGGTGTGTGCGATTCGTGTGTCGTTTTCATTGATATTTGTCTTGTCATGTTCATTGTGATCTACGCTTGATTTTATTTAAGTCCATACATTCTTTCATGCTTTTGTTAACAGTTAGGAGTGCGGAAAAGATAAATCTACGACTATTACAAAGGCGCGGGCCCACATCGCCAAAATTTCCAGGACCCGATTTAGCGGAAAAATAAATAATGCGAAGAAAATAAAGTGCGAAAAATAAATTACATGGCTTTGGGATATTTACAAAATTATAATAAGCGATAATAAAATAAATGCGCAATTTAAATGATTAATGACGGGCGTTGGACCCTTTTTGCAAATAATTAAAGGTTAATGAGAATTAAAAATTAAATGATTAAATGTTTTTTGGTATTTTGTGTTTTTTAGATTTAATAAAAAAAAAAAGAAATTAATTAAAACTAAGTTAAGAAGCAAACCCTAATTCTAATATTTTTTTATTTATTAAGAAAGAATTAAAATAAGATCTAAATTAAACCTAATTGATTATGTACAATTTTAATTTATGAAAATAAGATAATAAATAAATAATATTGTTATTCTGAAAAAAAAGGAAAAATATTAAAGGGAATAAAAAAACTTAATTAACCTAATTTTTTTATTTTGTTGGATTTTTATTAAAAAAGAGATTGAAATTAAAACCTAATTAACTAAATATTGACATATTAATTTGTTGATGAAAATAATTATTATAAAATGAATATTACGTTTTTTGGTCTTTTTCTGATTTTTTATAATGCTTTTTATATTTTATAGAAAAAAAAAATAAGTTAATTAAAGCAATTAAATAAATCATACAATAATTAAAATAGAAAAAATAAAATAAAGAAAGCAAACCAGAGTGGGGGTGCTGCCCCAAATTTTGGAGGTATAAGCCTGAAAAGCCTGGCCCAATAAGGGTTGATTCATTGACTTTCTGGAATTAGGTATGATGCGTTGACTGGTGCTTAGGGTACTCCTTTGATCATGGCCCTTGATTTTGCTTTCCAGGACACATGGCTGGTGATACTTGAGTGTGTATGGTGAATTTCCTCAAGCGCGCTGCATAAGAGCTTTTTATGAAAAATAATATGAGACTTTTGCCAGACCTGGGACTTGAACCCAGGTCTTGAAGATTACAAGCACAACACATGACCACTAGACCAAGCGCATTTCAATTAGTACATGATAAACAATAAATAATATAAAGAAAAAACGCTAATGCTTTGGAATTTCGCGCGCAGTTTGAATCCACCTATCACACGTTGCCACGCAGTCTTCGTCCTCGTTCTTCCCTGAAACATAAGCATATGGCCACGGTTTTCTGGGCGTGGTCTAAAGCCGTTTTCAAAAAAATAGCGATTAGGTCATGTCCTAATATAAATTAGGCGCGACCCCCTCAATGAGCTTGTTGGAAGCTTCTGATTCTCATGGTGCCAATCTCGCATCTCAATTTTTCCATAGGAGTAAACCCCTAATTTTTTATCTCTGAAACCCTAAGATGTATCAATGGCAACTCTTCATAAAACGCATGAAAACTCAATTAAGTTATATGGTTAGTACAGAAACTTCATAAGGAATAATAATATACAAGCAAAAATGCAAGAAGATGCTTAAATCATGAGATGCGATTTCAATATTTCCTTGGTTCAGTGGGACTCGTGAATACCAATTCTTTGCGCTTTTGTTATTGTTTGGGATTGGAACACCTTCAGAATTGTCCAAGGAAGCTATTGAAACGAGAATGGAACCTTGAATCGCCCTAGAACCTTGAAATCAGATTTCAGTTTTTATGAGAATTTTTCAATTTGCCAATGCTTCAGTATGCGCAGCTTTTTCAGTCTCCGAGCATTAGGGTTATCTTCTGATCATATATGGAGCATGTTAGGTCAACAATTTCCACAAAAATCTCTTGCAATTATGAATTGAAGATTTGATTTTCTTCCATTATTTTTTCAATCTTTTTCACATGGTTTTTGTGCAAATCATATCCAATTCAATCCAATTCTCCCTAATCAGCATGTGCACGAAATATTGACATTATAATGTGCATAAAAAGATTTTTTAGGTTAAGGTTTTTTTATTTTTCATGAATTAAAATCATTTAAATGAATATAAATTAATATTAATTCAAATAAATAATTAAAAAATATGAGAATACTTCCCTTTGGGCCTAGTGGTCGTGCATAGGCTTGGCATGAAGAAATTTGGAAGATAATTGAGCCCATTTGCATTTTTAGGCCTTTTGCATCAATGTTGACTTTCAAAAATTTCCAAAAATTTCCCAACTTCCACAAGGCATAACTTGGTCAATTTTTAAGCTTTTCACATGTTCTTGGACATTTTGGAAAGGTCTTTGAGTCCTTTAACCAATGCCTTTGGTCCCATGTCATTTTGATTTACCAATCTCAAGTTATGGCTTTTGACTTAAAGTCACTTTTTGTTGACTTTTGAAAATGACCTATAATGTTGAAATTGATAACTTTTTGTGAGAGCATTTCTTGGACTTGGAACATGAAGATGAATTGTAGGAAATGTCTTTCTCTTCAAAATGAGCTTTGGATGGAATTTTTCTGATAATCCATGTGAAAGTTATGCCCTGGTCAATTTCTGTTGACTTTTTCAGCTGTCCAAATATAGCAACTTTTGCATCTTTGATGATTTCTGAGCCAAATTTTGAGAATCATGATCAAGCATTGATCAAATGATGTTTGTGGCTTCAAAATGATATGTTGACCAAAAATTTGAACTTTTGACTGTCAAATGACCATTTTGCCCCTACAGTTGACTGTAGTGCAATTTAGGGTTTTGACTGTGCAATTTTGAGCTGAATGCCTTGGAACTTGACATGAGGATATTTGACCATCTTTGTAGGCACATGAGGCTTGATTGGGCCTTTGAAAAGTTCATTTGCTTGACCAGAACTCAAACCCTAGTTTTGACTGTCTAGGAGACAGTTGAGCTGCACAACCCTGGAGGAATTTTGTGACCTTGACTTTTGACAATTCTAGATGAATATGGGAGGGCATATTTTGGGGTACAACAGTTGCCCCTGTTCAATCTTCTTAGACCTGAGGATGCAGATTGGCTGACGTGCCTTTCGTAATCCGAGGGTAGAAGATGATTGGACACTAGAGTGCCCAGAAATTTGCGCTCACATAGTTGCAATGATGATGAGGGAATGGGCTTATAGATGCCATTTGGATGTTGCTTGGATAGGATGATGGGCTTATAGATGCCATCTGGACGTTGATCGCGTAGGAGAGTCCTTAGCGAGAACCTGCATACCTGCAAAACAAAAAAATGAGTACCTGACACGTCGCAGGAGCTGATTTTAGATGCTTGATATAGCTATGTCCTGACTGGTTACAGGAGCTGGGTCTGGAGCTTCAAACGCTGATGAATGAACCAGGGATGGTTGCTGCCTTGGTATGAATGGTAAGAGAATCCTGAATGATTTCCACCTCAACAACGCTCGTTGAGAAAATCTTGGTGAGGATTACCATCTTCGTAGTGTCAGGAAGAGAACCAAAGGACATTATGATCTCAAAGGGAGTTACCTCTCTCACGTTGGAGAGGGAACTATAGGAAATTATAATCTAAAAGGAGATATCACCTCACGCTCATGCCGGAGAGGGAAACATCTGAAAAGGGAATTACCACCTCACACGCCGTTGGAGAGGGGACCATAGGGGAATATCACCTCACGCTCATCGTCGGAGAGGAAAACATCTTGAAAAAGGAATTACCACCTCACGCTCACCGTCGGAGAGGGGACCACAAAAGAATATTACCTCACGCTCATCGTCGGAGAGGAAAACATCTTGAAAAAGGAATTACCACCTCACGCTCACCGTCGGAGAGGGGACCACAAAAGAATATTACCTCACGCTCATCGTCGGAGAGGAAAACATCTTGAAAAAGGAATTACCACCTCACGCTCACCGTCGGAGAGGGGACCACAAAAGAATATTACCTCACGCTCATCGTCGGAGAGGAAAACATCTGAAAAAGGAATTACCACCTCACACGCCGTTGGAGAGGGGACCATAAGAGCACTTCTACTGAGTCTTTATCAGAAAAATCTGTTTGGGGTCGATTTAACTGGACCAGAGAAATCCTTGAAATATGTTTGAGAGTTTCAACTGCATCCTTCCTGAAAGGTAAAGGTCAGTTACATGCAATGCATGATATGGATCAAGCAATGATGTTATCAATATAAATGAGACTTGTATGATGCAATACGTTATGCATGCTATAATGATGTATGTGATGATTCATGTATGTTTTTGTCTAGGAAAATAAATCCTTGACGGGTGCCGGGAAGTCATATCCTGGGCTGATGTGGAGGAATAGCTTTTGCTTCCGCTAGGGATGATTGTTGCAAGAATACCGGTAGGAGGAGATAACTCCGTTGAGGAATGAACTTGGCAAATGAAATAATTCTGCGGGAGAAAAGATACTCTAGCGATCATGCTGGGGAGTGTTACTCTGTGGGGATAGCGATGCTTTGCTGCGTTGATGAAGATAACTCCTTTGGGGATACCGTTGATGAGTTATGCTGGGGATATCTTTGTTGTGCTGGAAGCGTTGATAGACTTCGCTGGGGGTAGGAGGATATTTTGCCGAGGACGCTCTTTCCGTGGCTTTTGGCTGAGGATAACCCAGTTATATCCTGTTAAGGAAATAACTCTTTAAATCAAGCCGGGACGACGCGTTCGTGCTCTGCGAGGGGTAAGCTTCCAGAATCTACTGGGGATAAGCTTACTGCTTGGGGAGATATGAATTCCAACTTTCCGGGGGAAACTGGGTTGGACTCTCCTGGGGGAGGTTTGATATGCTGGGAAGTGATTCCTTTGAATAGTGGTATACCGCCGGGGAACAATCTTTAAACCAGGACTGCCGGGGATACTTGTTAAGAATATATGTATTGCTGCTGAGGAATGTTTGAGATCGGCTGGAGGATACTCAATTCCTTTGATATTTGATGACTTTGCTTAGAGAAGAATGTATTGACTTGTTGAACCACTCTCTGGGGAGTTAAGATACACCTGGCCGTGTTCTTTAGCTGAACCTACTTTGGTACCTTGGAGGATAGAACAATTAGACTGCTCAGACAACTCTTTTATTGCCCCTGTTTCCAGTGTCACCTGCAATGAATTCCTTTGTTTCGTATGCAAATATTTATGAGTTAGCAAATTATTGTCAATGCATACATCACAAATTGAACCTTGGACGTTCTTCGCAAAACAAAACAGAAAAAGAAAAACACTTGGGCACGTTTAACTGAAGATATATTTTTTATTGATTTTTGAATGGCCTGAAAATAGGCGTTTTGTATACAAGAGGCTGACGTCCTAGTAAGAGGTACGTCGCCGATCAAAAGAGTTTATACAAGTTTTGTACAAAAGAAAAATAAAACAGCTGTGTGAAAGATGAATGATCCACTGGGTTTCAACTCTGCTATTGTCTTCATAACTTCGAGCGTCTCATCACTTGATGACCTTGGTTGAAGATGAAGCTGACTGATCGATGCCGTTTGAACTTGATGCTGATACCGGATTCTGGATGCAAAGTGATCAATGAGACATAGTTTTACGCTTTATCCCTAATTTTTGCCTGGACCGCCCTTTCGGGTTTTCAGTCCACCGGGATACCCATTTTTGCCCAAGCCGCCCTTTCAGGTTTTCGACTTGCCGGGTGTACAGATTTTTTTCATTTTCATCCCTACATTTTGCCCGAACCCTTTTGGTTCGACGGGAAGCCCTAACTTTTGCCTAGGCATGTCAGCCTAGCGGGTCTTTTTCATGCGTAGTATTTTTTAACTATGTCTGCATTGGCGGGGTGAGGAAGGTCGTCACCATCCATGTTGGTTAATATCATTGCTCCTCCTGAGAACACATGCTTAACCACAAATGGCCCTTCGTATGTAGGGGTCCATTTGCCCCTTGGATCACTCTGAGGAAGTATGATTCTCTTGATAACCAGATCCCCAACTTGATATTCCTGTGGTCTGACCTTTTTGTTAAACGCCCTGATCATCCGTTTCTGATACGTCTGACCATGACAGATAGCAGCAAGTCTCTTTTCATCAATAAGGTTGAGTTGATCAAGTCGTGTCTGGATCCAATCATCTTCGTTCAGATTTGCATCCTTCATTATCCGGAGAGAGGGAATTTGCACTTCGATCGGCAAGACTGCCTCCATACCATAAACCAGAGAGAAAGGAGTTGCCCCGGTTGACGTCCTAGCTGAGGTACGGTACCCATGCAGAGCGAACGGTAACATCTCGTGCCAATCTTTGTACGTTACTGTCATCTTTTGCACGATCTTCTTGATGTTCTTGTTAGCTGCTTCTACAGCCCCATTCATCTTCGGTCTGTAAGGAGAAGAATTGTGGTGCTGTATCTTGAACTGTTCGCAAAGCTCAGCAATCATCTTATTGTTCAGATTGGTACCGTTGTCTGTAATTATCCGTTCAGGGACGCCATATCGACAGATCAGATTGTGCCGAATGAACCGTGCCACAACAGTCTTGGTTACTGTAGCATAGGATGCTGCTTCAACCCACTTCGTAAAATAGTCAATCGCCACTAGGATGAAGCGATGTCCATTGGATGCCGTAGGTCTTATCTCGCCGATCATGTCTATGCCCCACATTGCGAATGGCCAGGGCGCAGTCAGAACATTCAGGGGAACCGGAGGAACATGCACCTTATCTGCGTAGATCTGGCACTTGTGGCATGTCCTAGAATGTTGGTAGCAATCAGCTTCCATGGTAGACCAGTAATATCCTGCCCGTAGGATCTTCTTAGCCATGGTGTGCCCACTGGAATGCGTACCAAAGGTCCCGTCATGTAGTTCTTCCATGATTTGTTCTGCTTCAGTTTTGTCCACACAACGCAGTAAGGTTGAATCATGGTTTCTCTTGTACAGGATGCCGTTGCTTAGGAAGAACTTTGCTGCGAACCTCCTCAGGAATTTCTTATCATTGATAGAGGCACCTTCAGGGTATTCCTGAGCTTCCAGATATCTCTTCACTTCGTGGTACCAAGGCTTCTCAGTTACCAATTCAGTTTCGAGATCACAACAGTATGCCGGTTCGTCCAGTTTCTCGATGGTGATCTGGGGAGCTTCGTTATCCCATTTAACCTTGAACATTGAAGACATTGTAGCTAACGCGTCCGCTAACTGATTCTCTTCTCTTGGAAAATGCTCGAAGGTTATCTCTGTGAAGTGGGGAATCAGGGTCAACACACATTCTTTGTAAGGAATCAAGTTTGGATGTTTCGTATCCCACTCTCCATTGATCTGATTGATCACTAGAGCGGAATCTCCGAAGACACTGAGGAACTTGATTCGTAGGTCGATAGCAGCTTGAAGACCCATGATACACGCCTCATACTCCGCCATGTTGTTGGTACAGTTGAAACATAGCCGGGCAGTGAGTGGAGTATGAGTACCCTGTGGAGATATGATGATGGCGCCGATACCATTTCCCAAAGCATTGGAAGCTCCGTCAAAGTGCATAGACCATCGGGATCCTGGCTCAGGTCCTTCATCCGGTCCAGGTACTTCACAATCAGTTACAATCATGATGCTTTCATCCGGAAACTCGAAGTTCATTGATTGGTAGTCATCTACAGCTTGATGAGCTAAGTGGTCTGCCAATACACTCCCTTTGATGGCTTTCTGGGTGGTGTACTGAATGTCGTATTCCGTCAAGATCATCTGCCATCTTGCAATTCTCCCAGACAGAGCAGGCTTTTCGAATATGTATTTTATCGGATCCATCTTTGAGATCAACAAGGTAGTGTGAGTCAGCATATACTGTCTCAGCCGGCGAGCAGCCCATACCAAAGCGCAGCAAGTTTTCTCAAGCAGTGAGTATCGGGTCTCACAGTCGGTAAACTTTTTGCTAAGGTAATAAATGGCATGCTCTTTTCGGCCAGACTCGTCATGCTGCCCCAGCATACACCCCATTGAGTTGTCTAGCACTGTCAGATATAGTATCAGAGGTCTCCCTTCAACCGGTGGCATAAGGATGGGTGGTTCTTGGAGATACTCTTTGATTTTGTCGAAAGCAGCCTGACATTCATCGTTCCAACGTACTACCTGATCTTTCTTCAGCAGCTTGAAGATTGGCTCACAGGTAGCAGTCAAATGAGATATGAATCGAGCGATGTAATTCAGGCGTCCTAAAAAGCCTCTGACCTCCTTCTCTGTTTTAGGAACTGGCATCTCTTGAATAGCTTTGACCTTAGCAGGGTCCACTTGAATACCTTTATCACTGACCACGAAGCCTAGCAACTTCCCAGATCTTACCCCGAAGGTGCACTTGTTCGGGTTCAATCTCAGCTTATACAATTTCAACCGGTCAAACAACTTCTGCAGGTGATCTAGATGCTCTTCCTCAGTCTGGGACCTAGCGATCATGTCGTCCACATACACTTCGATCTCATGATGGATCATATCATGAAATAAGGCAATCATGGCACGCTGGTAGGTTGCCCCAGCATTCTTCAATCCGAACGGCATGACCTTGTAACAGAAGGTGCCCCACTGAGTAACAAATGTAGTCTTCTCCATGTCTTCAGGTGCCATCTTTATCTGATTGTAACCTGAAAAGCCATCCATGAAAGAGAACACATTATGCTGAGCTGTATTATCAACAAGGACATCAATATGAGGTAAGGGGAAGTCATCCTTGGGGCTGGCCCTGTTCAGATCCCTGTAATCAACACACATTCTGACCTTGCCGTCCTTTTTAGGTACCGGCACCACGTTAGCAACCCACTGAGGGTAAGAAGTCACTGCAAGGAACCCGGCATCAAACTGTTTCATCACCTCGGCCTTAATCTTCTCGGACATCTCTGGACGCATCCGACGGACCTTTTGTTTAACTGGAGGGCAGTCTTCTCTAGTCGGCAAATGATGGACAACAATATCGGTATCCAACCCTGGCATGTCTTCGTAGGACCAGGCAAAGATCTCCATATAGTCGTGTAACATCTTGGTTAACCGTTGCTTCACGCTGAGCTCTAGGTTGGCACCAATCTTTACCTCTTTTCTGTCTGCCTCAGTACCCAGGTTTATAGTTTCCACTGGCTCTTCATGGGGTTGAATTGCCCTCTCTTCCTGAAGCAACAGTCTTGCAAGCTCGCCAGGTACTTCGCAATCATCTTCACCTTCGTCTTCGGCTAAGTTGATCGGATTTTCGAAGTCATAATTGGCATTAGCAGAGCTGTTATCAGTGAGATCCAGAGTGGATTGGAACCTGTATGAGTGAGTGTGTGTGTAAATACAGCTGTTTTTGAAAATTATGTAAAGGAAATGAAAGATAAAAAGGGAACACAATATTTGCAATGCGAAAATAGTCCAAGATTTTCATTCATGATGTATAAAATGACAGTTCATATGCCCTCACAAATAGAACCACGGTGCCTCGGGTAAGACACCGGGCCATAGAGTTTATCAATGTTTATTACAAAATATCAAAACATGGGAATTCATTACTGTGTCACAAAGGTAACAGGGGTGTGATCCTTTGCACTCCAATTGTTCAATCCTTCTTCGGCCGTCGGATAAATCCAGCTGTTGAATTCGGCTTCGTCCACTTCAAAGTCTTCCCCGACAGCATTCACTTCTGAACCCTTGATAAATACCGGAGGCCTTCCGATCTTCTCTTTCCTCATAGCTCTCTGCCCTTCTGAGGTGAAACCCAGCCCAAGTTTATCAGTCTTCTGGGTGAAGTCTGGCAGTCTGCCCCAGTTGGTATCTTCACCCTTTTGCACTACAGCCCTGGCATCCTTTAGGGAAGCCATCTTCAGAGGACCACCTGCTTCTGCTGTTTCTGCTGCGATTGGAAACACCTCCTCGAAATGCTGAAAGGGGGTCTCAATGAACTCCCCATCCATCTCAATGTATCTGAACGAGTTTAGGTGGCTCACCATGTACTCTTCCTCACCTTGCACGGTGACGATCTTCCCTCTGACGGGGTACTTCAGTTTTTGATGCAAGGTAGAGGTCACTGCCCCAGCCTTATGTATCCAGGGTCGACCCAGCAGACAAGAGTAAGATGGACGGATATCCATCACATAAAAAGTGGAGTCGAACACCTGAGAACCCACACGAATTGGAATGTCCACCTCCCCATGGACCATCCTCTTTGAACCATCAAAGGCCCTGACGATAATGTTGCTTGGTTTTAAATCAAGGCCTTCACAATCTAGACGATCCAGAGCCTTCTTGGGTAGCACATTCAAAGATGACCCAGTATCAACCAACACGTGTGCCAAGGTGGTGCCCCTGCATTCGATTGAGACATGCAGAGCATCATTATGATCTTTCCCTTTCATGGTCAAATCAGCGTCTGAAAAACCCAAGCCGTTGTCCGCCGTTAGACTTGCCACGCAATCAGTGAATTGGACTGCAGAAGTTTCATGTGGCACATGAGCCTTTTTAAGGAATGAGATGAGGGCCTTTGCATGGGCCTCAGAGCACAGCAGTAAAGAGAGCATGGAGATTTTGGAGGGCGTATGCCCCAACTGTTCCACGACATTAAAGTCACTCTTCTTTATAATCTTTAGAATTTCTTCCATCTCTTGTGGGGAGGCCTCAGCAGCTATAGATATGGGTACCTCCATCTGGGCAGGCTCAGTTTCAATTCCCTTGCCCCGAGCATTGGATGACTCGGCAGCAGGAGAAACAATAGGATCAGCAGCAGGAATAACGACTTGATCAGCAACGGGAGCAGGTGTACTTGCAGGAATTATCAGGAGTGGTCTTCTAGCAGCAGGTGGCGCAATGTCAGGCGAGAAGAGCCTGCCACTGCGGGTAACTTTGGCCGGGCCAGTGATGTCACAGACGCTGGCGCCAGCGTTGAGCTCTTGTTTTACTCCATTTATATATACATCTGCCCCATAGTGCCAAGGGACAGCTTTGTTGGATACATAGGGCAGGGGCCCAGGAACAGTGATAGTGACAGGTGCAACGGTCAGAATTTGGACAGGCTTCTTCTGGAGAGCCGGGATCGGATTGTTGAAGATAGTCACCACAGAGACTTCTTCCATTGGAACCACACGAACAGCAGACTTCTTGAATAATATCTCCTTGCTGTCCATTAAGCTTTGGATGCCTAACTTGAGCAAGGGACAACCGGATGGGGACACGATGCAGAACAGGCAACCCTCACTACAACCCGGAAATAAACCGGCCTGCAGTAGGTTCTTCTTAATGATCTTCAAAGGAGTGGCTAGATCACCCACAGAAACAGCATAAACATCTTCATCAATAGCATTTACCCCGTGCTGAGGCATAGGGGCAGTAACTACATTCGGTTTTGCAGGCGCCTCGAATTGTATCTCTTTAGCATCGATAAGGTCTTGCACCTTATTCTTTAACGCCCAACAGTCATCAGTGGCATGCCCCGGGCTGTCTGAATGGTAAGCACAACGGGCATTCGGGTTGTACTTGGGAGAGGTAGTGTTAGGGAACTTTGGCGCCTCCTTGACAGTCACCAAATTGGTGGATAGTAACTGTGGCAGGATTTGCGACAGGGTCATGCTTAACCGAGTGAACTCTCTCCGGGGTCTATCAGCCCTTTGAGGATTGTTTGACCGGGGAGCGGCAGCAGGCGTAGCAATCATGACCGCACTGACAGATTGGCGGCGATCAGGTCTTTCTGATTTTCTGGAGCCATACACAGCACTAGACTCCTTTTTAAACGGTTTCTTGTCCGACCCAGATGATGATGCAGCCTTTGCAATCTTTCCAGACTTCAACCCAGCTTCAATTCTCTCTCCAGTTAAGATCAAATCAGTGAAACCAGCAGAAGAATTCCCAATGAGATGATTAAAGAACGGCCCAGATAGGGTCCCCAAGAACATGTCCACTAACTCTCGATCAGTCAAAGGTGGCTGCACCCTGCCAGCCAGATCTCTCCACTTCTGCGCGTACTCTTTAAAACCTTCGCTTACGCCCAACGACATACCCTGGAGTTGGGTACGCGTGGGGGCAAGGTCGGCATTATACTGATACTGCTTGTAGAAAGCAGTAGCCAGCTCCTCCCAGTTACGAACTTTGGTCCCATCCAGCTGATAGAACCATTCGAGATGAGTCCCTGAAAGACTCTCCTGGAAGAAGTGGATCCATAGATTCTTGTCCGCAGAGTACGGCTGAATCTTTCGAACATAGGACCTCAAATGCAGCTTGGGACAGGATGCCCCGTCATACTTGGAGAAGGTGGGAGCTTTGAATTTATGTGGAATGACCACACCAGTCGACAAACCCAGATCTCCGAAATCCAGCCCAGGTGTCTGTTGAACTTCCATGGCCTTCAACCTGTCCTCCAGTTGTTTGTACTTGTTGTCTTCAGGAGGATATTGTTCCTCATCAAAATCTGTCTCGTTGTCGGAGACCACCGGACTAGGAACCCTTGCTTCTGCCTGAGAAGGACTTTTGCCAACAGAAGAAACAACCTCTTCTTGGTGCAGAGTATTACCCAACCTTCGGCCCGAGTTGAATAGAACAGTTCTTCTTTTCTTCTTCTTCTCCTTCTTCAGGAGCATAGTCTTCAGTTCCTCTTGGCCTTTAGCTAGACCCAGGATTAGCTCTTGAAACTGCGCATTCTGCGCCTGGAGAGCCTTGATTGAAGTCTCAGTTGATTCAGATCCGGAATTCATGATGCTGAAATAAACAGCGAAGAACTGTAAGCAACCTGAAAAAGGGAAAAACCTGCTATGCACATGATGTATGAAGTGCGTATGAATTATGTTTTCAAAGACAATCGGGAATCAACTTTGTTAAACAAAAAGGAACACACTTCATTAGATTCAACTTTGTAACTGAAATTATTCAACAAGTTGCCCTTAGGCGTTTACATGAAATGAAACAACTGGAAAGGAAATAAAAACTGTAAAGGCACATTCAGAATTCCTCATTGATCCCATGGTCTCCTCTTCTCAGTACGGAGGTAGGCATTCAGGGCTCTCTCACTCTCCAACTGCTTTGTCAGCTTCTGGATCTTTGATTCCTGCTCGTTGAACTTTTCCCGGTAAGAATCCCGTTCTTCTTGCAGTTGCGACCAAGATCTCTTCAATGTCTCATAATCAGTAGGTATCTGAGGAGGAAGAACAGTTGGAGGAACACCATCTTTATCAGGATACTCAAGGATGACTGGTCTGACAGCTTCATACGGCATACCTAACTTCTGAGCACGGATGCGGACCCATTTGTAGTAGGCTTCCATAGGTAGAGAAGTCTTTGGCCCTAGCTCTTGTGGGTCAGCTTTATGAACCTTCTCCCAAGCCTTGATGAACCTACGACGTAGCTCGTCACTATCCACCTGAAACTCGAAACTGATGTGAGGCACCAACATTTCATGGGGGCCTGCTCTTCTTGCTCTTCCAAACTGACGGAGTGCTAGACATGGATTGTACGAGATCCCTCCTTGAGTACCGATCAGAGGAACATTAGGATACTCCCCGCATCGATCAATAATAGCCATCTCATCCAAACCTCTGCAAGTCCAAATGATGTCTTTATCGGTGAGAGACATTAGCCTGTGAGCCCAACCTCTTCCTTCTTGGTTCTTCAGTACGGACTTAGGGAGGTGCGAAATAAACCACCTCACCAACAAAGGGATACAACACCATAGGGTTCCTCGTCGTCGGGTAGTACGGGCATGGAGTTGTTGCAAGATGTCACCCAAGAGAGTGGGCACAGGATTCTGAGACATAAAGATCCTAATGGAAGTGACATTGATGAAGTTGTCAGGATTAGGAAACAGGACTAACCCATAGATTAGGAGAGCCAAGATGTCTTCATATGCCCTAAAGTCCAAGTCATTCCAGAAGCTGTTAGCTTTACCAATCAGAAACTTGGCCAAGAAACCCTTGACTCCGCTTCTAGTTACCCAGTTGTCTGTTACCTCTTGATGGGTCAAAGGAAGAGCTGCAGCAATGTCCTCCAGCCTGAGGGTCTTTTCCCAACCAGTAAAGGGAGTCTGATCCAAGATAGGGATACCAAGCAGATTAGAGAACTCTTCCAGGGTAGGGACCAGCTGGAAGTCTTGAAAGGTAAAGCACTGGTACTGAGGGTCATAGAACTGTGTCAGAACACTCATCAACTGTTGATCCCGCTTTGCAGTGACTAAACTGAGAAGAGAACCATGCCTCTGAATGAAGGAAGTGGTGTTTGGAATTCTGCTAACCAACTCATCAATCAACTCAGGTGAACGAACAAAGTTGAACCGGATAGTATTCCTTCGTACAGGCATCATAATGTCCTACAAAACAGAGCAAAGATGAAACCCTCTTGTCTTTGAAATGGTCAGTTCTTATGCAGGATGCATGCAATGCTCATGATGCTATGATGTTATGATAAAGCACACCACATACAGATACAAAGGCAAACATAGTAAGGCACACAAGGCACACAAGACAAGCCCTTAAGGTTTAAGGCCAGCATGAGGTCTAGGTATTACCCTCTTTCAGTTTGTTGGTTCATACCTGTCCTAATCAAAAGTAACCGGGTTCTTAGAGGATCCCAATATCATTGACTACCCTCAATCGGTCATAACTCCAGCATCGCAATCTTTTCTTGCGGCCAGAACCATCACGAGAGTTTAGCCTCAATGGGCGTAGCATACTGCTACTGTTCTAAAGGCCAAGTTGTGTCAATTAAGGTTCTAAGGTTGTTGGTGCTTAACGACTCCTTAGAAGACCCATATTCTCCTCGTTGCGACACAAGGGATATCGGTACAGACTAAGGTGTCACACCAACGTAGCCACTGCTTCACCTGTGTCGGTCTACGCCGGACAGGTCCCTCACAGCTTATGCTACCTAAACAGGGTTTCCCCAGATCCGGGTTAGGATCTATGTATCTCCGATGCAACCCACAACAGTAAATCAAGCAAAACAATACAAGTGAAAACATAGTTATGACCTAGCCCTAAGGTACACCTCACTTTAAAAGGTTCCCCAGCAGAGTCGCCAGTTCTGTGTTCGGTGGATCTGGAACTGACCGTTTAACGCTGGTTCGCGAAATGTCGCGGTAAGCAAGAGTCGCCACCGTCTTTTATTTTCTCCAAATGGAAAGGACAAAAGCACAGAAAAATTCCTTTAAAGAGATTGCTCTCGGTTCGGGAGGTAGGTTATAGAAAGGGAAGGTGTTAGCACCCTTGCTATCCATGGTTATCCATGGGCTCTTAGATACTTGCTCATTGTGTTTTCAAATTGTTTTGCGTGCTTTTCAATGTGGGTTTAAAAAGTTTCTTTTGAAAAATTTCAGATCGACTCGTACGTCAGAGTGTTTGAAAAGTTTGCTTTGAAAGCTTTTGAAAAGTGTCAGTGTGAAAAGTCTTTTTGAGTTTGTTTTGAGATTAGAGCAAGTATCCTTGAGAACCTACCTACCCTAAGGAATTCGTCTGTGTAGATGTCCTTAAAAGTAGTGCCATCCCACCATTGAGAGGTAGGTAGCACCACCGTTGGAGGTGTTCGGGTCAATTCGATGTTCGGGACATGGTGATCACCAGAGCAATGGGAAGACACCTTAGAAGCTACCCTCATGCCAGGTTCCTGGATCATGAGGACTTACTAAGACACCCTCTACTCGACGATCACCTTTCGAGGTAAGGCAACAGTGAGGCGTACCCTAGGGGTGGTGTGTGCGATTCGTGTGTCGTTTTCATTGATATTTGTCTTGTCATGTTCATTGTGATCTACGCTTGATTTTATTTAAGTCCATACATTCTTTCATGCTTTTGTTAACAGTTAGGAGTGCGGAAAAGATAAATCTACGACTATTACAAAGGCGCGGGCCCACATCGCCAAAATTTCCAGGACCCGATTTAGCGGAAAAATAAATAATGCGAAGAAAATAAAGTGCGAAAAATAAATTACATGGCTTTGGGATATTTACAAAATTATAATAAGCGATAATAAAATAAATGCGCAATTTAAATGATTAATGACGGGCGTTGGACCCTTTTTGCAAATAATTAAAGGTTAATGAGAATTAAAAATTAAATGATTAAATGTTTTTTGGTATTTTGTGTTTTTTAGATTTAATAAAAAAAAAAAGAAATTAATTAAAACTAAGTTAAGAAGCAAACCCTAATTCTAATATTTTTTTATTTATTAAGAAAGAATTAAAATAAGATCTAAATTAAACCTAATTGATTATGTACAATTTTAATTTATGAAAATAAGATAATAAATAAATAATATTGTTATTCTGAAAAAAAAGGAAAAATATTAAAGGGAATAAAAAAACTTAATTAACCTAATTTTTTTATTTTGTTGGATTTTTATTAAAAAAGAGATTGAAATTAAAACCTAATTAACTAAATATTGACATATTAATTTGTTGATGAAAATAATTATTATAAAATGAATATTACGTTTTTTGGTCTTTTTCTGATTTTTTATAATGCTTTTTATATTTTATAGAAAAAAAAAATAAGTTAATTAAAGCAATTAAATAAATCATACAATAATTAAAATAGAAAAAATAAAATAAAGAAAGCAAACCAGAGTGGGGGTGCTGCCCCAAATTTTGGAGGTATAAGCCTGAAAAGCCTGGCCCAATAAGGGTTGATTCATTGACTTTCTGGAATTAGGTATGATGCGTTGACTGGTGCTTAGGGTACTCCTTTGATCATGGCCCTTGATTTTGCTTTCCAGGACACATGGCTGGTGATACTTGAGTGTGTATGGTGAATTTCCTCAAGCGCGCTGCATAAGAGCTTTTTATGAAAAATAATATGAGACTTTTGCCAGACCTGGGACTTGAACCCAGGTCTTGAAGATTACAAGCACAACACATGACCACTAGACCAAGCGCATTTCAATTAGTACATGATAAACAATAAATAATATAAAGAAAAAACGCTAATGCTTTGGAATTTCGCGCGCAGTTTGAATCCACCTATCACACGTTGCCACGCAGTCTTCGTCCTCGTTCTTCCCTGAAACATAAGCATATGGCCACGGTTTTCTGGGCGTGGTCTAAAGCCGTTTTCAAAAAAATAGCGATTAGGTCATGTCCTAATATAAATTAGGCGCGACCCCCTCAATGAGCTTGTTGGAAGCTTCTGATTCTCATGGTGCCAATCTCGCATCTCAATTTTTCCATAGGAGTAAACCCCTAATTTTTTATCTCTGAAACCCTAAGATGTATCAATGGCAACTCTTCATAAAACGCATGAAAACTCAATTAAGTTATATGGTTAGTACAGAAACTTCATAAGGAATAATAATATACAAGCAAAAATGCAAGAAGATGCTTAAATCATGAGATGCGATTTCAATATTTCCTTGGTTCAGTGGGACTCGTGAATACCAATTCTTTGCGCTTTTGTTATTGTTTGGGATTGGAACACCTTCAGAATTGTCCAAGGAAGCTATTGAAACGAGAATGGAACCTTGAATCGCCCTAGAACCTTGAAATCAGATTTCAGTTTTTATGAGAATTTTTCAATTTGCCAATGCTTCAGTATGCGCAGCTTTTTCAGTCTCCGAGCATTAGGGTTATCTTCTGATCATATATGGAGCATGTTAGGTCAACAATTTCCACAAAAATCTCTTGCAATTATGAATTGAAGATTTGATTTTCTTCCATTATTTTTTCAATCTTTTTCACATGGTTTTTGTGCAAATCATATCCAATTCAATCCAATTCTCCCTAATCAGCATGTGCACGAAATATTGACATTATAATGTGCATAAAAAGATTTTTTAGGTTAAGGTTTTTTTATTTTTCATGAATTAAAATCATTTAAATGAATATAAATTAATATTAATTCAAATAAATAATTAAAAAATATGAGAATACTTCCCTTTGGGCCTAGTGGTCGTGCATAGGCTTGGCATGAAGAAATTTGGAAGATAATTGAGCCCATTTGCATTTTTAGGCCTTTTGCATCAATGTTGACTTTCAAAAATTTCCAAAAATTTCCCAACTTCCACAAGGCATAACTTGGTCAATTTTTAAGCTTTTCACATGTTCTTGGACATTTTGGAAAGGTCTTTGAGTCCTTTAACCAATGCCTTTGGTCCCATGTCATTTTGATTTACCAATCTCAAGTTATGGCTTTTGACTTAAAGTCACTTTTTGTTGACTTTTGAAAATGACCTATAATGTTGAAATTGATAACTTTTTGTGAGAGCATTTCTTGGACTTGGAACATGAAGATGAATTGTAGGAAATGTCTTTCTCTTCAAAATGAGCTTTGGATGGAATTTTTCTGATAATCCATGTGAAAGTTATGCCCTGGTCAATTTCTGTTGACTTTTTCAGCTGTCCAAATATAGCAACTTTTGCATCTTTGATGATTTCTGAGCCAAATTTTGAGAATCATGATCAAGCATTGATCAAATGATGTTTGTGGCTTCAAAATGATATGTTGACCAAAAATTTGAACTTTTGACTGTCAAATGACCATTTTGCCCCTACAGTTGACTGTAGTGCAATTTAGGGTTTTGACTGTGCAATTTTGAGCTGAATGCCTTGGAACTTGACATGAGGATATTTGACCATCTTTGTAGGCACATGAGGCTTGATTGGGCCTTTGAAAAGTTCATTTGCTTGACCAGAACTCAAACCCTAGTTTTGACTGTCTAGGAGACAGTTGAGCTGCACAACCCTGGAGGAATTTTGTGACCTTGACTTTTGACAATTCTAGATGAATATGGGAGGGCATATTTTGGGGTACAACAATATGCTAACAAAGCAGACACACAACACTGAGAATAACCAGACAAGACCAGCTTGAGTAAAGTCAACACTCGACTAAATCACATCCAGGATGAAAATTTCATAAGAGAGTAAGCACCAGTTGTGGAAACAAGTTCCTATTTTACGGCTTAACTACACTGGGAAGAAACACAATCTGAAAGTAATCAAATCAAAACAATAAATTAGTACAAATACAGGGATATAACATCCTCCTCCAAGCTTCATCGGGGAACATCACACAGACTTCAATGGGGAAAACAAATGTCTCAACATCTAGATTTCCACTGGAGATTACAATACTGACTTCATTAGGGCAGGTGAAAACCGCATCATCGATATATCAACTGGGGATCTCGTGCTGACTTCAATGGGAAGGACAATACCACATCGTCAAGGGGAGCCTAAAATACATTCTTCAATACCAAGAGTGAAGATTACAAAAAATTCCATGGGGAGAAATTATGAAACCACATGGGGATAACAAATTTCAAAGAGAAACATTATCTCAACTTTACTTGGGGATTTAAGAAGTCAAACAAGACAGCAAGAAGTCAAAGTTATGGGGATTTTAAATCAAGCCTAGCACTTGGCAGGAGAAAACCCAAAAAGTTAACAATTGTTTCAACACTTCATAGAAAAGATACTATCCTTGCCTAGTTTCCTGGGAAACAAATAACAACAATAATGTCATTATTGCAAAGGGCGACATTTTGCAAACAATTCCACCTCAACATACAAAGGGAGAAAGAACTTTCTTCATATGCACGAAGACCTTACTAGGGAATCTAGGATAGAGGTATCAAACCACACAAACCCAACACCATATAAAAACTTGGAGGAAATCTGAACCAAGACTTGATTGGGGGGAAATTGGATTACATGCCTAACATCACACCATATATCAATTGGTATCATCTCCAACTATCTGAGAAACACAAGAGGGTCATGCGCATATCAACAAAAGTAATCTCGTGATATCTTTCGGGGAATCAAGAAGTTAACATTACAACAAGAAGTCAAAATTGTGGGGATTCTAAATCAGACTCAACACTTGGAGAGAGAAAACCCAAAATTTGACAGCTGTCTCAACTCTTCTTAGAAAATATACTTCCCTTGTCTAGCTTCTTGGGGGAGTACATAACAACAATAATGTCGTAAGTGGGGGGAGCAATGCTCTACAAGAGATTCCATATCAATTCTAAATACACAAAGGGAGAAAGAACTCCATCAAATGAGAAAAAGCTTCATAGTTTTTTTCAATTTCTGCCTGATCACCACCTGGCTGCGGAAAGAATCACACTCAGTTGGAGAAGTCTTCAACAAGACTTGACTTGGAAATATGGGATTACAAACCCAACACCACACCACAGCCTGGAGGAAATTCACTAACTAATCAACTACTGTAGAGGAAGCCAGGCACGCATCTATAAAGCATATCACGAGAAACAATCATGCTCGAGGAAGATTCTCGACTTGGGGAAGACATAGCAATTATCTTGACAAAATTTGGATATGCCCTTGGAAACAATCTGGTGTCCCAAGTTTATTGTTCTGATCAAGGTAATTTTCACAACTTTCCTTTGGCTACATGCTTTTAAGATAATCTACCTTACCAAAAGGCTTCTAGAGATTTGTCGAATCTCGACGTAACTACCCTAGATTGGCTGAATGTTGCATCCTCTTTGCTCAACAACTCTTCTCGGAAACATGCCCTTTGCTGATACTCAAATGTAAACTTCCATGATATCAAGAAGTTGTTTTACAAGCAGAAAATGTTTATTCTAAGAATGATAATTCTAATGCAACAGTTATGTAAGTCTTGAAGATTTTATTGAAAAGATGTCGCAAAACCTTGTGAACGAATCACTAGCCAGGATGTGACATTGACTTTTTATATGTAAGATAACAAAAGCATATATACCAATCAAAATAATTTAGCGAGACTAATGGGAGTCAGGAAGCACTGTCTCGTTGGAGTATGCTTTAGAAATAAATCCTATTTCAATTAGGACTTTTGAGGGTTGTAACGTGGCCTGGTTCGTGGTATTAGAAAAAAATATTTAAGGCTCAAAATATTTGGTGTCCACCCCCTTCATGATGTTCTTCAGTCCTATACTCAGCTAATTTGATACAAGCACTCATCTCTCAAGAGGAATTTATGATGGTTGAGGAACCACTGATATTCTTTGGACACGACAGTCACTCCCTTTTGCATCTTTTGCGTTTCTTGTCACACAACTATGTTCTTCGTTGAGGATTTTCATGTTGTAATCCTTTCTCTCCTTTCAAGCTTTCCATTTCTTCGTTGCTTTCCCTAAATTTTTCCTGGACAAATTCCTTTTGAATTTGACTCTGAAGTCCAGCGGGATGCCCTGACTTTTGCCTAAGCGACTCATTTTTTCAAGTTCCGACTTAGTAGGGCTTTTTGTCTCTTTCTTTTTCATCATTTCATTTTTTTATTCATATCATTTTTCTTTCCATTTGAACATGTCGTGTGACTTCGAGCCATTTGTGACTTGTTGGAAGAATTGTGACTACCCTATTTCTGGATAGGTGAAGGATAACCATTGTTGTATCCTTATCTGTTGATCTCCTGATGTGCGAGAGATACCCATTGGGATATCGTCTTTTGTTGATGCACACTAATGATATGCAAAGATTAGACATTGCAGTTTTGAATTTCCTCAACCACTTGAAGGATAACCATTGTTGTATCCTTGGATGCGCACTCTTGATGAGAGTTGAATGCTTAATCAAATTAACTGAACACTACCCTGCCCCGGGTTAAAAAATTAGGGTATTTTCTGAACAGAAAAGAAACTCCTACTTCAAGGCTCAAAAGGGTTAACGAGGGTTTCACTCCCTTATATCTACGGTGTTTGAGGATTTGAAACAATGCTTGTACATCGTCAACAGGGTTTTATCCAAAAGCATACAACCATAAATTTTATGTTTTAATATCATCATCCTCCTCCCAATCTCTGCCTAGGAAAAAGAATGGGTAACAAGTTGGTATCATAATTCAAAAAGAAATTTAAAGTTGAAAACAAATTCGAGTGAAACGAATGGGTTTCTTCAAGACAAACATATTCATTGTATTAGGATAATCATTCAAATTCAAACAAGTTCTTACATGCAAACAATGCAATGATAAACAATAAAAATTACAAATGAGAAAATCAATAAAAAATGCTAAGAAACTGAGAAGGTTAATCATCCTTAAACTTCAGGGTATCCTTCAATCATGTTTATTCTTCGGAAAAGACTTGACTTGAACCTCAAGACCAATATCCTTAAATGACAAGATACCACTTCTGACCAATTTCTGGACTTCAGATTTTAATGGGTAACAATGTTCGATACTATGCCCAGGGGCTCATTGATGAAAGGCACAAGTCAAATCAGCTTTGCAGTACCACAACATCTTCTCAGGAATCTTTGGTTGAGGTCGGGTTTGAACCAAATTCCTCTGCATCAAGATAGGAAACAACTCTATATAGGTTGTTGGAATAAGATCAAACTGATTTTTCCTCTGATCAAGAACTTGTTGATTCTGTTCACAAACTGAAGCAACAGGAGGTAAATTGAACACATGGATGACAGGAGAAATATGCTGATTTTGATGATGATTGTTTCTTCCTCTGGTTCTCTTCTTGGAAAAGTTATTATCAAACTTCTTCACACCACTAGCTGAGCTACCATCTTCAAATAAACATCCCTTTCGGACATCCTTTTTTAGAAACATACCCATATTCACTTTTTTAGGGAAATCAGTGGGTGAATTGACTATCACCTTCTCATGAAAGAATGATTTCAGAGTTTTAGTG
This sequence comes from Vicia faba, assembly GCA_948472305.1. Lineage (NCBI taxonomy): Eukaryota > Viridiplantae > Streptophyta > Magnoliopsida > Fabales > Fabaceae > Vicia > Vicia faba. The sequence continues at coordinate 403,235,570 of OX451737.1, read as the reverse complement.
AAGACCTTTGCCATCTCTTCTTCCTTCCTAGAAGGATTGACTTTGGCGGAGACCAAAGTTTTAACTAAACCAGTTAGATACTGCATACCAGCCTTCAAAGTATTTACCTCTTTGTAGAGTTCAAAGATCTCTTTCTTAATGTTTTCCATCTTCTCTTACCACAAGTGTTGCACTGACGCGATAACTTAACTTCCGAAGACGAAGAGCAGAGGATAAGACTCCAGGAAACTTTCAAAATCAAGACATAAGTGAGAATGATGCATGATATGAAATACATATGATTGTTTAAAAATTTTAAAAACAAGTTTCAAATAACTTTTGAACATTACAAATGAATTGCAAACATCAATTAAAAGACACAATTGGAATAACTGAAAAACTCATTTCATTAGTACTGGAAGGGTTACATCTGAAGTACAAAACTTCACTAATCCTACACAGAAGAAAGAGAAAGCTAAATCCTCAGGTCCATATGAACTGCATCCAAAGAAAATCCAACACCGTGTTGTAACATCTTCTTGAGCTTGAACTTGGAATCCTAAAGGAAAATAAATCCTGCTTCACTTTTCTCTTATACATATATCATAATCGGGATAATAAATCACCGATACAAAGGATTGATGAACTAGACCAAAGGTGTGGAGAAATCCATTTTCAGGATAACTAGGAGAAATCCGTCTTCAAGACAACTAGGAGAATTTGAAATCCCGAGGACTAGATACCAAGGATTTATGCTTTCTCAATTCTTCTGAATCAGAACTCTTGACATTGTACTTCTGAGTACTCTTTCCAAAATTCATAATTATAAAACTTGTGATGTTTACAAACATAAGTCATAAGTTCCTTGAAATTTTGGTTAAAACAATTCTCATGGGTGCATGAATGCATGATGTAACAATCACACACAAGATCACAAACATGGGGGGTTCATAGGTTTGACGTCACGAGCATGAGGTCAAAGGTACTACCCACAAGTTATGGTCTAATAGTTTATCACTTTCCGAACAAGGTTCTAAGACGTTCCCAGAGTCTACGTCCTTCCTTAGGATATTACCAATGTCCCGATTGACTCGGTAATTAGTAATATTCTCAAGAAAAACTCGTCTAAGTGTAGTATCACGTGACAACCATTTCGGGATTACTCCGTCATAGCTTCTGCACTACACCTAAAAGGAAAAGATGGGTTAAGGGTTCTACGGTCCTCAGCTTCAGCAACTCCTAGGTCGAAAGTAGCACGTATTCCCGATTACTCAGTAAACGATACTACAATCAAATGGACCACCACTGAGTGGGGGATCTCATGCCTCCTTTTTTGGGATTACTCCCTCAAAGTTAACATGACTATACCGCCCGTCCTATCTTAAGTTTGCCCAAGTCCGGGTAGAGGACTTATGAGAAATCACCAAGCACCCTGAAAACCAGGAACATTCAGAAAAACATATATACAACATATAATATACAACAAATAATAACACATTACAAATAAACAAAGATAGTCTCAACCCACTTAGGGATGGACCAACATTTGGTCGATCTTTCACCAATGAAGTCTCCATTTTTTCTCTAGCGGTAGAAATGTTGAGACAAAGCCATTGGATTGACTTGACTCCCACAGATTAAATAAAAATATCCATCACGCTTTATTATTGCCAAAGGAATGGGAAAAGAGCAAATAACCCAAAAAATAGGGGAGAGAAACTAAGTTCGGGGGTTTGTTATGCAAAGGGAATGTATTAGCACCCTAAACATCTATGGTACTCCACAGGAACCTCTTTGAAATTTTTTTATTTTGGCTATAAGATTTGTATACAAAAATATATTGTGGGGATGAGAAAAGAAGTATTTTTTACAATTTTTGCACCCACCACGGTTGCAAAATCTTTAGTGCCTACGTACCACCTTACGTGCAATAGGGGACCAGGGTACTCATAGTTCACCTTTAGAAATTTTAAAACACAAATGTGTTGATTAATTTTAAGAGATGAGACATCATCGTCTTATCCGAGTGGAAAAACATACTACCCACGATTATGAGAGAGGAGAATTTGCGTCATCTCAAAGTGGAGGATATTTTAAAATCAACAAAGCCTCGCTCAACACCCAAGTGGAAAATATCTCACTTCACTATATATCGTAGAAGTATAGTAGCTCGCATCACTACAAGAATTGACAAGAGGCTATCTTTTTAGAAAATTTTTAAAGCAAAAAGCCAAATTGGAAAAGATGGTTTGAATGAGATTGATTGACTTTTAGTCTTCTCATAAAAAATGTCAAAGTATCATTAAGTTGATTAAGGTTTGATTAAGAAAATATTTTTGAAAGTGCATGGACATAAGTCCAAGTTCATTGTGAAAGCGGTTCAAGTTTGAAAACAAGAATACTTTGGAAAGGAGGGGGAAGATTTTTGAAATTAAAGAAGGTGGGAGGAGATGAAGGGACTATCCTAAAGCATAACGTAAAAGCTAGGGAAAAGAACCTTCTGGCCAACAAGAAGCCAACACTTGACACAATGAGTCAATGTATAATTCTAATCCTTTGGATTCGAAACTAAACATGCAAAGATAATAAACCTCTTGAGAAAACCAATCTTCAAATGCATTAAGTCTTCACAAAAATTGGGCAGAGTAACAATTGTATACTGATGAACTACCAATCATAGATGAAGCATATAATCAGAATAACCTAAACAAAAAAAAACAACCCAATGTCTTGGGGTAAACCCCAAGAATCTCCAGAAAAAATAGCAATAGAAGTTACTAGGTCTCAAGGTAGGTCAAGGTCTCTACTCCTAGGTCCAAGAAGTCCACAACTCCATCATGCCAAGGAAAATAACCAAAAGTACAAGTAACATTAAAGTTTTTTATTGTTCAAGTTGGTTATTAGGTATCTTCAAAAAGAAAATGAAAAGCTCAAGTAAGAAAAATAAAAATAACATAAATATAAATGCTCAAGTGAGAAAAGATGAAAATAGCATGAAATGTAAATGCTAAAATTAATGGTGCTTAAAGTAAAAGCATAAAGTAAAAGCATAAAGTAAAAGCATAAAATAAAGTCAATTGTTAGAAATTTGAGGTTAGTTTAATGACCATCTTGAAACTTGCATTTGAAAACTCATTAGAAGATTGATAAAATCAAAGACTCTCAACAACAAGTTTCATTTGCTTTTTGTCAAGTATATCATTCATTTCAAAATCTCAAGGCAACAATAAATGATCACTGATGTTTAAGTGATTCACTTAGACCAAAGTTTATGAAGGTTCATTAGAGGATTGATAAGACCAAGCCTCCTAACAATGAATCTCAAGGTTATTGGATAAAAGGTTTCAAATTAAATATACTTGGGCTTGTAAACATGGGTTTGGACCACGAATGATCATTTCTCAAATTGAGACAAAACATAGCGCTATGTTAAGCAATCATAAGTGGGCTTATATAGAAGTCGCACCTATTTTGAGGCCGGTCAATAGCAATTTATGTGCCATATGTTTGGAGAAATAATATGTAAATTATTATTCAACAACACGTAGCACGAGTGATAAGGGGATGAGATGAAGAGGGAGGGGATGCAATATGAAATTAGGGTTTTAAATATCGTCAACATCATTCATCCATTTTGGTGGATTTGGTTTTTCAACCTATCAACACCCAAGATCCAATGAGATTGAAGAATTTGTCCCCAAAATAAATTCCCAATTGAGGGGATGTAACGAATTGATAATACGATTAAAAATCAATAATACAACCCAATTGAAATTAATAAAATAACCAATTAAATTGAACTATCTTATTTAACAAAATTAATTAACAAAATAATTTTTTATATTAAATATTATTTTCCAATCTAATTAATTATTTAAAATAAAATATTTTTTGTATTTTAATTTTTGATAAAAATAAAACAAATTAAACAAAACCATGTAAAAAGTAAAATATAAAGAAAAGGTAAAAATGGGCCTTAAATCAGCATATGGGGGTGCTAAAAAGTAAAAGAGTCTAGGGCCCAACAAGGAGGATGCGTTTTGATCCAGTGCAGGAGCTTCTGAAGGTTGCATGGTGAGCTGCGCAGTCCTAGCCGCTAGATGGTGACGATGTAGATCTGAAGAAGATCTGAAGGCATAGAAAATGAGGTACATCATATGGAAGATGGCGATGCGTGTGGAGGATATGTTAGATTTGTTGGTTGCAGCTCCTAAGGGTCTACCGTGGAACACACTTTTGGAGAATTGGACGATGATGAGAGAGGATCTGATGGTGATGATTAGGGAGACCATGGATGTTATGGTGGGGTACCTGCGCATAATTCAGCAATAACCATAAGGGCAGTGACACTTGTCACCGCCAGATTAGTAATGTTTAAATAGAATTTAATTAACAATATAAAAACATTAATCAGTATTTAAAACCGAAAATACAGATTAAATTCTCTCTCTCAACTCTGGCTATTGTTCTCTCAGATGGACCTCGCTAGAACTCTTCTCCAGAAATCGCCCGCGGCGGCAGTGACGGTGGCCAACAGCAGAGATGCTTCGATCTCAAATTTTTTTACATTATCCTCTTCGTTTTCTTCTTCTAAACACTAATTCGGCCTCTGATTTTGTAGAAAACAGAAGATATCGCCTAGATCTTGATAGGGAAAACCGAAACCCTAGTTTCACAAATCTGTGAAATCGGCTCAATCACCGCACATGATGAAAGATTTGGGCTCCGTGATGTTGAAATTGATCCTTCCGAAATGTGACTGAAGGTTTTATGGTGTATATGTGTTCGATACACTTTCTTCTCCTCTCTCAGCCTTGCGATGGTAACGATATCTCTCTTTTTCCTTCTCTCGGCCTCGCGATGGTAATTGTATCTATCTTCTTCCTTCTCTGTCATGATTTTCAATTCTGAAGGGTTTGCATAAGGAAGGTGATGATTAGGGTTAGGGCTTGTCTTGATAACTCCTCTAGTTTTGTTGGATTGATAGCTCTATGAATGATTCTGTGATATTTTTTTTGTATGGAAGAAGGTGATAATTGGGGTTTTCTATGATTGTGAGATGTGTAGCTTTTTGTTTCTGATATTTGTGAAAAGTCACTTTCTTATTTCTGTGCAATTGAATTGTTTTATACTGATTGGAAATTCGATTTTGCTGTGTGTTTGGATTCTGAATTTTCTTTGATAGGCTTGCTTGCGTTTTTCGTTTGCTTTGATGTTGGGCCTGAATTCGTATGTTGCAAGTTTGGTACAGGTTTTTGTCATTTTCCGTGGATCTTTGTGGGCTCTGATACATTTGTACTTGTTACTGCACTGACTATGATTTTGTACTTCTTTGGGTTGAGCTGTGATTTTCTGTATTGTGATGTACTTCTTTACTCTTTGTACCTCCCTTTGTGAACCAAAAACAAGTGTTTTTTGTGATTTACAATAGGAGTTGTGGGCCTATGATTAAACCAAAAATTCTAATTATTGTTAAGTAACAAATGAGGCCTTTTGTTGGGCTTGAGCATGATTAAATACCCCTTAAATTTTGAATTTCCTTGCCACAAACCCTAATGATGCGATTGCAAAATCTTTCTTTTAGAAATTTTTGTTTATGTTCAAGTGTTGTTTCTTGTTCTAACCACTTCTTTTTTCTTTGTTTCATGTCTAAGAACAACGATGAGGACGACAAGGCAAGAAGAAGAGGAATCTGTGGCTTAACATGAAGTTTGAAAGGAGACGACAACTTGCAGTTTAGAGAAACTATTTTGTAGTTTAGGAAATATTTTGCATCTATTAGGCCATAGAACAATAGAGATTCATGTAACCTTGTGAAATTATTTAGGAATTTTATAAATGTAAAGTCCAATGATTTGCACATCTTTTTTGCTTGACTTGTAAAAGAACTTCTTTGTAATATTATGAACAAGACAGATCTTGGAACAATTCAAAATTGTTCTTGAGTTTATGACTTACATTATTCTTGTAACATAACTTGATAGTATAGGTTAGCTTCTTGCAATAAAGAAAATTGAATTAGAATAAGGCTTGGAAACTTGAATTTGAGAATGGAAACTTGAAATAAACTTTGTCTTGTAATTTCCTTTTAAACAATGGAATCAATAATCTTGAATTTGGAATTTGGCTGAATGAGAATGCTTTAAATTTCAAGCAACTTCCTTTTGAGAAATTCATGTAGATGAACCTGGATTTTATTTGAATAATCTTTGGCATATACTTCCAATGAACCAAATTAACGTGATCTTGATAGAAAAATCTAGTGCCTTAAGAACCTTAGTCAAAATTCAAATTCAATTCTGAATTGTTAATGCTTCAACATAAATGATTTATATCGTAAGCGATAAACAATCGATGAACCTTCAAACTCAAAATTTTATGTCATAGCTCTTGACTTGAATGACCACAAGAATGATCCTTAAATAAGAACGCATGGCAACATAGTTTTCAACTCAAATGATTAAGAAACTTTCTAAAAAAAAAGACCCGTAAGGTTTCAATACATTCCCTGACTTTCCAAGCACAATTCATTGCTCTTTGAAGCAAACTTGTCGATAACATTTTGAAGAGTATAATGCAAAAAGAATCGCCCAAAAACGATGAAAGTTGAAAGAATTATGATCCTCAGAAGTTGGACGAAAGTCATTTGGATTTAGGTCAAAGTCATAAAATGCTCTCAAACATACTCAAACTTTTGATGGCCTTCTACACATAATTAGCTCTGAATCGTAAAGAGAAATTGGAGATGACATCAAGGAGATTCATATGCTTGAAGAATCACCAAAAATAATGAATAGTGAAGAATTTACGTTTATTTGAACTTGAACTTGCAAATGTTGACTTTCAGTCCGACAACTTTGAATCAACTCACGAACTTGATCGTTTTCCCCAACCTGAGGCCTTCTTAATCACATATGACCATGAGGTAGTGAATTCTTGATTAAACCATGTTCACACTTGTCAGAATTTGAGATTACCCGTTGAAGAAGGCAAGGAAATAAACACATGAACCTATCTCGAAGAGTCTTGAGAATTAAGCCACCAAACTTGTTTTAATCATGCTAACTGAAGCTTGAGGATAGCGTGCCCTAAGATTATAGATCACCACTTTGAAACATAGGACTTTGGGAACTATTTTTTAGCCTGAACAAACCACAACCCTAATTGGAGAACCATCACTTTAATTTATTGATCACAAACCCTGTCTTACAAAAATAAACAAAACATATTTTTGGATTTTGGTTAGAGGTCAGTAGAATATAAAACACGTATATACAAGATACACGATTCAAGGTGCTTGGTGATCTCTAAAGAGAAAACTTAAAGATAATACACAGTAGAAGAAATGCCCAAACCCTAATGTGTGATCTTGTTGCATTGTTATGGTATGAGATGATAGAGGAATCTTAGGGGCAAAAATTGGGATACAACACGTCGGGATAATGATTTTGTTTATGTGTCCCTAATTTTTGACTGGATTCCCCTTTAGGGTTTTCAATCCACCTGGACACCCTTTTTTTCCTAAGACTCTCGTTCGGGTTTTTGACTAATGGGCCTTTTATACATAGTATTTACTGTCTGCATTGGAATTTAGCAGATGTGGTAGTTCTTCCCCATCCATTGTTGTGAGGATAAGAGCTCCTCCAGAGAATGTTGTTTTAACCACATATGGACCTTCGTAGTTAGATGTCCATTTACCATGAGAATCTAGGCGAGGTAACAGAATCTTCTTGACAACTAGATCCCCTTCTTTGAATACTCAAGGACGAAGCTTTTTATCGAATTCTTTCTTCATCCACTTTTGATACAATTGACCGTGGCATGAAGATGTTAAGAGTTTTTCCTCAATAAGGTTGAGTTGGTCAATTCGCGTTTGGAAATATTGAGATTCTTCAAGCTTGGTTTCCATTAGAACTCGTAGTGATGGAATCTCTACTTTAACAGGGAGTACAACCTGCATGCCATAAACAAGAGAGAAAGGAGTTACGCTTGTTGAAGTACGTACTGAGGTACGGTAGCCATGTAGTGCAAAGGGAAGCATTTTGTGCCAATATTTATATGTCTTCACCATTTTCTGGATGATTTTCTTGATATTTTTATTGGCAACTTCAACGGTCCCGTTCATCTTAGGTCGGTAAGGTGATGAATTATGATGCTCTATCTTGAAATCATCGCATAACTCCTTCATTATTTTGTTATTCAGATTGGGCCCGTTGTCTATAATAATTCTGCTAGGAACCCCATATATGCATATGATGTTCTGTTTGATAAATGAGTGACCACTTTCTTTGTGACATTTGCATAAGACGCAACTTCTACCCACTTGGTAAAATAGTCAATGACGGCTAGTATGAATCGGTGTCCGTTAGAAGCCTTTGGTTCGATCATTCCTATCATATCAATTTCCCACATTGAAAATGGCCATGGTGAACTTAGGACATTTAGAGGAGTTGGCAGTATGTGCACCTTGTCAGCATAGATTTGGCACTTATGGCATGTCTTTCTATAATGGTAGCAATCAGCTTCCATCGTCAACCAATAGTAACATGGTCTCAATATTTTTCTAGCCATGGCATGTCCATTGGTATGAGTCTCGAAGTTTCTTTCGTGGATTTCTCTCATGAGTGTATCTCCTTCATGTTTCTCCACGCACCTGAGTAGCACCACATCGTAGTTTCTTTTGTACAATACATCACCATTTAAGAAGAATTTCGCAACTAGATTTTGTAGAGTTTGTTTGTCTATTTTGGAGGCATTTTCAAGATATTATTGCTTCTCGAGATACCTTTTGATGTCGTAGAACCAAGGTATGTTATCCGGCCCTTCTTCAATTGCAAGACATTTTGCAGGTTCTTCGAAGTGTCTGATCATTATATGTGGTTCGTGATTAGGCCAAGTTACTTTGAACATGGCTGACAAAGTTTCCAAGGCGTCTTCCATCTGATTTTCTTCTCGAGGAATGCGAGTAAAAGTAATCTCTGTGTTTTGTAGTTAGCTCCAAAAAATAATCCCGATATGGAATTAATTTTGGATGTCATGTGTCCCATTCACTGTTGACTTGGTATATGACTAACGTTGAGTCTCAATATACTTTGAGGTATTTAATCCTTAGATCAATAGCATCTTCTAGACCTAGGATACAAGCTTCGTATTCAGAAATATTGTTGGTACAATCAAAACATAACCTCATAGTATAAGGCTTATAAAAGTTCTTTGGAGAAATCAATACAGACCCAATACCATGTCCTAGTGCATTTGAAGCACCGTCAAATGTGAGTGTCCATCGTGCCTCTAGTTCAGGTCCTTCGTCGGGTCCTGGTATATTCGTAATCACCTATAACCATAATGTATTCGTCTGGAAAGTCAAACTTCATTGGTTGATATTCTGCCAATGGTTGATGATCTATATTATCATCTAGTACACTGCCTTTGATGGCCTTTTGAGTAACATATGGGATGTCGTATTTGGATAACAACATTTTCCATTGAGCAATTCTTCCAGTGAGAGATGGTTTTTCAAACACATACTTTAAAAGATCCATTCTTGCTATTAACCACGTGGTGTGAGTTAACATATATTGTCTCAGTCGTTTATTAACCCAAGCTAGACCATAACAAGTCTTCTCGAGGAGTGAGTGTCGAGTTTCACAGTCAGTAAATTTCTTGCTTAGGTAGTATATGGCGTACTCTTTTCTAGTTGTTTCATCGTGTTGACCCAATACACATCCTATAGATCCTTCAAGTAAAGTTAGGTATATTATAAGTGGTCTTTCGGGAACAGGTGGCATCTGAATCGATGGCTCTAGTAAGTATTGGTTTATTGTCTCAAAGGATGTTTCAAAGTCTTTGTCCCACTCCACTGACTGATCTTTCCAAGTAGTTTGAATATAGGTTCGTAAGTGGCAGTTACGTGTGATATGAACCTTGAGATTTAGTTCAACCGTCCTAGAAAACCATGAACTTCTTTTTCTGTTCTTGGAGCTGACATTTCTTGTATGGCTTTGACTTTGTCAGGATCCACCTCAATACCACATTGGCTTACAACAAAACCCAATAGTTTACCCAACCTGACACCAAATGTACATTTGTCCGGATTCAATCTCAGTTTGAATTATTGTAGACATTCAAATAATTTCTTTAAATGAATGATGTGATTCTCCTCTATGTAAGACTTGGAAATCATATCTTCAGCGTGTACCTCGACTTCTTTGTGGATCATGTTGTGAAATAACGTGACCATTTCTTGTTGATAAGTTTTTGCTGTGTTCTTTAGCCCGAAGGGAATTACTTTGTAACAGAAGGTGCCCCAAGGAGTCATGAAAGTAGTCGTCTCCGTATCCTTGAGTGCCATTTTTATTCGATTATATCCTTAGAAACCATGCATGAAAGAGAATATTTAAGCTTGAGTTGTATTATACACCAAACCATCTATGCGCGGTAACGAGAAGTCGTCTTTAGGACTTGCTTTGTTTAGATCCCAATAGTCTACACACATATGTACTTTCCCATCTTTTTTGGGTACTGCCACAATGTTACCTATCCAAGGTGGATAATCTACCACGGATAAGATGTCTGCGTCATATTGCTTGAAGACTTCTTCTCAAATTTTGTTAGACATGTCTGGATGAGTTCTTTCGAGCTTTTGTCTGACGGGAGAACAACCTTCTTTGAGAGGTAGTTTATTTACCACAATATTTTTATCTAAACCGGGCATATCTCTGTAAGACCAGGAGAATATATCCATGTACTTTTTTAAGAGCTTTATCATCCTTTCTTTAACACTTTCCTCCAAGGTTACACCTAGCTTGATCTCTTTTGGGTCCTTCTGTGTGCCAAGATTTATGGTCTCAATAGATTTCTGGTACATTTGTATGTTATCTGCTTTTTTCTCTAGTAGCCTCGCCAATTCTTCAGAGAGTTCAAGATCTTCCTTATCTTCCTCTTCAGTTGGTTAATTGGTGCATCAAAATCATATAGGATTCTAGTGGTATCGCTATCGGTGAGTTTTGATGTGGGTCTACACATTTTATCATGTTTTGGTGTTTTTTAGAGTGGGAAGTTGGAAAGTGCGTATGAAGAAAACGTATTTCCAATTAGGAAAAGGTAATAAAAGAAAGACATGGATCTCAATTGAATGCAAAACAATAACTTTTATTAAAGGAAAATACTGTTTAAAAGTAAATGGGGGCCCCTTAGAAGCTACCTCTATGCCTCAGGCAGGACATAGGTTCTTTTTAAAAAGCAGAAAAAATACTTTGGAAAGGAAAAGATATCTGGAATCTCCACAGCTGTCCAAGTCTTGAGCTCTTCGCCTAGAGCACATTCTCGGATGAAGTTAGATGTTCCTTTGCTATTATCCTTGTTGGATATGATTGACACTTACTCATCATGCTACACTCCTTTGTCGAAGAAGGTCTCCTGGATGGGAGGGAATGGCCCTTTGTCTTTCTTGATAGCCTTTGAAGGTTGATAGCCTAAACCAAAGCAATCTTTCTTCTCAGTGTCACACCCTAAATTTGTCCCACCCTTTATAAGGCTCATCTGACTTATGAATATTCATCAGTAGGCCATTTAGCATTACGTGTATCATAAATGGTTATAAGATCAAGGCATTTCTTTTCAAAAGCTACACAAAAAGATATTATTCTATTATGCCGTGCAATAAGGCAAAACTCGGGTTTTTAAAGGTTCAAAGGTGATTCGTGTGTTTTGAAAGCTATCATGGAAATGATCAGTTGAACCATTATCATGTCAGGTTCTCATGTGTCTTAATAAGCTTTGAACAAAGGAGAAATCGGGCGTTCAGTTGATTGGAGGTAGTACGAGCCATAAATAGCATTTTGATGGTTTTAACTCAGAAATTCACAACTCGCCATTTGGATACTGTTTTTAGTTGATTCTTTTAGCATTGAGATCGTGTTGACTTCCTTGTAATTTCTCATGTTTGGGTTGATGGTTAATTTTATGCAGAGAACCTCCAAAAAATTTATTTCTTTGAAGATAGTTACTGAATTTAATTGTTTGTCCGTCATCTCGCAAGCAATCGGAAATTCATAACTTCTGATTGAAATGCTATTTTGGAACCGTTCTTGAGGTGTCAGAATTGTCTAGTTATCTCCGTAAACTTTCCTGTTCGGCTCAAAAGCCGATTTTTTGAGGAGAATCTCCGAACGTGCAGATACTTTGAGAAGAAACAATGGAAAAATGGTAAAAAAAATACTGTGTTGAACAGTTATTTTTCGGATGTTTGATAATTCATAACTTTCACTTGGAGCAATGTTTCTGAGCTGTTATTTTTGGGGAAAGTCCATCTTGATTTTGTCTTCCTTCCATATGTTCAGATGAGAGTTGATTCCTTGAGGAAAGTCCTTGAAATTAAGGTTTATTAGAGATTTCGTGGTGCTGAATCGATATGTTAATTTACTGATTCCCAATATTGTAAAAATCATAACTTCTTTGATTTTTATTGTATCGAGACGGTTCTTTCGGAATAATTTCACAAATAATATTAGATATATTTTCTATTCAGACTCCAAATTTAAATGGTATTCCGGAGACCATCGTGTTTGGCTTGTTTCGCAAAATGGAGTTACTGAACTGAAAAAAGGAAATTCAAATTTAATTTCCATTTCACGGGAAAATTCATAACTCTGTCAATATTTATTGGATCAGGCCCATTGTTTTACACGGGGTCATTGACTCAGAGATTTACAACTTTTCTTTCAAAGTCGAGTCCGGATTATGCACCGAGAAGATCTAGATTTTGATCGAAAATGTGTCTGCGTCTGACCCTGACGTGAAAACTGGTGCTGAAGGATATTATGTCGATGTCTCGATATTCAAAAATTCATATCTCACTCTTATTTCATCGGATTGAGCTCATCTTTTGACACGAGGTTTCTATTGACGTCGGCTACATTTTTGTTTGACACCTCGATGTCGAATTTCGCACCAAGCTCCCTGCGAATTTGACTTGAACGTGTAAGACACTGATGAATTAAAAATCTGCACTATTATTTGTGCTTATTTGAAGCCCACTAACCAAATTCACTCAAATTAGCCCATACTATATATTCTCATTCACACTATTTTCTCTCATAATTCAACAATTCACAAAAATACCAAAAAAATCTATTTCTATTTTCTCCAAGATCAAACTCCATTCTCTCAATTTTTCTCTCAAGAACACAACAACAACTTCAACAACATCGTCATCCGTCTTCATCAAGGATCATCACCAATTCATCATTGGTTCACCTCGGAGCACCGAACGACGACCAGCCACCACCGAGTGTCTGGCCAGCTGCCACCACGCCTTCGGACCGCCTCCAGAAGCCCTCTAGCATCGCCGATTTTCCGTTGATCTCTTCCCTCTATTTTCGTGCATTTTTAACATCTGATTTCTGATCCAAATATTACAATCTCTTATTCGCAACCCCCTCTTCGATTTCACGGTACATTTTTGTGCTTTCGGTCATGTAACATAAAATTTCTTATGTGATCGAAACATATGGCTTATGCTCTCTTTCGATGTCACACGCCTTATTTCTCATTTCATGAAAAATTCACATTACATTATATGTTGTCCGGATGCGTATGATATTTTGTGATACTTTATGCATGAACTTCTGATTACGCGTTGCATTCGCAACACGTGTGTGGTTTTATCTTAGTTGGATATCATTTCTGACTTTGTTTGTTTCATGGTGAAGCTTGCTCTACGCGTACTCCCTACTTCTCCATTTGCTTTCGTCCGATTGACTGATATGATCACTAAATCTCAGACTGAGGAAGGGAACATGGAAGACTTGTTGAAATTGTTTCAGCGTTTGAGGAAGTATCTTCTCCACTTGAATCCAAATAAGTGTACTTTTGGTGTTCATTCAGGAAAGTTGCTAGGTTTCATTATCAGCCAAAAAGGAATTGAAGTTGATCTTGATAAAGTTAAGGCAATTCAAGAAATGCCTGCACCAAGAACTCAAAAGCAAGTTAAAGACTTCCTTGGACGTTTGAATTAAATTTCCTGATTTATTTCCCATATGACTACAACATGTGAATTAATCTTCAAGATGTTAAAGAAAGATCAAGGTTGCGTGTGGATGGATGATTTCCAAAGAGCATTTGAGAGCATTAAAGATTATCTGCTTGAGCCTCCTATCTTGCTCCCTCTTGTTGAAGGAAGACCACTAATTATGTATCTGACAATGTTGGATAACTCCATGGGATGTATTTTGGGACAAAAAGATGAAACAGGAAGAAAAGAATATATCATTTATTATTTTAGTTAGAAGTTCACTGAATGTGAGTCACAGTATTCTATGCTATAAAAAACATGTTGTGTTTGACGTTGGCGGAAAAGTGAATGCGACAATATATGTTGAATCATACTACTTGGTTGATTTCCAAAATGGATTCAATTAAGTATATTTTTGAAAAGCTTGCTCTTACTGGAAGAATTGCCCATTGGCAGATGTTGTTGTCTAAATATGATACTAAATACCGTATTGAGAAGGATATAAAAGGTAGTGTGTTGGCAGAGTACCTCGCTCACCAACCAATTGATAATTATCAGTCTGTTAAGTATGATTTCCGTGATGAGGATGAGATGTATTTGAAAGTGAAAGATTATGATGAACCTTTTCCTGAGAAAGGTCCTGATCCTTAATCCCGATTGGGTATGGTGTTTGATGGAGCTGTAAATGCTTATGGAGAAGGAAATGGCGTTGTGATTATCACTCCCCATGGGTCACATATCCCTTTTAATGCAAGGTTGAGACTTGATTGTACCAATAAAATGGTGGAGTATGGAGCTTGTATCATGGGTCTTGAAGAGGCTATAAATCACATAATACAAATTCTTTATGTATATGGTGATTCAACTTTGGTAATAAATCAGATCAAAAGAGAATGGGGGACTCATCATCTTGGCTTGATTCCCTACAAAGATTATGCAAGAAGATTATTACCTTTCTTCAATAAAGTTTAATTCCATCATATTCCCAGAGATGAGAATCAAATGGCAGATGCTTTAGCTACTTTGGCATCCATGTATCAAGTGAGTTCTTGGAACAATGTACCTCATATTATAGTTTGATGTCTTGATATACCGGCTCATGTGTTTGCTACAGAGGGGACGTCAGATGAAAAACCTAGGTATTATGATATCAAACACTTCCTTCAGACTCAAGAATACCTTCTTAGTGCGTATAATATAGATAGAAAGACATTGAGAAGGTTGGCAGGTAGATTTTTCCTCAATGAAGATGTGTTATACAAGAGAAATTATGACATGGTCTTGCTCATATGCATGGATAGACACGAAGAAATTATGTTGATGCATGAGATCTATGAAGGTTCCTTTGGTACCCATGCCAATGGACATTTGATGGCAAAGAAGATGCTTATGACAAGTTACTATTGGCTGACAATGGAATCTGATTGTTACAAATTTGCGAAGAAGTTCCATAAATGTCCGATTTATGCTGACAGGATTCATGTGCCTCCAACGCTTCTCAATGTTATTTCTTCCCCATGGCCTTTTCTATGTGGGGTATTGATATGATTGGAATGATTGAACCCAAGTCGTCGAATGGACATCGTTTCATCTTAGCGGTAATTGACTACTTCACCATGTCGGTAGAAGCAGCTTCTTATGCTAATGTCACCAAGCAGGCTATAGTACACTTTATCAAGAATAATCTTATATGTTGGTATGGTGTGCCAAGTAGGATTATCATTGATAACGGCTCAAATTTGAATAATAAGATGATGACATAACTTTGTGAAAAATTCAAGATTGTCCATCACAATTCGTCTCTTTACAGGCCTAAGATAAATGGGGTTGTTTAAGTTGTTAATAAAAACATTAAGAAGATTATTCAGAAGATGGTTGTTACCTATAAGTATTAGCATGAGATGCTCCATTTTGCTTTGCATGGGTATCATACATTCGTCCACATTTCAACAGGGGAAACCTTATTCTCTCTTGTGTTTGGTATGGAAGCAATGCTCCCCGTTGAGGTTGAGATTCCCTCTTTGCGTGTAATAATGGAAACCAAGTTATCAGAGGATGAATGAGTCCATAACATGTTTGACCAGCTGAATTTAATTGAAGAAAAGAGAATGACGGTATTGTGTCATGGTCAGTTATATCATAAAAGAATGAATAAAGCTTTTGATAAGAAGGTCAAGCCTTGTGAATTCAGAGAAGGTGACCTCGTGCTCAGAAAGATCATGTCTTTTAATGCTAATTCTAGGGGTAAGTGGACTCCTCATTATGAAGGCCCATATGTTGTCAAGAAAGACTTCTCTGGCGATGTATTGATTCTTGAAACTATGGATGGTCAGGAGTTCCAACGTCCTATAAATGCTGACGCAGTCAAGAAATACTTCGCCTAAATAAATAAAAGAACATATCGCTAAGTTGAAAACCCGAAAGAGCGGCTTAGGCAAAAAAGAGTGTCTCGATAGGCTAAAATCCCGAAAGGGCGGTCTAGGAAAAATTTAGAGACATAAACAAAATAAATTTTCCTGGTAGGTTGAAAACCCACAAGGGTAACCTAGGCAAAAGTTTGGGATTTCCTGGCAAGTAACTGTTTCATACAAGACTTGATCATTGAAGCAACAATCTTCTCGGACTCTCATCACACTTTAACTGAAGCCTCTGCTCATAAGTTTAAAGTTGTTAGGGATAATAATGGTCATTGTATTTTAATGTATCTTTTCCATGTATTTACCATTTTCCAAAACTTTGTAATCATCCATGGAGTCATGCCATTTGTGGAATACCATTCTATTAATAAAGTTTGAGCCTTTATCCAATTCTTTGTAGTTCTTATTTTATTCTGTTTACAAAAATTGCATTTATTATTGATAGTAATTTTCAAAATAAAAAGACTTAATAATAAAAACACATTTTTGAAAAGAATTTGAAAATTACTTTTTACCTCAATTATGTGATTCAAGTGGGATAAAGGTAGTGGTTCCAAGAATGGACGAACTCCGAAGTTTTAAAAATATTCCCCAAGAAGTATTCTCGGGTTACTCTTGCTGATATGTTCATTGGTCCACGTGTGATTATTTCTTGGATAGTTGAATTTCATACCAGTTGATATGTGGTGTGGTTTTGGGTTTGTGATCCCATTTTCTTCAGTTAAGGCTTGGTTCAAATTTTCTCCAAGTTTTTATATGTTGTTGGTTTGGGTGGTTTGGTATTTTTATCCCATATTCCCCAGTCAGGTCTTGATATGGATTTCTCTTGCTGAGTATGATTCTTTCCCCGGATAGGTTGTGATCAATGAAGATTGTAAAGTTATGAGGCCTTTTCTCATTTGATGGAGTTCTTTCTCCCTTTGTGTGTTAAGAATTGATGTAGAATCTCTTGCAGAGCATTTCTCACTCCAATTATGACATTGTTGTTGTTGTGTGCTCCCTAGGTAGCCAGATAAGGGAAGTATATTTTCTAAGAAGTGTTGAGACAACTGTCAACTTTTTGCGTTTTCGATCGCCAAGTGTTGTGTTTGATTTAAAATCCCCATAACTTTGACTTCTTGTTGTGATGTTAACTTCTTAATTTCCCAGATGAAGCAAAGATGATGCTTCCATCTAAAGTTGTTATCCACGTGAAGCTTCATAGATTTCCCTAGAGAAGTTTGCATAACCACTACTCTTGATATTGAAGAATGTATTTAGGCTCCCCTCGGCGTGCGGGGTTTCATTTTCCCTAGTGAAGTCAGTACGGTATCCTCAGTTGAAGTCTAGACAATGTGACATTGTCTTCCCTAGCGACGTCTGTATGATTTTCCCCGGTGAAGCTTGGAGGGTGTTATATCCCTGCAACTGTATTGGTTCATTTCTATCAGATTTTACTTTAATTATTTTTCAAGTCATGATTCTTCCCAGTGAAGTTAAGTCTTGAAGTAGGACTTTGTTTCCTCAGTTGGTGCTTACTCTCTTATGGAATCTTTCTCCTGGATGTTATTTAGCCGAGTGTTGTCCTTACTCAAGTTGGTTTTGTCTGGTTATTCCCAGTGCAGTATGATTTTTTTGTCAGCATGTACATGACAATATTCATACATTCATATATACATCATGCATAGCTGAATTAAAATTCATTGCTCACTTACATTCACTGATGTTTTTGTTGGCATATTATCCTCTTTGTAGAGTTATGTTATCCTCTCTCCAATAGAGTGTCAACCTTAAGCAAAAAGTGTATATCCTTTCAATTTCCCCACCGAGTTATCCCTTATGGAAAAATTATGCTTTAACCTTCCTGCCCAGCTCACTATCTGAATGGAACTTGGTCCTTATTTCAGTTTATTCCTCATTGGATGGTGTTTTGGTTGATTGTTTCACTCCGGTTTGTTCCTGGTTTGAATTTTTGTGTCCTGACAACAATATTATTTTGACCTCTCTAGGCTGTGAGCCATGGATTGAGAATATGCATTTATTTTGCACGTGAAGACTTTATCCCCTCAGTAGGAATGTGTTGTTATTTCCCCACGAAATCAAGATTCATTTCTCGGCAATGTTATGGCAATACTTTTCATAACAGCAAGTGGAGGTCTCTTTATTTGAGCAACATGTACTTCCCCAGTAGTCTATTAATTCTAGAGAAGAAGATTTTACTCTGATGGATGGTTGTCTCTTCGTTATGAGAGATAGTTTGTTCTTGACACTCTACTCTGATGGATGGTAGTCTCTTTAATATGAGAGATGGTTCGTTTTTGAGGTTTTACTCCGATGGATGGTAGTCTCTTTGTTATGGGAGATAGTTCGTTGTTAAGGATATATTTACTCTGATGGATGGTAGTCTCTTCATTGTGGGAGATAGTTCGTCGTTGAGGTTTTATTTATACTCTGATGGATGGTAGTCTCTTTGTTATGGGAGATAGTTCATTGTTGAAGTTTTACTCTGATGGATGGTAGTCTCTTTGTTATGGGAGATAGTTTGTTGTTGGGATGTTTTTACTCCGATGAATGGTAGTCTCTTCGTTATGGGAGATAGTTTGTTGTTGAGGATATATTTACTTTGATGGATGGTAGTCTCTTCATTATGGGAGATAGTTAATTGTTAAGGTTTGATCTGTACTTTGATGGATGGTAGTCTCTTCGTTATGGGATATAGTTCATTGTTGAGGTTTTACTCCGAAGGATGGTAGTCTCTTTGTTATGGGAGATAGTTCGTTGCTGAGATGTTTTTACTCCGATGAATGGTAGTCTCTATGTTATGGGAGATAATTTTTTATTGAGGTTTGATTTACTCCTATGATAAAGATAGTTGGTTTAAAGATTCTTACATCAGTTTATTACCCTTTCTTGGTGCAATGCCTTGGTTAAAGAAGAAGTTGAGACCCGTTCTAGGTTGAATACCATAATTTTGGGAAACTTGTTATTGTTCTATGTCTTTTTCTACCTTCATCCTTGAGTTGGTATTTCAATGTCATTCGTAGTCGACATTTATCTATTTCTCCTCATTGGACTTTACCCCAATAGAGTTGAGTTGTACCCAACCATAAGTGTTGATGCCAACCCTTTGTTCCCAGCCATAAGTGTTGATGACAACCCTTTGTTCCCAGTAATAAATGCTGATGTCAAACCTTTGTTCCCAGCCATAAGTGTTGATGTCAACCCTTTGTTCCCATCCATAAGTGTTAATGTCAACCTTTGTCCCCAACAATAAGTGATGACGTCAAACCTTTGTTCCCAACCATAAGTGCTTATGTGAAAAAAAAATTCCCTACCATAAGCGATGATGTTAATCATTTGTTTCCAGTCAATCATTCGTTACCTACCTCAATATTGATGTTTACTGTCATCTCTGAGAGGGTATTATCTTATTGTTTCTATTTGCGTCCTACCGGTTGGTAGTTTCTGATCCCCTGTGAGTTGATGTTACTCTCTTTTTACTATCTCCTCTATGAATAGGTAGTTCAAAATTATCTATCAGTTGATGTTACTCATTGCTTTTTCCCTCATTGATTGAGTTGATGATACTTTGTGTCCTCTTTGGGCTTTACCCCAGTAGAGTTGAGTCTTCTTTTCCCAACAAAATTTATTTTCCTCCAATGGAGTTGATTTTTCTTTCCTCCAGTCGAGCCGGTAATCCTTTCTTAATGGTTACCTCCTTGATAGTTTGTTGAGTGCACTGTTAAGAGTTCTCGTTGTTGAAATATTACTATGCATTTGGTTTCTTTAATCATGATTTCGGTTTTACTTGTTTATATCCATCTCCAGAGTCGTGTTGTTCCCCGACGATTTATTTTCCTGGTTGAACTCTCTTTTTGATTTGTTAGTTTTATTTTTTGCTTCCCCAGTGGTTTTCTATGTCACCTATAGAGTTAGTCATTTGCATTCATAATCATAAGCATTGCATGGCATCTTAGAGCCAAAAATAGGGTTTGTTTTGTATTTAAGTATCTACAATCGCGTCGAGTCGAAGATTTTAACCCTTTATATCACCAGATAGAAGACACTTAAATAAGGGCAGTTATTATACCCCAATTTTCTCCTAAGATCTCTCATCATCTCATATTATCAATACATAAAGATCACACACTAGGGTTCATTCTCCCTTCTACTTCATCCTATCTTTAAGTTTGCTCTTGATGGATCACCAAGCACCTTGAATTGTGTATCTTGTACATGTGTTCTTTTAACTAACATCAAAATATGTATATATGTTTCTTTGAATGTTCATATTGTAAGTGATGACACAATTGCATCCATGTCACCATCTAACCTAGGGTTTGAGGGTTGGTCCTCAGTAAAATGGTTCTTCAATGGATGGTAAGAGCTCAAGCTTCAAGGCTAAGTCTATGATATCAAAGTTTTTTGGTTCAAATAGATCTCTCACTTTATTTAGGTCAAGTTTTCCTCAAGGATGGTGGGGGTATTCATCAAATAAGATTCATAGGTTCATGTGTTTATTTCCATGCCTCCTTCAACAAGCTTCATTAAGCTTCATCTTTGAGTGTGATTCAAGACAACATCATTTAAAGGGCTAATGTGATTCATCATGCTCTATTTTGCAAAGAAAGTTCAATAGATTCAAGGTTGATTCAACGAGTTTGATCTAATTTAGAAAGTGCTTAATTCAGTGATCACAAGTGCATAACTCTCTCAATTTTAAATATTTAGAATTGTATATTTTTCCTATGTGCTCTTATCATCATCTACAACAACTTATGTTTACACGACAAGATCCGATTGTGCAAAGAAAATCATCAAAAGTTGAAAAGGGGTTTCAAATCATTTTGTCACTCTCTGAGCTAGGGTTTGTTGACTTCCAAGGATCAAATCTTGCTCATTTTTTGAGATTTTTGATTGATTCCAAAGATATGTTTCTCTTTGAATAATCCTTAACAAATTACCTTCAAGGATCAAAGGCTAATTTAGAATGGAAGACCATTTATGTTTGAAGAAGATTACAAGTCTCTTTGAAAATCCTTTGAATTTTAGGATTTGACTTTAAATGATCATAATTTGGTCAATTTTTATCTCTTTGAGCTCTTTTTTTCCCACAATAATATTTGGGATATCTACTACAACTTTGGTTCAATATGCAATACTTGAAAATGCTTATAAAGTTGTTTAAGAATTGAAAAGATTATATGTCTTTTGTGAATTTCCCCAAATTTGTTCATCATCTTCCAAAGTTTATAACACTTCCAATTTTTATGATTTTTTCAGTGATCTCAATTCCACAATTCAATTTAGGAGGTCTACTTCATTTCATCTTCAAGGATCAAGAGCTAATTTTGAGTAGAAGTTCATGTTATTTTGAAGAACATTATAGGTCATTTTGAAGCTCAACACTTAGAAATATTTCTAAGTACATAAATCAGTTTGTTTTTCACGATTTTAATTGATCATAACTTTTTGCTCATCCATCAAAATTCTATGTTTCTTGCCACATTGTGAAGTTTATTGTGAGATCTTTCAAATGCTTCAAGAATCATCCATAAAGGTCCCTGGGTAGTGAGTTATGCATTGTTGAAGTTGGCTCCATAGAATCTGTTTTTGCCTCGAGTCAGAATTTTTACCATGAGTAAACTTGGATTACAGGTTGAATTACTCAAAGTTTAGTTGCTAAACATGTCTAACTAATTTCCTAGATGCATTTTGATAAGAATTGCACTTGGTATGAGGTTGTTTTGATGCATTTCAAGTCACACGCTTGGCATGATCATAACTGGCTTGGTTTGCACGATTTGCTCACAATTGCTCTCATTTCTCATGATCATTCACTTACTTATAAATAGAGGATGATATTTCATTCATTTCCCAAGCTTTAGAGAGCCAGAAAACCCCTTCCAAACTCTCTCCATAGCTCACAATTCTTAGTTTTCGAATTCACTCTTTCCTTATTTTCAAATCCAATTGCTTTGTTCATTTTTCATCTTGAAATTCACTGAAGCTAACACAAGAAGAACCAAGACTTGAAGTGCTCTAAATCGTGCTAGCCAAGTCAAGTTTCAGAGCTCTAAAGTTGAGCTTCAACAGGTAGATTCCTCCATCAATTATCTCTAAACTTGTTACTATAATATAGCTCTCATCACTTTGATACTCATAGCATCATTTGTTTTTAACTGGAAGTGCGCCTTTCTAATGAATTTTAAAATCCATTTTCAATTATTTCCTTCTGGTTTTTTCCAAATCGACTAAGTTGTGGTTAATATAAATTTTTCACGAGGGTACCATTAGAATCGTCTTGAAGAGACGAAGCAAATGGCACTGATTTGAGCTTCTAGTTTTACAGATTGAAAGACCTACAATTCACACGTGGCAGGAGGTTGAAGATGATGATATGTCATCTCTCAACCAATGACGTGATGCCACGCTATTTTTTTTAAATCTGTTTTAAATTAATGTTCTGGTGCTTTATTCACTATGTACCATAACATGCACAACGCGTCTGATCCATTGGATTATCTTACTAACTTGTTTTGACATTGATCCATTGGTTTATATTTTTTAGCTTTATTTTTATTTTTTGAGTTTTCTATTTAATTGTTTTAAACTTCAAAAATTCCTAAAAAAATTCATTCCAACCTCTAAAATTGTGAAAAAAATTATCAAAATACTTTTGATTTTTCTCTTTCTGATTTTTATTTTTTCACAATTTTATTTTATGATTGGGTATTTTTTATGATTTTTCACTTTATTTAACTTGTTTTAGTTATTTAAAAATAACTTTCTTGATTTTTAAATTCTAAAAAAATATGGAAGGATCCAATTGTTAGAACATAGTTTGATTCTACAACCCTTAGTTAGAGTTTTGATGATAACAAATACAAAGAACAAATATGCATCCTAAAAATTATGTTATTGTGTATATAGAAGTTCTGACCAAAGCAGCATCAGAAGCTAAGCTATAGAAGCTACACGTTGTAGCAATCAGAATTTGCGCTGAAGATTAATGACCAGAACCTGCGCTTAAGTGAAGTAAACTCTGATTTTGAACAAGAGCATAATAATCCAAGTCATCAATGTTCTGAAGCATCAGCAGCAGGCAAGGATGTAAGATTCCGAAGCGTTACTACTCATTCAAGACAGCATCAATTACAACGGCTTCATTCAGACAGGATCTTCTCCAAATGGAAACTGAGTTAATGACATTTATCACGCTTAATGTTGAACAGGAATCCATTGCCTATATAAACAAGCTCAGTGATCAAATCGTTTACGATTTGCATATACTACTACACGAGAATTCAAAAACGCTGCAAGCTTACTCATCTATTCCACGCTCTAAATTTGTTTAAAATATCACAGTTGTGATAATTGTTTTTGTAACAAAAAACACCTGTACACATATTCTTGTATCTTTGTTTAAGACATTGTTCCTTGAGTTTAACCGGATTGTGGTTGTACTCAAGAAGACTTTGACAGTTGTTAAAGTAGTGATGGTAATCCTTTTGAGATTAGTGGATTAAGACCTCATTGGAGAGAGGCAAAATCACCTTGACGGGTGGACTGGAGTAGTTTGAGATCAAACGAACCAGGATAAAAATACTGTGTCATTGCGCATTTGATTTCAAGTTTTCAATTCAACCCCCCCTCCTTGTGTTTTTCACTTCTTCAATTGGTATTAGAGCGCCTGGTTCTGAGCTTAAACACTTAACCGTGTCAGTACAAGATCCAAGCTTCAGAAAAACACTATGGTGCGACCAAGCCAAAATATCAGCAATGACTACCATGAAGACAAAGACAGAATCAAAGGAAAACCTTCAGTCTTTGATGGAGAAAACTTTGACTACTGGAAAGATAGAATTGAGAGTTTCTTTCTGACCCACGATGTTGATCTGTGGGACATGGTAACTGATGGATACACACATCCAGTGGATGGAAGTGGTCAGAATATAGATAGAAAAATGATGTCTTACCAGCAGAAACGTGACTTCAGAAATCACCATAAGGCCAGAACAATACTCCTCAGCGCTATCTCATATTCAGAATATGAAAAAATCTCAAACATAGAGACAACCAAAAATATGTTTGACTCTCTGAGAATGACGCATGAAGGCAACATTCAAGTCAAAGAAACCAAAGCCCTTGCGCTTATTCAGAAGTATGAGGCATTTAAGATGGAAGATATTGAATCCATAGAAACAATGTTCTCAAGATTCCAGATTCTTGTTGTTGGGTTGAAGGTTATTGACAAAGGATATTCTACTGTTGATCACGTAAAGAAGATCATCAGAAGTCTACCCAAGCAATGGAGGCCAATGGTCACAGCACTTAAGCTAGACAAAGATCTCAACAAGATATCTCTGGAGGAACTTGTCATCTCCCTCAGAAGTCACGAGATAGAGCTAGAAGAAGATGAGCCTCAAAATCAAGTTAAGCCACTAGCTTTAAAATCTAACAGAAAATCTGACTCTATGGTTTTGCAGGCTATGGAAGAAACCTTTGATGGATCCTTATCAGAAGAAGATGAATTGTCTCTCCTCTCCACAAGGGTGAATCAACTGTGGAAGTAGAGACAAAGGAAATTCAGAAATCCCAGAAGACCAAAGAATCAAAATGAATCCTCCTCCAGATACAGAAAGTCTGAGTCTTCCTCTAAACACAGAAGATCTGAAGGCTCTTCAGGATACAGAAAGCCAAATAACAAGGACATCATCTGCTATGAGTGCAATGAGCAAGGGCACTACAAAAGTGACTGTCCAAGGCTTCAGAAGGAGAAGCCCAAAAATAAGTTCTTCAAGGAAAAGAAGAAGAGCCTCATGGAAATATGGGACGATTCGGACTCCTCTGAAGCTGACTTAGAGTCAGATGATGAAAGAGAAAACATAGCTCTCATGGTAAACGTGTCAGAAGACAGTGAAGCTTCTGGTTCAGACTCAGAATCAGACACTGAAGAGGTATTCCCTAACTTTTCTATTAATTTAACTAAAGCTAAAGTTGCAGAAAGTCTAAATGAAATTCTGGAAAGGTATTAGCAAATCAGAGTCAAATTCAAGAACCTGAAAAAGGAACTTGTCTCTGACTCTGAAAAGACTGAGAGTCTCAGATTAGAAAACTCTGAGTTAAAAGAAAAAGTTTCAAAATTAGAAAATGTTTTGCAAAATTCTCAGAAGGAAATAATCTCAGAGACTCCCAGTAATGCTGATGAGATCGTGAAAGAGTATGATCACAGCTTTCAGAAGTTTCTGGCTAAAAACATAGATTGAAGCAAGATGGCTTCAATGATCTATGGAGTTAGCAGAAATGGCAAAAAAGGGATAGGATATCAAGGTAAGCCATCTACACCTAAGCAAGCCATGGACTTATTCATAAAACGCACACCACTTAAATCACATTTTATATATGGGCACACACATGACATAAAATACACTAGTAGTGATTATTCTGTCAAACCAAAATTAAACAAGAATTTTGGTAAAACTAACAAACCAGGACCCAAAAAGATATGGGTACCTAAGGATAAAATTATATATGTAGCAGATATCTTTAGAAGCAAGGCTAAGACTCCAGTCATGCCTGGACTCTGGCTGCTCTTGACACATGACGAGAAGAAGGCATATCTTCCAAAGCCTGGAACTTAAACCTGTAGGCTACGTGGGCTTTGGAGGCAACCAAAGAGGAAAGATCATTGGCTCTGGAACAGTAGGTAACATAAATCTTCCCTCTATAAATAATGTACTCCTAGTTGATGGATTAATGCATAACCTGTTATCCATAAGTCAATTAAGTGATAACGGTTATGATATAATATTTAATCAAAATTCATGCAAAGCTGTTAGTCAGAAAGATGGAACTACCCTTTTTCATGGAAAGAGGAAAAACAACATTTACAAAATAAAACTTTCTGAACTTAAGATTTAGAACGTAAAGTGTCTTCTTTCTGTTAACAACGAGCAATAGATCTGGCACAGAAGATTGGGGCATGTTAGTATGAGAAGAATATCTTAGATTAACAAACTCAATCTGGTCAGAGGACTTCCTAATTTGAAGTTCAGCTCAGATGCTCTGTGTGAAGCATGTCAGAAAGGAAAATTTTCAAAACCTGCTTTTAAATCTAAAAACGTTGTTTCCACCTCTAAACCATTAGAACTTCTGCACATAGAATTATTTGGACCAGTAAAAACCATGTCTGTCAGTGGCAAGAAGTATGGGTTAGTGATCGTAGATGATTATAGCAGATGGACATGGGTAAACTTCTTAAGACACAAGGACGAGTCACACTCTGTGTTCGTTACCTTCTGTAACCAAGTTCAGAATGAAAAGGATCTTAGAATTGTCAAAGTCAGAAGTGATCATGGTGGGGAATTTGAAAATAAAAATTTTGAATCATTTTTTAATGAAAAAGGCATCTTGCATGACTTCTCTTGTCCTAGAACTCCCCAACAAAATGGAGTTGTAGAACGAAAGAACAGAACATTGCAAGAAATGGCCAAAACCATGATCAATGAGACTAACATTGCTAAGATCTTATGGGCAGAGGCAATTAACACAGCGTGCTACATTCAAAATAGAATCTCTATAAGACCTATTCTGGAAAAGACTCCATATGAATTGTGGAAGAACAGAAAGCCCAACATTTCCTATTTCTATCCATTTGGATGCACTTGCTTTATTCTGAATACAAAAAATTATTTGAAAAAGTTTGACTCTAAAGCACAAAAGTGTATCATGTTAGGATCCTCTGAACGCTCAAGAGGGTACAGAGTATACAATACAGAAACACAGATTGTTGAAGAGTCAATCAATGTTAGATTTGATGATAAGCTTGACTCTCAAAAGTCAAAGAAGAATGAATTCCTTCCAGATATAGAAGTTAAATTCACAGGTACTGAAGACAACTCATCAGCAGTTCTCAACAGAGACGCTCCCACAACATCAGAAAGAGTTATTGCAAGCAATCCAACACCTTCAGTTGATCAACTTCAGAAAAGGCTATTCAGAAGCAGCATAGCTCACCCAGAAGATAAAATACTGGGAAAGAAGGATGATCCAATCAGAACAAGATCAACATTCAAAAACTCTGAAGAATCCCTCATGGGTCTGGTCTCTCTGATTGAACCAACAACAATTGATGAAGCGCTTCTGGATAATGACTGGATTCTGGAAATGCAGGAGGAATTGAATCAGTTCACCAGAAATGACGTATGGGATCCGGTTCCCAAACCAAAAGGATTCAACGTCATTGAAACAAAGTGGGTGTTCAGAAACAAACTGAACGAGCTAGGAGAAGTCATCAGAAACAAAGCACGACTGGTGGCACAAGGTTATAGTCAGCAAGAGGGGATAGACTATACAGAAACCTTTTCTCCAGTCTCCAGGTTAGAATCTATCATACTTTTAATATCATTTGTTGTAAACAATGGCATCACTCTGTATCAGATGGATGTCAAAAGTGCATTCCTAAATGGCTATATAGATGAAGAGGTATATGTGCACCAACCCTCTGGTTTTGAGAATTCCAAACACCCAGAATATGTTTTCAAACTAAAGAAGTAACTCTATGGTTTGAAACAAACTCCCAGAGCTTGGTATGAAAGACTAAGTAACTTCCTGTTAGAAAAGGAAATCACCAGAGGGAAAGTGGACACAACCTTATTCTGTAAGACATTTAAGAATGACATTTTAGTATGTCAGATTTATGTCGATGACATCATCTTTGGATCTAAGAAACCCTCTCTGGGTAGAGATTTTGCTAAATGCATGCAGGTAGAGTTTGAGATGAGCTTAATGGGGGAACTCAAATTCTTTCTGGGCATTCAGATAAACCAAACTCCAGAAGGAACTTACATTCATCATAGAAAATACGTCAGAGAACTTCTGAAGAAATTTGATCTCTCAGAATGTAAGCCCTCAAAGACTCCAATGCACCCCACGTGCATTCTGGAAAAGGAATATGTAAGTAAAAAGGTAGAACAGAAAGTCTACAGAGAAAATCAAATGATTACAGCTTAGTAGGATATTGTGACGCTGACTTCGCTGGAGACAGAGTAGAACGTAAAAGCACTTCTGGAAGCTTCCAGTTTCTGGGAGAAAATCTGAACTCATGGACCTGCAAGAGATAGTCCACAATAGCACTATCAACAGCAGAAGCTGAATACATAGCAGCTGCTGGATGTAGCACGCAAATTCTCTAGATGAAAAGTCAACTTGAATACTTCAACATATTTGAGAGTAACATTCCTATCCTCTGTGACAACACTTCTGCTATATGTCTCAGTAAGAATCCTATTTTGAATTCTAGGGCTAAGCATATAGAAATAAAACATCATTCTATTAGGGACTATATTCAGAAAGGAATCCTTACCTTAAAGTTTATTGTCATAGACCATCAATTGGCTGATGTATTTACAAAACCTCTTTCTGAAGATAGGTTCAACTTCATTCTGAAACATCTCAGCATGAAGTTATGCCCTGAATAAAATGTTTTATTTATATCCTAACCCTCAGAACTTTATTATTTTCTGTGAACAACTAATCAACCTGTCTTCAGAGTTTAGAAGTACAGATTGCCTCAGAATCTATCCATGAAGATCTGAATGTTTCATTTCAAGGATAGAGGCGTGCAATTCACATTATCAAACATATCATCCTCTCACCTGCTACCTTCTGAAGTTAAACACGTGTTCAATTTCTGAAGGGTACAAGGCGCTGATTGGATGCATTGAGACACTTGTAAGCGGTAATCGTTCAGTATCTTTCTAAATCCCCTAAATTTAGGTGTCATTAATGCATATAATCATTACTAATTTTTTCTTTTACTTACTGTTTACATTTTCAAGAAACCTATTTAAACTCAAAATTAATTTTTTTCATTCATTCACTTTTACTCTCTTCAACATTTTCTCTTGTTCCAAGTTCTTGCTTTCAAAAACCCTTTTCATCTTCCTCAAAATCCCGTGTGAACAATGGCTTTATCAATTCTCAAAAATCTCAGTGCTCCGGATTCTGCATCAATGGAACAATATGAAGAACCCATCAGGACGCTTATCACTCATGTTGATAACCTGGAAGTTCTCTCAGAACTGATCATTGATTTTGGGAGTCTACAAGAAAATGGGTTCAATCTCTCTGAAGACGTGATTGCTCAAGGTTGGAACAGGTATTTTGACCGTCTGGTTGGTCCAACATTTCCCATTCTCGTCAAAGAATTCTGGATACATGCTTCTTCATCAAATCACCAGGTTACTTCTTATGTCATGGGGAAGAAAATTATGATTACAGAAGATCTTATTGCGAAGCTTCTTGGATACAACGGTGGTGGTGTCAGATGCATTGACATGGATAAGAGATGCTCTGACCTAAGATCAATTTCAAAGGAAATTTTTACTTCTGGACAGCCTCTAGTAAAATCAAAGATTTGAAGGATCATCACAGAATCTGGGCCAGAATCATTATGGGATGTATCCACCACAGGAAGCCTACAAGCTCTCCTGATTACATCAATATTGATCAGCAATTTCTGATCTATTTCATTGCTAAGAAGACAAAGGTAAATCTTCCATACTTGATCTTTAACCATCTTAGAACAAGTGTGAAGGAAACCAAAGAAGACGAAAGGACCAAGAGGGATTGGACTCCCTTAGGAAGGCTGATATCAGATATTCTAACAGAGAACAGGCTGATAGAACATCTGACGGAGGCTCAGGAAATAAGCACAATGGAAGCAATTGTTGGGAAGCCCTTGAACGCCAAGTATCTGAAGAAAATGAAGATCATTGAGAATATCAAGAAGGAACCAACTGTTATTGCTCATGAGACCATTACTTCAAGAAGGATACCTCTGGAGGATTTTCCTTTATTTTCTGAGATAGACTCCAAACCAGAAATAATAATCAGACACCTTGAAGCTTGCAAGGCTGATGGGACTGCTCCAGAAATCAACATTCAGGATCTGCACAAGGCTGCTCCAGAAGTTGCGTTAAAGAAATCAAAGAAGAAGAAAGCAGCAGGAGAAGGACCCTCTCAGAGGACACCTAAAGCTGCCAAAAAGAAAGGTAATCCATCTTCTGTTTCTGTTATAGAATCAATAATTGTTTCAACATCTGAAGCCATGCATTCTCAACCAGAAAATTCATCACCCCAAACCTTTGAAGATTTTGACATAGAGTTTGATCCATCCATAACTCTAGGTAATTTTTTGAATGAACCTCACTCCCCTACTCAAAATCAAAATCCTAGACATCATCAACCAGAACTTTCCAAAGTTCTGTCTGACATTGAATTATTTGATCAAGATTTTTCCTCTCCAATACCAGAAAATCCAAACTCTCAACTCCCAGAAAATCCAAATACTCAACAACCACCAGAAATTCCACATCCACAATCACCTCAACCAGAAATTCCACATCCACAATCACCTCAACCAAAAATTCCACATCCACAATCACCTCAACAAGAAATTCCACAAGCAGAAAATACGCAACCACAATCTCCTCAACCAGAAGATCTTAATCCCAACTCACCACAACCAAAAACTCAACCTTCTGAAATTCCATCTTCTGATATTCCTGAATCAGAAACCCAACATGCTGCCACAAACCAATCTGAAGACTCTGATACCATAATACTAATACCTGGAATAACAGAACCTCTTGCAGTTCGCATGCCTCTCACCATTCATGACATTCCATAAATTATGTCATCCCTTGAATCCACACCACCAAACACCCTTACCAGACCAATTATCATTCCTAACTCTCCCACTCCTTCACCCACTAAAAGTCCAGCTGACAACTTAAGACTTGTCATTAATCCAATTGTGCTGGAAAGACTAGCTTCCATCTCACACAAAACCGCCATTCCCAAACCTAAACCAACTGCAACCACATCAGATGTTGGTACAAGTTTGTTGATTTTTGAAACAGGAATGCAGGAATGGATCAATTCTTTGAATCATGCAAGTAAAGAGATTTCTAATCCTGCTGCTTCTGATTATATGTGGGAAAGATTCAAAAAATGGGTCAATGATGAAACTTTGAAGCTGAAGGAATTGTGTTATGAAAAGGCTCAGCAAAACTTCAGTGATCAGCTAAAGGCTTTCCAAGAACAAGTTCTGAGCCAACTGTTCAATAAAGATATCCTCTCGCTGGATAATGCTCCCTGGAAAGAGCATCATCCTTCAGAAGTAGTTGAACCAGAATCAGAAAGTCTCTCTGACTACTGCTCCATAAGATGTGATTGCAGCTGAAGAAATGGTTCACTCAGAAGAGGCTGCAGAATGCTCTGAGCAACATCCAACCCCTGAAGAGACACCAGCTTCCTCCTTAGTCATGCAAACTCTGGAAGAGTTGAAGAAAGAGAATGCTTTAATCCATGCGAGATTGGATAAGCAAGAGGATACGAACAAAGAGATTAAAATTATTCTGGGTAAACAAGAAGACACTACAAAGGAAATCAAAGACATTCTGGGCAAGCAAGAAGAGTCAAATACTCAGATCAAGAGCTTGTTGGAAGTGTTGTTCACACGTCTCCCCCCTCCTTCTTAGATTTTCTTTTAAAATTGTTTATCTGTAACTTTTATCTTTACCTCTTTGCTTCTGAAACTTGTCATTGCATTATGTTTTAAATATAATTCATCTATCTTGGCTCTGATTATATTTCCTTTTTGATACCTGACAAAAAAGGGGGAGAAAGTAAGATATTTCAATAATGGTTTACCGGGACAAAAGTCTCAAACATTCTGAATTATTTAACCTCTACTTTCTGAAAAGTTTGAACAGGAACAAATTTTGATAAGAGATGCAGCTAAAACTCTGATGAGAAGGAACTTCAGGGAAGTAATCAACTCAGAGGGAGTTTCTCTTAAACCTTTTGTTCTTTATTTTTCATTGAAAATTCTAGTTTTTGTCATCATCAAAAAGGGGGAGATTGTTAGAACATAATTTGATTCTACAACCCTTAGTTAGAGTTTTGATGATAACAAATACAAAGAACAAATATGCACCCTAAAAATTATGTTATTGTGTACACAGAAGTTCTAACCAAAGCAGCATCAGAAGCTAAGCTATAGAAGCTACACGCTGAAGCAATCAGAATTTGCGTTGAAGATTGATGACCAGAACCTGCGCTTAAGTGAAGTAAACTATGATTCTGAACAAGATCATAATAATCTAAGTCATCAATGTTCTGAAGCATCAGCAGCAGGCAAGGATGTAAGATTCTGAAGCGTTACTACTCATTCAAGACAACATTAATTACAATGGCTTCATTCAGACAGTATCTTCTCCAAATGGAAACTGAGTTAATGACATTTATCACGCTTAATGTTGAACAGGAATCCATTGCCTATATAAACAAGCTCAGTGATCAAATCATTTACGATTTTCATATACTACTACACGAGAATTCAAAAACACTGCAAGCTTACTCATCTATTCCACGCTCTAAATTTATTTAAAATACCACAGTTGTGATAATTGTTTTTGTAACGAAAAATACATGTACACATATTCTTGTATCTTTGTTTAAGACGATGTTCCTTGAGATTAACCGGATTGTGGTTGTACTCAAGAAGACTTTGACAATTGTTAAAGTAGTGATTGTAATCCTTTTGAGATTAGTGGATTAAGACCTCGTTGGAGAGAGGCGAAATCACCTTGACGGGTGGACTGGAGTAGTTTGAGATTAAACGAACCAGGATAAAAATACTGTGTAATTGCACATTTGATTTCAAGTTTTCAATTCAACCCCCCCTTCTTGTGTTTTTCACTTCTTCACCAATGACCTCTTGAAAAATATTGGTGACCTCATTTTATTTTTTATTTTTTATTTTACTATTTTTCACAAATTCCTAAAAAATTCATTCCAACTTCTAAAACTTGTTGACTCGTGTTTGAATTCTGATATTTTTTTTAGGATTTTTATTTGGTGTTTTAATACATGTTGTGTATTTTACCAATTATTTCTTTTTTAAATCATTTAAATTTTGTTTTATATTAAATATATTTTATTATTTTTTGACTGATCCTGATTTGGAGACACATGGGTGTTATTTTGGAACAAGTTCCTCAACCTCATTGGATCTTGGGTGTTGATAGGTTAAAATAATACATCCACCAAAATGGATGAGTAATGTTGATGATATTTGAAACCCTAATTTCATATGATACACTGGCTACACTATCATTCCCCTCCCTCTTTATCTTATCCCTTTCATGTTTTTACTTGTGCTACATATTGTTTGGAGAATAATCTACATATCATTTATCTAACATGTTGGTACATAGTTTTTTATTGACCGACCTCAAAATAGGTGTGACTTCTACATAATTCCACTTACAGTTGATTAACATAGCACTAAATTTGTCCCGATTCAAAAAGTAATCATTCGTGGCCCAAACCTATGTTTGCAAGCCCAAGTATGTTTGATTTGAAACCTTAGGACAAATAACTTTGAAGTTCATTATTAGGAGTATTTGATTCTATCAATCCTCTAATGAACTGCATGAATTTTGGTCTAAGTGAATCACTTGGACATCGTTGATCACATGTGGTTTCTTTGAGCACTTGAAATGAATGATATACTTGACAAAAAGCAAATGAGACTTTTTGTTGAGAAGCTTTAATTTTACCAATATTCTAATGAGTTTTCAAATACAAGCTTCAAGATTGTCATTCAACTAACCCTCTAACTTCTAATTCACTAACAATTAACATTATTTTATGCCTTTATATCTTTACTTTTATGTACCATTTATTTTAGCACTTACATCTCATGCTATTTTTATTTTGTTCACTTGAGAATTTATCTTTATGTCATTTTATCTTTACTTATTTAAGCTTTTATTTTCTTTTGAAGATACTTAATAATCAATTTGAACATTAAAAAACTTTAAGGTTACTTGGACTATCTGGTTACTACCCTTAGCATTGTGGAGTTGTGGATGTCTCAGACTTAGGATTAGAAGCCTTGATGCTTAGGGAACTTGTTGCTCTGTTCTTATTCTGTCTGAAGTTCTTGAGGTTTACTCAAAAGTATTGGGTTGATTTTCTTTGTGTGCAGGTTATTCTGATTTTATGCTTTGTCTGTGATTAAGAATTACTCTGTATACAGTCGTTACTCCGTCCAATTTTTTTGTAGACTTAATTCATCTGAAGCTTGGTGTTCATCAGAGGTTTAGTATTTTTGCTTGTTTGCTTTTAATCCAAAGGATGAGAATTCTACATTGACTTCCTCATGTCAAGTGTTGGCTTCTTGTAGGTTAGATCGTTCTTTTCCTTGGCTTTTACTTTATGCTTTAGGATAGTCCCTTCATCTCCTCCTATCTTCTTTAATTTCAAATGTCTTCTCCCACCTTTTCAAAACTCTTCTTGTTTTCTAACTTGAACCGCTTTCATGATATACTTAGACTTAGGTCCATGCATTTTCAAATTTTCTTAATTAAACTTTAATCAATTTAATCATACTTTGACATCTTTCTCAAGACTAAAAGTTAAGTAATCTCATTCAAACCATTTTGCCCCTTTTGGCTTTTTAATTTTAAACTTTTTCTCTAAAGATTAGACTCTTATTGATTCTTGTAGTGACTCTAGCTACTATAATTCTACGATATATAGTGAAGTGAGATGTTTTCCACTTGGGTGTTGAGTGAGGCTTTGTTGATATCAAAATCTAAGCTATATCCACCACTTTGAGATGATGCAACTTCTCCTTTCTCATAATCATGGGTAGTAAGTATGTTTTCCACTCGGATATGACGATGACGTCTCTTCTCTTAAAATTAACAGGAACATATGTGTTTTAAAATATTTGAGGTGAACTACGAGTACCCTGATCCCCTATTGCACGGAAGGTGGTACGTAGGTACTAAAGATTCACAACCGCGACGGGTGCAAAAATTGTAAAAAATACTTTTTTTCTCATCTCCACCATCTCAATTTTGTATACACCTTTTATATCCAAAATACAAAGATTTTCAAAGAGGTTTTTGCGGAGTACTGTATATGTTTAGGGTGCTAATACCTTCCCTTTTTATAACCAACCCATGTACCAAGATTCTCCCCCTCTTTTTGGGTTTATTCGCTTTTTCCCATTTCCTTTGAAAACAATAAAGTGCAGTGGCGATTTTTATTTGATTTGTGTGAGTTAAGTCAATCTAATTGCTTAGTTTCATTATTTCTATCGCTACACAACCTGGCTAAATATATAGATCTTCGCTTGAGAGACATAGAATTCCTAGACTATTTAAACTCTTCGCCTAAGGGACTTAGAGTTACCTCGTGCGGGACCAAGGCATACAAATATCATCCAAGAGGAATGATTGGAGTCTTTTCTAAGAGACTTAGTATTAAGTTTTTTTTGAGGGTGTTGTACCCCAAAAATTTT
The DNA here is from genome assembly GCA_948472305.1 of Vicia faba. Taxonomy (NCBI): domain Eukaryota; kingdom Viridiplantae; phylum Streptophyta; class Magnoliopsida; order Fabales; family Fabaceae; genus Vicia; species Vicia faba. The sequence continues at coordinate 403,199,794 of OX451737.1, read as the reverse complement.
CCTCCCATTTTCATACAAGACATACTCTTAGAGATCCTCAATTGCTCAAGGTTGACCAAGAATTGATCAGACAAATTCTCCTCCTAAGCATTGGCCTTCCAACTAGGGTTTCAATTTTCATCAAGATGGTTGAGCTCCAGGGATCCCAAATTTTATCCATTATCCTAATATGTCTTCAATATTATCTATGCCAAATTGCATGCCTTGCACAATAAGTTTGCTCAGTCAATTGATCAAGTATTAGAAAATCAAATGTGTTAGGTCAAAAGTCAACTGTGGCCCATGTACAGTCAAACTTCAATATTTTTAGTCAACATCAACATTTTGAAGTGATATCCATCATTTGATCAAGGGTTGATCATGATTCCTCAAGAAATGCTCCTAATTCATCAAAAGTCAAAAATGGCAAATTAGGATTTCTATAGGAAAAGTCAACTGAACTTTGACCAAGCATAACTTTCTCATACTTTATCAGAAATTTCCAACCGAAGTTCATTTTGAATAGAATCCAATTCCCTACAACTTCTCTTCAGCCCTCAAGTTCAAGAAATGCACCATTTGAAAGATACAATTTCATGGGACACCAAGCACCTGAATCTCATCCCTTATAAAGAACATGTGCTGACATTGCTTCCACACTTTTAAGAGGTCACCTTTGAACATTACCCACGAGAAGAGATTCAGTTAGCGGACGCGCTAGCTACTATGTCATCTATGTTCAAGGTAAATTGGGACAACGAGGCTCCTCGGATCACTATTGAGAGGTTAGAGGAACCAGCATACTGCTATGAGGTTGATACGGAAGAAGTAGCAGACAAACCTTGGTTCCATGAAGTGAAAAGGTATCTCGAGGCTCAAGAATATCCCGAGGGGGAGTCTGTTAATGATAAGAAGTTTATGAGAAGGTTCTTCGCAAAGTTCTTCCTCAGTAATGGAATCCTCTACAAGGGCAACCATGACTCTACTTTACTTCAGTGTGTAGACAAGAGCGAAGCAGAGAGAATTATGGCAGATTTACACGAAGGTACCTTTGGCACCCACTCTAGTGGACATACCATGGCTAAAAAGATCCTACGGGCAGGATACTATGGGTCCACCATGGAAGCAGACTGTTATCAGCACTCCCGAACTTGTCACAAATGCCAGATCTATGCTGATAAAGTACATGTACCTTTGGTTCCCTTGAACGTCTTGACGACTCCCTAGCCCTTTGCAATGTGGGGCATTGATATGATCAGAGATATTAGACCTACCGCTTCCAATGGGAATCGCTTCATCCTAGTGGCCATTGATTACTTCACGAAGTGGGTTGAGGCTGCCTATTTTGCTACTGTTACCAAGAATGTTGTGGCACGGTTTATCAAGCATAGCCTGATTTGTCGGTATGGTGTGCCAGAGAGAATCATCACAGACAATGGTACAAATCTCAACAATACGATGATCACCGAACTCTATAAATAATTCAAGATCTAGCATCATAATTCTTCCCCTTACCGGCCAAAGATGAATGGCACTGTGGAGGCTGCTAAAAAGAATATCAAGAAAATCATACAGAAGATGACGGTGACATATAAAGACTAGCATGAGATGTTACCATTATCTCTTCATGGTTATCGCACCTCAGCGCATACATCAATAGGGGAAACACCTTATTCTCTGGTATATGGTATGGAGGCTGTCCTACCTATGGAAGTCCAGATCCCTTCTCTGAGGATCATGAAGGATGCGGGTTTGAATGAAGACGATTAGATCTAGACTCGACTTGATCAACTGAATCTGATTGATGAGAAAAGGCTTATTGTTGTCTGTCATGGTCAAATGTATCAAAAACGGATGATCAAGGCTTTCAACAAAAAGGTCAGACGTCAAGTGTATCAAGTGGGTGATCAAGCGCATCATACTTCCACAAGGTGATCCCAGGGGAAAATGGAATCCCACGTATGAAGGGCCATTTGTGATCAAAAGCATATTTTCTGGTGGAGCCATGATTCTGACCACCATGGATGGTGACGACCTTCCTTACCCTATTAATGCAGACATAGTGAAAAGATACTACGCATGAATAAAGACCCGCTAGGTTGACTGGCCTAGGCAAAAATAAGGGCATCCCGGCGAACCAAAAGGGTTCGGGAAAAATTAGGGATAAATACAAAAAAATTTGTACACCCGGAAAGTCAAAAACCTGCAAAGGCGGCTTGGGCAAAAAAGGGCATCCCGGTGGACTGAAAACCCAAAAGGGTGGTCCGGGAAAAAGTTAGGGATTTGAAGCGTTCAAATATGTCCATTGGATCACCTTGCAACCAAACTTCAGTATCAACTACCAAGCTCAAACGGTACCGATCAATCCAGTCAGTTTCGGACGCGTAGCAAAGTGATGAGACGCTCAGGGACATAGGGGAAATAACAGAATTGAAAGTCAATGGGATTATTACACGTAGTTGTTTTATCTTTGTACACTATTTTGTGTAGTTTTCATTTTCACGATGGCGTTCTCCTACTAGAACGTCAGTCTCTTTGTACAAAATTCCTGTTATAGGCGAACTTCAAAAAAAACCAATACAAATCGTTCCTTGAAAGTACCAAAGCTATTTGTTTTATTTTTCTGTTTTGTTTTGAAAAAACGTCCAATGATTATTTTTGACATATGCATTTAAATATGATCACTGTGCACAAATACTTGCATAAAAAACATGAATATAGTTACTAATGATTTTAAGAAACAGGGCAAAGTCTAAGAAACAATTTCCAGTCTCGACAGCTACTCTTTCTAGCAGGTACAGGGGAAAAGACAGTTTGAGACGAAGTCGCCATTACAATGCGACCCCGCAATGTCTATGTTCCCCACAGAGTAGAAACAACCAAAGTTTTGATCTCTCCTTCCCCAAGCAGGAATTACCTCCTCCAGCGAAGTTCCTTCAGAGAGCTGAAATCTGTATTCCCCAGCCGAGCTTTATAATTTCAAAAAGTTTCTAAAACCTCCTCCCGGGTAGAGTTTATTTCTCTAATTGTAGAAATTTAGGCCCCAACAGAGTTCATTTCTCTACATAGGCAAAATCTTCCAACAAAGCATCCTCCCTCCACAGAGTTATTCTCAAGCAGAGTCGATCCCCAGCAGAGTATTCTCAAACAGAAAGAGGAAATCCCCGGAAAATCATCTCCATTCATCATCCTCGACGTAAATGAAGGATTCAACTTCCCAATACTCTCTAGCAGTAGTCCGGGATTTATTTTCCCAGACTGGGAAATATCACAATAGCATCCCATATTCATACATCATGGCATGCGCATACACATCGCATACAACATAATCTCATTTATTTTGAGAACATCATACATCATGACATTGCATATGACTAACTCTTTACCTTTTTCAGGGAAAGGTCAAATCAATAAACACCACTACTTATGTGACTTGGTAGTCTTCTCAAAAGCTACGTCTGATGAAGGGCTATTTCAGCAATTTCCTTAGAAAGACGTTCTCAAAAGACCTTCTCTAGTTCAGTCAGATCGACACTAAGATCTCTCTGATTTTTATTCCAGTTGAAGATATTCCAAGACTTTTGTCTGGTTCAGTTGAATCGATACTAAGTTCTTCTGATTTCCATTCCAGTCAAATTTAATCCAAGACCTTCTCTGGTTCAGTTAGATCGACACTAAGATCTCTCTGATTTCTATTCCAGTTGAAGATATTCCAAGACTTTTGTCTGGTTCAGTTGAATCGATACTAAGATTCTTCTGATTTCCTTTCCAGTCAAAGTTAATCCAAGACCTTATCTGGTTTAGTCAAATGGACACTAAGATCTCTCTGGTTTCTATTCCAGTTGAAGATATTCCATGGCTTTTGTCTGGTTCAGTTGAATCGATACTAAGATTCTTCTGATTTCCATTCCAGTCAAATTTAATCCAAGACCTTATCTGGTTCATTCAGATCGACACTAAGATCTCTCTGATTTCTATTCTAGTTGGAGATGTTCCAAGAATTTTGTCTGGTTCAGTTAAATCGACACTAAGATTTTCCTGATTTGCATTCCAGTCAAAGTTAATCCAAGACCTTCTCCGGTTCAGTTAGATCGATCCTAAGATCTCTCTAATTCCTATTCCAGTTGAAGATATTCTAAGAATTTTGTCTGGTTCAGTTAAATCGACACTAAGATTTTCCTAATTTCCATTCCAGTCAAAGTTAATCCAAGACCTTCTCTGGTTCAGTTAGATCGATCCTAAGATCTCTCTGATTCCTATTCTAGTTGAAGATATTCCAAGACTTTTGTCTGGTTCAGTTAAATTGACACTAAGATTTTCCTGATTTCCATTCCAGTCAAAGTTAATCCAAGACCTTCTCTGGTTCAGTTAGATCGATTCTAAGATCTCTCTGATTCCTATTCTAGTTGAAGATAGTCCGAGACCTTTTTCTGGTTCAGTTAAATCGACACTAAAATTTTTATGATTCTTATCTAGTCAAAGATAAATCAAGATCTCTGCTGGTTCAGTTTGAATTGACCTTTGATTTTTTACTGATTCTTTTCTGGTAGATCCTTTCTCTGGTTCAATTAAATCGACACTAAGACTTTTCTAATTTCTATTCCAGTTGGAGAAAATGTAAAGCCTAGAGTATGACCAGATGACAGTCTAATCTCATTTCCCCAATAAGTAACTGTGAAGCCTGGAATACGACCAGATAGCAGTCATCATCCTCAGCAAGTCACTGCGAAGCCTGGATCCTGACCAGATAGCAGTTCGCTTCCATCTCTTCAGTAAAGGGATGACTCCCCGGTAGAGTAATGGATAACCGAAGCTCCTAGACTCTATTCCCCTAAAAAACATTCCCCAGCGGACTCCTCCTCAGACAGCAGGAACAATAATCCCTATAAAGAGACTCCTTACTAAGTCAGCATCTATTTTGGATGGCATCTTTAAGTCCATCTCTGACGACTCTCCGTCATATTCTTTAGATGGCATCTTTAAGCCCATATCCGACGATTCTCCGTCATATTCCTTGGATGGCATCTTTAAGCCCATATCCGACGATCTTCTGTCATCTTTTCCAAATGGAATCTATAAGCCCATTCTTGATATTATTCACCAACCGTATCACTTCAAACGAGTGCAAATTTCTGGACACTCTAGTGTTCAATCATCTTCCACCTTTAGATCACAAAAGACAGACAAGCCAATCTACATCCTCAGGTCTAAGAATATTGAACATGGGTAGCTATTGTACTCCAAAATTTTCCCTCCCATTTTCATACAAGACATACTCCTAGAGGTCCTCAATTTCTCAAGGTTGGCCAAGAATTGATCACACAAATTCTCCTCCTAAAAATTGGCCTTCCAACTAGGGTTTCAATTTTCATCAAGATGGTTGAGCTCCAAGGATACCAAGTGTTCTCCATTGTCCTAATATGTCTTCAAGATTATCCATGCCAAATTTCATGCCTTGCACAATAAGTTTGCTCAATCAATTTCTCAAGTATTGAAAAATCAATTGTGTTAGGTCAAAAGTCAATTGTGGCCCATGTACAGTCAAACTTTAAGATTTTTGGTCAACATCAACATTTTGAAGTGATATCCATCATTTTATCAAGGGTTGATCATGATTCCTCAAGAAATTCTCCTAATTCATCAAAAGTCAAAAACGACAAATTAGGGTTTCTATAAGAAAAGTCAACTGAACTTTGACTAAGCATAACTTTCTCATACTTTATCAGATATTTTCCAACCAAAGCTCATTTTGAAGAGAATCCAATTCCCTACAACTTCTCTTCATCCCTCAAGTTCAAGAAATGCATAATTTGAAAGATACAAGTTCATACATTACAGGTCATTTTCAGAAAGTCAACAAAAGCCACTTTTTGCCAAGACCTTTTACATCAAGATAAAATCTTCAAATGCAAAATTGATCCAAATAGGGATTAAAGTGAACATCTTGGGCTTTCTGAAAAGTCTAAGATCATCATCATGAGATAAATATTGAGCAAGTTATGGCTTTCCCAAATTTGGAAAATTTGGGAATTTTCAAGAATTATGCATTGAGAAAATTTGAAGTTTTAAGGCAAGGGCTCAATTTCTTGGACTTCAAGCATCTTCCAAGGTTTATAGAGGACCTCTAAAATTATTCTTGTTGTGCCTTGTATTTGTTAACTTTTTATTCATATTTATTTTTAATTTATTTAAAATAAATATAAAATAAAATGTATAAAATAATTGGAAATGGGCTTTGAGCTTTAGGTTGATGTTTTGGACAGACTAGGCCCATAAAATTTTGTGAAAAGGTGTCCACATTCATTCAAATTCAAAAAATGACAAGTTTCCTTGTTTTTGGCCAAAGTTACAAATTCCATTCATGGCTTTGAAACATTTGCTTTAGGGTTGTTTAAACCTTTGTTTTCTTGTCTCCTCATTCCTCTCTATATAAACAAGCATCTAGCAAGAATTTCAAGACGCCTACAAAGCCTAGAGAGAGCTCAACCATTTTTTCAAAATTATCAAATGCGGTAAAAATTTGAAACCCACTTTGTAAGTACTTTTGGTCCGAACTAGTAATCATACATTGCTCTTGAGGTTCCCAGGGATTTGTTCCAACCATCCTCAAAGCTTGCAAGGTCCCAAATCACCGGATCCAAGCTATCACCATTTTGGTATAATCTCAAATTCAAATCTCTATTTTTATTAGTTGTTGAATGTTCTAATGTGTGTATATGAGTTCTTGGATATCCTTAGAGCAGGTTAGGGGAATTACATGGAATGCATGACATCTAGAACATGAGATACCATGTACCATCAAGTACTGCCCACACTGGATCCAAGGATGGACCTGGGCTTCACAATTCGGGCTTAGCGAAATTTCAATTGCACCCCTCATTCTACTTCAGTCGTCAAGCCCAATTCCCTTTCTTTTTGCTTTATTTAATTATTTCATCTCTTAATCATTTTAATTATAATAATAAAAAACTCACAAAAAATTTAGGCTTATACTTTTTTAATTAAATAATTAATTTTTTTAATTAATTAATTAATTAAAAAATTAACCTTTTTCTTAATTAAAAATGAATTAGAATTTAAGTCTAATTACTTTCTTTTCATAATAAAAAAAACCACAAAAAAGGCTTAGTTTATTTTTCTTAATTTAAGTTTCTAAGTAGACTTTAGGATAATTAATTCAATTATTTTTCTTAAATAAAAAACAACAAAAACGATTTTTCTTATTAGGTTTTAGACGAATTTTCAACCTTTTGCGTGTTATTTATTTTTCACATCTTTATATTCATGTAGCTGCATATTGGATGTAATAATTAATAGGATTTTATCTGCTTTCTTTATTTACTGTCTCCCAACTTTTGTACATTGTAAATATCCCCCTCCCCGAAAGCCATGTAATAGTTTAGATTTACACTTTCCGCACTTTATTTTCTGTACAATATTACTTGTAGTAATTAGGCGTGTATGAAAATACTGAAATCAAACGTTAGCAAACTTAACAAAAAGAAAAAAAATAACTGAACATAACACACTTGCACATATACACCTCTAGGGTACCCCACTTTGGTTGCCTTCAGAAATAAAATAGTCATGAGGCAGGAACGCTTTAGCAAAGACCCATAAATCAAAAGATCGTAGTCCCTCGATGACCCTATAGTTTCCTTTTCGGTAAATGATCTAGTCCCTAAACAAAATTTCTAAAGTGTCTCCCAGTTTCCTTTGTGACTATACGATGTCCCTTCGAATGTCCCTCAAAACATCCAACGACTAGGGCTACCTACTCACTAATAGTAGGATAGCACTGTAAAGGAAAAGAGGAAAAGAATGACCTTTCGAGTAAAGTAGATAGTTCTTAGATGCTTGCTCAAAACAAAATAAACTTTTACACATACACAAAACTCTTTCCAAAAACATTATCAAAAACACTTTGTATATGTTCTCTACCAATCCGAGAAACATTACAAAGTTCGCCGTACTAAGGCGCTTTCTTTCAAAAAATATTTTTCAAACACACAAAGCACAAAGGTATTTTAAAATGAGAAAACCTCTAAGAGCCCGTAGAAAACTACGGATGGAAAGGGTGTTAACACCTTCCCTTTCCATAATTTACCCCCCCCCCCCCCTACACAGAAAATTCTCGAAAAGGTATTTCTTTGTTCTTTTCACCCTTTCCTTTTTTGGATAAAAGAAAAGTTGGTGCCGACTCTTGCTTACCGCAACATTTGCAAACACAAGTGCAAAACCAGTATTAAACATTCGTTTCTACCACCGTATCACAGAGGACTTGATATAAGTCGCGCTTGAGAAGGGTCAACACCTCGCTTGAGGGACTTGCAATCTCATCAGTCGTGCTAAATATATAACCTTTCCTAATGGACTAAGAGTACCCTCAAACATTCTTAATTAAGCTCCGCGCCTGAGGGACTTAGAGTTTCTTTTAGCGGGATCCAACATATAAATCTCTCCCAAGAGGTACTACTGATGTCTAGCCTGGGAGATTAAAATATTGACTGGGTCTTGATAGAAGTCCCACCCAAGAGGTGAAAACCCCTGTCGTGAGAGACTCGCCATAAATTCACGCCTGAAGAAATGAACTAAGAGTCTCCATAGAAATGTTGAATTTATCTATGATCGACTATTATCCACTTAAATCAATTTATTATTCCGAGGTCTATTCTCTATGGAATTAAAAATAGATAACCTAGAGAACCAATAATCATTAGGAATAAGTTTAGTTTTTTCAAGATAAATTTAGGATAACAACAAGATTCAAGATCAAACTCTCATCCCTAGCATGCCTATCTCATATTATTTTCTACTATATTAAAATTGTGTTAATTTTACCTTTTGCAAACAAACTATTTTAAAATCCCAAAAAAACCTTTGGTTCAACTAAGTTCAAACCAAACCCTATAATATAATGCATTCCTCGAGTTCGATATCATGTAATTTTCCTAATATTACTATATTAGGCTGTTAGTACACTTTATAATTTATGGATCAATATGTCCATGAGATATCGACTAAATAATTAACTAGACCTTGTAACATAAAGTTGGATGTGTTTTAAATCCTCAAAAAATGATAGTTGGACATGTCCAATCTAACTCTCAAAATACTTTCAAAAGCAGAAATAGAAAGTGAATTCCATCAAGTATCAAAATCAATAAAAAAATGGTGTTGGTTAATCTTTTTACGCACATGCATATCCTTCTTTGAAAAAGTGAGACATCTCGAAGCTAATTAAGAAGATGTCTAAAGCATTATTCCATTTAACTAAAATACTTTTTATTCACATTTAAAGTATTATGTTAAATATTTATTATGGTCAAAATTTGGTCTCAAATTAAGTCTACATAAATATACCTCCATACAATATAATATGTTATATGTGCAAGATGGAGTTTCAAAGAATTATTAATGTGACAATGATATTCTTATTGGATTTCTTCACCATTCCATTGGGTTAGAAATTTGTGTACTAATAGAGTCAATATTATTTTTTTTCTCATGTAATATTTACGTCAAACATATTTATGCTTTAAATCTTTTACCTTATATATACAAGATTGATCTTATATATGCCTGAAATCGGAAGGTAGGAGGGAACTTGACTGGCAGCCAAAATGTCAATTTGATGACGATTGTCGACAATGGTGTGATGAGTTTGAAGAATATGGACGATGTATTAATAATTTGTGTTGGTGTGCTTTTGTACCACCTTCTGTAGATAGTAGTTCAGATTTTAGATTCTAAATTTGCAACTAAATTATGTAATATTGCCATATAATCATCATGTATGGATGAGAATAATATGCAATGAATAAAAAGTTGTGGCCTGATTCATCAGACATAACCTTATCTGTCGGTATGGTATTCCAGAAAGAATCATTACTATGATCACTGAGCTATGTACGCAATTCAAAATTCAGCATCATAACTCTTCTCCTTACCGGCCGAAGATGAATGGCACTGTAGAAGCTGCTAATAAAAACATCAAAAAGACCATACAGAAGATGACAGTGACATACAAAGACTGGCACGAGATGTTACCATTTTCTCTTCATGGTTACCATACCATAGTGTGCACATCAATAGGGAAACTCCTTTCTCTCTGGTATACAGCATTGAAGTTGCCCTGCCCATTGAAGTCCATATCCCTTCCTTGAGAATCATGATGGATGCAGGTGATGAGAATAATATGCAATGAATAAAAAGTTAATGAAAACTATTTCCCATGTTCAAAAAATTCTTCTGTAATTTTTTAGAGGCGTCTAAAGATTGGGTTGTATAGGGTTTGGCACAACTTTTGTCCAACCTGATTAAATTTTAATGGGTTAGATTTATTGTTCAACTCGTAGTTTTAATATCAAAACTAATCTGAACTAACATGTTCATTTACATTTTAGATTGGGTTGGGTGCGGCCTGGGTATATTATAAATAAGATATATTTATTTTTTTAATTCTAAAAAAGTTATAATATATTCCTTCCGTTCCTATTTAAGTGTCACTTTTGTGAAAATTTTTGTTTCTTTTTAATTGTCGTTTTCAAACTTCAATGTATTAATGATTATACTTTTGTCAAAATTACCCCTAACTATTTATTATGGATAGAGAAAAAAAAAAGTATATTGAAATAATTAAAAGTTAGGGGTATTATAGACAAAAGAAAAACCATGGTATAAAAAGTAACAATAATTATATGCTTTCTTGGTATGTGTAAAAAGTCAAAATGTGACAATTAAAAAGGAACGAATGGAGTAACTCAATAGATTTGCACATTTGATCTTACCAGTTAATCAGAACCTGGAAGTGGACCGAGTTGACGACTTCTGCTTAGCTGGAAATTTGTGAAGAGAATGGGGTGTACCTTCAAGGTGCTCTGACGATCTAGTAAGAAAGATTAGGGCTTTATGAATGAATATTGGATATATGGCCCTCATAAGTGTGAGGGTTTATATAATGCTCCAGCGCGTAGTCATTGGTCTCTATTTCTGGGCCTAGATATGCGGGTTCGTAAAAATAGGTAACTGCCAGGACTTAGTCAAAACGGGAAGTCGTTCCTATAACTAGTCGTTGCATCGAGCAAGGATGAGATAACGGGCAGAAGAGTTTATGAGCGTTTCCTAGGCGTCTGCTCTTCATGTGTCTAATAGACTGGGAGATAGCTGCTCGTACAGATAGGTGTGTGTTTCAAGCATTGTTGGTCGTGTTGTTCGAGGGCATGGTCGATCAGGGATGTTGGGCCAGTGTTATTGGGTTGTGCTAAATGTGGGAGCAGATTGGGACAATTTTAGTCATTGGGCCAGTCCAAAACAGGATCCCCCTAAGTCGTTGCTTATGGTTAATGGAGTAATGACTTAAGGCATGCTCGAAAGAGGGGGACGTTTCATGGGCAGCTATGTGTGAGGAGTTTAAGTGATGCTTGGCGTACCTGTCATGAAAGGAGAAGAATAGTTAGTTTGATCTAGAAGAGATTGTGTGTGGCGCTTGCATCGAGCCACATGTTCTCATAAAGGTGTGATGATGGCAAGCCTAGGGACTAGGACATAATGATGATGACCCTTAGGTTCACTTAGGTTCGTGCCTGCTCACACGCTAGCAAAGTCTGTCTATAAAAGGGAAATAGGGAGCTTCATTTATATATTTCGCTTTCTCTTCTTCTGCTCATTGCTGTTTAGTTCTTCCCAACATCATTGTTCTTTAAATCTCTCGCTTGTTTCGTCGTTCACCGCCAATAATTGTTGATAATCTAGTAAGTCTCTCGATTTTTCCTTGTTTTAATGGATATTTCCTTTGTTATAGGATATATATTTTGCTTCTTTTCATAGAAATGCATGTGGCTAGGGTTTATAATACCTTAATGCAGTAATTCCAGGCTTTTGGATGTTGTCTAACGGCGGTTTCGTCGCCTGATGACGGTGGCTCCTAGGTGAGCTTGTTAGAGATTTTTTAGACATATGGTTAGTGAAGGTGGTCCATGATGAACTTTTTGGTGGCGTTTTGGGCTGTTCCTGGGTTTCTGATATGATCTTTACAAGGAACTATGAATCGTCATAGTAGAGACCCTAAAGTGTCGGGGAGATAGATGTCCGCGTGGTTTATGCTCTAGCTCGACGCGAATGCACCTGATGAGAGAGTTTGTTTATTATTTTTTGAGTGAGGGCTCTGGTCGATGGCAGGGTCCTCATTCCTTTGTGCCCTTTCACTTGATTAATGGTGGAAGGGTGGATTTCATTTCGATGTCGAGTTCACTTTCGTCATCTGTTTTTCAAGTATAATGGCCAGTAGTACTGATGATGAGTCCATGGGCAAATGTAGTGATTCTTCGGTAAGCTTATCTGAGTACTTTTGATAGAGGGGGGCACCTCGGGAATGCCCGATCTTGAACCGTCGTTCCAGAGCAGGGCGAGGCCGAGCAAGATGTGGTCGTGGTCCAGGATGCGATAGTGGTTCCAGCGAATCCTTTAGATTGGGTTACATCGTGCCCCTTGGAACATGCCTCCTATTTTTGTGAGCATCCGAATGAAGTGTTCACCTCGGTGGCTCTGGGGATGGAGTTGGAGGGCGTCGAGGAGGAATGGTCGATATATATCCCAGGGAAGAGCCACCGGATCTATTCGAAGTTTGAAGAGAACCATATTCCCATGTATGATATTCCCTTTCGAGTGATGGGTTTCCGACTTCCTTTCACTGATCTTCAGGTGGCCGTTTTTCGGCACCTTTGCCTTACTCCATCGAAGCTAAATCCCAACTCGATTTCCTTCCCGCGGGCTTTCAATATTTTGTGAGACTGTATGTCGATAGAGGCCATTATTTATCTGTTCTTCTATTGCTTACATCTTCAGCGGGGCACTTCTAGAACTCGGTTTGGATGGGTCTCTCTCAAGCAGGCGAACAGGAAGCTGTTTGAAGCCTATCTTGAGTCAGTCCAAGATTTTAAGGGGAGGCATATGCTGATCCATCCCGTATCGGGGAAGGCATTGCTGAATATTTTCAGGAGCGTCCCCCTGGTCGACGAGGCCGGGGGACACGTGCTAAACGAGGTAGGGAACCCGGTGGCGAAGCTGGTGCTGAAGTTTCATTTTCATTGGTCGAGGAAACATTATACATAGGGAACCGACCATTATATCTAGAAGAAGGGCTAGTTGGGTGTCAAGGACTAGGCTAGCCATGATCGCTTGTCGGCCTTTGTTGCGGGGATCCCCCTAGTCCAGCGTATGGGTATAGGGGGGAGGTTGTTAGCTGATGAGTGTTGTACCCCAAGATTTGCCCACTCATTTCTCAAGGAATTTCTCACAATGATTCTCAAAATTCAAGCTTGCATAAGTACAATTGGATTTTCCAGCATCAAGTTAAAAGGGAAAACTGTTAAAAAGGGGAAAACATATGAAAATAATATTTTTGACAAAATTGGAGAAAAACAAGTCTTCTTCGATTTACCTCCTTAGATTGGACTTTTGGTCTCTTTCGATGCAAGCTTGGCTTGCATCCTTCGACTGGGCGTGGGCCTCTGGAACGCTGGCTTTGATTCACAAGGTAGGTGCCTCCTGCATGCAACCTTCGATTGCATCTTTGGCCTCACATGGTTCACAATACAATGGCTTCCTATGTACCTGCTTCGATTGGATGTTTGATTCTTGCATATCTGTGTTGACTGAACAAATATTCCCCTCCATGCTTGCTTTGACTCACAAAGTGATGGATGACTATATGTAGCCTTCGATTGAGCCACAGATTCCTTCTTGCATGCAAGAGGCACCCAAAAGGCCAGCAGGCACAAGGCAAGAGCCTCTTGTAGCCTCCTTCAATTCCAAGGGAAAATGCCTCCTTTTGGCATCTTTCGATTGCATATTTTTTCCAGCCTAACATGCCTCTTTCGTTTGGGCATGTGACTCCCTTCATGCAAGTCTTCGTTTGAGCATTGGCCTCTTGTGTGCTTGCTTGGAGTCACAAAGTTTAGACCTCCTGGATGCAGGTTTCGACAGGGCATTGGCTATGTTTACACTAGCTTCGACTGGACACATTTCCCTTTAGTATGCTTTAATTCCACCCTCGACAACCTTCAGCACACATGGTTGGTGGAATTGAAGGGCATACATAGGAGTCCCTGTCGAAGGATATACCTTATTGGTCCATTCGAAGGACACATTTGGTCCTTTCAAAGATACATACATGGCCCATTCAAGGGACATGTCTGGGTGTCCCATTCGAATGACATGTTTGATGGCCCATTCAAAGGACTTACAAGACCCACCTTAAGGCATACTTTGGTGACCCATCCAAGGGGCACACTTTTGGCTCCTTCGAAGGATGCACAAAAGTGACCCATTCGAAGGACACTTGTTTGAGGAAAATCAAATAATATTTTTGGAAGAAGAATCTGGTCGAAGGAGGGTCAAAACGAAAGGATGGAATATTCAAAGATGCTTGCTGCCAAGTTCAGGCCTGGTACACTCGCTAAAACTGCTGCACAGCAGTCCTAAAACACTGCCCCATTCTTGCACCAAAATGGCATATAAACATTATCCCTCGAAAGCTACAAAAGCAATTTGCCTAAATTGTTTAAATTATTTTGTTTTCCCTCCAAAACTTCAGCCAACTTTGCCTATAAATAAGAGGCCACATAACATGTATAAGGGGTTGGACACACATCCAAGGACTGTGGGGAACAAATCTTCAACACTCTCAAAAAAACTCAAACACTCACCAAACACAAACCCATAATATAAACACTTGCCTCTTTCGAATCTGAAGCAATCCCCCACACTTTATTTTCCTTTGAATCCAGTAGAAAGAACATCACACTTGTTCTTCTCCTTCGACTCCAGCCTTAGAAACGTCACCTTCGTTTCTTCCCTTCGAATCAAGGAGTGTCAGGGGAAGCAGCTAAAGGTCCAGCTCACACACCCCAACTTCATGCAAGGTAAGTCACTCTTGACCTTGAACCTTTCGTTTCTATCATAACATGTGAATAAACTTTCTTTTCGTTTCAAACATGTACATACCATTATTCTTCTTTTCGTTTCCACCCTTTTATTTTGTTTTCATGGCTAATCCTTTTGGTTTTGTTTCTTGAGTTATTAAATATGCTTTAAGAATTAACCTGGCCACAAGGCAATGCTAGCATGGCCTCAGACCATGTTTCTATTTAAAATCTCAAACTAAAGAAATAGGAGGAAGTAAGTATGAAACGAAGCCTTTTTTCTTTTCTTTATTTTATTTTGCCTTTACATTTTCATGCTATTCAATATGGTTGTAATAGTGTGTGATTTATTTTCTGCATTTTTATTACTTTTGTATAAATGCTAGTGTGATACCGTGGCAGAACCGACTGTTAATACTGGTTTACGTTTGTATTCGTAAATTCCGCGGTAAGCAAAAGTCGCCATCAACTTTTCTTTTATCCAACAAAGGAAAGGATGAAATGAATAGAAAAAGACCTTTTTTGAGATTTTCTGAGTAAGGGGGCAGATTATGGAAAGGGAAGGTGTTAGCACCCTTTTCATCCGTGGTTTTCCACTGGCTCTTAGGTACTTTTCTCACTTTTGAAAACTGCTTTCGTGTTTGTGTGTTTTGAAAGCTTTTGTTTGCTGTATGGTAACTCTTGTATTAATCCTCAAGAGTGTGATAAAGCGTTTTTGAAAAGATTTTTGAAAGTGTGTAAGTGTGAAAATTTCAGGTTTGAGCAAGTACCTAACAGTTATCTACCTACTCGAAAAAGGATGTTCTTTTCCACCTACCGTTTAGATAGTTTTGTCCTACTATTAGTGAGTAGGTATCCCTATCGTTGAATGTTGAGGGACTATCAAAAGGGACGTTATGGTCATTGAAGGCAACAAGTAAGGATACCTTAGCATTTTGAAGGGACTGTCATCATATAGGCAACTTCGAGGGACAAGATCTTTTCTCGTAGGCAACTCGAGGGACAGTAAGGGACTATGATCTTTTATGATGACTTTTAGATTGAGGATCTTTGCTAAGATATCCCTACATTCGAGGGACATGACCATTATTTTCCGAGGTAACCAAGTGACGTATACCCTAAGGGTGCAGGTGTGCAACAGTGTGCTTTTCCAGTTATATTTATCTTGCAATTAATGACCTAATGATTAATTGATTTAATCTTTCCTAATCACTTAACAGTTCATATACATCATATAAGGAATGTAAAAGCGAGAAATAAAGTCATACAGCTATTACAGGGCTTTGGTGTAGGTACATAAATAATAACTGAAAATTAAAATGCGAAAATAAAAACCCTAATTTAGCTATTACAAAACGGGCGTAGTTATATAAATGGTAAAAATAATCGTATGAAAAAAAGTAATGACGCGCAAAAATTAAGACGGGAAAAAGATTCTAAAGCCTAAAAAAAACTAATGGTTCATTAAAAATATTTTATTGTATTTTATGAAAAAAAATTAGAAGCTTAACCTAATTCTCTAATTAATTTTAATTTAAAAAAAATAACTTAAAGTTCATTAAATTAATTAATTTGCAAAAAATTAATTTATTAAGGAAAAAAACTAAGTCCTAATTTTTGTGATGATTTTTAATTTTATGAATTTTATGATTAAAATAAAAAAGAATAAAAATAAATAAATAAACTAAATAAAAAAACATAAAGAAATTGAAAATGGGCATGAGGGGTAATGAAACCCAGACATGGGGTATACTGCTGAATTTTGTCCAAAGCCCAAATCTGATGGCAGCCCACTGCCTGCGTGAGATCTAGTGTTGGTGTGTTTGGGAAGTCCATGGTGTGCCTGCATGCTAGAGGCGCTAGATCCAGAACCATGCAGATTTGATGGCTGGATCTGAGGACACATGGTATGCGTGGATGGTCTGGCTGCACTAGATTTGGAAGAGATTTACTATAAAAAATAACATCAAGACCTGGGAATCAAACCCAGGTCTCTCCTTTTGCCAAGCGTTCCTTCTACCATCACGCCAATCTGTTCATTCATTATATGAAACAAATACAAAACAATATAATCCAAATAAATGGTCAGAAATTCTTTTTTATAAAAAACGCGTGTTGTTTCAAATGGTCCAATCAAGTTGTGCCACGCCTTCGTCTTCCCTTGTCCTTCGTCGTGTTAGCTTATGGACTTTTACCCACGGATAGTGTCTGTCACTAAATCCCCTTCAATTTTCCAAAATCTACTACAAGCAATATAAATTCAATTTAAGGTCATGGATTAACTGGGTTTGATCCTCTAAGCATGATGGTACTCCTCTTTTGGCCTAATTGTACATGTATCTGAAAACCCTAAATCCAAGGTAAAAAACCTAGCAATGGCATATTGTCATACGTGCATCAAAACAAGCAATTAATGATTCAAACATGTTCTAATCATTCATACAAGCTAGAATGCATGACCCAAATTCATTTATAATGCGCATATGATCATAATCATTTTCAAAAAAATAAGAACAAATCATGACCGTGTTAGCATGATTGTTGGAGCTTTGGTGCTTAGGAGTGATACAGCTAGCTTCAGAAGGCCTCTAGGAGTTGATTGCAAGCTTAAGAATGCCTTGACTCCTTCTCTAATTCAAAATCCAATTCACACCTTTTCTTGAAAATTTGGAGTTTTTTTTTGGACTTATGGAGGCAGCTTTCACGTATCCTTTTGACCTAGGGTTCTTGTGTACATATAGTAAATCAATTTAGGGTTGCAATTGTGGAAAGAATCCAATGCTTTCATCACATAATATTTGTTTTGGGAATAGTATGAAATCTTTCCAAATTTGGCCAAATATTGTACAAATGATTCCCACATGTTTTTTCCACCTATCCTGAGTTATTTTAGGCCTTAAGATATTTGGAAATCAAGCCTATGCAATCTTCATATTTTTTTTATCATTTATTTGATTTAAATTGAATTTTTAATGATTAAAAAATCTCAATAAATAAAATAAATGAGAAAATATGGCATTGATGGGCTTGGAAGTCACGGACTATGTTAGAAACAAGTTTCAAACATAAAAAAGTAGGCTCATTTGGAGAAAATTCAAATTTGGTCAATATTGGCTTCATGCATTTTTTCAAAAATTAGTCAACTTTAGCAATGCATATCTCTCTCACTTTTAACCCTAAGAGGGTTTTCTTTGACTTTTTATAGAGATTAGGATGTCCTCTAAACAACTCTTTTGGTTTCATCTCAATTGGATCTTCCATGTTTATGTAAGGAGCTTTGACCCAAAAGGTGTTTTGTTGACTTTTTTGAAAGGACCTATAATGTCTGAGCTTGTATCTTTTGATTGAGGCATTTCTTGAACTTGATGGATGAAGAGAAGTTGCAGGGAATTGGATTCTCTTCAAAATGAGACTTTGTGGAAAATTTTCTTATATAGTATGAGAAAGTTATGCCTGGTCAAAGTTTGGTTGACTTTTCCTATAGAAACCCTAATTTGCCATTTTTGACTTTTGATGAGTGTGATCGGTGGATCTGGAACTGACTGTTTAACGCTGGTTCGCGAAATGTCGCGGAAGCAAGAGTCGCCACCGTCTTTTATTTTCTCCAACATGGAAAGGACAAAAGCACAGAAAAATTCCTTATTGAGATTAGCTCTCGGTTCGGGAGGTAGATTTATAGAAAGGGAAGGTGTTAGCACCCTTTCTATCCATGGTTATCCATGGGCTCTTAGATACTTGCTCATTTGTGTTTTCAAAATGTTTGTTTGCTTTTCAAGTGTGAGTGAGTTTGGAAAAGTTTCGTTTTAAAGTTTCAGATCGACTCTTGTATCAGTCCTCAAGAGTGTTTGAAAAGTTGTTTTGAAAGCTTTTTGCAAAGTGTCGGTGTAAAAAGAAAAAAATTTTGATTTGTTTTGAATGAGAGCAAGCATCTACGAGTCATCTACCTACCCTAAGGAATTAGTCTGTGTAAATGTCCTTAAGGTAGTGCCATCCCACCATTGAGAGGTAGGTAGCACCACCGTTGGAAGTATTCGGGTCAATACGAGTTTAGGGACAGTGTGGTCACCAGAGCAATAGTAGGACACCTTAGAAGCTACCCCCATGCCATGTTCATGGACATGAGGACTTACTAAAACGTCCTATACTCGACGACCACGTTTCGAGGGGCAAGGCAACAGTGAGGCGTACCCTAGAAGTGGTGTGTGAATTGTGTGTCATTTTCAGATATTATTTGTCTTGTCATGTATTTGGTGAGCTACGCTTGATTTTATTTGGGCATACATTCTTTCATGTGATTAACAGTTTAAAGGGTGCGGAAATTAAAATGCGGAAAATAAAAGTCCTACTCTATTACAAGGCGCGGGTCTATACATCGCCAAATTAAACAAAGACCCGATTTTGAATAAAAGTGCGGAAAGTAAATGTCCTAATTATCTATTACAAGGCTTTGGGGCAATTACATGATATTTAAAATGAAAAATGTAAATAAACACGCGAAAAGAAATTAGAAGCGAAAGTGCGAGGGCGTTGGACCCTTTAAAGAAATTAAATTGGAATTACAAATTAATTAATGATTAAGTAAAGAAAAGAAATTATTTTTTTTATTTTTGGTATTTATGAAAAAAAAGGAGAATTTAATTGAAATTAAAAGTTAAATGAAACCCTAATTCTAAATTTGTTTTTAATTATAAAAAAAAATGTTTAAGTTTAACCTAATTTAATCCTACTTAATTAATTACAAGTTTATTTACAAAATTAATTAATGGTTAATAATAATAAGAAGAAAAAATTTTATTGTTGAGAAAAAGAGTAAAATGCTAAAAACCTAATTTTTATGTATTTTAGTTATTTAAAAAAAACATTAAAACTAAAACCCTAAATTAAAACTAAATTGATTATTAAATTTATTTACAAAAACATTAATGCATTAAATAATAAATAAATATATTTTATTTTTGACTTTTCTAATTTTTTTTGTATTTTATGAAAATTAATTTTATGGAATTAAATAAAACAATTAACATGATTAAAATAAATAAAAGAAAAAGATAAAAAGAGAGAAAGAAAATGCAAACATGGGGGGTGGTTAACCCAATTTTGAGGCTTATTGTGAGTAATCTTGGCCCAATAACTCCAGGCCTTTTTGACTTTTCAGACTTGTGTATGGAGTTGTTGACCAATGCATATGGTGATCTGCAAGTTCTGACCTTTGGATTGGAATTGTTGGGCGCGTGGCAAGCTAGATAGTGAGGACGCATGATGGTCCTTGGATGGCATGCTGCACAGAATTACATTAGAAGAAAATTATGGAAAGGGTGGGGGACCTGGGAATCGAACCCAGGTCCCATTGCCTGCATGACAACACATCAACCAATCCAACCAACGCTTGTCTTTGTTAATTAACTGGAATAGAAATAATATAATAGAAACATAAGCATTATACTGAAGTGCTAGAAAAAACGCGCTAATATTCAAATTGACCAACCATAAGCAAACAACTCAACATCTTCTCCTTCACTTCTTCGTTTTTGCCTGAAAATATAGAATAGATAGCGGGGGTTTTAAACCCCCACTAAGTGCAGAACCTGAAAATAGCGATTAGGTCATATGCAAATATAAAAAGGGTGCGATGGGGGGAATTGATTCGTTGGAAGGTTCTGAATCCAGTGGTACAGGTCTCGTGGCCTAATTTTTCCAGATGAGGAAAGCCCCAAATTCAAACTTCTGAAAACCTAGAAAACGTTAATGGCATATTTCGATACAGGCATGGTTAGGACAATTAAATGGTATCATTAGCTTCAGAAGGTTCATATTAATATAAATCAACATTTAAAATGTATGAAACATGCATATAAATCAAAATACGATTATGAAAGTTTTTATGAACAGGGCGATGGCGTTCTACCGATTCTCTGCGCGTGGAAGCTTGGTTTCAATTGCAAACGCCTCCTAGATGTGTCAGGAGTGTATTGGAATAGTTATTTGGCTTTGAAACGAGCTCTAGCTGTGAAAACAGTTTTGAGATTTTTTGTGTAAAAGTGCAAGTTTCTTCTATCAGTTCCTGCGCAGCTTTCTTGTTTTTGAGCATTAGGGTTTGTTTGTATATGTATGAGGAATGATTTAGGTTAGAAAAACTGGCCCAAAATCCATGTATTCAATGCTTTTGAATTTTTGATTTTCAAGCATCTTTTTCAATCTTTTTGTCATGACAAACATGCCTATTTGCATAGAATCTTTCCTTTTTGATTGTGCACGAAATCTTGAGGTCATGATGAGTGGATATGCTGCACAAAAAGATTTGGAAAACATGTTTTAGTATTTTTCTCATATTTAATTTTAATTAAATGAATTAATAGGATTAAAAACTCAATTAATTAATTAAAAATAAGAAAATAACTCCCCTTTGGGTCAATGGGTTGTGCATAGCCTTTGGGTGATGATTCTTGGAAGAAATTGAGGCCCATTAGCAATTTTGAGGCATTTGAAGCAAAGTTGACTTTTCAAAATTCCCAAAAATTTTCCAACTTCCACAAGGCATATCTTGCTCAATTTTTAAGCTTTGATCATGTTCCTGGACATTTTGGAAAGGTATGGAAGTCCTCTAACCAATGCCTTTGGTCCCATGTCATTTTGATTTACCAATCTCATGTTATGGTCTTTGACTTAAAGTTCCTTTTTGTTGACTTTTGAAAATGACCTATAATGTTGAGATTGATAACTTTTTGTGAGAGCATTTCTTGGACTTGAAGTGTGAAAATGAGTTGTAGGAAATGTCATTCTCTTAAAAATGAGCTTTGGATGGATTTTTTCTGATAAACCATGTGGAAGTTATGCCTTGGTCAATTTGCAGTTGACTTTTCCAATTGTCCAAAAATAGAAACTTTTGCATCTTGAGACTTTTTGAGCCATGCTTTGAGAATCATGATCAAGAATTGATCAAATGATGTTTGTGGCTTAAAAATAAAATGTTGACCAAAAATTTTGACTTTTGACTGTCAAATGACCATTTTGCCCCTGCAGTTGACTGTTGAGCAATTAGGGTTTTTGACTGTGCAATTTTGTGCTGTGAGTCTTGAAACTTAGCATATGGATGCTTGACAATGTTTATAGGCATGTGGGACTTGATTGGACCCATGGAAACTTCAACTTCTTTGCCAGAACCAAAACCCTAATTTTTGACTGTTTGGAGGCCATTGGACTATGCAACCCTTGGGAGATTTTGAAGCATGCTCTTAGCAAATCTTGAAGAATATGGGAGGGCAAATTTTGGAGTACAACAGTTGCCCCTATTCAATTTTCTTAGACCTAAGGATGTAGATTGGCTGGCGTGCCTTTCGTAATCCGAAGGTGGAAGATGATTGAACACTAGAGTGCCCAGAAATTTGCGCTCACATAGTAGTGTGATGGTGGGAATGGGCTTACAGATGCCATTTGGGGATTAATGGATAGGAAGATGGGCTTACAGATGCCATGTTGAGAGGTGATGGATAGGTGGATGGGCTTATAGATGCCATCTGGGTGTCGATCGCGTAAGAGATTCCTTAGCGAGAACTTGCGTACCTGAAAAAAAAGAAAATGATTACCTGGCCTGTTACAGGAGTTGGTCTTCAAACTCTTTATATAGACGCTCCCTGGTTGGTTACAGGAATCGAATCTTCAACCTCTTCAGACGTGCCCTGGCGAGATACAGGAATCGAGTTTGGAGCTTCAAAAGGTGATGAATGAATCAGGGATGGTTACTACCTCAACGGGACGGTGAGAGAACCTTGGATGATTACTACCTCAACAGTAGCGATGAGAGAACCTTGGGCGATTACTACCTCAACAGTAACGATGAGAGAACCTTGGGCGATTACTACCTCAACAGTAACGATGAGAGAACCTTGGGCGATTACTACCTCAACAGTAACGATGAGAGAATCTGGGGTGATTACTACCTCAACAGTGACGATGAGAGAATCTGGGGCGATTACTACCTCAACAGTAATGATGAGAGAATCTGGGGCGATTACTACCTCAACAGTAACGATGAGAGAACCTGGGGCGATTACTACCTCAACAGTAATGATGAGAGAATCTGGGGCGATTACTACCTCAATAGTAACGATGAGAGAATCTGGGGCGATTACTACCTCAACAGTAACGATGAGAGAACCTGGGGCGATTACTACCTCAACAGTAACGATGAGAGAATCTGGGGCGATTACTACCTCAACAGTAACGATGAGAGAATCTGGGGCGATTACTACCTCAACAGTAACGATGAGAGAATCTGGGGCGATTACTACCTCAACAGTGACGATGAGAGAATCTGGGGCGATTACTACCTCAATAGTAATGATGAGAGAACCTGTGGCGATTACTACCTCAACAGTAACGATGAGAGAATCTGGGGCGATTACTACCTCAACAGTAACGATGAGAGAGTCTGGGATGTCTTCTACTGAGTCTTCCTCAGGAAAATCTTTAGGAATCGATTTAACTGGATCAGAGAAGGCCTTTAACTGGATCGGCATCAGAAAAATCTTTAGGAGTCGATTTAACTGAACCAGGCAAGGTCTTGGAATCTTCAACTGGAATAAGAATCAGGGAGATCTTAGGGTCGATCTGACTGAACCAGAGAAGGCCTTTGACTGGATAAGAATCAGAAAAATCTTTAGGAGTCGATTTAACTGAACCAGGCAAGGTCTTGGAATCTTCAACTGGAATAAGAATCAGGGAGATCTTAGCGTCGATCTGACTGAACCAGAGAAGGCCTTTGACTGGATAAGAATCAAAAAAATCTTTAGGAGTCGATTTAACTGAACCAGACTAAAGTCATGGAATGGCTGAGAACTTAACTGGATCTTTCCTGAAAGGTAAAGGTCAGTCATACGCAATGCATGATATGGATCAAGCAATGATGTTCTCAACATAAATGAGATCGTATTTTCATGATGCATATATGCATGCTATAATGTATGGAAATGCGATGTTTATGGATGTATGTTTTTGTCTAGGAAAGTAAATCCTTGACGGGTGCCGGGAAGTTAAATCTTGGGCTGATGTAGAGCTTTTGTTCCCACTGGGGAGTGATGGTTGCAAGAATACCGGTAGGAAAATATGACTCTGTTGGGGAATAAATTTGGCGAATGGATTACTCTGCGGGGAGAAAATTACTCTAGCGATCTTGCCGGGGAATAATACTCTGTGGGAAGAGAGGTACTCTGCTGGGAAGTTAATGATAACTCCGCTGGGGATATCGTTGTTATGTTGGAAGTGTAAATAGACTCCGCTGGGGATAAGAAGACTTCGCCGAGGACGATCTTTCCGTGGTTATTGGCTGAGGATAACCCAGTTATATCCTGGTAGGGAAATAACCTTTGAATAAAGCCGGGGGTCGCGTTCGTGCTCTGCAGGGGGGCTTCCAGAATCTACCGGGGATAAGCTCCCTGCTGGGGAGATGGATTCAAACTTTCCTGGGGAAATCTTGAACTATACTAGACTCTCCTGGGGAAATTTTGAACTATACTGGACTCTCCTGGGGAAATTTTGAGATGTACTGGAAGTGACTCCACTGAATGTCTGGTATACCGCCGGGGAACAGTCTTAGGCCAAGACTACCGGGGATGCTTGTTAAGAATATTCGTATATTGTGCTGGGGAATGTTGAGATCTGCGGGGGATACCCAACTTCCTTAAGGCTGATTGTATAACTTTGCTTGGGGAGAGTGCATTGACTTGCTGGCTCACTCTCTGGGGAGTCTAGAGATCTTGGTTACGTTCTTCAACTGAACCTACCTTGATACCCTGGTGGACAGAGCAGTTAGATCGCTTAGACAACTCATTACTGCCCCTGTTTCTGATGTGGGAGAGATACTGGTGGGGTCTTGATAGCTTCCGTTTGACAAACCTTCTTCGGGTAGGCAAGTGACGAGATGACAGGACATAGTCGTACGCTTTGATCCCTAACTTTTTCTTGGACCGCCCATTCGGGTTTTCAGTCCACCGGGATACCCATTTTTGCCCAAACCGCCTTTTTAGGTTTTCGACTTGCCGGGTGTACAGATTTTTTCATTTCATCCCTTATTTTTGCCCGAACCTTTTTGGTTCATCGGGAAGCCCTACTTTTTGCCTAGGTATGTCAACCTAGCAGGTCTTTGATTTTGCGTAGTATTTTTTCGACTATGTCCACATTCTCAGAATGTAGGGAGGTGCCCCTGTTGTTTGGCCTTTTGAGAGATTCTCCGAATCTTGACTTAATTGCCCCAGATGATGGACAATAATCACGTCTGCCCCTTGATTGGAAGTGTCTTTCCATTTGATGTGATCCTTTTATTGAGAAGATTCTTGTTCACTGGATATTCATCGTGCGAATTTCTCTGTTGTTCAAACAAATAGTCACGTGTAAACAATGTTATATCGAAAATGCAAAGCTTATGTCTGTCTTGAAATTTTTGAAAATGCATTTTTTTGTAAAACAAGCGAATTTTATAGACTGTGATGTCAATTCGTTATTTTACCGCAAGCCTTAAGGAGTCAGGATACCTTTTGTAACAGTATGCTTTCGAACTAACCCATGCTTCAGCTAGGACTTTTTAAGGGTTATAACGTGGCCTGGTTCACGGTTTAAGAAACAAAGGATAAAGGCTCAAATTATTTGTACCCACCCGTTCTTCGTGATGTTCTTCAAACCTAAGCTCAGTTGATCATGCGTTAGACCTTGTTTGAGTCTTTGTCCTGATGTTCCAATGATGGTTCAGATATTGATGATTTATTCTGAATAGGCAGTCATTTTTGTTTTTGTTGAGGGTTTGTATGACCTCTTTCTTTTTGATTTCGCTATCCCTAAATTTTGCCTGAACTGTTTCTTTTGTGATTACAGTCAGCGGGATGCCCTAGTTTCGTAAGTCCCCTTTATAGGTTTTGACTTTTTGGGCTTTTCATTTATTTTTTGATAATGACTGCCTGTCCTTATGATTATTCGGAATCATCATTGTCTTTTGTTTTGTAAGGACCTCTTTGGCGCCATTTGTTATGCACTTGGATCAACTGAGAGAACTACCCTGCCCCAGGTTATGATAAAGGGTTTTAAATTTCGAAAAGAAAAACTCCTACTTCTTTGGCTCAGAGGGGTTGACGAGGGATTATCTTCCTTATAACTCCAGTGTTTAGGGATTGAAACAATGCCTGTACCTCATCAGCGAGGTCTATTCAAAAGCATACTGTAAAGATCATGGTATCGTTTTCGTCATCCTCCCTCAAGAGGCTTAGAATTATTAACCGAGCGTTGATCATCAGAAAAAATATGAAAATAATTTGCATATAGTGAATACGAATATATTGCTTCAAAACATACATATGCGATGCATTAATGAAATAACAACGTTTAACATGAGTAAATGTTTGAACAAAAGAAAATTACAACTTGAAAATCCTAATGAACAAAAGTCTTTTCATCTCAGGGCTTGTTACTTCAACTGGTGAATCCTGTAGGGATGGTAGAAGCACTCAACCTGGCCATCTTGGGTGAATTCCACAGCTCCTTCCTCAATCAGGTCCTGGATCTTGTTCTTCAAGGTCCAACAATCATCTGTAGCATGCCCCGGGCTGTTAGAATGATAAGCGCAGCGGGCGTTGGGGTTATACCTTGAAGGGGTCCTGTTGGGATTCTTAGGAGGGTCCCTTAGAGTTACCAAATTCAACCTTAACAGTTGTTGTAGAGCTTGAGGCAGCGACACATTGAGCTTGGTGAATTGCCTTTTGGGCTTGTCTGCCTGAAGCTGGTGAGGTTGATGCTGAATTTGTGGCACTGAAGCCATCTGAGGAGCTCTCCCCTTATCTTCTTGTCTCCAAGGTGGTTGAATGATGACTGGCTTTTCAACCTTAGATGCTTGCCCCAGTTGGTTACCCCGAAGCAGTTGGTTGACGAGAACCCCGAGCTCTTCTTGTCTTTGAGATAAGCCTTGAATGATAGTCACCTGCCCCAGCATCTGATCTCTCATTGCATCCACCTCAGCTTGCAGATGTTTCAGCCGTTCATCCTCAGCATTGTTCCTGACCAAAGTCCCCATGAGGATTGTTCTCAGCTCTTCCTGCCCCTTGGATAGATTCAGGAGGATTTCCCCGAACCGAGTCTCTTGAGCATGAAAGTCCTGGTTGTATTGTTGGGAAGCCATTGCTGAAATAAACAACGCAGATGGTAAGTGACCTATCAAAAGGGTACCTGTTATGCAATGATATGTATGATATGCATGTAATGTTTTCAAGGATCTCGCGGGGTAAACAAGAAGATTGTTAGAATTGGAAACCGGTAGCTTGATTGAAGGAACTTCATGTTGTTGAGAGTCCTTCTTCAAGGGTCAAAGGCTCACCATATCCAGTGGGTCATAGCCCCTGACAACCTTGTCTAGAGGAAAATAAATCCTCTTTGCCCCTTGCCAGACATGTTGGTTCATCATGACCTGCATCACAAGCCCTTGAGATCCTTGAAATGGGTTAGTCCTTATGTGGGATGCATGCAATGGTATGATGTTATGCTATGCATGGGGTAATGTGGGTAAACCCTGTTATGAGTCCCAATTAAGGACTATAAACAAAACCTGCAAGAAACTCAAGTGTCAGATAACAAGTGTACAAGTAGTCAAGTTTGAAGGCACACAAGTCACACAAGATAAGCCCTTAGGGTTTAGGCCAGCATGGGGTCTGGGTATTACCCTCTTGAAGTTGGTGGGCTCAACCTGTCCTATTAGAAGTAACCGGGTTCTAAGGGTCCCAATATCACTGGATTGCTTTCATTGTTCATCGTTTCGATTTAGCCACTGAACTGGCGACCGAAATATTCCAGGAAAGCAACCCTCAATTGAGTGTAGTATCGAGTATCAACCAACCTCGGACTGCACCAAAGTCAGTTATCTCACTACCCTAAAGAGGCCAAGATAGTTCAATTAAGGTTCCTAAGGTCAGTTGATGCTTCACGACACCACGCGGAGGCCCCGTACTCTCCTTGACTGAACTCAAGGGTTACCGGTACACACCAAAGTGCCACATCAACATAGCAGACTGTTTCAACCATGTCGGTATACCCCACACAGTTCCCTCACAGCCTTGTTGCTACTTTCTAAGAAGGTATCCCCAGATCCGGGTTAGGATCTATGTAACTCCAATGCAACCCACAGTTTAAAGCAAGCAAGTCAAAACAATCGAAAACACGGTTATGAACTATCCTAAGGTACACCTCACTTTAAGTTTCCCCAGCAGAGTCGCCAGTTCTGTGATCGGTGGATCTGGAACTGACTGTTTAACGCTGGTTCGCGAAATGTCGCAGAAGCAAGAGTCGCCACCGTCTTTTATTTTCTCCAACATGGAAAGGACAAAAGCACAGAAAAATTCCTTATTGAGATTAGCTCTCGGTTCGGGAGGTAGATTTATAGAAAGGGAAGGTGTTAGCACCCTTTCTATCCATGGTTATCCATGGGCTCTTAGGTACTTGCTCATTTGTGTTTTCAAAATGTTTGTTTGCTTTTCAAGTGTGAGTGAGTTTGGAAAAGTTTCATTTTAAAGTTTCAGATCGACTCTTGTATCAGTCCTCAAGAGTGTTTGAAAAGTTGTTTTGAAAGCTTTTTGCAAAGTGTCGGTGTAAAAAGAAAATTTTTTTGATTTGTTTTGAATGAGAGAAAGCATGTACGAGTCATCTACCTACCCTAAGGAATTAGTCTGTGTAAATGTCCTTAAGGTAGTGCCATCCCACCATTGAGAGGTAGGTAGCACCACCGTTGGAAGTATTCGGGTCAATTCGAGTTTAGGGACAGTGTGGTCACTAGAGAAATAGTAGGACACCTTAGAAGCTACCCCCATGCCATGTTCATGGACATGAGGACTTACTAAAACGTCCTATACTCGACGACCACGTTTCGAGGGGCAAGGCAACAGTGAGGCGTACCCTAGAAGTGGTGTGTGAATTGTGTGTCATTTTCAGATATTATTTGTCTTGTCATGTATTTGGTGAGCTACGCTTGATTTTATTTGGGCATACATTCTTTCATGTGATTAACAGTTTAAAGGGTGCGGAAATTAAAATGCGGAAAATAAAAGTCCTACTCTATTACAAGGCGCGGGTCTATACATCGCCAAATTAAACAAAGACCCGATTTTGAATAAAAGTGCGGAAAGTAAATGTCCTAATTATCTATTACAAGGCTTTGGGGCAATTACATGATATTTAAAATGAAAAATGTAAATAAACGCGCGAAAAGAAATTAGAAGCGAAAGTGCGAGGGCGTTGGACCCTTTAAAGAAATTAAATTGGAATTACAAATTAATTAATGATTAAGTAAAGAAAAGAAATTATTTTTTTTATTTTTGGTATTTATGAAAAAAAAGGAGAATTTAATTGAAATTAAAAGTTAAATGAAACCCTAATTCTAAATTTGTTTTTAATTATAAAAAAAATGTTTAAGTTTAACCTAATTTAATCCTACTTAATTAAATACAAGTTTATTTACAAAATTAATTAATGGTTAATAATAATAAGAAGAAAAAAATTAATTGTTGTGAAAAAGAGTAAAATGCTAAAAACCTAATTTTTATGTATTTTAGTTATTTAAAAAAAACATTAAAACTAAAACCCTAAATTAAAACTAAATTGATTATTAAATTTATTTACAAAAACATTAATGCATTAAATAATAAATAAATATATTTTATTTTTGACTTTTCTGATTTTTTTTGTATTTTATGAAAATTAATTTTATGGAATTAAATAAAACAATTAACATGATTAAAATAAATAAAAGAAAAAGATAAAAAGAGAGAAAGAAAATGCAAACATGGGGGGTGGTTGACCCAATTTTGAGGCTTATTGTGAGTAATCTTGGCCCAATAACTCCAGGCCTTTTTTACTTTTCAGACTTGTGTATGGAGTTATTGACCAATGCATATGGTGATCTGCAAGTTCTGACCTTTGGATTGGAATTGTTGGGCGCGTGGCAAGCTAGATAGTGAGGACGCATGATGGTCCTTGGATGGCATGCTGCACAGAATTACATTAGAAGAAAAATTATGGAAAGGGTGGGGGACCTGGGAATCGAACCCAGGTCCCATTGCCTGCATGACAACACATCAACCAATCCAACCAACGCTTGTCTTTGTTAATTAACTGGAATAGAAATAATATAATAGAAATATAAGCATTATACTGAAGTGCTAGAAAAACGCGCTAATATTCAAATTGACCAACCATAAGCAAACAACTCAGCATCTTCTCCTTCACTTCTTCGTTTTTGCCTGAAAATATAGAATAGATAGCGGGGGTTTTAAACCCCCACTAAGTGCAGAACCTGAAAATAGCGATTAGGTCATATGCAAATATAAAAAGGGCGCGATGGGGGGAATTGATTCGTTGGAAGGTTCTGAATCCAGTGGTACAGGTCTCGTGGCCTAATTTTTCCAGATGAGGAAAGCCCCAAATTCAAACTTCTGAAAACCTAGAAAACGTTAATGGCATATTTCGATACAGGCATGGTTAGGACAATTAAATGGTATCATTAGCTTCAGAAGGTTCATATTAATATAAATCAACATTTAAAATGTATGAAACATGCATGTAAATCAAAATACAATTATGAAAGTTTTTATGAACAGGGCGATGGCGTTCTACCGATTCTCTGCACGTGGAAGCTTGGTTTCAATTGCAAACGCCTCCTAGATGTGTCAGGAGTGTATTGGAATAGTTATTTGGCTTTGAAACGAGCTCTAGCTGTGAAAATAGTTTTGAGATTTTTTGTGTAAAAGTGCAAGTTTCTTCTATCAATTCCTGCGCAGCTTTCTTGTTTTTGAGCATTAGGGTTTGTTTGTATATGTATGAGGAATGATTTAAGTTAGAAAAACTGGCCCAAAATCCATGTATTCAATGCTTTTGAATTTGTGATTTTCAAGCATCTTTTTCAATCTTTTTGTCATGACAAACATGCCCATTTGCATAGAATCTTTCCTTTTTGATTGTGCACGAAATCTTGAGGTCATGACGAGTGGATATGCTGCACAAAAAGATTTGGAAAACATGTTTTAGTATTTTTCTCATATTTAATTTTAATTAAATGAATTAATAGGATTAAAAACTCAATTAATTAATTAAAAATAAGAAAATAACTCCCCTTTGGGTCAATGGGTCGTGCATAGCCTTTGGGTGATGATTCTTGGAAGAAATTGAGGCCCATTAGCAATTTTGAGGCATTTGAAGCAAAGTTGACTTTTCAAAATTCCCAAAAATTTCCCAACTTC
Source organism: Vicia faba (assembly GCA_948472305.1). Taxonomy (NCBI): domain Eukaryota; kingdom Viridiplantae; phylum Streptophyta; class Magnoliopsida; order Fabales; family Fabaceae; genus Vicia; species Vicia faba. The sequence goes on along the minus strand of OX451737.1, from coordinate 403,168,632 downwards.
CACAAGGCATATCTTGCTCAATTTTTAGGCTTTGATCATGTTCTTGGACATTTGGGAAAGGTCTTGAAGTCCTATAACCAATGCCTTTGGTCCCATGTCATTTTGATTTACCAATCTAAAGTTATGGTCTTTGACTTAAAGTGCCTTTTTGTTGACTTTTGAAAATGACCTATAATGTTGAGATTGATAACTTTTTGTGAGAACATTTCTTGGACTTGAAGTGTGAAGATGAGTTGTAGGAAATGTCATTCTCTTCAAAATGAGCTTTGTATGGAATTTTTCTGATAAACCATGTGGAAGTTATGCCTTGGTCAGTTTGCAATTGACTTTTCCAACTGTCCAAAAATAGAAACTTTTGCATCTTGAGACTTTTTGAGCCATGCTTTGAGAATCATGATCAAGAATTGATCAAATGATGTTTGTGGCTTCAAAATAATATGTTGACCAAAAATTTTGACTTTTGACTGTCAAATGACCATTTTGCCCCTGCAGTTGACTGTTGAGCAATTAGGGTTTTTGACTGTGCAATTTTGTGCTGTGAGTCTTGAAACTTAGCATATGGATGATTAACAATGTTTATAGGCATGTGGGACTTGATTGGACCCTTGGAAACTTCAACTTCTTTGCCAGAACCAAAACCCTAATTTTTGACTGTTAGGAGGCCATTGGACTGTGCAACCCTTGGGAGATTTTGAAGCATGCTCTTAGCAAATCTTGAAGAATATGGGAGGGCAAATTTTGGGGTACAACAATGAGTTAGGATAATTTCTTGAGGAATCATGTTAAAACGTTGATCAAATGATGGATATTACTTCAAAATTTTGATGTTGACCCAAAATATTGAAGTTTGATTGTATTTGGGTCGCAGTTGACTTTTGACCTAGCAGAGCTGATTTTCAGGCCTTTGAGCAATTGACTGAGCAAACTTGTTGTTCAAAGCATGAAATTTGGAATGGATGATCTTGAGGACATATTAGGACAATGGATAGCATTTGGGATCCTTGGGACTCACACATCTTTCTTAAAATTGAAACCCTAGTTGAGGTTTGTTGCCTTAGGAGGAGAATTTGCCGAGTTAATTCTTAGTCATCCTTGAGCAATTGAGGACCTTTAGAGGTATGTCTTGAGTGAAAATGGGAGGGAAAATTTTGGGGTACAATAGCTATTAATTAGGATGTATGGCAATATAAGAAACCAACAAGTAGACAATCTAAAATTCAAAGACTAAATGCATGCAAATCAAGCACACTATTACATGTATCCTTAGGGTAATCTCACTTGTTGCCTCGGAAAAATAGTCATGTCCCTCGAATATGGGCATTTTAGCAAAGACCCTCTATAAAATATCTTAGTCCCTCGATGACTCTTAATGTTGCCTTCGGTAAACGATCTAGTCGCTAAACAATATTGCTAAAATGTCTCATAGGTTTCCTTCTGTGACTATACAAACGTCCCACGCCCATCCTTTCACATCCAATAATGGGGCTTCTTACCAAATCAATGGTAAGATAGAAACATCTAAAGGAGGAGGAAAAGAACATTAAGCCCTTTTGAGTAGGTAGGATGCTCATAGTTACTCGCTTGCTCACAACAAAAACATTTTTACACCAACACTTTCATTTGAAACATTTTCAAAAGACAAAGATTTGTGTACGCATTCTTATAGAAACGAGAATCATTACAAAGACACTTTTCAAAATCACTTTCAAAAAACACATTCCACAAACACCTCTTTGAACTATTTTCAAAATCAACACTTTGTACGCGTTCTTATAGAAACGAGAACCATTACAAAGAAGTTTTCAAAATACCTTCAAAACCCACACCACAAGCACATTTCAAACAAAAGCAAGTGATCTAGAAAGCAACTAAGAGCCTGTAGATAACTATGGATGAAAATGGTGATAATACCTTCCCTTTTCATAACCTACCCCCCGAACTCAAGAAATAATCTCGAAAGGTCTTTCCTGTTCTTTTCAACCTTTCCTTATTGGATAAAAGAAAAGCCGGTGGCGACTCTTACTATCCGCAACAATTGCGATTAAATGCAAAACACCCAAGGCAGTTCTCCCACCGTGTTATAGAACTGGCGACTCTTCTGAGGACTTACTTAAAAGTGGGGTTACCTTAGGGCTAGATCACCTTTATTGGCTTTTCATTGTTTGACTTGCTTGCTTTACATTATGGTTCCTTGTTTGGGCTTGTTTTAATCCTCTACCCGGATCTGGGGCACCTTTTTATGTAAGTAGCAATAGATTGTGGAAATTGTACGGTGTAGACCGAAATGGTTGAAGCAATGGCTACGTTAGTGTGACGCGTTTGTTGGTACTCGTATCCCTTGTATTGAATCGAGGAGAATGCGGGGCCGCTGAGCAACGTCATGAAGCACTAACTGACTTTAGAACCTTAATTGAACAACTTGGCCATTAGGAAGTAGTGAGATAACCGGCTTTGGTTCTGACTGAAGATTGGTTGATACTCGATGCTACACTCATTGAGATTGGACTTTCGGGATATTTCAGTCGCCATTAAAGAGGCTTGCGCTGAAACAATGCTCGATGAAGAAAGATCAGTGATATTGAGATCCCGTAGAACCTGGTTATTATTACTAGGACAGGTTGAGCCAACTAAACTTCAAGAGGGTACTTACCTACAAACTCCGTGCAAGCCTAAACCTAAGGACTTGTTTTCTTTGTGTGCACATAACAACTTTCTTGCTTTTCATACTTGTACATAATATCATAAACATCATAACATCATAAGCACTAACCATTTCAAGGATTTAGGAATTTATCTTTGTTTTTGCTTTGTAGGCCTTGAATCCCATCCGTATGAATACCATTCAAATCATCTTTGTGAAAGCACACCCTCAACTCCAAGAATTAGCATCAAGTGTGCCTGGAGATTCTCCCTTCACCGAGAAATATGGTCGACTTCTCAGCTTGGCTACCTCCAAATTCCAAGAAGAAATTATGTGTGTACTCTTCCAATTATTTGATTCCGTGCATCATTGCTTCCCCTTTCCTGACTATCAGTTGGTGCCTACATTAGAAGAGTTCTCTCAACTGTTAAGAGTGCTCGTGCTTGATCAAATATCGTTCACTGGTTTAGAAGGGACTCCAAAGCCTGAAGTCATTGTTGAAGCCCTGCATCTGAAGAGAGCCAACATTGTAGCAAATTGGGAGACAAGAAGCGAAGTTAAGGGTTTCCTAGCCAAGTTTCTATTGGTGAAGGCTCGTTCATTCTGGGAAGATATGGATTTTAAAGCTTTTTAAGATTTTATAGACCTTCTAATATACGGTTTGGTTCTTTTCTCCAATCCAGACCAATTCATATATGTGAATGCCATCAAGGTTTTCCTCTCCCGTAATCCTATACCTACTTTGCTTGGAGACATTTTACATTGTTTCCACACTCGCACCATGAAGAAAAGATGTACTCTCTTGTGTTGCATTCCTCTACTCGCCAAGTGGTTTACTTCACACCTACCTCAATTAACATTGAAGAACGAGCAAGGATTGACATGGTCTCAAAAGATGATGTCCCTCACACACTCTTACATGTATTGGTGTTCTCGATCCTTGGAAGATACCACTATCATTGAACATTGTGGGGAATTACTTAATGTCCCACTCTTAAGCATTAGGGAAGGTATCACCTATACCCCTCCTCTTACATTACGACAATTTGGGTATGCACGAAGAGATGGTCCTTACAATGCACTCATCCAAGGTTTGGTATTTGACTATGAGGGCGACAACCAAGGCTACCGCCAAAGGTTCATACGAGCTTGGATAATGGTAAACAAAGTGGATAGCAAGACATTGGGGCGTAAGAACTCCATTCCTTTGGAGCCCAATATTAAGTGGGTATGAACTCGTTCTCAAAGACTCGGTATGCCATACCCTGCTATTTTACATATCATCATGGAGCCATTAGAAGATGTTTAATATGCTATCCTTCATCCTACCATGCCTACTTCTCTTGAAGACTTACAAAGAGCTTGGATCCAGCTAAAGGAAGAACGAGACACCTTCGAAGCCCAGTTCTACGCAAGTGAAAAGAAGGTTATAGAGCTTACAAGACAACTTCATGAGGAGCGAAATATGAACGCTTACATTGCGCCAAAGAGGATGCGTTCGACCTTTTTGTCTTAGGAGTTTATTTTGTTTTATTTCCTCCATTGTATGCCCAAGGTGCATGGTTGTAATCAATTTAAACTTATTAATACAATTTATGTTTACTCCTTTCTTGTCTAAAACAAATTTAAATCTTCTAAGTCCTTGAAAACATTACATCCACATACCATGCATCATATCATGACAGGTTTTTCCCATACAAGTCTCTCATCTGCGTATTGTTTATTTCAATAGAGATGGCTCTAGAATAGACTATCAAGGACATTCAGACTCAAAATGCTCAACTTCAGGAAATGTTCTTGAACCTATCCAAGGGGCAAGAAGAAGTGAAAGCAGTCACCACTAGGGGCTTGACCATGGAGAATCCTGAGGACGATAGGGATGACCAGCTGGAACGGCTACAAACTGAAATAGAGACAATGAAAGTCTAGATGATGGGATAACTGGTGGGCCAGATGGCTCTTATCCAAAACATATCTTGGGGGCAAGAGGAGCTAAGGTCCCTTGTCAACAAGTTAACCAAGACGGATGCAACCAGATGGGGAAAACAACTAGAATTAGGGATCGAGTCATTAATCATCCTCCAATGAAGAGTGGACCTTTCCAAATTGATGCCACGTCACGGGCCCAACAACGGCCTCGTCAACATCAATGGGAAAATCAGCAAAGGCAAATCAAGCCCGAGAGACAGTTTACTAACATCAACATGCCATTGTCTCAAGCATTGCAACACATGTTAAGGATGAATCTGATTACGTTGATAGGGCCTCATCCAAAACCTAAAACTTCTTCTCCTAACTATAATCCAGATTCTAGGTGCGCCTATCATTCGGACAATCCTGGGCATGATACAAATGATTGTTGGGCGTTGAAGTACAAGATTCAAAACCTGATCGACGAAGGAGTGTTGGAGTTCACATAAGACGGTCAACTGGAGATTTTCTATCACCCCTAAAAAACATACCATCTGAAGTAACCAAGTTAGGCGGAGGAATTTTCTGTTTATCCAAATTTTCAGTTGTAATTTCTTTGTTTTGCTTAAACACTTATCTTTATGTTATACTTTGGATACTCTCATTAATGCACTAAATATGTTTGTCTTGAATTAATCCATTCATTTTTACTCTATTTAAACTATTCTTTTTACTCCCTTTATGATATTCAACTCTTGTTTCAAAAAGTTGCAAACCTTTAGATGGAGGATGACGAAAACAATGCCATAATCTCATACAGTACGCTTTTGGACAGACCTTGTTGACGATATACATGCGTTCTTTAAATTCCTAAACATTGGAGTTATAAGAAAGATAATCCCTAGTCAACCCCTTTGAGCCAAAGAAGTAGGAGTTTTCTTTTTCACACAAATCGAAACCTTTAATCAAAACCTGGGGCAGGGTAGTTTCTCAGTTAATTCGAACGCGCCTTCGGTCGCCAATTCACTTCACAATGAATGATACCAAAAACATCCTTCTGAATCAAAAGACGGTGATGGTTCATCCCATAAGCTAGACAGTCATTATCTTCCAAGAGAAAAGCCCACTAAGTCAAAACCTATGAAGGAGACTTAAGAAAAACTGGGGCATTCCGCTGACTGTAATCTTAAAGCAAGAATAGTCAGGCAAAAATCAAGGATAACAAATCAAAAAGAGGTTACTTCAAATCCTCAACAATATGAAAAGTATTGTAAAAATGAATTCCTTCTAACAAATAAACTTCCAAACATCTGAACCATCAGTCCATATTCAATAGGAGTTCAAATGCACCATTAATTGAGTTTAGGAATAAAGAACATTACGAAGAACGGGCGGGTACAAATACACTTTGAGCCTTATACTTTGTTTCTTAAACCATGAACCAGACTATGCTACAACCTTTCAAAGTCCTAATTGAAGCATGGGTTAGTTCGAAAGCATACTGTTACAAAAGGTATCCTAACTCCTGTAAGGCTTTACTCCAAATCCTGAATTGAATTTTCTTACAAAAATTATTTTATCTACTAAAACAAATTTTTAAAACTTCAAGACAAGCATAAACTTTGCATTATTTTGAATACCGTTGTTTGCATATAACTATTTGTTTGACAATAAATAAATTCACGTGACAAATATCCAGTGAACAAAAACTCTCTCAAGAAGCAGAATCACTTCAAATGGGGAGACACTTCCAATGACAAATCTCCTATAAGCAAGGGGCATGGCATGTCATTGTCCAAACTCACCTGGGGCAGTCAAGTCAAGATTCCAAGAAATATTTCAAGAAGTGCTTAGTAACCAGAGTCAGGTATTTATCTGAATCACTTGGGGCATTGAACGTGAATTCTAACAAAGGGACACGTACGACCAAGCAAACATTATTCTAGAAATAATACAACACTTGCTACTAGGGGCAGTGAAAAATCTCCATGAAATACCCTTCATAAGATGATCCCCTGTCAAGTCCCCACAAAGTTGGATCCAGGAAATTCCCAGCCAGAGTTTCAATCTCTGGAAAACCTTTCTCCTCAACTGAGTTGATCTCAAGAATCCTCGAGGAGTTCTTACAAAAACAGATTGGAAACGGGGTTTATTTCCCCAACATATGGCAAGATTACCCAGCTTGAATTTTCCTCTCAGACTATCACAAATTAAAGGACCACAACTTCTCTTCCCCATTAGACTTTCCTACAATCACCAGTGAGTTGTTGTAAAACCTGAAAGACAAACCAGATAATAGTTAACCTCTTTATCCCTAACAAGTTGTTTACTCCTTTTCTCTTCCATCAAGAGATAGCTCTCCAGTAGATCAACGGACAGCTAAAACTCCTGAACTCTTTTCCTTAGCAGAGTTTCTCCTCAAATAACAAAACAACAATCCCCAACGGAAACATTCTAAAACCAAGGTCTGGAAAGGTGTGCACACTCTTCATCCCCAACGGCCGTCCAGGATTTAGCTTCCCAAGACTCCCCATCATTTGTCAAGGATTCATTTTCCAAGACAAAATTACATTCCAACAATATTTCATGCATCATATTACATACATGATAAATGCATACAACAAAAATATATACATCGCAATCTCATTTATTTTGAGAAACATCATTAAGCCATGCATTTGATGCATCATGACATTGCATACAACTAACTCTTTACCTTTTCAGGAAAGACCAATCAACAGAAAATTATCATCAACAAATTTTCGACAAGAAAGTACAACTATCTGTGAACAAATTGATTATAGCTCAATTCCCGAAACAAGAAGGAGAAACTATATACACGACAAACACTCTGTTGGTTCAGTTTAAATCTATCAATGGTTTATCCTGATTCCTTTCTAGTAGACATTTTCTATGGTTCAGATAAATCGCTCCAAGATTTATTCTGATTCTTTCCAGTTAAAGAATATTCAAGACCTTTGTTGGTTCAGTTTAAATCTATCAAACGTTTATCCTGATTCTTTCCCGTAGACATTTTCTGTGGTTCAGATAAATCGCTCCAAGATTTATTCTGATTCTTTCCAGTTAAAGAATATTCAAGACCTCTGCTGGTTCAGTTTAAATCTCTCAATGGTTTATCCTGATTCTTTCCCATAGACATTTTCTATGGTTTAGATAAATTGCTCGAAGATTTATTCTGATTATTTTCAGTTAAAGAATATTCAAGACCTCTGATGGTTCAGCTTAAATCTATCAACGGTTTATCCTGATTCCTTTCCAGTAGACATTTTCTCTGGTTCAGATAAATTGCTCCAAGATTTATCCCGATTCTTTCCAGTTAAAGAATATTCAAGACCTCTGCTGGTTTAGTTTAAATCTATCAATGGTTTATCCTGATTCTTTCTCGTAGACATTTTCTCTGATTCAGATAAATCACTCCAAGATTTATTCTGATTCTTTATAGTTAAAGAATATTCAAGACCTTTGTTGGTTCAGTTTAAATCTATCAATGGTTTATCCTGATTCTTTCCAGTAGACATTTTCTCTTGTTCAGATAAATCGCTCCAAGATTTATTCCGATTCTTTCCAGTTAAAGAATATTCAAGACCTCTGCTAGTTCAGTTTAAATATATCAATTGTTTATCCTGATTCTTTCCCATAGACATTTTCTCTGGTTCAGATAAATTGTTCTAAGATTTATTCTAATTGTTTCCAGTTAAAAAATATTCAAGACCTCTGCTGGTTTAGTTCAAATCTATCAATGGTTTATCCTGATTCTTTCCTGTAGACATTTTCTCTAGATCATATAAATTGCTCCAAGATTTATTCTGATTCTTTCAAGTTAAAGAATATTCAAGACCTCTGTTGGTTCTGTTTAAATTTATCAATGGTTTATCCTTATTCTTTTCCGTAGACATTTTCTCTGGTTCAGATAAATCGCTCCATGATTTATTCTGACTCTTTCCTGTTAAAGAATATTCAAGACCTCTGCTGGTTCAGTTTAAATATATCAATGGTTTATCCTGATTCTTTCCCGTAGACGTTTTCTCTAGTTCAGATAAATCGCTCCATGATTTATTCTGATTCTTTCCAGTTAAAGAATATTCAAGACCTCTGCTAGTTCAGTTTAAATCTCTCAATGGTTTATCCTGATTCTTTCTCGTAGACATTTTCTCTGGTTCATACAAATCACTCCAAGATTTATTCTGATTCTTTCCAGTTAAAGAATGTTCAAGATCTCTGTTGGTTCAGTTTAAATCTATCAAAGGTTTATCCTGATTCTTTCCCGTAGACATTTTCTCTTGTTCAGATAAATCGCTCCAAGATTTATTCTGATTCTTTCCAGTTAAAGGATATTCAAGACCTCTGTTGGTTTAGTTTAAGTATATCAATGGTTTATCCTGATTCTTTCCCGTAGAATCTTCTCTGGTTCAGATAAATCGCTCCAAGATTTATTCTGATTCTTTCCAGTTAAAGAATATTCAAGATCTTTGCTCGTTCAGTTTAAATCTATCAATGGTTTATCTTGAATGTTTCCCGTAGACATTTTCTCTAGTTCAGATAAATCGCTCCAAGATTTATTTTGATTCTTTCCAGTTAAAGAATATTCAAGACCTCTGCTAGTTCAGTTTAAATCTATCAATGGTTTATCCTGATTCTTTCTCGTAGACATTTTCTCTGGTTCAGATAAATCGTTCCAAGATTTATTCTGTTTTTTTCCAGTTAAAGAATATTCAAGACCTCTACTGGTTCAGTTCAAATCTATCAATGGTTTATCCTGATTCTTTCCCGTAGACATTTTCTCTGATTCAGATGAATCGCTCCAAGATTTATTCTGATTCTTTCCAGTTAAAGAATATTCAAGACCTCTGTTGGTTCAGTTTAAAGTTATCAATGGTTTATCCTGATTCTTTCCCGTAGACATTTTATATGGTTCAGATGAATCACTCCAAGATTTATTCTGATTCTTTTCCAATTGAAGTCAAGTTTTCACTTAATCTAATTCATGTCAACAACCACCTTTGGATGGCATCTATAAGCCCACCTCCAACAATTCTCCATCATCTCTCTAAATTGAATCTTTAAGCCCATTCCTTACACAATCAACCACCACATCATCAAGTGAAAATTTCTGGGCACTCTAGTGTTCAATCATCTTCCAACTTCAAGTCACGAATGGCAGATTCGCCAATCTAACTCTTCAGGTTTAAGAAGATTGAACAGGGGAAGCTGTTGTACCCCAAAATTTTCGCTCTCATTTCTCAAGGAATTTCTCATAATGATTCTCAAAATTCAAGCTTGCATAAGTACAATTGGATTTTCCAGCATCAAGTTAAAAGGAAAAACTATTAAAAAGGGGAAAATAGATGAAAATAATATTTTTGACAAAATTGGAGAAAAATAAGTCTTCTTCGATTTACCTCTTTCGATTTGCCTTTTGGTCTCTTTCGATGCAAGTTTGGCTTGCATCCTTCGACTGAGCGTGGGCCTCTAGCACGCTGGCTTTGATTCACAAGGCATGCGCTTCCTGCATGCAACCTTCGATTGCATCTTTGACCTCACATGGTTCAAAATACAATGGCTGTCTATGTACCTGCTTCGATTGGATGTTTGATGCTTGCATTCTTGTGTTGATTGGACAAATATTCCCCTTCATGCTTGCTTTGACTCACAAAGTGATGGATGGCTATATGTAGCCTTCGATTGAGCCACCGATTCCTTCTTGCATGCAAGAGGCGCCCAAAAGGCCAGTAGGCACAAGGCAAGAGCCTCCTGTAGCCTCCTTCGATTCCAAGGAAAAAAAGCCTCCTTTTGGCATCTTTCGATTGCACATTTTTGCCAGCCTAGCATGCCTATTTCATTTAGGCATGTGACTCCCTTCATGCAAGTCTGCGTTTGAGCATTGGCCTCTTGTGTGCTTGCTTGGAGTCACAAAGTTTAGACCTCCTGCATGGAGTTTTCGACAGGGCATTGGCTATGTTTACACTAGCTTCGACTGGACACATTTCCCTTTAGTATGCTTCAATTCCACCCTTGACAACCTTCAGCACACATGGTTGGTGGATTTGAAGGGCATACATAGGAGTCTCTATCGAAGGATATACCTTACTAGTCCATTCGAAGGACACATTTGGTCCTTTCAAAGATACATACATGACCCATTCAAGGGACATGTTTGGGTGTCCCATTCAAAGGATATGTTTGATGGCCCATTTTAAGGACTTACAAGACCTACCTCAAGGCATACTTTGGTGACCCATCCAAGGGGAACAGTTTTGGCTCCTTTGAAGGATGCACAAAAGTGACCCATTCCAAGGACAGTTGTTGGAGGAAAATCAAATAACATTGTTGGAAGAAGAATCTGGTCGAAGGAGGGTCAAAATGAAAGGATGAAATATTCAAAGATGCTTGCTGCCAAGTTCAGGCCTGGTACACTGGAGAAAACTGCTCCACATCAGTCCTGAAACATTGTCCCATTCTTTCACCAAAATTGCATATAAAAACTATCCCTCGAAAGCTACAAAAGCGGTTTACCCAAATTATTCAAATTATTTTGTTTTCCCTCCAAAACATCATCCAACTTTGCCTATAAATAAGAGGCCCCATAACATGTATAAGGGGCTAGACACACATCCAAGGACTATGGTGGAACAAATCTTCAACACTCTCAAAAAAACTCAAACACTCACCAAACACAAACCCAGAATCTAAACAATTGCCTCTTTTGAATATGAAGCAATCCCCCACACTTTATTTTCCTTCGAATCCATTAGAAAGAACATCACACTTGTTCTTCTCCTTCGAATCCATCCTTAGAAACGTCACCTTCGTTTCTTCCCTTCAAATCCAGGAGTGTCAGGGGCAGCATCTAAAGGTCCAGCTCACACACCCCAACCTCAAGCAAGGTAAGTCACTCTTGACCTTGAACCTTTCGCTTCCAGCATAACATGTGATTAAACCTTCTTTTCGTTTCAAACATGTGCATACCATTGTTCTTCTTTTTGTTTCCACCCTTAGGGTAATCTCACTTGTTGCCTCGAAAAATAGTCATGTCCCTCGAATATGGGCATTTTAGCAAATACCCTCGATAAAATATTGTAGTCCTTATGTTATACGGTGGGAGAAATGACTTGTTGTTTTGCGATTTATCACAAATGTTGTGGTTATCAAGAGTCGCCACCGACTTTTCTTTTATCCAAAAGGAAAGGTGAAAAGCAGAGGAAAGACCTTTGAGATTATTTCTTGAGTTCGGGGGGTAGATTATGAAAAGGCAAGGTATTCGCACTCTTTTCATCCATGGTTTTCCATGGGATCTTAGTTACTTGCTAGATCACTTGCTTTTGTTCGAAATTATGCTTTGTGTGGTTTTGAAAGTATTTTTGAAAAGAGGCCATTGTTTAGGCAAACTTTGTAATGACCCTCGTTCGTAAGAATGTATACAAAGTGTTTGATCTTTTGAAAATGTTTTCAAGTTTTGAAAGATGTTTTGAAAGTGTTGGTGTTTGTTTTGAAAATAGCAAGGATGTTTTTGTTTTGAAAGGGAGAGAGTAACTAGGAACATTCTACCTACTCAAAAGTATTTCATGTTCATTTCCTTTTTCCTTTGACATTTTATCTTACCATTGATTTGGTAAGTAACCCTATCTTTGGATGTAAAAGGGAAGGGCGTGGGTCATTGTATAACCATGATTAGCAATATTTCAAGGCATCTTAGCATTTTTCTTTAGGGACTAAGATCATTTTGAAAGGCAACATAGATAGCGTCATCGAGGGGTTATGATCTTGTATTTTGCTCGTCTTTGCTAAGATACCTCACATGCATAATATGGCCATTTTTGTAAGGCAGCCAAGTAAATTTCCCCTATGGGTGTTTGTGTGCAAGTGTATTGATTTACATGCATTGTTTTCGTCTTTGATTAGGGTTTTCTATTGATTGGTTTTAGTCTTTCCATACAAAACCCTAATTACTAGCATTTGTATTTAAAAGCGTTAAATTGCGGAAAATAAAGTCTTACGCTATTACATCGTTTAGGGGATGGGGGTACAATTTACAAATGGGGATGAAATAGGAACTTAAATATTACAACCATATCGAATAACAATGAAGGAAATGTAAAAGCAGTGTAAAAAGAAAGAAAAAAATGAATTTTGAACTATTATGTGTCGACACAAGCTCCTATGCATTGACACATAACTTTCCTTGCCCTTGTATTGCCAAATCAACTCAGTGTGAGTCGATACATCATGGTATGTGTCGACTCACACACTGTATGTGTCGACTCATACGTGCTTTGTGTCGACTCATACACTCTTTTTCCTTCTGTTTTGAGCATGTATAGCAGTATGTATCGACTCATAAGGCTATGTGTCGACTCATACTTTAATTTTTTTTATTTCAACATTGTTTTGCTGCATATATGGGTTAGTTCTTAACACATAATGAAAAGAATGGAAGATAAACAAAAGGTTAGCTTCAAGGACAAAGGTTACTACACTTTGTCTTCAAAAAATGAATTACTAATGATGCTTGAAATGAAGAACTAAAGTCAAGAAACTTACCTTGGAGCTGGATCTTATATTCTGAGCTTGAGTTGTTGTCTTGACTTTTCTTGAACTTGGAAGAGAAAACAGAGGTGTTGTAGAAGCTTGTTCTTGAGTTTGAACAATTTCTAGGTGATGTATGTGAGGTGCTTATATGTTTGGACAGAGCTTGCAAGGTGTGAGAGTTCCAAATATTTGGACTTTAAAACTCAAGAGTATAAGCTTTTTTTATTGGACTGTTATGGATTTTTGGAGAGTATGGGCTCTTGATGGCTAGCTTACAACAAAACTTCTGGCTTTTCTCTCTATTTTTTCTAACCTTTTTCTCTTGCAAATGCTTCTTCTATTTATAGGCAAGAGGTTTGTGCATATAAGCTGATTAGGTTTTCCAAACAGGATGTTATGGTTTGGTTGGATTACAAAGATTAAACTAAGTCAAGTACTCCATAGTACCAAGATAAAGTACCAAAGTTGCTGGTATTGAGGAGCTACTTCCCATGATTTATGGTGGAGTATAATTAGCAACCAGCAAGGTATGGGCTCAAGACAAACTTTGTACAAAAAGCTTGCTTTTCAAGAATAGCAGTGGTTCCTTTATGCCATAAATGGAAAGATCTTTTGGGCAATGGTTTAAACACTTGGGTAATAGCTCAAGAGTGGGTGTAAGCATTAAATTATGATGAGATTTTCAAGCAAGCAGGCCTGCAGCATAAGATTATGCAGCAAATCATAAGAGTTTTGTTAGTGTTCTTCACTAAAATGACATGATATTCAATAATGGATGCTCAACTTCATGCTCTTGAATCTCCTAGCTCAAATATGATAAATTCATGCTCTTGAATATTTTGGATAGATTGAAACACCCTCTACAACTTTCATGTTGACCACTTTTGTTAAATAAAACCGAAACTTGATGAAAATTTGCCAGGAAGTTGGGATAAAAACCTGACCAAAACTGCTGAAAACTTCTCTAAGTGTTTTATTTAAAAATGCCATGACTTCATGAATTTATAACTTGAGATACAAGCATATTTAGGAGAAGTTGTGTAAAGAAATGTTGTATATATCATGGAGATCTAAAACTTTCATGTTGAAAGTTTCTTTTGAATCATCTTGCATCATGATGAAAAATTTACTCAAAGTCGTGAAAAAACATGAAGTTTTCAACACTTAGAAGAATTTCTAAGTTTGAAAACTTTGACTTTTCAAAATGAAATCTTGAATTTTTTATTTCTTGATGAACAAGTTTCATATTTTGACATGTCTCAATGAATTGTATTCTTTGAAACTTGATTTTGATTTAAAAAAGTCAAAGTTTGACTTTCCAATGTACAATTGACTTTTCATCAGTTGACTAAAATTCAATTATCAATCAATTAATCTTGAGAAATGTTTTGAGCCATGCCATTAGGTCAAAATGATGAAATTTAATCCTTGAGATCATTTCTCCAACCAATCAACCATTTTCTAGGTCAAAAATCAGAAATTGCTCTTCCTCAGTCAAAACCCTAATTTTGACCATTTTGCCCCTTTGATGATTTGATCAAATTTCTTGAGGAGTTGTGATCCAAACTTGATCAAATTGCATATATAGGTTCATAATGTTGACATGGATCAAGAATTATGAAGTTTGACTATAAATTGACCACAATTTACTTTTTCCCCAATACAACTGATTTGTAGGTCAACTGGTCAATTGACTAAGCAAAATGTGACCCAAGACTTGAAACTTGACATGAACAATCTTGAGGATCCAAAATTATCCATGAAAGTCATATGGGACATTAAAAGTCCATTTATCCTTGTGCAATCTTATACCCTAATTTCCAGTCATCGGTGCTTGAGGAGGTGTCTTGAGCTGATCAACCCTAATGCAGTCTTGAACCGAAGGAGATCTTGTGAGAGATTACTTGATAAATGAGAGGGAAAATTTTGGGTTACAATAGCTTCCCCTGTTCTATCTTCTTAAACCTGAAGAGTTAGATTGGCGGATCCACCATTCGTGACTTGAAGGTGAAAGATGATTGAACACTAGAGTGCCCATAAATTTTCACTCGAAGATGGATGGTGAATGGGCTTATAGATGCCATTTGGAGGAATGTTGGTAAACATTGGAAGAAGTATCAGCACAAATCTCTTATTGGTTTATACTAAAACTTGATGTTTTACCTGTGATAAAAAGAGTTAGTAAAATGCAGATGCATGCATGATATTCACAAGATGTGGTATTATGTTAAATGCATATGGTATGTACATTCTATGATGTATGAATGTGAGATGTATGTTTCTGTCCGGGAAAATAAATCTCGGACTGCTGCTGTGGAAATTTTGGGAAGGTTGAATCCCTGATTGTCATTGGGGATGAAGAATATGCATATCTTCAAACTTTGTTAAAAGGATGCTTTCGTTGAGGAATATCTCTTGATTGTCAGTTGTTATCTGGTCAGATCCAGGCTTCACAATTTGCTGAGGATGAAGTAGTCAACTGCTATCTGGTCAGATCCATACTTCATGGAAACTTACTGGGGGAAGAGACGAATTAACTATTATCTGGTCAGATTCCAGGCTTTGCAGAAAATTTCTTGAAATTGAAAAGTTATCTGGTCGGATCCAGGCTTCACAATAATTATCTGGGGATATGGAAGTTAATAGTTATCTGGTCGGATCCAGGATCTGCAGTAACTTGAAGTGGTAACTACTATCTGGTCGGGTCCAAGTTTCATGGTTTTTGGAAAGTTGTCCTATTATCTGGTCGAGTCCAGGCTTTATAGTGTCTCTCTGGGGATCATAGTTAATTGTTATCTTATCGGGCTCCAAGTTTCACAATAAACTGTTTGAAAAAAACTGTCAGCTGGTCGGGTCTAGTCTTTGTATATTTTTGAGGTTGATGAGGTCAATTGCTATCTGGCCAGGTCCAGGTTTTACAATAAACTGTTTGGGGATTTAGTTGTTATCTGGTCAGTTTCCAGGTTTCACAACGAATCTCGGAGGGTAATTTCTATCTGGTCGGATCCAGGCTTTACAACCACTTGTTGGGGTAGAGGTAAATTCTACTAGGAAGAAAAGGTTAAACCTTGGTCCGGTTGAGTTCGGGTTCTTCTATATTTTGAAGAGTTAAACTATTATCTGGCCGGGTCCAGGTTTCGATAATAACTTGAAAATTGTTCTAATATCTGGTCGGGTCCAGGCTTCATAGTATCTTTTTGGAAATAGTAAAGGCTTTGTTGACGACTTTACTGGGGATCAGGGGTTATGGCTCTATGATTTGCAATAATCTGAAAGGAAAATTCAAACTGGAGAGTGTGGACTTAGCCAGGGAGGACAGACTCAGCTTGGGGTAACAGGTTCAGCTGGGGAAGATAGACTATGTCGGGGGAATATAGACTCGGTTGGGGAGGATGTACTCGCCTGGGGAATTTTGTGGTTCCTTGATTGTTGTTGTGGAAATAAAGCTTGTTGGGGAAATAAACCATGTTGGGGAAATAAACCCTATTGAGGAAGTGAGTTTCTTTTAGGAAGAGATCTACGAGGCTTTAACTTGTAAAATTCTACTTAGCTGGCGAGAGAGCTGCCAAGAGATTGAGACTCTGGTTGGAGATTATCCTATGTAACGAGACTTTGTGAGTAACTTTGTTGAGGAGGATGTTAGTGAAATAACTCTGTGGGGGTATTTCATATTCATTAAAGAGGTTCCTGTTACTGCTTAGGTCATATGTGCCAAACAGTTTTAATTATGTTCATATGCATATGTTCATTCAATTTTAGTTATTGGACAAATTTGCATTCAAAACAAAGACAAAAATTTTGTACTTCAAAATATATCTGTATTGATATTTTGCCCATGAATAGGCATTTTTGTACAGAGAGACGGAGAACCTAGTAAGAGGAAATCGTCGAAAGGAAAACAAAATTGAGAATAAAAACAAATAACCATGTGAAACGATCTCATTGCCTTCTAACTCTACTATTGCCCCAATGTCTTCGAATGTCCCTTGCCATTGATAGAAGTTGATTGGATTGATCTTGGACCGTTTGAACTTGGACCTTGGTGATAAAATCGACTGTGGTGATTCCACGGGACATAGTCATACACTTTCAATCCTTAATTTTTTTCTGGACCTCCCTTTCGGGTTTTCAGCCCACCAGGATACCCTTTTTTGCCCAAGTCGCCCTTTCGGGTTTTCAACTTGTCGGGTGTACAATCTTTTGCATATATCCCTAATTTTTGCCCAAACCATTGGTTTGCTGGGATGCCCTTATTTTGCCTAGGAGTGTCAACCTAGCGGGTCTTTCATGCGTAGTATTTTTAACTATATATGTGTTTATAGGATGTGGGAAATCTTCACCATCCATGGTAGTCAGCACCATGGCACCTCCAGAGAAAACTCTCTTGACAACAAACGGCCCTTCATAGGTGGGATTCCATTTGCCTCTAGGGTCGCCTTATGGTAGAATGATGTGTTTTATCACCAAGTCACCAGCTTGATATACTCGAGGCTTGATCTTTTTGTTGAAAGCCTTGAGCATCTGTTTTTGGTACGTCTAACCATGACAAACAACAACCAATCATTTTTCGTCAATCAAGTTCAGCTGATCCAATATCGTTTGAATCCATTCATCTTCACCTAGGCCTGCCTCATTCATAATCCTCAGCGAGGGAATCTGAACTTCTACTGGCAAAACAGCTTCCATGCCATAGACTAGAGAAAATGGAGTTGCCTTAGTCGATGTTCTAGGTGAAGTACGGTAGCCATGTAGAGAAAACGAAAACATCTCATGCCAATCCTTATAGGTTACTACCATTTTATGCACAATCTTCTTGATATTTTTGTTGGCCGCTTCGACTGCGCCATTCATTTTCGGTCTATACGGAGAAGAATTGTGATGCTTGATCTTAAACTAAGTGCAAAGCTCAGTGATCATAGCATTGTTGAGGTTAATCCCATTGTCGATGATGATCCTTTTGGGGATACCATAACGGCAGATAAGGTTGTGTCTGGTGAATCTAGCTACCACATTTTTGGTGACTGAGGCAAACGAGGCGGCTTCAACCCATTTGGTAAAATAGTCGATAGCAACAAGAATGATCTCCCCAATCATGTCAATGTCCCACATTGCAAATGGCCACGGAGCAGTCATGACGTTCAAAGGGATAGGAGGCACATGGACCTTCTCAGCATAGATTTGGCATTTTTGACAAGTTCTTGAATGTTGATGGGAATCAGTCTCCATTGTTGACCAATAGTAACCAGCTCTTAAGATTTTCAAAGCCATCGTATGTCCACTTGAGTGAGTACCAAAGAGACCATCGTGCATGTCTTCCATGATTTCCTCTGCCTCCTTCTTGTCCATACATCGGAGTAGAGTTGAATCATGGTTGCGCTTGTACAATATCCCGTTACTTAGGAAGAATTTGGCTGCAAATCTTCGTAAGAATTTTCTGTCATTGATGGATGCTCCCTCAGGATACTCTTGTGCTTCAAGATATCTCATCACCTCATGGTACCAAGGCTTTTCCGCATCGGTGTCAAGCTCACAACAATGTGCAGGTTCGTTGAATCTTTCAATTGTAATCATAGGGGCTTCGTTGTCCCATATGAACTTGAACATTGAAGACATGGTTGTCAAAGCGTCAACCAACTAATTTTCCTCCCTAGGGAAATGCTCAAAGGTGATCTCTTCGAAGTAGGGAATCATGGATAGCACAAGTTCCATGTAAGGGATAAGATTAGGGTGTTTAGTGTCCCAATCTCCCTTTACTTGGCTGATCACTAGGGCGGAATCCCCAAACACATCTAAATGCTTGATCCTCAAGTTAATAGCAGCTTTCAGACCTAAGATGCATGCTTCATACTCGGCCATATTGTTCGTACAATCGAAGCATAGTCTGGCAGTGAAAGGAGTGTGGAAACCTTTAAGAGAGATGATCACATCACCAATTCTGTTACATAAGGCGTTGGAAGCCCCATCGAAGACCATAGTCCATCGGGATCCTTGTTCAGGTCCATCATATAGTCCAGGTTTCGCACAGTCGGTTATCAACATGATGTTCTCATCAGGGAAGTCGAAGTTTTTTGACTGATAATCATCCACAGCTTGATGGGCCAACTGATCAGCTAGCACGCTTCCTTTGATGGCCTTTTGCATAGTGTATTGAATATCGTACTCAGTCAAGATCATTTTCCATTTGGCTATCCGTCCGGAAAGGGCAGGTTTCTCGAAGATGTACTTGATTGGGTCCATCTTAGAAATCAACAGAGTGGTATGAGTCAACATATACTGTCTTAGCCGGCGAGCAGCCCATGCCAGAGCGCAGCAAGTTTTCTCGAGCAGTGAATATCTAGTTTCGCAGTCAGTAAACTTTTTGCTCAGGTAATAAATAGCATGCTCTTTTCGGCCAGACTCGTCATGTTGGCCCAAAACACACCCCATAGAGTTCTCTAATACTGTCAAGAACATGATCAAGGGTCTTCCTTCAATTGGAGGCGTGAGAATAGGAGGTTCTTGTAGGTATTCTTTTATTTTGTCAAAGGCAACCTGGCACTCATCGTTCCATCTGACTACCTGATCTTTCTTCAAGAGTTTGAAGATTGGCTCACAAGTAGTAGTCAAGTGTGATATGAAGCGAGCAATGTAATTGAGACGACCCAAGAATCCTCTGACTTCTTTTTCAAAATGAGGGACTAACATTTCTTGGATGGCCTTTACCTTGGTAGAATCAACTTCAATGCCTTTATTGCTGACAACAAAACCTAGAAGCTTTCTAGATCGTACTCCAAACGTGCACTTGTTAGGGTTTAACCTCAGCTTGTACTTCTTCAGCCTCTCGAATAATTTGTATAAGTGATCGAGATGTTCTTCTTTGTTTTGTGATCTGGAAATCATACCATCCACATATACCTCTATCTCATGATGAATCATGTCATGAAGTAAAGCTACCATAGCCCTTTGATATGTTTTCCCTGCATTCTTTAATCCGAACAGCATGACCTTGTAGCAGAAGGTGCCCCATTGCATAACGAAAGTAGTCTTCTACATGTCTTCGAGAGCCATACTTATTTGATTATAGCCTGAGAAGCCGTCCATGAAAGAGAAGACTTTACGTTGAGGAGTATTATCAACTAAAACGTCAATGTGTGGTAGAGGGAAGTCATCCTTGGGGCTTGCCCTATTCAGATCCATATAGTCCACACACATGCGAACTTTTCCGTCCTTTTTCGGAACCGATACCACATTGGCAACCCATTGGGGATAGGATGTCACAACTAAGAATCCTGCATCAAATTGTTTCATCACCCCAGCTTTGATCTTTTCAGACATATCAGGCCTCATGCGACGAACCTTTTGTTTGACAGGAGGGCAATCTTCTTTTGTCGGCAGATGATGGACTATGATGTTGGTATCCAACCCAGGCATATCTTCATAAGACCAAGCAAATACTTCCACATAATCATGCAACATCTGAACTGACCTTCTCTTGACACTACTTTCCAAGTTAGCGCCGATCTTGATTTCCTTCTTATTTTCCTCAGTACCCAGATTGATGACTTCAACTGACTCTTCGTGCGGTTGAATAGCTTTTTCCTCTTGTAATAGAACTCTGGCTAGTTCTCCCGGTATGTCACAATCTTCCTCGCCTTCGTCTTCGGCTTTGTTGATAGGACATTCAAAGTTATAGTCAGCAATAGTAGAGTCATTGGCAATAGGATCCAGAGTGGATGTGGACCTGCAAGAGTGTGTGTGTGTGTATGTAAGATACATGGCTTTTTTTTTAAATGTATTTGAAAGAAAGGAAAGACAATGAACACAAATATTTGAATGCAAAAGAGTCCAATGTACTGAATGATCATATTATTATATGAACATAAATAAAACCCTTGACAAATGGACCAAAGTGCCCCGGGCCAGGCATATGGCTGAAAAGTCATTGTTAAAATAATACAGACAACATGTTCTTGAATTAAAAGAAAAGTAATAACAAGTAGATTACTCCTCAATGAAGGAGATGAGCACAAAGTCCTTTGCATGCCAATTCTTCAGCTTCGTTGTAGTTGGATACAACAAATCTTCAAATGCAGCTTCTTCATCAGAATCAACCATGGTGTTAACTTCATGGCTTCCAAAGCGGAGAGGTGGCTTTCCAGCACAAGCACGCCTCACTTCCTTCTGAGTTTTGCCAACGAAGCCCAAACCAAACTTGTCCATTTTAAATTGGATATCGAGGAGTTGTCCCCAAGTATCATAATTTCTTTCTTCAATTGATGCACGGGCATCCTTGATTGAAACCATCTTTGGTGTGGCCTTAACAGCTTTAGACTCATCAGAAGAACATTTGGTAGCAGCAATCATCGATGGCATGACTTCAAAGGCTTGACATGGGGTTTCAATGAATTCTCCATCTATCTCTATGTATTTGAACGAGTTAAGGTGGCTTACCATAAACTCTTCTTCTCCACAGATGGTGACTATTCTTCCCTTGACTGGATATTTGAGTTTCTGATGGAGAGTTGAGGTTACTGCACCAGCTTTATGGATCCACGGGCGACCTAACAGACAAGAATAGGTAGGACGAATATCCATAATGTAGAAGGTGGAGTTGAATATTTGGAAGCCCACTTTGATTGGAAAATCTACTTCCCCGTGAACATTCCTCTTTAATCCATCAAACGCCCTTACAATGATATCACTTGGCTTCAAGACTAAATCTTCACAGTCAAGACGGTCTAACGCCCCCTTGGGTAATACACTCAGAGAAGAACCAGTGTCGACTAGCACATGTGCTAAGGTAGTCCCCTAGCACTCGATAGAAACATGTAGAGCTTTATTGTGATTCTTCCCAAGAGGTGTTAAGTCAGCATCTGAAAATCCCAAGCCATTGTCATCTATCAGGCTAGCCACGCAATTCTCAAATTGGTCTGTTGTTGTCTCATGGGGGACATGAGCCTTTTTTAGGAACTTGATTAACATCCGAGCATGGGCATCGGAACAAAGCAGTAATGACATCATGGAAATCTTAGAAGGGGTTTTCCCCAACTGTTCCACAATCTGGAAGTCACTTCTTTTTATTATCTTCAAAATCTCGTCCATCTCACGAGCGGAGGGTTCTCCATCAGCAACATCCTTGAAGGGTATTTCAGTTATAACCAACTCAACAACCTTTTCATTCCCCCTTGTATCAGTATTTAGCTTGGCAGCAGTAATGCGGATGGGCACTTTGTAACCACTGGTGGTGAGATATTGGGTGAAAATATTCTCCCAGTTCTGGTTACTTTTCTTGAGCCAGCTATGTTATCAACATTGTCATCTTTTTCTTCTTCGATCCAAGCGTCTTATTTAATCCCATGATAGAACACCTCAGCACCATAATTCCATGGTACTGCCTTATTTGAAGAATAGGGAATCGGCCCGAGACTGGTAATTATTAAGGGAGCAATAGCGGGTTCATTTGAAACCCTAATAGGATCTTTGGAGGTGATCCTAAGAGGCTTGTTCGAGATGGTAATAATGGAGAGGTCTTCACATTTGTTAGTCAAACTTTTGGTAAGTGGGGTCTTCTCGAATAGAATTTCGTGGCTATCCATCAGGCGTTGAATTCCTTTCTTCAGCCCTTCACATCCATTGAGTTGTCTTGTACAGCACACACAGTCCTTTATGCAGCCAGGGAAAATCACGACTTTTAACAGATTATTTTTTATTATATTCAGCGGAGTAGTCAATTCTTCAATAGAGGCAACAAAAATTGTATCTTCAACAACATTAACACTCTTTTCATGCTTTGGCATTGGAGCGGTAATTACATTCGGTGTCGGAGGAGGATCACCCCTAAAAAAACATACCATCTTAAGTGACCAAGTTAGGAGGAGGAATTTTCTGTTTATCCGAATTTTCAGTTGTAATAACTTTGTTTTGCTTAAACACTCATCTTTATGTCAGACTTTGGATACTCTCATTAATGCATTAAATATGTTTGTCTTGAATTAATCCATTCATTTTCACTCTATTTAAACTATTCTTTTTACTCTCTTTATGATATTCAACTCTTGTTTCAAAAAGTTGCAAACCTTTAGATGGAGGATGACGAAAACAATGTCATAATCTCATACAGTATGTTTTTGGATAGACCTTGCTGATGATATACAGGCGTTCTTTAAATTCCTAAACATTGGATTTATAAGGAAGATAATCCCTAGTCAACCCCTTTGAGCCAAAGAAGTAGGAGTTTTATTTTTCACACAAACTGAAACCTTTAATCAAAAAGTGGGGCAGGGTAGTTTCTCAGTTAATTTGAATGCGCGTTCGGTCGCTAACTTTCCCTTCACAATGAATGATACCAAAAACATCCTTCTGAATCAAAAGACAATGATGGTTCATCCCATAAGCTAGACAGTCATTATCTCCCAAGAGAAAAGCCCACTAAGTCAAAACCTATGAAGGAAACTTAAGAAAAACTGGGGCATCCCGCTGACTGTAATCTCAAAGCAAGAACAGTCAGGCAAAAATCAAGGATAACAAATCAAAAATAGGTCACTACAAATACTCAACAATATGAAAAGTATTGTAAAAATGATGTCTTCTAACAAATAAACTTCCAAACACCTGAACCATCAGTCCAGATTCAATAGGAGTTAAAACGCACCATTAACTGAGTTTAGGACTGAAGAACATCACAAAGAACGGGCGGGTACAAATACACTTTTGGCCTTATACTTTGTTTCTTAAACCATGAACCACACTATGCTACAACCTTTCAAAGTCCTAATTGAAGCATGGGTTAGTTCGAAAGCATATTGTTACAAAAGGTATCCTGACTCCTGTAAGGCTTTACTCCAAATCCTAAATTGAATTTTCTTACAAAAATTCTTTTATCTACTAAAATGCATTTTCAAAACATCAAGACACGCATAAACTTTGCATTATTTTGAATACCGTTGTTTGCATATAGCTATTTTTTTGACAATAAATAAATTCACGTGACAAATATCCAATGAACAAAAACTCTCTCAAGAAGTAGAATCACTTCAAATGGGGAGACACTTCTGTTGTACCCCAAAATTTTCCCTCCCATATTTCTCAAAATATTTCAAGAAAGATCCTCAAGTTGCTCAAGGAAGTTCAAGGGTTGACTAGACAAGCTCTCTCATTAGGCAGTCTACCTCAAATTAGGGTTTCATGTTGCATCAAGATACTTGAATCCAAGGGATCCCAAATTCTCACCAATTTCGTAATATGTTCTCAAGATCATCCATGTCAAGTTTCAAGCCTTGCAGAGAAAATTTGCTCGGTCAATTGCTCAAAGGACTGAAAATTGATTGTGTTAGGGCAAAAGTCAACTGTGGACTACATACGGTCAAACTTCAAGATTTTTGGTCAACATCCTCATTCTGAAGTATATTTCATCATTTTATCAAGGGTTAATCATGATTCATCAAGGATTACTCACAATTCATCAAAACCCAAAAGTTGCTAAATTAGGGTTTTGCAGGAAAAGTCAACTCAACTTTGACCAAGCATAACTTTCTCATACATTATGAGAAATGACCCATCCAAAGCTCATTTTGAAGAGTATGCAATTCTCTACAATCCATCTTCATCTACCAAGTTCAAAATATGCACTCACAAGAAGTTATGAATTTGGACATTATAGGTCATTTTGAAAAGTCAACAAAAACACCTTTTTGTCAAAGCTTCATACCTGAACATGGAATACTAAATTGAGATTAGACCAAAATGGTTGCTTAGAGGACATCTCAAGCTTTCTAAAAAGTCCAAGAACACCTTCAAAGAGTCAAAATTGAGGAAGTTATGCATTGGTGAAGTTGACCTTTTTTGCAAAATTGCCAAAAGTCAACTATGCCTAAAAATGCAATTTTTGCTAAATGGGCCCAATCTTTTGCACTTGTTTTGAGTTGGTAGCATGGTCCACGAGCCCTAGCCTTTTCCACTTGTCATTATCTTGTTTTTATTATTTATTTTGATTTTTATTTGAATTAAATCAATTTTAATCAAAACAAATCATAGAAAATCCAAATCTTTGAAATCTCAAGATCTTGTACATGTTTCAGGTCCTATATCCAGTTGGCAAGTGATTGAATTTGTGTCAAGCCTTGGTGTGCACAAAAAGATTGGTTTTGGCTATTTTTGGAAAGATATTCAAAGGAATCAAATCAAGATCAAAAGCAATGATGGAGGAAGATTGAGATCAGGTTTTCAACCCTAATCCAATCCTTGATATATATTGAACATTTGCAGACCTAAAAAAAGGCTGGAGAGAGGTGCAAGAACAAGAACCAAACTTGAAAAAATCATAAAAAGTGCAGACACGATTTCACACTTCCAGGCATCTTCATGACCTGCTAGCCATCCCAATCGCTTCCTGGGATCACAAGCAAGCAAAACCAATCGAGAACAAGCACTTTCAGGCCCTGAAACCCATTGTAAGTCAGCCACGACTTTAATGTATTTTTAAAATCGAATTGCATGATTTTGGCATTGATAGCATGAAATAATCATATATTCTTGATCCTTGGAACATTTGCAAACTATATGTATTATTTAATTACGTTTTCATGAACTGTTTTGGAGTTTGCCATTATTATGGTTTCTTGCTTTGATTTGGGATCTTGATATACAGGTGAAATTGGGCCATGAAAGGGGCACCATCGTGCTCAGCAGGTCCAGACGAATCCATCCATGGCCTTAGTTTTTATTTATCATGCTTGTATTGAATTTTGAGAATTGCAGGACCTGTAGCTATGGACAAACGTCCGTAGGTAAAAGTCTGTGACTTTTACCAACGGTGCAAGGAGGAAGACGACTAGCGTGGCAGCCTCTCATTCGTTGATTTGAATTTTGGCGCTTTCTCTCTCCACTAAGGCCCATTATTATATATTACTTATTATTATTATTTTATGTACAACAAAAGCTTGCAGCGCAGTTGGTAGTGGAGTAGTTGTGAAATGCCTTGGGGCCTGGGTTCGAATCCCAGGTCCCCCAATTCTTGCATATTATTTTTCTTTCAGTGGTCCAGCGCGCATACAAGGCCAAGGACCACCATAGTCCATCATCATCCCATAAGCCAAGTGTCAAGAGGCCAGATCTGATGGCCATCAGGTGAGGATCCATCAAAGGCGTTGGTCGGAGAAATGCCCTGGATCCAGCAAGTCAACATGGACTACTTTCTTCTTGGGCCAGAAAAGTGTTATCCACACCCCCCCCCCCCCCAAATTGTTGGTTTCAGGCCCAAATTCCTTCCTCTTTTCATTTATATTTTATTTAATTAATTTAGTTTATTTATTTTACTAACAAAATTAATTTTTCTTTTATCAAAAAAATCACAAAAAATATATTTTTCATCCAATTAGATTTAGGTTTATTTTTTATCAAAAATTAATTAATTTAATTAGGTTATTTAATTTTAGGTAACTTTAATTATTTTGTAAATAAATTAAAAGTAATTAGAAATTAGGGTTTTGTCCAAATTTAATTCTATTTTCTTTTTCTTAAAATAACAAAACACAAAAATAAGTCATTTAATTATTTTCTTTAATTAATTTAATTAACTAATTAATTTTGTATTTAATTTAAAAAACCTAATTCTTTTCTTAAAAATAACCAAAAAACCACAAAAACATGTTTTCTTCCAATTAGGTTAGAAGGGGTCAAAACCCTAATTTTCTTATCATTCTTAATTTCCTCACGCGCGCTTTATTATTTTATTTTACCATATTAATGTAATTGCTTACAAGTTGTAATAGATTAATTAGGACCTTTTACTTTCATTTATCGCTTTTTTTAGGGGTTTGTTTTTGGCTATGTAAATACCTGAAGCCTTGTAATAGCTTAGCTTTATTTTTCGCACTTTAAATTCCGCAAAATATTAAACTGTTAGATGTATGAATAATTAGGGTTGCATGACAAGAATGTATGTAAACTTTAAAACAGTTAGCAAGCCCTAAATGTGTAAAGATAACTTGAAATTGAATCACTCGCACATGCGCACTCCTAGGGTACACTCCCACTTCGGTTGCCTTCGGTAAACAGTCATTAGGTATAGGATATTTTAGTGGTCGCTCTCTTGTCTAAACAAAGATCAAAGTCCCGTTCAAAAAAGTTGCCTCGGAATGGTTGCCTCAAAATTGTTGCCTCGAATAATTGATCTAAGACATTAGGGTTACTACTAAGACGTCCTAACATTTCCTTAGTGATGTACGTCCCTTTCGAATTGACCCTCAAACTCCAACGACGATGCTACCTACTCACTAATAGTGGGATAGCACTGTCTAAAGGAAATAAACATAGAACAATTCTTTTTTTCGAGTAGGTAGAATCTTAAGTACTTGCTCAATCCAAACAAACTTTTTCACACTTACACTCCTCTTTTAAACAAAGTTTTCAAAAACACTTCGTAACACTCTTGAAGACAGAAGCAAGAGTTAAATCAAAGTAAAAAAAATTTCAAATCACACAAACACACAGAAGAAATTTTGAAAATGATGAGCAAGTACCTAAGAGCCCATGGAAAACCACGGATAGAAAGGGTGATAATACCTTCTCTTTCTATAATCTACCCCCCGTACTCAAAATCTCGAAAAAGGGAATTTTTTTGTGCTTTTTTCCTTTCCTTGTTGGATAAAATAAAAGTCGGTGGCGACTCTTGCTTACCGCGACATTTTGCGAACACAAACGTAAAACACAAACCAGCATTCCTAAAAACAGTCCCAGTTCTGGCCACCGTATCACAACTTCCAATGAAAAATCTCCTATAAGCAAGGGGGCATGGCATGTCATTGTCCAAACTCAACTGGGGCAGTCAAGTCAAGATTCCAAGAAATCTCTCAAGAATTGTTGAGTAACCAGAGGCAGGTATTTATCTAAATCACTTGGGGCATTGAACGTGAATTCCAACAAAGGTACACGTACGACCAAGCAAACATTCTTCTAGAAATACTATAACACTTGCTACTAGGGGCAGTGACAAATATCCATGAAACCCCCTTCATAAGATGATCCCCAGTCAAGTCCTCGCAAAGTTGGATCCAGGAAATTCCCAGCCAGAGTTTCAATCTCTGGAAAACCTTTCTCCTCAACTGAGTTAATCTCAAGAATCCTTGAGGATTTCTTCCAAAAACAGATTGGAAACGGGGTTTATTTCCCCAACAAATGGCAAGATTACCCAGCTTGAATTTTCCTCTCAGACTATCACAAATCAAAGGACCACGACTTCTCTTCCCCATTATACTTTCCTACAATCACCAGTGAGTTGTTATAAAACCTGAAAGACAAACCAGATAACAGTTAACCTCTTTATCCCCCAACAAGTTGTTAACTCCTTTTCTCTTCCATCAAGAGATAGCTCCCCAGTAGAGAAACAGACAACTAAAACTCTTGAACTCTTTTCCCCAGCAGAGTTTCTCCTCAAATAACAAAACAGGAATCCCCAGCAGAAACATTCTAAAAACAAGGTCTGGAAAGGTGTGCACACTCTTCATCCCCAACGGCCATCTAGGATTTAGCTTCCCAAGACTCCCCAACATTTGTCAAGGATTTACTTTCCAAGACAAATCTACATTCCAACAATATTTCATGCATCATATTTACATACATGATAAATGCATACAACACCAATATATACATCGCAATCTCATTTATTTTGAGAAACATCATTACGCCATGCATTTCATGCATCATGACATTGCATACAACTAACTCTTTACCTTTTCAGGAAATATCAATCAATAGAAAATTATCATCAGCAAATTTCTGACAAGACAGGACAACTATCTGTGAACAAATCGTTTATAGATCAATTCCCGAAACAAGACGGAGAAACTATCTACTTGACAAACACTTTGTTGGTTCAGTTTAAATCTATCAATGGTTTATCCTAATTCCTTTCCAGTAGATATTTTCTTTGGTTCAGATAAATCGCTCCAAGATTTATTCTGATTCTTTCCAGTTAAAGAATATTCAAGACCTCTGCTGGTTCAGTTTAAACCTATCAATCGTTTATCATGATTCTTTCCTGTAGATATTTTCTCTGGTTCAGATAAATCTCTCCAAGATTTATTCTGATTCTTTCCAGTTAAAGAATATTCAAGACCTCTGCTGGTTCAGTTTAAATCTCTCAATGGTTTATCCTAAATCTTTCCCGTAGACATTTTCTATGGTTTAGATAAATCGCTCCAAGATTTATTCTGATTCTTTCCAGTTAAAGAATATTCAATACCTCTACTGATTCAGTTTAAATCTATCAATGGTTTATCCTGATTCTTCCCCGTAGACATTTTCTCTGGTTCAGATAAATTGCTCCAAGATTTATTCTTATCATTTCCAATTAAAGAATATTCAAGACCTCTGTTGGTTAAGCTTAAATCTATCAATGGTTTATCCTGATTCCTTTCCAGTAGACATTTTCTCTGGTTCATATAAATCGCTCCAAGATTTAACCTTATTCTTTCCAGTTAAAGAAAATTCAAGACCTCTGCTGGTTTAGTTTAAATCTATCAATGGTTTATCCTTATTCTTTCTCATAGACATTTTCTCTGGTTCAGATAAATCACTCCAAGATTTATTCTGATTCTTTATAGTTAAAGAATATTCAAGACCTCTGTTGGTTCAGTTTAAATCTATCAATGGTTTATCTTGATTCTTTCCCATAGACATTTTCTCTTATTCAGATAAATCACTCCAAGATTTATTATTATTCTTTCTAGTTAAAGAATATTCAAGACCTCTGCTAGTTCAGTTTAAATATATCAATGGTTTATCCTGATTCTTTCTCGTATACATTTTCTCTGGTTCAAATAAATCGTTCCAAGATTTATTCTTATTCTTTCCAGTTAAAAAATATTCAAGATCTTTGTTGGTTCAGTTCAAATCTATCAATGGTTTATCCTGATTCTTTCCTATAGACATTTTCTCTGGTTCAGATAAATCGCTCCAAGATTTATTCTGATTCTTTTCAATTAAAGAATATTCAAGACTTATGCTGGTTCAGTTTAAATATATTAATGGTTTATCCTGATGCTTTCCCGTAGACATTTTCTCTGGTTCAGATAAATTGCTCCATGATTTATTCTGATTCTTTCCTGTTAAAGAATATTCAAGACCTCTGCTTGTTCAGTTTAAATATATCATTGGTTTATCCTGATTCTTTCCCGTAGACATTTTCTCTGGTTCAGATAAATAGCTCCATGATTTATTATAATTCTTTCCAGTTAAAGAATATTCAAGACCTCTGCTGGTTCAGTTTAAATTGATCAATGGTTTATCCTGATTCTTTCTCGTATACATTTTCTCTATTTCATACAAATCGCTTCAAGATTTATTCTGATTCTTTCCAGTTAAAGAATGTTCAAGACCTCTGCTAGTTCAGTTTAAATCTGTCAATGGTTTATCCTGATTCTTTCCAGTAGACATTTTCTCTTGTTTAGATAAATCGCTCCAAGATTTATTCTGATTCTTTCCAGTTAATGGATATTCAAGACCTCTGTTGGTTTAGTTTAAATATATCAATGGCTTATCCTGATTCTTTCCCATAGACATCTTCTTTGGTTCAGATAAATCGCTCCAAGATTTATTTTGATTCTTTCCAATTAAAGAATATTCAAGATCTCCGCTCGTTCAGTTTAAATCTATCAATGGTTTATCCTGATTCTTTCTCGTAGACATTTTCTCTGGTTCAGATAAATCGCTCCAAGATTTATTCTGATTCTTTCCAGTTAAAGAATATTCAAGACCTCTGCTGGTTCAGTTTAAATCTATCAATGGTTTATCCTGAATCTTTCCCAAAGACATTTTCTCTAGTTCCGATAAATCGTTCCAAGATTTATTTTGTTTTTTTCAAGTTAAAGAATATTCAAGACCTATGCTGGTTCAGTTCAAATCTATCAATGGTTTATCCTGATTCTTTCCCGTAGATATTTTCTCTGGTTCAGATAAATCGCTCCAAGTTTTATTCTGATTCTTTCCAGTTAAAGAATATTCAAGACCTATGCTGGTTAAGTTTTAATCTATCAATGATTTATCTTGAGTCTTTCTCGTGGACATTTTATTTGGTTCAGATAAATCACTCCAAGATTTATTCTGATTCTTTTCCAATTGAATCCAAGTTTAGACTTAGTCTAATTCCTTCCAACAACCACCTTTGGATGGCATCTATAAGCCCATCTCCGACAATTCTCCATCATCTCTCTAAATGTCATCTTTAAGCTCATTCCCTACACAATCAACCACCACATCATCAAGTGCAAATTTATGGGCACTCTAGTGTTCAATCATCTTCCAACTTCAAGTCACGAATGACAGATTTGCCAATCTAACTCTTCAGGTTTAAGAAGATTGAATAGGGGAAGCTGTTGTACCCCAAAATTTTCCCTCTCATTTCTCAAGGCATTTCTCACAATGATTCTCAAAATTCAAGCTTGCATAAGTACAATTGGATTTTCCAGCATCAAGTTAAAAGGGAAAACTTTAAAAAGGGGAAAACAGATGAAAATAATATTTTTGAAAAAATTGGAGAAAAACCAGTATTCTTCAATTTACCTCTTTCTATTGGCCTTTTGGTCTCTTTCGATACAAGTTTGGTTTGCATCCTTTGACTGGGGGTGGGCCTCTAGCACACTGGCTTTGATTCACAAGGCAGGCACTTCCTGCATGCAACCTTCGATTGAATCTTTGGTCTCACATGGTTCACAATACAATGGCTGCCTATGTACCGGCTTCGATTGGATGTTTGATGCTTGCATGCCTGTGTTGACTGGACAAATATTCCCTTCCATGCTTTCTTTGACTCACAAAGTGATGGCTGGCTATATGTAGCCTTCAATTGAGCCACAGATTCCTTCTTGCACGCAAGAGGCACCCACAAGGCCAGTAGGCACAAGGCAAGAGCCTCATGTAGCCTCCTTCGATTCCAAGGAAAAAGCCTCCTTTTGGCATCTTTCGATTGCATATTTTTGCCAACCTAGCATGCCTCTTTAATTTGGGTACGTGACTCCCTTCATGCAAGTCTTTGTTTGAGCATTGGCCTCTTGTGTGCTTGCTTGGAGTCACAAAGTTTAGACCTCCTGCGTGCAGTTTTCGACAGGGCATTGGCTATGTTTACACTAGCTTCGACTGGACACATTTCCCTTTAGTATGATTCAATTCCACCCTTGACAACCTTCAGCACACAAGGTTTGTGGATTTGAAGGGCATACATAGAAGTCTCTGTCAAAGGATATACCTTACTAGTCTATTTGAAGGACACATTTGGTCCTTTCAAAGATACATACATGACCCATTCAAGGGACATGTCTGGGTTTCCCATTCAAAGGACATGTTTGATGGCCCATTCGAAGGACTTGCAAGACCCACCTTAAGGCATACTTTGGTGACCCATCCAAGGGGCACACTTTTGGATCCTTCGAAGGATACACAAAAGTGACCCATTCGAAGGACACTTGTTGGAGGAAAATCAAATAACATTGTTGGAAGAAGAATTTGGTCGAAGGAGGGTCAAAATGAAAGGATGAAATATTCAAAATGCTTGCTGCCAAGTTCAGGCCTGGTACACTGGCGAAAACTGCCGCCCAGCAGTTTTGAAAAATTGTCTCATTCTTGCACCAAAATGGCATATAAACACTGTCCCTCTAGAGCTACAAAAGCAGTTTACCCAAATTGTTCAAATTATTTTTTTTCCCTCCAAAACTTCAGCCAACTTTGCCTATAATAAGAGGCCCCATAACATGTATAAGGGGTTGGACACACATCCAAGGACTGCGGGGAACAAATCTTCAACACTCTCAAAAAAACTCAAACACTCATCAAACACAAACCCGTAATCTAAACAATTGCCTCTTTCGAATCTGAAGCACCCCCCCCCCCCCCCCCGCACTTTATTTTCCTTCAAATCCAGTAGAAAGAACATCACACTTGCTCTTCTCCTTCGAATCCATCCTTAGAAACGTCACATTCGTTTCTTCCCTTCAAATCCAGGAGTGTCAGCGGCAGCATCTAAAGGTCCAGCTCACACACCCCAACCTCAAGAAAGGTAAGTCACTCTTGACCTTGAACCTTTCGTTTCTAGCATAACATGTGAATAAACTTTCTTTTCGTTTCAAACATGTACATACCATTGTTCTTCTTTTTGTTTCCACCCTTCAGGTAATCTCACTTATTGCCTCGGAAAAATAGTCATGTCCCTCGAATATGGGCATTTTAGCAAAGACCCTCGATAAAAGATCGTAGTACCTCTTTTATACGATGGGAGAACTGACTTGGTGTTTTGCGTTTTATCACAAATGTTACGGTTAGCAAGAGTCGCCACCGACTTTTCTTTTATCCAAAAGGAAAGGTGAAAAAGCACATGAAAGACCTTTGAGATTATTTCTTGAGTTCGGGGGGGTAGATTATGAAAAAGGAAGGTATTAGAAACCTTTTCATCCATGGTTTTCCATGGGCTCTTAGTTACTTGCTAGATCACTTGCTTTTGTTTGAAATTATGCTTTGTGTGTTTTTGAAAGTATTTTTGAAAAGAGGCCATTGTTTAGGAAAACTTTGTAATGATTCTCGTTCGTAAGAATGTATACAAAGTGTTTGATCTTTTGAAAATGTTTTCAAGGTTTGAAATATGTTTTGAAATTTTTGGTGTTTGTTTTGAAAATAGCGAGTATGTTTTTGTTTTGAAAGGGAGAAAGTAACTAGGAACATTCTACCTACTCAAAAGTCTTTCATGTTCATTTCCTTTTTCCTTTGACATTATTACCTTACCGTTGATTTGGTAAGTAACCCTATCTTTGGATGTAAAAGGGACGGGCGTGGGTCATCCTATAACCATGATTAGCAATATTGAAAGGCATCTTAGTATTTTTCTTTAGGGACTAAGATCATTTTGAAAGGCAACATAGATAGCGTCATCGAGGGGCTATGATCTTGTATTTTGCTCGTCTTTGCTAAGATACCTCACATGCGTAATATGGCCATTTTTGTAAGGCAAACCAGTGAATTTACCCTAGGGGTGTTTGTGTGCAAGTGTATTGATTTACATGCATTATTTTCGTCTTTGATTAGGGTTTTCTATTGATTGTTTTAGTATTTCTATACAAAACCCTAATTACTAGCATTTGTATTTAAAAGCTTTAAATTGCAGAAAATAAAGTCTTACGCTATTACATCATTTAGGGGATGAGGGTACAATTTACAAATGGGGATGAAATAGGAAATTAAATATTACAACCATATTGAATAACAATGAAGGAAATGTAAAAACAGTGTAAAAATAAAGAAAAAAAAAGCATTTTGAACTATTATGTGTCGACACAAGCTCCTATGCATCGATACATAACTTTTCTTGCCCCTGTATTTCCAAATCAACTCAGTGTGAGTCGATACATAATGATATGTGTCGACTCATACACTGCATGTGTCGACTCATACGTGCTTTGTGTCGACTCATACACTATTTTTCTTTCTATTTTAGGCCTGTATAGTAGTATGTATCGACTCATAAGGCTATGTGTCGACTCATACTGTCATTTTTTTTATTTTAACATTGTTTTGCTGCATATATGGGTTAGTTCTTAACACATAATGAAAAGAATGGAAGATAAACAAAAGGTTAGCTTCAAGGACAAAGGTTACTACACTTTATCTTCAAAAAATGAATTACTAATGATGCTTGAAATGAAGAACTAAAGTCAAGAAACTTACCTTGGAGTTGGATCTTATATTCTGAGCTTGAGTTGTTATCTTGACTGTTCTTAAACTTGGAAGAGAAAACAGAGGTGTTGTAGAAGCTTGTTCTTGAGTTTGAACAATTTCTAGGTGATGTATGTGAGGTGCTTAGATGTTTGGACATAGCTTGCAAGGTGTGAGAGTTCCAAATATTTGGACTTTAAAACTCAAGAGTGGAAGCTTTTTTTTTTGGACAGTTATGGCTTTTTGGAGAGTATGGGCTCTTGATGGATAACTTACAACAAAACTTCTGGCTTTTCTCTCTATTTTTTGTAACCTCTT
Source organism: Vicia faba (assembly GCA_948472305.1). Classification (NCBI taxonomy): domain Eukaryota; kingdom Viridiplantae; phylum Streptophyta; class Magnoliopsida; order Fabales; family Fabaceae; genus Vicia; species Vicia faba. The sequence continues at coordinate 403,133,543 of OX451737.1, read as the reverse complement.
TCTCTTGCAAATGCTTCTTCTATTTATAGGTAAGAGGTTTGTGCATATGAGCTGATTAGGTTTTCAAAACAGCATGTTATGGTTTGGTTGGATTACAAAGATCAAACTAAGTCAAGTACTCCATAGTCCCAAGATGAAGTACCAAAGTTTCTGGTATTGAGAAGCTACTTCCCATGATTTATGGTGGAGTATAATCAGCAACCAACAAGGTATGGGCTTAATATAAACTTTGTACAAAAAGCTTGCTTTTCAAGAATAGCAATGGTGCCTTTATGCCATAAATGGAAAGATCTTTTGGGAAATGGTTTAAACACTTGGGTAATAGCTCAAGAGTGGGTGTAAGAATTAAATTATGATGATATTTGCAAGCATGGAAGCCTGCAACATAAGATTATGCAGGAAATCATAAGAGTTTTGTTATGTGTTCTTCACTAAAATGACTTGTAATTCAATAATGGATGCTCAACTTCATGCTCTTGAATCTCCTAGATCAAATATGATAAATTCATTCTCTTGAATGTTTTGGAAAGCTTGAAACACCCTCTACAACTTTCATGTTGACCACTTTTGTTAAATCAAACTGGAACTTAATGAAAATTGGCCAGGAAGTTGCGATAAAAACCTGACCAAAACTGCTGAAAACTTCTCTAAGTGTTTTATTTAAAAATGCCATGACTTCATGAATTTATAACTTGAGATACAAGCATATTTAGGAGAAGTTGTGTAAAGAAATGTTGTAGATATAATGGAGATCTACAACTTTCATGTTGAAAGTTTCTTTTGAATCATCTTGCATCATGATGAAAAATTTACTCCAAGTTGTGAAAAAATATGAAGTTTTCAACACTTAGAAGAATTTCTATGTTTGAAAACATTGACTTTTCTAAATGAAATCTTCACTTTTTGATTTGTTGTGAACAAGTTTCATATTTTTACATGTATCGATGAATTGTAATCTTTGAAACTTGATTTTGATTTAAAAAAAGTCAAAGTTTGACTTTCCAGTGTACAATTGACTTTTCATCAGTTGACTAAAATTCAATTATCAATCAATTGATCTTGAGAAATGTTTTGAGCCATGCCATTAGGTCAAAATTATGCAATTGAATCCTTGATATCATGTCTCCAACCAATCAACCATTTGCTAGGTCAAAAATCAGAAATTGCTCTTCCTCAGTCAAAACCCTAATTTTGACCATTTTGCCCCTTTGATGATCGGATCAAATTTCCTGAGGAATTATGGTCCAAACTTGATAAAATGACATATATAGGTTCATAATGTTGACATGGATCAAGAATTATGAAGTTTGACTGTAAATTGACCACAGTTGACTTTTTCCTCAATACAATTGATTTTTAGGTCAATTGGTCAATTGACTGAGCAAAATGTGATCCAAGACTTGAAACTTGGCATAAACAATCTTGAGGATCCAAAATGATCCATGAAAGTAATATGGGACATTAAAATTCCATTTATCCTTGTGCAATCTTAAACCCTAATTTCCAGTCATCGGTGCTTGAGGAGGTGTCTTGAGCTGATCAACCCTAATGCAGTCTTGAACCGAAGGAGATCTTGTGAGAGATTACTTGATAAATGAGAGGGAAAATTTTGGGGTACAACACCCTCGATGACCCTTAATGTTGCCTTCGGTAAACGATATAGTCCCTAAATGATATTGCTAAAACGTCTCATATATTGCCTTCTATGACTATACAAACGTCCCACGCCCGTCCTTTCACATCCATTAATGGGGCTTCTTACTAAATCAATGGTAAGATAACAACATCTAAAGGAGGATGAAAAGAACATTAAGACCTTTTTATTAGGTAGGATGCTCATACTTGCTCGCTTTCTCACAACAAAAACATTTTTACACAAACACTTTCTGTGATACGGTGGGAGAACTGACTTGGGATTTTGCGTTTGTGTTCGCAAATGTTTCGGTTTAGCAAGAGTCGCCACTGACTTTTTATTTTATCCTAAGGAAAGGTCAAAAAGCACAGGAAAGACCTTTGAGATGTTTTCTTGGGTTCGGGGAGTAGATTATAGAAAGGGAATGTATTAGCACCCTTTCTATCCATGGTTATCCATGGGCTCTTAGTTACTTTCTTAGATCACTTGCTTTGCTTTTCAATTGTTTGAAATGGTGCTTTGTGTGTGGTTTTGAAAGATGTTTTGAAAAGAGGCCATCGTTGTGGCAACCTTTGTAATAATTCTTGTTTGAATGTATACAAATGTGTTTTTTTCTTTTGAAAAGTTTTCAATGTTTGAAAGTAGGGTTTTGAAATTGTGTTGTCAAGTGTGTTTTGAAGATAGCAAGGATGTTTTTTTGCAAGCTTTTGATCAAGTAACTAAGAGTTATCTACCCTATTTTACTCAAAGATCTTTCTTATGTTTTTTAACCATTTTAACAGTGTTGTTTCACCATTGTATTTGGTGAACAACTTTGTGTTAGGATGTTAAACGGGACAGGCGCGGGTCATCGTATAGACCATGATAGCAATTGTGTCAAGTATTTTTGGCAATTTTCTTGAGGGACTTGATCATTTTTGTTTAGGCAACTCAGATAGCGTCATCGAGGGACTATGATCTTTTATTTTCTTTTTGTTTTGCCAAAGTACTTGACATGCATACCATGGCCCATTTTTTGAAGGCAACAAGTGGATTGAAACCCTAGGGGTGCAAGTGTGCATTGTATTTGTTTTTCATGCATTTTTGTCTTTGATTAGGCCAAGCTATTTGTTGGTTTTGATTTTGCATACAAACCCTAATTCTCTAATCATGGCATAATTGAAAGCTTAAAGGTGCAAGAATTTAAACTCTAAGCTATTACAACATGATATAGGGAGGGGGTACAAATTTGAATAGGGGATTATTTTGCAAGAAATTAAACCCTAAATTATTACAACCAAATTGAATTTGCAAGACATAATATTTAAATGTACAATATTTAAATAAAATACAATAAATAAACATTAGACAAAAATGTATTATGTAAAAAAAGGTTTTTATGTATGTAAAGTATTTTTAATGGAAAGAAATGTAAAGAAAATAAATAAAATTTTAATTTTAATTATTTTTAGGGCAAAAACCCTAATTTCTTAAGAAAATAAATATGATGTATTATTTATGTACAAAAATATATTAACATGTATAAAAATGAAATATATCCAAAAAAGGTATTTTTTAGTATAAATAATAATAAAAATAAAATATAATATTTTTGTATTTTATTTCTAAGTTTTTTTAATAAAATAAAGTATATATGTATATATATATATATATATATATATATATATATATATATATATATATATATATATATATATATATATATATATATATATATATATATATATATATATATATATATATATATATATATATATATATATATATATATATATATATATATATATATATATATATATATATATATATATATATATATATATATATATATATATATATATATATATATATATATATATATATATATATATTAAGTATGTAAAAATAAAATAAAATATTTACAAAAATACAATATATTCAAGAAAATTATTTTTGGTGTGAATAAAAATAGAAATGGAAATAAAAGTATTATTTGCATTATTTTTAAGTTTTAACAAAATAATATAAAGTATTTAATCATTTTTATGTTGGAAATAATTAAAATAAATACCAAATAAATGTAAAAAATAATAAAAATATTTTTGGATCATTTTTTATATTTGAAAATAAAATATCAAAGTCAGAAAAGAAAATAAAAAATGCAAAAATATTAAAATACAAGAAAATGGGCCAGGGGGTGTGAAACTGGAAGTGGGGGGCGCCAAAAGTAGGAAGTAGCCAGGCCCAGCCCAACTACTTCATCTTCTTCCTTTGTCCAACAGAAGTTTGAAAAAACGCGTGCTTGCTACACAAACCTGTATCTCCTGTATTTGTGATCCTTTGACAAAATTCAAAACATGAAACTTGTAGAGCATCAAACAACGAATCTAACCATATAAAAAACTTAAGCTAACTCTCAAAGACCAGAGAGAATTTCTCTGGCCCTAATTTTTAACCTAGTTTTTTCAGAAAGTTCATGGATGAAATTCTCCTAGCACGATTAATATAAATGAAAACTAAGCACATGTATGGTTTCAGGGCTATGAATACAACATCTTTCATTCACAAACCTAAGTCTAAATGTTCCTAAATAGAGAGATAGAAGTTCATGAAATACCTGTTTCAGTTGACTTCGAGCTGGACAATGCATCAACTTTAAATGGTGCTTGAGGTTCTTTTGAGCTTGCTTGATGTCCCCTGAACCTTTCCCAATGCTTAGTTTGTTTTGAAGTGGCCTGAATCGTGCTACAGAACTCAACCTGCAAAGCTTCTAAACAAAAATGGCAATGTGTGTTAATGGAGTTACAGTAACTTGTGAATGGTCTGGACAGCTTAGGTATATTGATTGGAATGTGTTTGAATTGATTTTGGACAAAATGCACGAGGGGATTTGATGGTGGCTTGTGACTTGTAGAACTGGCCCTGTTTTGCAAGAAAATGTGGTTTTTGAGTATGAGGGTGCTTTAGGGGTGAAAGGCTCGTGCTTCTGACTTACAAGGGTATGCAAAACTTGTTTGAAAACTTTGTTTGAGTTGGTTTTATCAGATGAGTGAGTTCTGAGCTTTTGGCACAAATGACTTGTTTTGAAAGAAAAATGTGAAGTGACTATGCTAAGGCTTGTACATGCTAGTTACAAGCATGCTCAAGTTGGTGTACTATGCCTGAGATTAGGGAACTTGTTTGCTGCAAGAAAAAAAGTCCAAGGCTCAAGAAAATGCAATTTGACATAAAGTGGCCTTTATGAAAATGGAAGTGTCATCTTTATGCCAAAAATGGAAAAGTTCAATGTACAAAGCTCCCTTGATCAGAATAATGCAAATGTCCAATGTATTTGCATTCAATTTTGGAGTGTAAATTGGTTTAGAGGCCTGTAATCATGTACTAAGCTAGTTTGGTCAGATTTGCAACTTGGTATGAACATGTATTGGCCATGGTTACAAAGTGACTTTTTGCCAACTTCAAGCATTCGATTCTCCCTAACCACAAAGGTGTTTTAGGAGTTCTTGGATAATTTGGAAAGCTTGCAACATGTACTATAATCCATATTTGAAATACAACTTAAGACTCCAAGTGGAACTATGTGAAAAATGGCCAAGAAGATGGGTCAAAATCCTGCCTAAACTAGGGCAAAATTTCTCCAAGTTAAAAGTTTTAGGTACCCTTGTTCCAAAAATCATAACTTGAGATCCAAGCTTCTTTTGAGAAAACTTTGTGAACCAAAGTTGTAGACTTTGTGATGTACTACAACTTTAATGTTTCAAGTTTTGTTTGAATCCAATTGCATCTTGGTGAAAAAATGGGACAAAGTTAGGAAAAAATGAGAAAATTTTATAACTTAGAAAATTTCTAAGTTATGAAATTTTTCCATTTTAAACCCTAATTTGCAATTTTTGGTTTCTTGATGAACAAGTTTCATAATTTGACATGTCTTGATGAAAAATGACCCTTGGCACTTGATTTTGACCAAAAAGTCAAAGTTTGACTTTTCAGTGTACAGTCAAATTTTGATCAGTTGACTAAAAAATTCATCTGTCAATCCTATGCATTTGAGATCTTTTGAACTTGTTGAATGGGTCAAGACAATTTCATTGAGTCCTTGAGTCCATGGTTGAGCTTGATTTGCCATTGGCTAGATCAAACAGTCAAAAATTGCCTTTGTACAGTCAAAACCTTAAAAATGACCATTTTTCCCTTTTGGTGATCTGATCAAATTTCTTGTGGAATTGTGATCCAAACTTGATCAAATGGTTCATATGAGTTCATAATGTTGATGTGGGTCAAAATTCATGAGGTTTGACTGTCAATTGGCCACAGTTGACTTTTTCCCCAATACAACTGATTTCTAGGTCAACTGTCCAATTGACTGGGCAAAAATTTGAATCAAGGCTTGAAACTTGGTATGGGCAAACTTATGAGTCCAACATGAGGCATGAAAGTCACTTTGGGCATTGTAGGTCAAAACATCCATGTGCAAACTCAAACCCTAATTTAGGTCAACAGTGCAAGGAGGTGTCTTGAGCAGAGCAAACCCTAGCTTGATCTTGAGTTCCAAGAGTCTTGTGATGAGAAATGTTGGTAAAATGAGAGGGAAAATTTTGGGGTACAACACTTTCATTTGAAACATTTTCAAAATACAAATCTTTTTGTACGCATTCTTATAGAAACGAGAATCATTACAAAGACACATTTCAAAATCACTTTCAAAAAACACATTCCACAAATACCTTTTTGAACTATTTTCAAAATCAACACTTTGTACGCGTTCTTATAGAAAAGAGAACCATTACAAAGACTTTTTCAAAATATCTTCAAAACCCACACCACAAGCAGATTTCAAACAAAAGAAAGTGATCTAGCAAGCAACTAAGAGCCAGTAGATAACTACGGATGAAAAGGGTGCTAATACTTTCCCTTTTCATAACCTACCCCCCGAACTCAAGAAATAATCTCAAAATGTCTTTCCTATTCTTTTCAACCTTTCCTTGTTGGATAAAATAAAAGTCAGTGGTGACTCTTGCTATCTGCAACAATTGTGATCAAACGCAAAACACCCAAGTCAGTTCTCCCACCGCGTTACAATGAGGATGTAAATTTTGTTTTCAAACCTGGAATTATTAATGTTATGGAGCTCCTCAAGAGAGAGGATCCTATGGCGTACTTAGGTAGTTTATCCTTTACTTTGACTTGATTTTAATGCAAGATTCTTTATTTTTGTTTACTGGCCCCAATTTTTTCTCGTGCAGGAAGAATGAATCCTCCCCAGAAGCGTATGGCCAGATCGATACGTCGGAAGGAGAAGAAGGGGAAAAAATATCTTAAAGGTTCTCAAGTTGATGCGGGGACGGCTCCCTAGTCAGGCTCTGGAACATTGTTAACTAGCCAGGTTATTGGGCATCTCTCCCCTCAGCAGGTGTCTTCGAGGTTCCAGAGGTCGCGTACCGAGGGTATCGTCATTTGACCGGTGAACAAGATAAGGGGAATTTTGAGTTGCCTTCTAGCTTTCATGATAAGGCTTTCTTTGAAGGTTATGCCTTGCAACTTCATTGGGATGAGTCCCTTATGCTCAAAGAGATGCATCGTCAGAGCAAAGGGGAGATGTTGGTCGGGGATGTCAGCACCGTTATGAGGGTACTGGGGATGGTCGTGGCATACACCGAGGAAGGCACCTCTCTAGAGGTTGAATTGAAAAAATCTCAGGCTAAGGTAACGACTCTCAAGGAGAAGCTCGCCAATGCGGCTGTTGTGAATAAGGTGTCAGCGAAGAAACTGGCAAAGTTGACCGAGGAGTGCAAGACGCTTCTGTAGGAGAAGAAGTCTCTCAAGGATACGGTCACATCCTTGAGGGCTGAGGTATCTCCTGGTGAGGATGAGCCGGAAGAGACCAGGAATTTAAAAACTCGTGTAGATTTGGTTTCTCGCCTTCAATTGGCCATTGAATATGGTGCCGCAATGCTGAAGGATCTTTCAAAAGTGTTGTGGAGCAGCTTAGAGTATTGAATCCTGGAGTGGGGCTAAACACGGCTAGGATGGGAATCCTCTACTATATGACTGATGGTAAGATCGTGGTCCTTGAGTTTCTCAAGGGTGCTAAGGGAGCATTGGTCGAGGATCCTTCCTAGAGAGAGCCTATTCTCGAGGAGGTGCCTCAGCTTGATGTTTGACTGCTTTGTTGTCCTTTTTTGTTCCAGCTTGCTTGTCGTGTTTGATGTAATTTGTTTTGGGGGATTTTCCCGTTTATGTAATTTTCAAACAATCGTGGTTCTCGTGGCCACATGTTCGTATTTTTGGATGGGGGCCTCGAGCCTCCTTTATGTAATATTTATGACAACTACGACCCTTGTGGTCGCCTTTTTAATCTTCCGATCATGGTGGTTGTTTATTTCAATTTGCCTCGTTTAAGTGTTTTTAACTTTGTCCGTGCATGATTTATTGACCGTTGTGAAAAGGTAGCATGTTTGTATGCCCTCCTGCTTGAGACATTATATTTTGCTTAAGAGATTTTGGGGGATTTTGCTCGTTGATTATTGTGGTTTTCCAGTGAGGATAATTGGTCGAACGACCAGGATTATTTCCGGGCAAGGGTCAGAACTCGGTCTCGTTTGGGATCCGAGCTCAGCGGCGTGAACTTCCCATCGTGAGTTGGGTGTTCTTCCATCGTGGTACGACAATAATGGAGCTCGTTCTAGTTTTCCATGTGTTGTAACTGGTTTTGAAATGAGAGTCTCCATCCTTAATTTTTATCCTAAGGAAGGGAATATAAAGGAATAACCCTAATTTGGATAGAGATTCTAAGTTGTTGGACTCGATCTTAGATGAAGGGAAGGTGTTAGGCACCTCTCATCTATCTTGTTCACAAGGATACTAGGGTTAGAAAAACGATCTTTAAGAAATTGGGTTTTAGTTTTTTATTAGGGGAACTTGCCACGATTTTATTTGTATGCCTACGTATCCTCTTATGAGGAATCAGAGTCTCAATTCGTAGTTCGCAGTTGGTTGGTGTTTTTTATAGGATTACATAGAATTTATTTCGAATTATCCTTGAAATTTGTCTGGGTTATAAGTTGAGTGATTGTCGATGCAGTTCGCAATTAAATTTGAAATTAATTCTCCTTAATCTTTTTTTCTAAAAAATCTTGTAGTTTGATTATGTTAGTAAAAAAGTTTGTAGTTGGTTAGTTATTTTAATGTTTTAATTAGTCGAAGTATGTGGTAAGACATAGAACGGAGAGTCTAATATAGTCTCTCATCACGTGGCCATATTTTGGCCACGTGTCATTCGCGGATGGTGAATTTGGTGAGTTGCGTGGATTTTAATTGTTTGATTTTGAATAATAAACTGGTAGACGATGTGTCGACTGATTTAATTACTCGAAAATGGACATCCTATTATTTATGAAATGTTTGAATTAATTGTATTTAAAAAATTAATTTATTTATGTATCAATTATTAATCTCTAAATAATTATCCTAATTATCAAAATAAATTTAGTAATTAACATAACCAATTATCTAAATAAATAATTAATTAGAATTGAACAAACCTAAGAGGTGTGTAAATTAAAAATTGGAGGAGGTAATGTTTAGGGCTTAAGACCTCCCTCCCTCGTAAATTAAAAATTGGAGGAGGTAAAGTTTAGGGTTTAAAACCTAATGCATGACAACATTAGATAGACCTCCCTCGTATCCCAAATTTAGGTCCATAAGCATGACAACTTATATGATTAAGATCTCCTTTTGTTAGTCATTTTTCTTTTGCATCCATGTTAAAACTAAAACTTATTTTCTTTTCAAACTTCTCAAAACACTTAATAATAAATTATGAGAATCAATTTTTTTACTAAGTATTGGAAATGATAAGCATTTTTCTTCTCGATCTTATCGTTCTTTTGTTCTTAGTATTTTATGTGGTTTAAATCTCAAATCATTTTTCAAGGTAAAAAATACCAACCAATACAAATCTTTTTGTCTTCGGATTTTTTTCTTTTAAACCCTTACATGCTTCGCTAGCATCGTTCATAAAAAACATGCAACTGACCAAAACTTTTAAGGCAAACAACGAGTGCCTTGATCCCCATTGCACGGTTGGTGGTACGTAGGCACAAAGATTCACAACCGCGGTAGGCACAGCTAATAAAAAAATTGTATATACTTTGCATGAGTTCCCTTTTAGAATTAAGATTTAGACATAGATTTTACACAATCTTAGATTAGAACAAACTTAATTAGATGTTGTGGAGTACCATAGACGTGAAGGATGCTAATACCTTCTCCTTGCGTAACCGACTTTCTTACCCTTTTTCTCTTGGTCCTGAGATCATGCTCCTTTCCTTCCCTCTGGTTTACTCAGTGTTTCCTTTCCCTCCCTTGGGATAAATAACATTGGTTGTGACTCTTATGTCTTTTGCCTCTGTTTTCACTTTGATTAAAATCCCAGACGCGAAAGCTGTCGACTCTACTAAGGAAAGATTGACCAATTGATGTTCCATCTTATGCAAGTCAGTCCTAGATTTCGTTTGTTTTCTTTTATTTGGGTATTTTATTTGTTTATTTTCTTTGTTGCTTCGTTTGTTTATTTGCCTTTATGCATGGCATTTTATTTTATGGTTTCCTATACTCTGGATATTGTTGTTGTGTTGTTTTTTTGTTGGGATGGGATGATGCTATTGAGGTAAAAGGCCAAGTACCCAGGCCAAAGGTGCAAACCATTAGGAACCCTAGGACTATAGTAGGGATATGAAGGCTATTGGATGAGGTCCTACTAGTGCGTTCATGTGTACCATGCTCAATTGAAGTACAAATGGGGTATTATCATCATACACGTATTGTCTAAAGCAATAAGTCCATACGGAGGCTAGTCTCCTCGACATGGAAATTCCAAATTTCATTTTCATTCTCATTTGTAATATTTCTTGTTTGGTTCGGTACTTTCTTGTATGTAAAACATGCTTATTTTTTTGAATATTAATCATAATGCATTAAATATGGTTGTCTTGAATTAATTCATTCGTATTAACTCTCAAATGTTTTTATTTGCTTTTGATACTCAACTCTTGTGAACAAAGAAAATACCTCTGGAGGGAGGATGATAAGAAATATACCAAGAATCTCAGACAATATTCTTTTGAATAAAACCCTTCTGAAGATGTACATGCATTACTTCAAATTCCTAAACAACAAAGATATAAGGGAGATAGACCCTCGTTAACCCCTTCGAGCCTTGAAGTAGGAGTTTCTTTTCTTGTCAGGAAAAAACCCCACATTTGACCAGGGGAAAGGTAGATTTCATTTAATTTGATCGAGCATTCAAATTCCAAAAGGGAGTAATATGAAGATCACAATACCTTATCCATCACCCATCAGGAGGATAAAAGATGACGATACAACAATGGTTATCACTCACCGACCAGAGAATGAACCAGTCACAATTCTTCTAAGAAGTCAAAAATGACTCGAAGTTACACAATGTGTCCAAAAGGAAAGAAAAGATAATGAATGAAAAAAATAAAAGAAAGAAATCCCGCTAAGTGAAAAAACTTGAAAACAAGTGACTTAGGAAAAAAATAGGACATCACGCTGGACTTCAAAATCAAAATAAAAAAGAATTGTCCAAGAAAAAGTTAGGGAAAGTGAAAAAGGAAAAAAAGGGAAATCCTGAAAGGCGAGAAAGGATTACAAAATGAAGATCCTCAGCAAAGAGCAAAGTCGTGTGACCAGAAACACAAAAGAAGCAAAGGTGAGTGACTGTCATGTCTAAGAAATCTCAGTTGTTAGATGTTTTATGGATTTGCTAAGGAAAAGGAAGTTTTAGTTTTAAGGATGAAAAAGAAATAAAAATATCTAAGGGAGACTATCTAATTCTATCTCTAATGTTATCATGCAATGATGGTCCTAAGGTTGAGTTTGAAAGGGAAATCTCTACCTATGTTCGCATGCATGGATTACAATCCTAATGTCTAACTTGCATCAGAAACGATATAACTGAATTCTAAGGGAGCATACAATGGTTCAAAACCTAAGGTAACATGGCATATACAAGGATGAAAAGCAAACACACAATCAATAAGCTCAAAAGAGCACACACATATCATGAGTAGCACATGCTAGATTGAGTCAAAATGTCTAACCAAGATATCGAATTATCGAGGTTTGTAAAAGAGGTAAGTTCTTGACCATATATATCTCACCAAGGTAAGAAGTATAGAATGAGGGAAGTGAATGTCCAAGGCGACTAAGCACCTAACCAAGATCTCGAGAATCGAGGTAGGATATAGAAGACAATATGAAAAAACATAAAGCATCAACATCATATGACGTGAGCTCAAGAAAAAGCGTGGGGGATTGGTTACAGATCCCTGTATTCCACTTGACTGACTCGATAACAAGAATAAGCACAATTCAAAGCATCAATGCACAATGCGAGCTACGAATGACACGAACTAGAAATGAGAGGGTCCATTGAGGACCCTCTTCTCACCTTGCCTCCTTTTGAGGACTTATCAAAGGAGAATGGGAATGGGACGCTTCTTTAAGGTCTTTAGGCACAAATGTAAACATATGTGGAATGCCTACTTCGAGGTAGGTCTTTAAACAATCAACAAACATAATTAGCAAACAAGTGTAGAATGACTTCTAAAGGTATTTAAACAGTGACTTCGAGTGCACACTCTTTATTATCCTACTTCTCATGATAACTAGAAAGCGGTAAAATGAAGAAAAATAAACCAGAATCAATGTAATACCAAACGGATAAAATGTTCGTTATACAGAAAATACAAGCTAAGAAACCTGAAGATCTTCGAGCGAGCTAGCATAAACAAAGAAAACCAAGTCAGATACAGTATCCAATACAGTCATCCAGTGTATGATGTGAAAATAAATCGCAAGTATTGCGCATCAAGAAGAGTTTGCAGTTCTTTCTTAGAGTTTATAGTTTTTGTCTGATCTTTTCCAGCAGAGTTTGCAATTTATTTTTACAACTTCCCTCAGTGTTTAAGCCCGTATTTATCGGTTACTTATTTTGTTACTCCCCACAGTTTTAGCTTTTCAAGGGCTTCTCTCCAACGGTTCCTTGTATCTTCTTTTCTCCATCAGAATCATGCATCATCATATTGCATCCTCAAAAATGTATTGTTTCCATTTCTTTTTGGAACATTACTCTATAATATATATATATATATATATATATATATATATATATATATATATATATATATATATATATATATATATATATATATATATATATATATATATATATATATATATATATATATATATATATATATATATATATATATATATATATATATATATATATATATATATATATATATATATATATATATATATATATATATATATATATATATATATATATATATATATATATATATATATATATATATATATATATAAAGCATGCATTGAAACATAAGCCATTGTTGTTTCTATTTTCTCCAGTGGATTTCTAAAAACTCTGGATTATATCCCTAACATGTTACTTTATCTTTAGTGTCCCAGATATTCATCCCTAACGATATACCCTGATATCCTTCACAGTTTTCCATGGAGTTTACCGTGTTGTGACTATCCTTTCTTCTCGATTATTTACCTGTATTTGCCTCTCGGAGTTAAAAGTGCGAGAAAGAGTTGGCGTACAACCTTTCTTTCTTCTCAATTATTCGAAAAACCTTACTTGGTGTTTGGAAGTTCGTATAATTGCCACTCTTGAAGGATTACACCCCGCCTTTGGCCTGAGGGATAATGTAGTTCCTTTTATTGCAAACTCAAATCCTTCCCTAACTTAGCGTAAGTCGGTCCCGTTCTTGCTTCTCGCATAAGGGATGTTTCTTTCCTTGCGCAAGTCCTTTTTATTCGCGTCCAAAGTTTATTGGTGTACCGTTCTAGTCTAGTATATTTCTAATATTCCCTTCTCGTCCTTAGCATAAGTTTTTACTCGTTACCTTTTGCCCATGGTCCAATTCTTCCTTGGTAGTTCATTCTTGAGTCTAATAGCCACTAGTCTACCGTGATCGAGTGTCTACTCGTTATCTTTGCTTGTGGTCCAGTTTTTCCATGGTACAATTTTCTCGGGTTTAGTCTTTACTACCCTTGTTGGTTCATTTCAATGTTTATTGATATACCTTCTGAATATCAGTCTTACCCTGATATTCACTTTTAGCCTAGTATTATCTAGTTGCTCTTAGGTCGAGTTTTATCTCGTTGCATGTACGTGCAATCCAGTTTTGTCCTGGTACATATCTTTGGACTAATTTATCTAGTCTTATTGAGCCGAGTTTTCTACTCATTTTTAAGTCTCATCTTTGGACCAGTAGTATCTTATCTTCTTGAGTCGGATTTTTATTGGTTATTTGTCTCTTTTATTCCTTGGGTCCGTTCATCATCATCCACTGTCTACCCTTGGTTGAGACTAGCAGATGTCCTTGTGAAATACATGCACTTTCTGTCACCTTGTTATAGGAACCAATTTCTATTGATGTCATATTGAGTACTTTTTCAGAGTCTAGTTTTATCTAGTTCCTCTTAGGTCGAGTTTTTACCTCATTATCTTGTTTGCACACCAATTTCCATCTGGCACATTCTTTATAGTACTTCTAGAGAATGAGTTTTATCTCGATAACCTCTACTTGATCCCACCAATGCTCAGCTAGCGTGCTAATGGTATAGGTTCAGTTTTATCTATCCTTTGTTGATCAAGACCAGTTTATTTCTGGTATACCCGTTCGGATCCGATATCTATTTGTATCTTTAAGGTCTAGTTTTATCTAGTCTTCTTGGGTTGAATTTTTATCTCATTTTTGTGATCTGTGTTCCAGTTATGTCTTGGCACATTCTTTTAGAGTCTAGTATTATCTAGTCTTCTTGGGTTGAGTTTTATATCATTATTGCAATTTGTGTTCTAGTTATGTCCTGGCACATTCTTATAGAGTCTAGCATTCACTAGTTCTCTTGGTGTAAGTCCAATCTCTACTTGGCTTATTTTTCGAGTCCAGTCTCCTTTGGTTTATCGTTCAAATCCAATTTCTACTTGGTATATCTCTTGCGTCCAGTATTATCTGACACTCTTTGGTAAGATTAGGTATTCATTAGTCTTCCCTTCTTTCACCCAGTTGGTTTGGTATCATCATTACCAAAATATTGTTACCCTTGTTGCTTTACTCTCTTATTCATGAGTGTAAATTTTCGGGCTCTTTTAATATTCAATCATCTTCCACCTTGAACATTTGAAAGTTGTCGCTCTTTCTCACTTATCAACTTTAAGATGATTGAATAGGGGTAGATGTTGCACCCCCAAAATTTACCCTCTTGATTTTATAACTTTAAAGGCTTATGTTTCATCATATGCATTCATACATTATGGCAGGATCAAGGCATTTTAGTTCCCAAGTTCCCCTGCAAGTTACAGAAAATGGTTGTGTTAACAATCAGTGCAAGAAGGGCCTCATGTACTCAATATTTTAGTCACTCAAGCTACAAGGTTTTATCTTACCTCAAGACATCTCAATTTCCTCTTTGATTCATCAGAAGTTTGAAATTGCAAGTGTTAGTTTTTTAAGCACTATTCTCTTATTCATCTCTTGAGATTAGGGTTTTGGCCAGATGAAGTGTTTGATGCTTGTGTGGGTGAAATTTATGAAGCAATATCCTCTCATTGTTATATGATACATATTTTTTAAAAGAATTTCTCATCATATTCCTAAGAATTAGGGTTTTGATACCAGATCATCTCCTTCTAACACAAAGAGGGAAAAACTAGGGTTTTGGATTTAATCAAGAAATCTTTGATTTTTTGGGCAATAATTATTTCCATGCTTCTCTACATGTCCATGATAACCTATGATTGAATAATTGAGCATCAATTTTGATTAGAAATGGCTCAATTGATCAATTGGGAAACAGTTATCTGAGCAAAAGTCAACAAAAGTCAATTGTTGACCAAGAGGAATTATGGTCAAAGTTGAGGTCAATGATCATGTTTCAACATCATGTGGCCTATGAGTGAATAAATTCAAGAGAAAGGTTGATTTTGAAGTTAACTTGTTCATGAAGGTATCTTGGTAAAATTTAAAAAATTTCTAAGTGTGGAAACTCATGAGGCTGAATTTAAAAAATTCATAACTTTTTCATTTGTTATTGAAATGTGAAAACTTTACATGCTTGGAAAGAGGAGAAAAATTTATTCAACTTTGTCAATGTGACTTCATGTCCAAAAAATTATTATTTTGAGAGTTATGGTGCATAGAAAATCTTGGCACTTAGTAATATTTCTGAGGCATGTACATAAGGTATGGTTTCTTCATGGCCAATTTTGAGGATTTAAATGGATTCAATTCAAAAGGTCATAAACATCAAAAATGAAGATGGAATCCTCCTCTCCAATTTATATTCAAAGATCTTTTCATTTGGTGCACTATAAAGAGAGATATGGTGTTTAGGATTTGAAGCCTTAAGATGAGAATTTGCTAGCAAGCATGCGTGCCAGGCCTAGAATTTCATCAAATTGTTGGTGGGCACATGTTCATAGCCACTTTTCTTGTTGAATCATGCAACATTTTGAAAAGTGATCAACATAAGAAATGAAATTTAAACTTCCCTCTTCAACTTTGATTCAAACTTTATTCCATTTGGATCATTGTGGAGAGAGTTATTAAGATGATAATTTGAGATGTCAAGTTGCCCACCGGATTAGCTCGCGCACGCAGGAATCTTGGCCTGGCCTAGTCAGTTTAGTGTTTGTCACTTTTCATGCTAACATTTCAATATCTTACAAGCATTATTTACAATGTATATCAACAACAATTTTTTCCATCATTCTTCAAGCTTTCCAAAGAGCACAAACTCATGCCAAATGAACAAGAATAAAGTTAGTTAGGGAATGATGAAGTTGGATGACATTGTTGTTTGACATCCAATCACATGGTATCATCTTGTGTACAACTCCTGCAATCATGCTTGCAGCACTCCGGCCCACCAAAATCACACGCACGACATTCTTTTCCTTTGCCTAAAATAGTCAAACAACCATTACCTCGTGCATGCACGTGGAATACTCCCTTTACCAAAAATTCAAATTTTGCAAATAGTACAAACCCCTCCCTATGTGATTATTCTGCCAGCTCACCATCACACCATTCATGCTTGTCCTCACACTCTCTCACTTACCTTAAAATGCAGCCAACAATATTCATTTTACTCATCAAACGCAAGAAAATTTCTCTCACTCAAATCTTGCTCAACAAGTGATATTAACTGTGGTTATTCTTTAACCTCACTCTCTACCCCACCTCAACTCTATAAAAATAACCTCACAACTCTCTCATTCACACCCATTTGGATACACACAAAGAAGAATAAAGAAGGTTTTAAGAGAGAGAAATAAGATCAGAAGTTGAGCATTATCCTTCAAGAAAGCATCATCGGTTTGAATTTCTTCTTCAAGCTCTCTTCACTATTCTCTTATTAGAAGATAGTAGATCAAGAGTTTCAGGTTTCTAATCTCTTGTAAGCTCAAGAACTATGAATTTATTTTTCACACTCAAGGTTAGTTCTCTCAAACTTCGAATCTCTCTCATTCTAAGCTTCATAATGATATAATCAAGTTCATGTGCATTAGTTGGCGCACCATAGGTGTGAAGTGTGGGGATTCGTGATTTCTAAACTTGTTTTGTCATTTTGAATTTCTGAAAAAATGTTTGAATATGTGACTTTGCACATGATTATCTTCATGATTAAATGATCGTTTGATGAGTTAATTGATCCTATGGTATTCTATGCTGCGAGATATATGATTTTGGTGTTTACAAGTTTGAATTTCGTTGAGATTTGAAGGAGATATGGAGCTCTGAATATAGCTTATGAAACTATTTGATAAAAGTGTTTTAGGGTTTCATTGACAAGGATGATGATGTGTCGTGTTTTGATTGAGCGTGTTTACCATCTTTTTGCAACGCTCTTTGATCATGTTAGGTGTTATAGATCTAGATCTATTTCAAATTTTATTTCGATTTAATTGTTTTGTCAATTTTTCTTTTAATAGTTTCACATATTCAAAAATTACACACAAAAATATTTTAGACTTTATTTTTAATCTACTTTCTGATTTTAATTTTGATTTTATCATTTTATCATTTTTGGATGATTAACTAATTCATAGAGATTAATTAGTTGTTTTAATACTTATTTAGCTTTTTGATTTTATTTTCTAATTTCCATTAATCTAAAAAATCACAAAAAATACTTTCTGACTTCCTTAAGATGTTAGGTTGATCTTGAGATTTTGATTTCATTTTTATCACTTATTTTAATTTGATTTTAAAATTTGTGAAGCTACAGTGTCTTTCTGCTAAATTTGGTTGCTTAAGTTATAATTTTGATTTAATTCTCTAATTTCCTCAACTTATAAAAGTCAAAACTAATTGGATTAGGGTCCCTGGATGAGTTAAGACCATGCAAATAATTTTTGTAGAATTTTTAAACCTTGATCTTATATTTTTCTCAAATTATTTTTTGAAACATTCCTAGTTTAAGCATTTTACTAACTAGTCTTGGTGCTTGCACTTCAAAAAGATATTTCTTCTTCAATTCAAGAACTTTAACCATGCTTCTGACTTTTAGAAGTCCTTAGGGAGTTATATTTAAATTTTTTTTAATTTACAAGTCCTCTTTCTATTTTTGGCATAATTTTTTATTAAATGTGTCCATTGTGACTTGCTTGAACTTCTTCCCTTAATTTGCTATTGTGTGAAACTTTTTAGCGCTTAGTTTTGTACTCATGATAATCCATGGAAATTCTTAGTATCTTATTATCTTGGAACAATCTAATTTTTACCTTATAGATATTTGATGATCACATTTGTTTAAACTCCTAAATTGAGTAAGTTTTGAACCCTAGTTTGTAACTTTGGGTAAATCCTTTGAGTCAATCCTTGCCATGATTGTGTGTCATTGAGATTTAGAGACATGATAACTCAAGGTTAGTCTTATTAAAGGCTTGAGAGGTATTTGATATCCTTTTACATTTTCTCATTTCATTTTGAGATTGACTTTTTCTTATGTTTCTTTATGGGTTATGTGAGAATAAAAAATGAACTTGTGCAATCTTTAAGGAACCAAGTTCATTATCCTTTCTATCATTCTCATTAGAGAGTTTAGAGCCTTGATTTTATTTATATGAACCATTAAAATGCTCTAACATCTCACTTTTATTTAGAGGCGATTTACTTATCTTTTGTGATCATGGCTTAGGAAAATGTGTTTGTACATTTCCAATTGAGTGCCTTTGATCTATAAAGGTTGAAGTTACTTTACTTATACTTTTAAACTCATTCGTTATGACATATAAATCAATTCTCCTTTGATTATTTTATTGACATTTCATTGTTAATTCATCATGATAACAAGTTAGGAGCCACATTCTTTGTTTTGACCTAGTTTATGTGTGACGCGTGATGTATCTCTCTTGAGGACTTTGAGTCTAATATTTTTGTTTTTAATATTTTATATTTATATCTATTATCATCTCAATTATCCATTCTTCTTTTATCTCTGGTTAATTACTCATTTATTAACCAACACGGTGATACATAAGAAGCCACATTCTCTTCTAGTTATGTTTTTAGCATCATTGTCAAATAATTGTCTCATGAGATTTTATGCCATACCCCTTAAATGTATCTTGATGTTGGCTACTACTCATATTGCTTTTATGCATCAAAAGGACTATACTTTTCTATATATCATGACACTTAAGTATGTTATCTTGTTGACATTTCTTGAGTCTTTAAGTTCATGACTGATATCTTGTGAGGGTTTCATCATCAAACTATGATATACAAGATGTTATTGCACTCTTACTTGAGCTTTATCAACCTCATTTTATTTAAGTCAAGTACTATCCATCATTTGATGATTTTGTTCATCAACTAGGTGACTTTTCTTATGTAAGAAGTTTCATCTTCCTACTTTGTTACTCTTGAGTCTAATCTTGATTTAACTTATTATATAAGTCACACATTGAATAATTATTTAATTATTCTCTCTCTTTATTTTGATATTTACTTCTTAAATTGAACATTGCTTGCTTGTCTCCTTTGACCATTTTCTTTGTGTGATATGTATGCATTATTTTATCTATGCTTGTGATGTTTGAATGTGTGATCTTAGAGATCATTTTCTACTGACTTATATGCTTTTACACCTTCTAAATATGTTCCCTCTTCATCTATTCATTTTGTATGCTTCACCCACCTTTAGGAACATGTTAGGGTTTCACTTTGACCTAGTCATGCCTTAGCTTTAGAATATGATTAAGTAGTTATATCTTAGGATTGTTAGAGGTCTTTGATATTTGTTTTAATTATGTGTTTGCTTATGACTTCACTCTTACTTGACATGTCTTTCCATGTTCACTTGATCATACACTTGTTCTCACCTCACATCACAACTTTTATTAAAACTAGTTTGTGTACTTTGGTGTTTGTACCATGTTTTCAATGACTATTTAAACTTATTCTTGACCATGAGGTTTGTGCTAAGTGTATAAAATGTCTATTTTTACCCTTTATTATTCACATTATCTCTTCTTTTCTAATTTGTTTTCTTGTTAGTAATTCATGAGGACTTATGTCCACTTAGAGTTGATTGTGATCTTTTCCTTGAATAATTTTGAGATAAATCTTTCTCAAGTGTGTTTATGTGATGATAATGATAAGTTCATTATGTTTTCACTTATGAATTTCCATATATCTCACTTCATTTCACATTCTTATACCATGCTTGGTTAGACACTTGACACATGAATGCTCATATACTAATGTGCTTGCCTTTTTTACTTTTCTTGTGATCTTTATATCTATACCTCTTGTGCATGACCCTTAAGGAATTGTTTTTACATGTATAAGTGTTATAATTGATTTAATATTGCTGCCCCTATTTGGTTTTCCACTTGCTTGTTGCCTAAATCTTATCTTGTTACTTGTTTGAGTTTTATATCTTTTCATCATATGAAATTGTCTTGATTAGATGATGTTTGTTAACATGTAATCCATTAATTATAATTTGTGATGTTTTAAACCATGTTTATATTTAGGTATCTACCTCTTGTATCATCCTTGCTTGCATATTTTCTAAATGCACAATTGCACTTCTACTTGTCTAGTTAGACAATTTCTTCATCTTCTTGACCTTTTTTATCATGATTAAGATAGTCTAAGGTGTATATCATGTTAGGACCAGTAATTAACACCATACTTTGATGTGATTTTATGCCATGATCTTTGTATTTCTTATCATTGATCTCTTATCCCCCTTCTTCACTTCTTCAAGTTTGTTTATGGAATCTTCATCTCTTTTGTGTTTTACCACATGAACTTGTATGTTCAATGATGTTTTATCATACTTCTCTTTTCTTTGAAACTTAATGTTTTTCCATCTTAATTCATGTATGCTTGATGTTTTATCATCTTCCTTATTGATGTTTTATCATCTTTATGGGATGTTTTATCATTTCTTCTCTTATGGGTTTTATCATATTGTTTTGTGTACTTGATGTTTTATCATCTTCCTTCTTGATGCTTTATCATCTTTATATGATAATTTATCATCTCCTCTCTTATGTGTTTTATCATATTGTTTTGTGTGCTTGATATTTTATCATCTCTTACTTGATGTTTTATCATACCATCTATAATTATTTCTTCTTCCTCTTCTTCTCTTTTATGAGATTGCATGCTCCTCATAGTATCTTTAGTTCACTCTTCTCTAAGTTTGAACTAAATATACCTTAGGTTTGTTATTCATGTATGACAACATTAGGTAGACCTCCCTCTTATCCCAACTTTAGGTCTACAAGCATGATAACTTATAGGATTGAGATCCCATTTTGTTAGTCTTTTTTCTTTTGCATTCATGTTAAAACTAAAACTTCTTTTCCTTTCAAACTTATCAAAACACTTAATAATAAATCATGTGAATCACACTTTTTACTATGTATGGGAAATGATAAGAGGGTTTCTTCTCGATCTTATTGTTCTTTCGTTCTTAGTCTTTTGTGTGGTTCAAATCTCAAATCTTTTTTCAAGGTAAAAAATACAAACCAATGCAAATCCTTTTGTCTTCGGATTCTTTTTTCTTTTAAAACCTTTTCAAAAAGAACATGTTTCTCTAGCATCGTTCATAGAAAACATGCAACTCATCAAAAATTTTAAGGTGAACTACGCGTGCCTTAATCCCCATTGCATGGTCGGTGATACGTAGGCACAAAGGTTTGCAACCGCAACAAGCACAACTAATAAAAACTTTATTTTTGTATATACTTTGCATGTATTCCTTTTTAGCATTAAGATTTAGACATATATTTTTACACACCCTTATATTAGAACAAACTTAAGTGAATCCTGTGGAGTACCACAGACATGAAGGATTTTTATACCTTCCCCTTACGTAACCGACTTCCTTACTCTTTTCCTCTTGGTTGTGAGACCGTGCTCCTTTCCTTCCCTCAGATTTACTCAGTGTTTTCTTTCCCTATCTTGAGATAAGTAACATTCATGGTGACTCTTCCGTCTTTTTCCTCCGTTCACGCTTTGATGAAAATCCCATATGCGACATTCTCGTCCGCACTCTGAAGATGCACTTATCAGGATTGAATCACATTTTGACTCTTCTTGCCTCGTCGAAAACCTTCCTGAGGTGGAGTGCGTGCTCGCTTTCCTCATGGGACTTTACAATCATGTTGTCCATGTAGACTTCGATCTTGTATCTGATTTCTCCTCGAAATACTTTGTTCATCATGCGCTAATAGGTACCGCTCGCTTTTTTCAAATCTAAGGGCATTATATTTTAGTAATAGTTGTCCGATTCATTCATGAAGGTCATCTATTTCTTGTTTGTTTTAGCCATAGGGATCTAGTTGTACCCAAAATATGCCTCCATGAAAGCAATTTAAAACCTACAGAATTGTCGACCAATTTATCGATACTAAAGAGGGGGTAAGCATCTTTAGGGCAAGCCTTATTGAGATCGATATAATCAATGCACATGTGCAATTTTCCATTACTTTTTTTACAAGAACTACATTAGAGAGTTAGGTTGTGTACTGAGCTTTAGAAATAAATTTTGCCTCTAGGAGGTCTTTGACGGCTTGCTCGACAGCCTCGGTTTTCTCTAGGGACTGTCAACCATCTCTGATATCGGGAATATCCTCTAGATGAGGAAGTTCTTAGCTCTTATTTGTCTTGTGGACAGGAGATAGTATAGTTTTTTTAGACATATGGGGGTCATCGTTATCGCCCATGATGTGAAGGTATGAAGTTATCTTTGATCTTCAGTTTCGAGGAAGAAGGAAGACGGGGAAAATAGTTTCCCACAGACGGTGCCACTGATCTTACTGTTTGATCAGAACTTGGAAGTGGACCGAGTTGATGACGTCTGCTTGGATGAAAATTTATAGAGAGGAGGGAGTGTATCTGCAAGGCACTCTGACGATCTAGTAAGAAAGAGTGCAAAGAGATTCAAGAAGAGATTAGAATTTTATGAATGGATATTGTATAATTGATCTTCATAAGTGTGAGGATTTATATAATTCCCCCGACGCGTAGCCATTGATCCCTATTTTCGGGTCTAGTCATTGGATCAGTTCAAAATAATATTTTTCCAAAATTTAAATGAGTTAAACACATCTTATAATATCAAATTAAATTAATACATAGCATAACATTTAATAATATTAAAAAAATCCAGAAATCACATCATTTTCCTAAAATATATATGTTGAAAATGATATGAAAATCCAATAAGCAATAACAATGGTTTTTAAATCAATATTAGCCTAGTAATATTATTGGTGTTGAATGAAAAATTAGGGGAAAATAGTGGTTTGAAGTAATATTTGCCTTAGAAAGATAGACGCATATAAACTTCCCACATTACCTTTTTGTTGAAAAAAATTACCCATATAAATATAAAAAAAAAGTGATTAACTAATACAGAGAAAAAATCTTTCATCCAATTACTTGTCACTATCAACGAGTTGCTTCCACGTCTACTTTATTTTCAAATTCAAATTTTATCCTACCTTTCATTTATTTAAAATTTCACTATACTATACTCAAATTTCAACTGCTCTCATCTTTTTCTAAACATTCTAAAATATATATATATATATATATATATATATATATATATATATATATATATATATATATATATATATATATATATATATATATATATATATATATATATATATATATATATATATATATATATATATATATATATATATATATATATATATATATATATATATATATATATATATATATATATATATATATTCATCATAAAATAAGAGAAAAATTATAATATAAAAAATATATAATGATTCTACTTTTTATTTTTATTATTTTAATGATAGAGAAAAAATTACAATATAAAAAACAGTAATGATGAAATTGAGAATAAAAAGCCACGAGTCTGAGAATTTTAAATCTAATAAAGATAAATCGTCATTTCAAAAATAGAAATATCTAACAAAGTTTTTTTAATATGTTTAATTATAATATTAAAGTATTAATAAATAATATAATGGTTAGATAGCCATATAAATATTCAACGTCATAAAATCTATATTTATATTGAAACACTTAAAATTATATATATATATATATATATATATATATATATATATATATATATATATATATATATATATATATATATATATATATATATATATATATATATATATATATATATATATATATATATATATATATATATATATATATATATATATATATATATATATATATATATATATATATATATATATATATATATATATTATCTAGTTTTTATATTTATTTGTTTGAATGATAAGAGAAAAATTAAAATATAAGAAACAACAATGTCATGTATGAAAATTTCATATTTGATAAATATAAATTGTTATTCAAAAATGAAAATATATAAAAAAAAAATTTAACATATTTATTAAATTTGAATTGTTAAATTTTTAATAATTAATATATTGATTAGATAACCACTTAAATATTCAAAATTATTAAATTATCTTATACTAATACTAGCTCATTGTACTTCTATGAAGCCTATAAATATTACAATATCTTTATTTATAACTTAATAAGAGAAAAACTATAATATAATATAAAAAATATATAGAATTAAATATATAACACCGACATTAATTTGGTTTTAGCTCTGGTAAAAAAAAATTGTAAAACAAATTTATTTTTAATATTAGTAAAAAAAAATTGTAAAACAAAACTTTGTTTACCATGATAATCCAACCCTTTATTTAATGGTTATAAGCGTACGCTCCAGCCACTGCACCAATTGCTCATTTGATATATTAGGGCTAAAACTAAATATAATAGAATGACTCATTTTTTAATTAAGTTTGTACTAAGAACCAATGATATACCCAAACTAGTGATAACTGTAGATTTATGGCATATTCAGCCTTCACTAATTCTATATCTGAATCAAGGCCGTCAACGAGGGTGTAAAAAGTGGGCTATTGCATAAGTTCTCAAAATTTTTAAAGTTAAATTATAATTAAATAAAATTTTATAAAATATTTATTTTAAGTTAAATCATGAATAAATAAGATTTTCTATTTATTTTAACATATTTAAATTGTGACTAATTTACACGAATTTCTAAAAATTTGAGACAACTCTAACCAAAACCAACTTGCGGATGAAGAGAAAGACAATTTTTTCCAGGTGTATATATCACTCAAGAAATTGAGCTTTAATTGGTTTTTCAATTAACTTAATTGTTTTAGTTGTTGATTGAAAATCAAGGTGAAAGTCTTTACTCTCAATATGAATCTTATGGTGAGATAAGTCAGCTGCTTGAGAGAGACATACCCCTTCATTAAAAATTTAAAGAAAAATTACATCTTATACACTACTTTGTAGAAAAACCTAGTGAGTTGTATGAGTTTATATTTCATACAACCACACAAACACAACCAAATAAAACACGGATACAAGAAAAAAAGACATAAAGGAAGTGGAGTACAAAAGGCTCACCACGTGAGTGATAAAGATAATGTGAGGCATATCATTGAATTCCATCTCCAATCATGTTTAAATATCACTACAATTGAAATATTTAAAATAATTAATATATTTATTAGCTTTTATCTATTAAATTATTAATAACTAATATAATAATTAGATAATCACATAAATATTTAAAATAATAAAACTGTATACTTTTATCTGTTAAATTATTAATAATTAATATAATAATTAATAACCACATAAATATTTAAAATAATAAAATTGTATTTTTTTTTTAATTCTAACTCATGGTGTTTTCCATAAAATCTACAAATATTCATAATAAAATATGATAAAAATATAATATACAAAAATAATATCATTTTACTTTTTATTTTTATTAATTTAAATTAGCATATAATATAAACGAGAAATTAGCATATAAATATGATAATAAAATATTTCATTTCACGGATCACTATCAATATAATATCTATTTTATTTTAATTAAAAATTATATTTATTTGAGAGATAAAATTCTTATTTACAAATGTTAAAATATTCTTTTTTTTCTTTAAGATTCAGCAAAAATGTTCGCGCAAAAAGCTAATGGATAACAATTCTCTCTCAAACAAGCGAGATGCATCATACTACATCACGATTGCCAAAATACAAGTTGAGTAACCTTGATAACATTGAATTAATAAAGAAAGACGATCGATAAAACTAAGAGGTTGGACGCATGCAAGTTTATACTTTAATTAAATATTTTTATTATTGGATAAGGCAAGCTATTTTCTATGTCGTTTGTAACCTATTTAAAAATACTTTAATTTTGTTGTAGATAACGGGGTAGCACCCTTTCTTTTACATGGGTAAAGCATTTTTACGAGGCTCCCTCCCCCTGTCTTGTTTTAGTCTTTGCAGGGTCATACACTTAAAAGAACTGTTGAAACCTTGAAGTAAACACAGGACTTTCACATGGAGATCCTGTTGGTTTTTGAGTGCGCCTAAGACGAGGTTGAATAAAGTGGATTGTAGATTTTTATTCTTTTATGTGATGATGTTCTTATTTTCTTGTTTATGGGGATGAATATGAAAGCGATAAATTGCAGAAAGTAAATAACACAAGGATATATCCTGGTTCCCCTCAACTTCGAGAGTACTCTAGTCCCCTTACCAACATGTAAGAGATTTTACTTTAGTTAGAATTATCGTACAACCTATCCACATCCAAATGTGATGCTTACTATCTAACCTATAGGGAGATCAAAGGTTTTAACTATCCTTTAAGATCTAACCAAGTACATGAAGAACAATCCTCTTCAATGTACACACTTGTTTCCAACAATCCTGAAAACAAGGTAACCAATACAAAGTGAAAAGAGAACAATCCTCTCTTAATACTCTCTTGCTTCCAACAATTCTGGACAGCAAGGTTACACCACAATCACTTTGGAAAAATGATTAAAAATAAATTCTTGAAGTAGATATGAAAGTTGATAATCAATGTCAATACAAAGTATTGATCTCTTCTCTTTCAAGACAACAATTCAATGAATATATTACACAAGTGCTCAATACATATGATGAAACTTTTCTAATGATGTATTTGAAAATATAAGAGTAAAAGTTTCATACAAGATCAAAATATTAATCCATGCACTTGTTTGAAAATGAGAAATAAAATATTGAGTTGTATGTTGTGATTTTTGTTATTTTGTGTGTGTTTCTACTTCAGAAATATTTGATTTATATACAAGTATTGCACCCTTTCAAAAGGTTATAAATGAATATAGAAGTACAATGGTTCATGGACAAGTGCAATAAACAAACATTATTCAAAACAACCTTGTTTTTCAAATTCGTATCAGCGATAACCGATTACCGTAAGGCTGTAACCGGTTACTCATGCAGGTAACGTTAACAAATTTTGAATTACTGAAGCCTGTAACTGGTTACCAGAAACCTGTAACCGGTTACCACTGTATGAAAAAGTGAAATAATCTTTTTAATGATTTGAAAATGCAATGCTAGTTATATTAAGAGCCATGAAACATGTATGCATAATATTAGACATATTTTGAGCACTATAGTAACATACTATATTTAATTGGAGTCTTGTACCATAATGAAGATCAAATACCAAAGTATTCTTTAGGAGTAACTTAGCATGCAAGCCAAAAGTCCATTTTGAGTAGATATTTTTTCTTCTTCTTTTTGATAATGCATTTTGCCTTGATCATGGTGTTTGTAATCATCAAAACATAAACTTGATGAAGCATGATTCTACAGATCTTTTCCGCCTCTTAAGGTAATACAAATGCTTTAGACCTTCAAGGAAAGATCCTTGCTACCTCTTGAGGCAATTATATGTTGTAACTTTGTAGAAGGAACTTTGTTGCCCCTCGAGGCAGTTATATGTGGACCTTTATGGAAGGATCCTTACCGTTGTAAAATTATATTTGAATATGTTGGACTTTCATAGGAAGATCCTTTCTGCCTCTCATGGTAATATGAATATGTTGGACTTCCATAGAAAGATCATTGCCGCCTCTCATGGCGATATGAATATGCTGGACTTTAACAAGAAGATCCTTGCCGACTCTTGTGGCAACATGAATATGTTGGACATCCACAGAAATATCCTTGCCACCTCTCGAGGCGATAGATGAACACAACGCACTTCCACGAGAAAGACATTGCCGCTTCTTAAGACAATATTTCATACGCAGGACATCATAACGCAGATTATTATCGCCCTCTGGGGATAGCGAAGAACCTACCTAAACTATCCACGACTTAGAGTTTCCTCGGGAGGGACAAAAATATACCAATCTCGCCCAAGAGGCGCGACTAGAGTCTTTCCTAAGAGACTTAAACTTAAGTCTTGTTTAAGGGCTTGATGGATGTTGCGCTCGAGAAGGGTCAACGCCTTGCCTGAGGGACTTGCAGGCTCATAAGTCAGGCTAAATATATTTTTGGACTTGAGACTTAACACCCAAGATGAGGATGAATTGTGTGATTTGGAAAAACATGGTTTTGAAAACTTTTGAAGATTTAAACCAGAGTTTGAAATTTTTTTAATAAAAACTAAGCAGCAAAAATAAAATAATAAAGTGGTAAATAAAAATTTTAAGGGAAGAAGAAAGACACTAATTAGAGGTTCGGTCAAAAATAAGAAAGATATACCCCTCTTCCCAAGACATGATCTTGAGAGTTTCTAATAATACTTGAGAGATTTTAATAGGAAAGGCTTACAAACCCGTTTATACAAGAAAATGGTGGTTGTCCTTCAATCAAAATATTACAAGATAGAAGATATGAACATTTACGTCTTCTACAAAATGTTGAGATTAAAAAGAGAAGGACAATTTGGTCTATAATGACCTGACTTTCCACACTCGTAACATATACCCTTTTCCATATCTCTTTTGTTATCTTCATCTTTAGAGGATGTGGATTGTATTCTAAATTTGACAAGATTATTGTCGAAGTGTTGGACACCATTCTTCCGAATGTATCAGTTGTATCTCCTTACAAATAATCTCATTTGCCCATCATCTGAATTCTTTTCATCACAAGAATCACTATCATTAGTGTGCTCATCCTTTTAGGATCTAGAACTTGAAGCCCTTGGAGCTTTAGAATTCAATCCTTCCTCCTTGTTGGTGTCTTTCTCCTTTTTCTTCTTTTTCTCAAGCTTTTTTTCATGTTTTTCCAAGCAATTGAGTTCTTGCTCGTGTTCTTCTAACTTTCCAAACAAGGAGGTAAGATCAAGTGTTGCAAGATTGTTGGCTTCCTTGAACACGGTGACCATTGGTTGTCAATTCCTAGTAAGACATCTCAAAACCTTGTTAGTAGCAATATCATTGGAAATAGGATAATTCTTACTATGCAAAAAAAGTTGATACAAGAGAAGTGTTCAAAGAGAAACTCCACAAACCTTAACTTTTTTTGTTGATTTAACCCCTTCTCTTCCTTTGATCTTGAGAAAAACCAAGACACAATAAATCCCAATTGACTTGCCGATATTGCTACTCATTTTCATTCTTTATCTCCAAAACTTTTACGCACAATCAATTGTA
Source organism: Vicia faba (assembly GCA_948472305.1). Classification (NCBI taxonomy): domain Eukaryota; kingdom Viridiplantae; phylum Streptophyta; class Magnoliopsida; order Fabales; family Fabaceae; genus Vicia; species Vicia faba. The sequence goes on along the minus strand of OX451737.1, from coordinate 403,103,790 downwards.
CCTATTGCAACACAAGACTTCAATTCAACTTGTCATTGTCGCGCTACTTCCTTTACGTTCTTTATATCCAAAGGATCCTTTTCATTCTTTATCTCCAAAGGCTTTCACTAGGCCTCAATTCTCTTGAATGTCTTGCACAAAAACCCCCAAATCAATCAATGATCTTGGAGGACAAACTTGTGGTTTTTCCGGATGAAGACCCCTGCAAATATCAACCCAATATGCTCGACTACACAAGAACCTAATTGGACGTTATCGAACCTCGTCTAAATGGCACCCCACAAAAAGATTATTACGATGATTTGTTAGTATGTATGCATAGGTTGGAGGTTGAAGGTGAAGAGAAATTGTAGGAAATTTCTATGGTATCATCAAGTTGAAATGATGCATGAAAGATATATTTATAGTTATGAAAGTTTAGTGGCAAAAGAGGAAAATTTGGAATTAAAATAAAATAGAAAATTTGACCCATGAAACAGTATGAGTCGACATGTATCTTGCATGAGTTGGCACATAGTTTTAATTTTAATTGCATGTGCCGACCAGAAATGATTTATGAGTCGGCCTGACCAAGACAAAAGCAAACAAATTATTTAAGACAGTACATGAGCCGGCCAGAAAAGTTGTATGATCCGGTCGGACCTTAACAAAAGAAAACTGCTTATTTAGGACAATACATGAACCGACCTGAAATGCTTCATGAGTCGGCCTGAAATGCATGTGCAGTGCAGAAAATGATTTTTTTATTGGGATAGTTTTGAGTATATTTCAAATGATTCCTAAGACATCTAAATGCATAGGGTGCCACACAAACTCAGTGATACCGCCCAATATACAGAAATGATATATTCTTATAGTTTTGACATGATGCAAAACATATCTAGAGGAAAGTTGCACCCACAAAGATTCCTTCCCAACTGTAGATTGAAGCGGTTATTCTTCTCTCTGCGAACATAGAACTTGTAGCGGTTAATCTCCAAGTTCCACAAAATAAATAAGCTTAATTAGTTTAACAGGATAACCAACAACCTCTTGAGATTTTAACAGGCTGATCTTCTAACCTATGGTTTTAACTAGGCTAACCATGAACCAATGGTAAGTTCATCAATATTGATATTCTTCAACCTATGAACAAACAAGGCTAACTAAGAGCCAAGGGAAGTTCATCAATATTGACGATCTTCAACCTTAAAAAAAAATAGGAACTGATCACACAATCCTCAACCAAAGCTTTTAACAGATTTAGCTTATAACCACTTTTTTATCTCTAATTGGATGGTATTCGTCCAAGGTTATAAACATTTCCTTGGAGAATATTATACTTGACTACCCTTCAAAAATTACATTGAAATTCCTCACTCGCAAGTGATACTTTCCTTACAAAAGCATTTGGCTATAAGAACTTGTGAGGGAAAGTGAAAGATAAAACTTTAGATAGAGAGAGAGAGAGAGAGAGAGAGAGAGAGAGAGAGAGAAAGTGAGTATCAATACACAAATCGAATTCTGGATGAAATGAGAAATGAGGCCTTTATTTATAGGTTTGAGATTTCCCAAAATAGGAAAATGCATTAAAGTAAAGATAATTGTTTTTAATCGATTATATCAATCGATTAACGCTTTCAAATCCAACGACTATGAGTTCCAAAAAAGGATAGAAGTGATATATAGCCGTGCATAGAATCTGAGTGCAATCAATTTCCCTCGCGCCTAAAAATTGCACCAATCTAATCGATTAAATATACTTAAACAACATTTTATGGCTCTTTTGAATGCTCTTATATGTTCTATACAATTTATATATTTTTTCCTCAAATCATTTCTTTTGAAAAAGATTTTATAAAAATGTTTTAGTGTGTGTGCGCTTATACCATCTACCATATGAGAAAAACACCTTTACTTTTACATAGTTTCACTCACTTACTAAATTAAGATAATCTCTTCTAAGCCCTTTATTTTATGTAGTCGTTGTGTTGACCTTGCTTGAGATCTCATGTGGCTTTTGATATAATCTATTTTTTTCCTTTTGTTGCACCCTAAAATTTACCCTCTTGTTTTTAGAATTTTAAGTGACTTATGTTTCATCATATGCATTCATACATTGTGATAGGATTAAGGTATTTTGGTTCCCAAGTTCCTCTAGAATCTATGAAAGGTGGTTGTGTTGACAATCAGTTCAAGGAGAGTCCCATGCCCTCAATTTTTGAGTCACTCAAGCAACAAAGATTTCTCAGGCCTCAAGACATCTCAATTGTCTTATTGATCCATCAAAAAATTGAATTGGCAAGAGTATTAAAATGGATCATTATTCTCTTAATCATCTCTGGAGATTAGGGTTTTGGCCAAGATGAAGTGTTTGATGCTTGTATGAACCAATTCCTTGAATTATTATCTTCTCATGGTCATATGAGACATTTTTGTTCAAGAAGTTCTTCACAAGGTTCCATGGAATTAGGGTTTTGAAGATTGATTACCATCTCCAAGCACAAGGGACCAAAATTAGAGTTTTGGATATAATCAGGATTCCTCTGAGTTTTTAACTCAAACTTGGTTCCATGTTTTTCTACATGTCACTAAGCATATATGGTTGAGAAATTGATCATCAGTTTTGGTTGGAAGAGATTCACTTGATCAATGAGGGGTAAAGTGGTCATTTGAGCAAAAGTCAAGAAAAGTCAACTGCTGACCAAGTGGAATTTTAGTCAAAGTTGAGTTCAATGACCATGTTTCAACATCATATGGCCTATGGTTGAAGAAATGAAATAGAAAGATGGATTTTGAATTTAACTTGTTCATGAAGGTATCTTGGTAAATTTTGAAAATTTTCAAAGTAAGGAAACTCATAAGGCTGAATTTCAGAAATTCATGACTTCTTCATTTCTTATTGAAAATGTGGAAATTTTACATGGTAGGAAAGAGAAAAATAAGATCTACAACTTTGTCAATGTGATCACATGTCCAAAAAGTGATTATTTTGAGAGTTATAGTGCATAGAAAGTTTTGACATTTAGTATTTTTTTTAAGTTACGTGCTAAAAAGCTCAACTCTTCATGACCATTTTAAGGGATCCATTTGAATTAAAATCAAGAAATGATTGTCATACCCCAATTTTTGACCTAAGATCTCATCTTCATTTTCACTTTTTCTTATATACATCAAGGTCACGAAATATGGTCGGTTTCGAACGTTTCACCTTCGAGCATTATATGTGCAGAGATTATCGAGTGTTGTGAGCATTTTATATTATGCATAACTAACTTCTAATCAAGCACGGAGTGTATGTTTTTTCTTCTTTGATTTCACGTGCAGAAACAGGTCTAAATCAAGAGCATCAGACGTCACGCCTCAATTAGGGTTTGGAGTCTCTCAATCCAGAAGTACGATGGATCGTTGATTCTCGAAGACGAGTTCATCAAGGGAACTTTGAGAGAATCGTGTGTTTATTTCCATGCTCTGTTTCAACAAGTGGTCTCAAGCATTTTCGAAATTCTTCATAGAAACAGTCAAGGTTCCATGACCATTGTTTCACGTGTGCTTCACTTTGCCTTGAAATACAAGAAAAAATCAAGCTATGCAAGTCAATTCCAAACGCTTCGACCAAAAATCATCTGCAAGTTTTCTTTAAGAGTTGAAGACAAATGTGTTGAGAAAGACATGAGAGGACTTTATGGGACGTCTGTCATGATTTAAGAGTTTCTAGATCTCTAAGTTCAGTCCACTGTGCCAATTTCTCAATGCGATAACATTTCGCCTCGAATCCCTCTTCTAGTGATCATTCGAAGCTTTTAAGTATGGTTCGATTTCTTATACTTACATGACGCAGGATGAATTTCGTTAGAGTGAGGTGATTAAATTCAAGATCAGTTTAGAAGAATTTATTCGGAATACTTGGAATTTTCATCATGTGAATTCGAGTGTTAATTAAATAGAAGTTGTCAAGAAGGGTTCATTCAAGAATAATCGTTCATCACATTAATATTTATTCAAGATTATTTTTTGTGATTATTTTGATGGATTCACACCATGGCCATTTGAATTCACATGAGGCATTTGCTATGGAGATATTGGAAAAAGAAATTTGATTCAAATAATCATTCATCACAAGAATAAATGCATGATGGTTACAATTTTATTACAAGATCAATTTATGAAATTTATTTGGATCTCTATTACGAAATGCAAGATTAAAGTCTAAAGGCTTGCATTATTGTTTATTCATCATTCAACAATTCATTCAAATATCAATCAATTCTTTTCCAAATTCAAATGGAAGATTCTGAATTTCATTAAGATGCATATCAAGATTCAAAATTTATAAAGATTCAAATGTTTACAATTACAAAATAATTGAGATAATTATATTGAAGAACAAGTTTCCGTTCATGTTACAATTTTATTTGGATTTATCACTACAAACTTACAAGGAATTACAAGTTTGTACAAACTATTATTTCTAATGTCCTAAAATTCCAGCCCAATATCATGTTTCTGCCCATGTTTTCCAGCCCTGTTGCAATATAATAAGTACAATTTTTTGTGGTATTTTTCTGTCCAAAATAACATCAATAACAGTCCAAGACAGCAAGCAAAACAGCCTCAAAATCTGATGTAAAAACAGTCTACAAAACAGCCTAAAAACTGTTATAAAAATGCAGCAAATCAGTCCAAAAAAATAGAAACCTGCAATGGTCCAAATGCTGCCAAAAATCTGATGTAAACCAATCTATGCAACCTGCTTCCTTGCATCAGAGCATCCAAAAAAATTGCATCAATATGGCTAAAGAAAAAACTCTATGAAGAAGGCATCAAAACAGTTTATCAAAACAATTCAAATATCCTACTGTTTTCCCCCCTAAATGCCTTGTTATTTCTCTATAAAAGCCCTCTTCATGGACAGAAAATTAGAGACAAAAAAAAACTCAGTAGAGGGAAAACACAAAAAAAATCAAGGAGGAGAAGGAAAACTCAACAAGAAAGAAAACAGAAAAAGGAGCTTTTTTTTTTGTTCAAGCATCACAATAAGAACTAGAGCTACATAAGTTTGAGCATCAACAAGAGAGGGAGGGAGAACTTACTGTTTTTGAAGCTCCATCAGAGAGACTCCGATAGATATTTTTTCTTTCCTATTTACTTCTGTATAACTTTCTCATTCACATATTTGAATCTTCTTTGCACCATTTTTATGCCATATGATCGCTTGATTTATCATTGAGCGATATCTTTGAGTTGCTGCATTTTGTTAGCATTTAAACATGCCATAATAATAAACACAAGAAAAACCAGAATTAAAAATATTAGAAACAATAGAAATTACAAAAATTATATGTTTATTCAACCTTATCCAAAACCATAATTTCAGAGAAAATATTTTGACAACATAAAATGACCTTTGATTTAGTTTTCTTTGTTGATTCAATAGTTGAATGTAACCATAAAAATAGTTAAGACTTACAGAATTTGCTTTCTGATAGAATTTCTCAGCCTCTTTATCCAAACCCCACCATTACCGATCACGTCTTCATGGAATTCAGCCTCTGCCCCAACTACTACCTCCCGAATCGAACCCTAGGAGACACCATCTCCACTTTATTCTCAGATACCACCTCACTCGGACACGTCATCATTGGCCTCTATGGTTACCTTGCATAGTCTCCAATTTCAAATCCCTCTGCATTTCTGCTTCCAGTTCTAACCATGATTCCTCTTCCTACAAAAACACTATCATCCACAAAGTTTTTCCAGGTTAGTACTTTCTTACCGGACATCAGGGTCATCCGGAAAGAGGTGATGTCCGCCCTCATAACCATCTTACCGCCTCCATCTACGACCTTTATTCCTTTATCGCATCTTGCTCGACCACCGTTCTCTGCTCTGAGTTTCAACTTTGCTAGAAGAATCAGACCCATACTCTTTTCCAGAATGAGTCGTCCAATAGAAGAATAACCAATGGGGAAAATGAGGAAGAAGAATTCAATATTGGACCACTTTCTGTACTCATGCTGAGTGTTAAGATACACAGGTACTGATTGAAGATGTGAAAAACACAAGAAGGGGGGTTGAATTGTAAAACTTAAAACAAATGCTTAGACAACACAGTATTTTTATCCTGGTTCGTTTGATCTCAAACTACTCCAGTCCACCCGTCAAGGTGATTTCGCCTCTCTCCAACGAGGTCTTAATCCACTATATTCAAAGGATTACAACAGCTACTTTAACAAATGTTAAAGCCTTCTTGAGTATAACCACAAACCGGTTTATCTCAAGGAAATCTTTTACAAATAATTTGAACAATGATGTGTTAACGTTTTATAATAAAACAATATATCACAACTGTGATAATTACACAATTTAAGCTTGGAATAAACTGAATTTGCTAAAGCGTTTGAGTAAGCGTGGTTTTGAAGGCTTGGCAAATTATGTGAGTGCATGCGTGCGTCTTTTCTCAAGCAGACTTATTTAAATAGGCAAGGCAGAGATACGTTGTCCATAAAGCCATTTTAATGATAATAACGCACTTTCCTTTTTGAGAAGATTTTGTCTGATGAGATCCGTTAGCATTTAATTTTGTCTTGAATACTTAATAACGCTTCAGAGTCTTCTTTGCTTATGGTGACGCTTCAGAGTGTTCTTTGCTTTAACTTATGATAACGCTTTAGAGTGCTGATGACTTGGTAAAGATCTTTGATCAGAGTCAGAGTGTATATGTTTATGCGCAGATTCTGGTCATCAAACTTCAGCGTATAACACATGTTACTGATCTTCTGATGCTGATGCTGATTCCATCAGAACTTCTGTATATACAAAACATAATTTTAAGAAGCATATTTGTCTTATATATAAATCTTACAATTTATTTATTCTTTGTATTTTGTTATCATCAAAACTCTAATTAAGGGTTGTAGAATCAAACTATGTTCTAACAATCTCCCCCTTTTTGATGATGACAAAAACCATATTTTTCAATTAAAAATAAAGAATAAAAAGTATAGATTTAAGAAGAGAAACTCCCCCTGAGTTGTTTACTTCCCTTTAATTCCATGAGTCTTTGAGCATCAGAACTTTACTGTATCTTTCATCAGAGTTTTGTACCTGAAAGCTTTTCAGAAGAGAGAAATTTAAATGGATCAGAATGTCTGAGACTTATGTCTCAGTAATCCGTTATTGAAAAATATCATTCTTTCTCCCCCTTTTTGCCAGTTATCAAAAAGAACATAAGATCAGAGCTAAAATGCGTTTATATTAAAAACCAGAAGCAATGATAAGTTCAGAACAATGTAAGATTATTACAGATAAACATGTTATAAAAACGAGGAAATTCTAAGAGGGAGGAGGAAGACGTGTGAACAAAGCTTCCAACATGCTCTTGATTTGGGTGTTGGTTTCCTGATGCTGGGTTAACATGCTCGTGATTGCATCAATTTTGTCGTCATGTTTATCCATTCTTTCCTTCATCAAAATATTAGATCTTTTCAGGTCTTCTAGAGTCTGCCTGTCAAAGGAGGAAGCTTGAGAATCAGTAATAGGATGCTTCTCAGAGCTTTCTGCAATATCCTCTTCTTGACCCAGTGCTTCAGCAGGAATCATCTGCTCTGGAGTATTAGTCAGATTGAGATCTTCTGACCAGGGAGCATTGTCCAGAGGGAGAACTTCTTCCTTAAGCAGTTGGCTTAGAACTAGACCTTCAATTTATTTCAGCAGATTGCTGAAGTTCTATTGAGCTTGTCCGTAGCTCTGTTCTTGCAACTTATGAGTTTCAGAATATACCCATCTTCTGAACCTTGTCCAAAGGTAGTCTGATGCAGCAGGATCAATCAGCTTAAGACTAGCTTGCTTCAAAGAAGTGATCCACTTCTGTACTTCTGTTTCAAATGTCAATAAGCAGGTACCAACATCTGGAGAGGTTTCAGATGGTTTTGGTTTTGGGATAGCTGTTTTGTGGGTTATGGCAGCAAGACGTTCAAAAACCGTTAAATCAATGATAGTCTTGCTATGGTCATCTGGATTGTTCTTTGGTGAGGGAGTGGGAGAGTCAGGAATTATTATTAGACTGGTTGGACGATGAAGCATGAATCCAAAATTCCTTTACAAGAATTGGGAATGTTGGACCCACCAGTCTGTCAAAATATTTGTCCCAGCCTTGAGCCTTAACTTCTTCAGAGAGATTAAACCCATTCTCTTGAAGACTGTTAAAATCCACGATCAACTCTGAAAGAACTTCTAGATTTTTTATGGGTGTGAGAAGAGTTCTGTAGGGTTCTTCATATTGTTCAGAGGAATCTGTTTTCTGAGAACTGGAAGTGGGGATGCTTGAGGAAGCCATGTTCACACGAAGGTTTTGAGAAGAAAATGAAAGGGTTTTTGAGAAAGGATGCAAACTGAAAACAATAAGTTTGTAGAGAAAATGAAAGTGAAGGTAAAAGAGTGTAAATGGTGAGAAAAGTGTTTAAATAGATTTCTAAAAAATTTTGAAAACATAAACGACAAGAGAGAGAAATTAAATCTAATGATTATGAGCATTTAATGATAGATGATTTTAGGGGATTCAGAAAGATATTGGAACGGTTACCCATGACATGTGTCTCAATGCAACCAATCAGCGCTTTTGACCTTTCAGAAACGTGAACGTGTGTTCAGCCTCAGAAAGTAGCTGATGATTGGATGACACTTGTTTGCTTTGAGTGAACTGCACATTTCTATCCTTGATTCTGATACAAACTGTACTTCTAAAGATCTGAAAAAAGATTGATCAGTAGTTCACGAAAAAATAGACAAAGTTCTGAAGGTTAAGATATGGAATCAAAATAGTTTTATTCTGGACAGAGCTTCATACTGAGATGTTTTAGAATGAAGTTGAACCTATCTTCAGAAAGAGGTTTTGTAAAGATATCAGCCCATTGATGGTCTGTGTTAATAAATTTTAAATTTAGAATCCCTTTCTGAATATAGTCCCTAATAAAATGATGTTTTATTTCTATATGCTTAGCCCTAGAATGCAAAATAAGATTTTTACTGAGACAAATAGCAGAAGTATTGTCACAGAGGATAGGAATGTTACTCTCAAATATCTGGAAGTCCTCAAGTTGACTTTTTATCCAGAGCATTTGTGTGCTACATCCAGCTGCTGCTATGTATTCAGCTTCTGCTGTTGATAGAGCTATTGTGGATTGTCTTTTGCTGGACCATGAGATCAGATTTTCTCCCAGAAACTGGCAGCTTCCAGAAGTGCTTTTAAGTTCTACTCTGTCTCCAGCGAAATCAGCATCACAGTATCCTATCAAACTGTAATCACTTGATTTTCTATAAAACAAACCCATATTAGTAGTACCTTTCAGATACTTGAAAATTCGCTTAACTGCTGTTAAGTGAGATTCTCTAGGATCTGATTGGAATCTAGCACAAATGCAAACACTAAATAGAATGTCAGGCCTTGAGGCCGTCAGATAGAGAAGAGAACCAATCATACCTTTGTAGACCTTCTGTTCTACCTGTTTACTTACCTCTTCTCTTTCCAGAATGCACGTGGGATACATTGGAATCTTTGATGGCTTACATTCTGAGAGATCAAATTTCTTCAGAAGTTCTCTGACATATTTGCTCTGATAAATGTAAGTTCCTTCTGGGGTTTGATTAATCTGAATACCCAGAAAGAATTTTAGTTCCCCCATTAGGCTCATCTCAAATTCTGCCTGCATACATTTAGCAAACTTTCTTCCCAGAGAGGGTTTAGTGGATCCAAATATGATGTCATCAACATAAATCTGACATACTAAAATGTAATTCTTAACTGTCTTACAGAACAAGGTAGTGTCCACTTTCCCTCTGGTGAATTCCTTTTCTAACAGGAAGTTACTTAGTCTTTCATACCAAGCTCTGGGAGCTTGTTTCAGACCATAGAGTGACTTCTTTAGTTTGAAAACATATTCTGGATTTTTGGAACTTTCAAAACCAGGGGGTTGGTGCACATATACCTCTTCTTCTATATAGTCATTTAAGAATGCACTCTTAACATCCATTTGATACAGAGTGATGCCTTTATTAACAGCAAATGAAATTAAGAGTCTGATAGATTCTAACCTGGCGACTGGATCAAAGGTTTCTGTATAGTTTATCCCCTCTTGCTGACTATAACCTTGTGCTACCAGTCGTGCTTTATTTCTGATGACTTCACCTTGTTCGTTCAGTTTGTTTCTGAACACCCATTTTGTTCCAATGACGTTGAATCCTTTTGGTTTGGGAACTAGATCCCATATGTGATCGGTTGATCTGGAACTGACTGTTTAACGCTGGTTCGCGAAATGTCGCGGAAGCAAGAGTCGCCACCGTCTTTTATTTTCTCCAAGTGGAAAGGACAAAAGCACAGAAAAATTCCTTAAAGAGATTGCTCTCGGTTCGGGAGGTAGATTATAGAAAGGGAAGGTGTTAGCACCCTTTCTATCCATGGTTATCCATGGGCTCTTAGATACTTGCTCAATGTGTTTTCAAAAATGTTTGCTTTCTTTTCAATTGTGGGTTTAAAAGTTTTCTTTGAAAAAATTTCAGTTCGACTCGTACGTCAGAGTGTTTGAAAGATTGTTTTGAAAGCTTTTGAAAATGTGTTGGTGTGAAAAGATTTTGATTTGTTTGAAATTAGAGCAAGTATCTACGAGAACCTACCTACCCTAAGGAATTCGTCTGTGTAAATGTCCTTTAAAGTAGTGCCATCCCACCATTGAGAGGTAGGTAGCACCACCGTTGGAGGTGTTCGGGTCAATTCGAGTTTGTAGGGACATGGTGATCACCAGAGCAATGGGAAGACACCTTAGAAGCTACCCTCATGCCAGGTTCCCGGATCATGAGGACTTACTAAGACATCCTCTACTCGACGATCACCTTTCGAGGCAAGGCAACAGTGAGGCGTACCCTAGGGGTGGTGTGTGCGATTCGTGTGTCGTTTTCATTGATATTTGTCTTGTCATGTTAGAGTGATCTACGCTTGATTTTATTATGGTCCATTCATTCTTGCATGCTTGTTTAACAGTTTAAAAGTTGCGAGGAAAATAAATCTACGACTATTACAAATGGCGCGGGTCCACATCGCCAAAATTAAACCGGACCCGATTTGACGGAAAATAAATAAAGCAAATAAAAGTGCAAAAAGTTTAAGTTACATGGCTTCGGGACAGATACATAATTAAATGACATAAAATAAATATGCGCAATTAAATAAGAATTATTGAAACGAGGGCGTTGGACCCTTTTGCAAAAATATTAAATTACATGAATTAATTAATTAGAATTAATGAAGAATTAAAATTAAAGATTAAAAAGAATGTTTTTGGTATTTTTATGTTTTTTAAGATTTAATAAAAAAAGAATTAATTAAAATTAAAATAAAAAAGCTAAACCTAATTCTAATTGTTTTTAAATTTATTATGAAAGTATTAAAATTTAACCTAAATTAAACCTAAGTTTTTTTTATATACAATTTAATTATAGAAAATAAAATAAATGTATTATTATGGTGAAAAAAGGAAAAAAGATTAAAAGGAAAAAATTATCAATTAAACCTAATTCTATGTTTTTTTTAGATTTATTAAAAAAGAATTAAAATTGCAAAAACCCTAATTATACTAAATTCAATTACATACAATTTATTTATGAAAATAATTAAGATAAAATAAATATTATATTTCTCTCTTTTTCTGATTTTTGTGTATTTTATAATTTGTAAAGAAAAAAATAATTAATTAAAACAAATAAAGAAGAATATAATAGCAATTAAAAATAAAATAAGAAAAAAAGTATGGAGAAGGCAAACCAGGGGGGGTTCAGGCCCCAAAGTGGAGGTCTTAGTGTGAAATTCTGGCCCATTAAGCTTGAGATTGTTTGACTTTTCCAGGCCACGTATGCGCATATTGACCAGTCCTCATGGTATTCATCAATTCCCAGCCTTGGATGTGAACCCCCTGGACGCGTGGACGTTGATTTCTGAGCGTGTACGATGATCCTTAGTGTAAGTGCTGCATAGGAGTGATTATGGAAAAATAATATTGAGATATGCAAGACCTGGGACTTGAACCCAGGTCATGAGGGTTACCAGCGTTGTCTCCAACCAACTGTGCCAATTCACGTGTATTAACATTAAACATTAAACAAATAATATAAAACAAGCAACGCATATGGATAAAGTTTTAGCGCGAAATTCAAAAGAACGTATCACTGGTTGCCACGATATTATCATCCTCCCTGTTCCTGAAACATCAAACGCATAGGCCACGGTTTTGGATGCGTTTCATTAGAAGGCTTTTGGAAAAATAGCGAACAGCGCTGTAGGGATCATAAATTGATCGCGACAAGTGTTTCTCCTTCGTCTAGGTCTGCTGATTTGAATGGCATTGGTCTGGAGTTCTAATTTTGCCTCGTTACCAAAGCCCTAAATTGACACCCTGCAAACCCTAGAAAATAAACATGGTGGAAACGCGTATGCAGCATGAAAATTCAATTAAACATAATGGTTAGTCTCAGAACGTCATAAGGATCACAAATCCATGATTAGAATGCCATGAGAGTGCCTAGAATTGAAAATACGATCGTCACTTTTTTGCTGTACAGGTTGAATTCGTTTTACCAATTCTTTGCGTTTGAGTTGATGTTAGGGATTGGAATCGCTTCTGGGAACCTTGAGGAAGCTATTGGAAAAGGAATTAAGCTTTGAATCACCCTCTATCACTGATTTCAGTTTTGAGTTTTCAAGGAGTTTTTCCAAGTTTGTCTATGGCCTTTTAGCGCAGCCTTCAGTGTTTTTTGCATTAGGGTTCTCTTTGTGCTTATGTAATGAGGCTATTAGGTTAAGAAAATTGATAAAAATCCCTTGTAATCTTTGATTGAAGATTTGATTTGCTTAAGGATCTTTTTGAATCTTTTTCACATGTTCTTGTATCAATTTTCATCCAATCACCTCAAATCTTTCCTAATTTGCCTTTACACGAAATATTGACCTTAAAACATGTATAAAAAGATTTGTTAAGGCAAGTTTGATATTTTTCATGTATTTAAATAATTTAAATGAATTAATATAAATAATAATTCAAATAAATAAATAAAAAATGAGAAAATACTTCCCTTTGGGCCAAGTGGTCGTGCATATGCTTAGAATGATGAATCATGGAAGAAAAATGGGCCCATTAGCAATTTTAGGTCATTTGGAGTAATGTTGACTTTTCAAAATATCCAAAAATTTCCCAACTTCCACAAGGCATAACTTGCTCAATTTTTAAGATTTTCTCATGTTCTTGGACATTTTGGAAAGGTCTTTGAGTCCTCTAACCAATGCCTTTGGTCCCATGTCATTTTGATTTTCCAATCTCAAGTTATGGCCTTTGACTTAAAGTCCCTTTTTGTTGACTTTTGAAAATGACCTATAATGTTGAAATTGATAACTTTTTGTGAGAGCATTTCTTGGACTTGAAGTATGAAGATGAGTTGTAGGAAATGTCTTTCTCTTCAAAATGAGATTTGGATGGAATTTTTCTGATAATCCATGTGAAAGTTATGCCCTGGTCAATTTCAGTTGACTTTTTCAGCTGTCCAAATACAGTAACTTTTGCATCTTGATGATTTTCTGAGCCAAATTTTGAGAATCATGATCAAGCATTTATCAAATGATGTTTGTGGCTTCAAAATGATATGTTGACCAAAAATTTGAACTTTTGACTGTCAAATGACCATTTTGCCCCTACAGTTGACTGTGGTGCAATTTAGGGTTTTGACTGTGCAATTTTGAGCTGAATGCCTTGAAACTTGATATGAGGATGCTTGACCACATTTGTAGGCATATGAGACTTGATTGGGCCTTTGAAAACTTCCTTTCTTGATCAGGACACAAAACCCTAGTTTTGACTGTATAGGAGACAGTTGGACTGTGCAACCCTTGGGGAATTTTGTGACTTGGCTTGGAAATTTCTTGAAGAATATGGGAGGGCAAATTTTGGGGTACAACAGTTGCCCCTGTTCAATCTTCTTAGACCTGAGGATGCAGATTGGCGGACGTGCCTTTCGTAGTCCGAGGGTGGAAGATGATTGAAATACTAGAGTGCCCAGAAATTTGCGCTCACATAGTAGCAGTGCGATGATGGAATGGGCTTATAGATGCCATTTAGAGGTTGATGGATAGGATGATGGGCTTATAGATGCCATCTGGATGTTGATCGCGTAAGAGATTCCTTAGCGAGAACCTGCATACCTGCAAAAGAAAAATAAGTACCTGACACGTTGCAGGAGCTGGTTTTAGGATGCTTGGTATAGATGTGTCCTGACTGGTTACAGGAGCTGGATCTGGAGCCTTCACATGATGATGAATGAACCAGGGATAGTTACTGCCTTAGCCTGAATGGTAAGAGAACCTTGGGTGATTTTAACTTCAACAACGCTCGTTGAGAAAATCTTGATGGGGATTATTATCTTTGCAGTATTGGGAAGAGACCCATAGGTAATTATAATCTGAAAGGGAATCACCTCACTCATCGTCGGAGAGGGAATCATAGGAAAAGGAATTGTCACCTCACACATCGTAGGAGAGGGAACCATAGGAGACTATCACCTCACACTCACCGTCGGAGGGGGAAACATCTGAAAAAGGACTTACCACCTCACGCACTTGTCGGAGAGGGGACCATAAGAGACTATCACCTCACACTCATCGTCGGAGAGGGAAACATCTGAAAAAGGAATTACCACCTCACACACCGTTGGAGAGGGAAACATAAGAGACTATCACCTCACACTCATCGTTGGAGAGGGAAACATCTTGAAGAAGGACTTACCACCTCACACTCACCATCGGAGAGGGAACCATAAGAGACTATCACCTCACACTCGTCGTCGGAGAGGGGAACATCTGAAAAAGGATTTACCACCTCACACACCGTTGGAGAGGGGACCATAAGAGACTATCACCTCACACTCGTCGTCGGAGAGGGAAACATCTGAAAAAGGAATTACCACCTCACGCACTTGTCGGAGAGGGGACCATAAGAGACTATCACCTCACACTCATCGTCGGAGAGGGAAACATCTGAAAAAGGAATTACCACCTCACACACCGTTGGAGAGGGAACCATAAGAGACTATCACCTCACACTCATCGTCGGAGAGGGAAACATCTGAAAAAGGAATTACCACCTCACGCACTTGTCGGAGAGGGGAACATCTGAAAAAGGATTTACCACCTCACACACCGTTGGAGAGGGGACCATAGGAAAATATCACCTCACACTCATCGTCGGAGAGGGAAACATCTGAAAAAGGATTTACCACCTCACACACCGTTGGAGAGGGGACCATAGGAGAATATCACCTCACACTCATCGTCGGAGAGGGAAACATCTGAAAAAGGAATTACCACCTCACACACCGTTGGAGAGGGGACCATAAGAGACTATCACCTCACACTCATCGTCGGAGAGGGAAACATCTGAAAAAGGAATTACCACCTCACGCACTTGTCGGAGAGGGGACCATAAGAGACTATCACCTCACACTCATCGTCGGAGAGGGAAACATCTGAAAAAGGAATTACCACCTCACACATCGTTGGAGAGGGAACCATAAGAGACTATCACCTCACACTCATCGTCGGAGAGGGAAACATCTGAAAAAGGAATTACCACCTCACGCACTTGTCGGAGAGGGGACCATAAGAGACTATCACCTCACACTCATCGTCGGAGAGGGAAACATCTGAAAAAGGAATTACCACCTCACACACCGTTGGAGAGGGGAACATAGGAATAACTTCTACTGAGTCTTTATCAGAAAAATCTGTTGGGAGTTGATTTAGCTGGACTAGAGAAGGCCTTGAAATATCTTCAACTGGAATAAGTGTCAGAACGTTGCCATATCTGGTTTACATCTGGACTATATCTGGAAGGAGATCTGGAAGCAGTATCAGAACGTCACCATATCTGGTTTACATCTGAAACTATATCTGGAAGGAACTCTGGAAGCAGCATCAGAACGTCCCCATCTCTGGATCATATCTGAAACTATATCTAGAAGGAAATCTGGAAGCAGCATCAGAACGTCACCATCTCTGGTTTACATCTGAAACTATATCTAGAAGGATATCTGGAAGCAGCATCAGAACGTCACCATATCTGGATCATATCCGAAACTATATCTAGAAGGAAATCTGGAAGCAGCATCAGAACGTCACCATATCTGGATCATATCCGAAACTATATCTAGAAGGAAATCTGGAAGCCGCATCAGAACGTCACCATCTCTGGTTCATATCTGAAACTATATCTAGACAGAATTACGATAGTTTGATAGTAGTCACTTTTGTATTGATCTTTTTCCTGAAAAGGCAAAACATAATTGTATGCAAAATCATGATGCATGAACTGTATGTCTTCAAAATCAATGAGATTCGTGTAGTATGATGCCTATGCATGCTATAATGTATGAAGATATGATGTTTATGAATGTATTTTTTGTCTAAGAAAATAAATCCTTGACGGGTGCCGGGACGTCACTCCTGGGCTGATGTTGGAGAATAGCTTTTGCTTCCGCTGGGGATGATAGTTGCAAGTATACCGGTAGGAGAAGATAACTCCGTTGGGGAATAAACTTGGCAAATGGAGGATTCTGCAGGGAGAAAAGATACTCTAGTGACCATGCTGAGAAGCAATACTCTGTGGGAAGAGGGATGTTTTTGCTGAATTGTTGATGATAACTTGCTGGGGATATTTTTTTTGTATTGGAAGTATGAATGGACTTCGCTGGGGTAAGAAGACTTTGTCGAGGACGCTCTTTCCGTAGCTTTTGGCTGAGGATAACCCAGTTATATCCTGTTAAGGAAATAACTCTTTAAGTCAAGCCGGACGACGCGTTTGTGCTTTGCGAGGATGAGCTTCCGTAACTTACTGGGGATAAGCTTACTGCTTGGGGAGATAAATTCCAACTTTCCTGGGGAAGCTGGATTGTACTCTTCTGGGGAAGTATTGAACTGTATTGGTTATGTTCTTCAATGGAAACTACCCTGATATTTTGGAGGATAGAACAATCAGATTGCTTAGACCACTCTTTATTGCCCCTGTTTCCATGGGGGAGGCACTTGTGGGATGCTGATAGTTGTTGATGGACAAACCTTCTTCTGGTAGATAGATGGCAGGACATAGTCATACGCTTTAATCCCTAACTTTTGCCTGGACCGCCCTTTCGGGTTTTCAGTCCACCGGGATACCCATTTTTGCTCAAGCCGCCTTTTCAGGTTTCGACTTGCCGGGTGTACAGATTTTTCATTTCGTCCCTTCATTTTGCCCGAACCCTTTTGGTTCGCCGGGAAGCCCTTATTTTTGCCTAGGTGTGTCAACCTGGCGGGTCTTTGATTTTGCGTAGTATTTTCGACTATGTCCACGCCCTTAGAATGCAGGTAGGTGCCCCTGGCTGCTTGTGCTGCCCTATTACCAGAAGGTGTCTGATCGTGCAAGATTCGTTGCTGGAATGCCCCAAGTGACTCGGGCAGAGATTTGCCCCAGGCTTTTTGGCCTTTTGAGAGATTCTCTGGATCTTGACTTAACTGCCCCAGATGGTAGACCATGATCATGCCGTGCCCCTGGATTGGAGATACTCTTGTTTATTAGACTTTCGTCGTGCAAATTTCTATGTTGTTCAAACAAAAAGTCATATGCAAACAAAGTCATGTTAAAAATGCAAAGCTTATGTCTGTCTTGAAGATTTTGAAAATGCATTCTTTTTCATAAAACAAGTGAATGTTTGTAAAACGTGATGTCAACTCTGTATTTACCGTAGGCCTTAAGGAGTCAGGATACCTTTCGTGACAGTATGCTTTCGAGCTAACCCATGCTTCAGCTAGGACTTTTGAGGGTTATAACGTGGCCTGGTTCACGGTTTAGGAAACAAAGGATAAAGGCTCAAATTATTTGTACCCACCCGCTCTTCGTGATGTTCTCCAAACCTAAACTCAGTTGATCATGCGTTAGACCTTGCTTGAGTCTTTGCTTTGAT
Source organism: Vicia faba (assembly GCA_948472305.1). Classification (NCBI taxonomy): domain Eukaryota; kingdom Viridiplantae; phylum Streptophyta; class Magnoliopsida; order Fabales; family Fabaceae; genus Vicia; species Vicia faba. Next base: position 403,085,784 of record OX451737.1, on the reverse strand, counting down.
GTTCCAATAATGGTTCAGATGTTGAACGTTTATTTTGAGTAGGCAGTCAATTTTGTTTTTGTCGAGGGTTTGTAAGACCTCTTTCTTTTTTTGATTTTTGTTATCCCTTTTCTTTTTTGCCTGAACGGTTTCCTTTTTTGTTACAGTTAGCGGGATGCCCCAGTTTCATAAGTCCCTTTTTATAGGTTTTGACTTCTTGGGCTTTTCGTTTATGATTTTTTTTTATAATGACTGCCTGTCCTTATTGATTATTCGGAACCATCACTGTCTTTTGTTTTGTAAGGACTCATTTGGTGCCCTTCATTGTGCACTTGGATCAACTGAGAAGACTACCCTGCCCCAGGTTATGATAAAGGGTTTTAATTTTCGAAAAGAAAAACTCCTACTTCTTTGGCTCAGAGGGGTTGACGAGGGATTATCTTCCTTATAACTCCAGTGTTTAGGGATTGAAACAATGCATGTACCTCATCAGCGGGGTCTGTTCAAAAGCATACTGTAGATTATGGTATCGTTTTCGTCATCCTCCCTCAAGAGGCTTAGAATTATTTAAGATCAAGAGTTGACATCAGAAAAAATATGAAAACAGTTTGCATATAGTGAATGCGAATATATTGATTCAAAAATAGACATAAGCGATGCATTAATGGAATAACAATGTTTTAACATGAATAAATGTTTAAACAAAAGAAAATCACAACTTGAATTCGAATGAACAAAAAGTGCTTTCTATCCTAGCCATGTTTTGGCATGGGAGCAGTGATCACGTTGGGAGTCTCGGGTACTTTAAACTGAATCTCTCCAGCGTCGATCATGCCTTGAATCTTGTACTTCAGCGCCCAACAATCCTCAGTATCGTGCCCCGGGCTACCGGAATGGTAAGCGCACCTTGCTTCTGGGTTGTAGCTTGGAGAGGAGGTCTTTGGATTTGCAGGAGGGTTGATCACCGCAATCAGGTTCATCCTTAACATGTGTTGCAAGGCTCGTGACCATGGCATGTTGATATTGGTGAATTGTCTCTTAGGCTCGTCCGACCTATTCTGATCAACCCGCTGTTTCTGGCGAGGTCGTTGTTGAACCTGTGAAGTAGTAGCAACTCGGAGAGGTCTATTCACTGGACCCGACCTTTGCCCTCTTGGGAGCTATTCCATGACCTGGTCCCTGATTTGGGCTGGTTGCTTCATGCCTTGAGGAAGCTGACTGACCATGGCTCTCAGCTCTCCTTGCTCCTGAGCTAAACCTTGAATGAGGGCCCTTTGCCCCAGCATCTGAGTTTTCAATGTGTCTACCTCAGCTTGTAGACGTTTCAGCTGTTCGTCTTTGTCATCTTCAGGACTTTTTCTGATCAGATTCCCCATGAGGAGTGCCCTCAACTCTTCCTGCCCCTTGGATAGACCTAGGAAGATTTCCCTGAACTGAGACTCTTGAGCGTGAAGGTCCTGGTTATCTTGTTGTGAGGCCATTGCTGAAATAAACAGCGAGAAAGGTAAGTGACCTGCAAAAGGGATACCTGCAATGCAATGATGTGTATGATATGCATGCAATGTTTTCAAGGACCTCGCAGGGTAAACAAGAAAATTGTTAGCATAGGAATTTATAGCTTGATTGAAGGAAACCCATGTTGTTGAGAATTCTTCTTCAAGGGTCAAAGGCTCACCATATCCAGTGGGTCATAGCCCCTGACAACCTTGGTTAGAGGAAAATAAATCCTCTTTGCCCCTTGCTAGATGTTTGATTCATCATGGCCTGCATCACAAGCCCTTGAGATCCTTGAAATGGGTTAGGATGTGTGCAATGGTATGCAATGGTATGGTGTCATGCTATGCATGGGATAACGTAAGTGACCCTGTTATGAGCCCCAATTAAGGACTATAAACAAACCCTGCAAGAAACTCAGTATACTTTGTTATGAGTCCCTATTAAGGACTATAAACAAACCCTGCAAGAAATTTAGTAAACCCTGTTATGAGTCCCAATTAAGGACTATAAACAAAACCTGCAAGACTTAGTAACCCTGTTATGAGTCCCAATTAAGGACTATAAACAACCCTGCAAGAATTTTAGTACCCTGTTATGAGTCCCAATTAAGGACTATAAACAAGACCTGCAAGAAACAAGTGTCAGGTAACAAGCACGCAGATAGTCAAGTACGAAGGCACACAAGTCACACAAAAGAGCCCTTAGGGTTCAGGCCAGCATGAGGTCTAGGTATTACCCTCTTGAAGTTGGTGGGTTCAACCTGTCCTAATCAAAGTAACCGGGTTCTTAGAGGATCCCAATATCATTGACTACCCTCAATCGGTCATAACTCCAGCATCGCAATCTTTTCTTGCGGCCAGAACCATCACGAGAGTTTAGCCTCAATGGGCGTAACATACTGCTACTGTTCTAATGGCCAAGTTGGGTCATTTAAGGTTCTAAGGTCTGTTGGTGCTTAATGACTCCTTGGAAGACCCATATTCTCCCCGTTTCAACACGAGGGATATCGGTACAGACCAAGGCGCCACACCAACGTAGCCACTGCTTCACCCATGTCGGTATACGCCGGACAGGTCCCTCACAGCTTATGCTACCTAAACAGGGTATCCCCAGATCCGGGTTAGGATCTATGTAACTCCGATACAACCCGCAATAGTAAAGCAAGCAAAGAAGACAATTGAAAACACAGTGATCTTAATCCTAAGGTACACCTCACTTTAAGTTTAGGTCCCCAGCAGAGTCGCCAGTTCTGTGATCGGTGGATCTGGAACTGACTGTTTAACGCTGGTTCGCGAAATGTCGCGGAAGCAAGAGTCGCCACCGTCTTTTATTTTCTCCAAGTGGAAAGGACAAAAGCACAGAAAAATTCCTTAAAGAGATTGCTCTCGGTTCGGGAGGTAGATTATAGAAAGGGAAGGTGTTAGCACCCTTTCTATCCATGGTTATCCATGGGCTCTTAGATACTTGCTCAATGTGTTTTCAAAAATGTTTGCTTTCTTTTCAATTGTGGGTTTAAAAGTTTTCTTTGAAAAAATTTCAGTTCGACTCGTACGTCAGAGTGTTTGAAAGATTGTTTTGAAAGCTTTTGAAAATGTGTTGGTGTGAAAAGATTTTGATTTGTTTGAAATTAGAGCAAGTATCTACGAGAACCTACCTACCCTAAGGAATTCGTCTGTGTAAATGTCCTTTAAAGTAGTGCCATCCCACCATTGAGAGGTAGGTAGCACCACCGTTGGAGGTGTTCGGGTCAATTCGAGTTTGTAGGGACATGGTGATCACCAGAGCAATGGGAAGACACCTTAGAAGCTACCCTCATGCCAGGTTCCCGGATCATGAGGACTTACTAAGACATCCTCTACTCGACGATCACCTTTCGAGGCAAGGCAACAGTGAGGCGTACCCTAGGGGTGGTGTGTGCGATTCGTGTGTCGTTTTCATTGATATTTGTCTTGTCATGTTAAAGTGATCTACGCTTGATTTTATTATGGTCCATTCATTCTTGCATGCTTGTTTAACAGTTTAAAAGTTGCGAGGAAAATAAATCTACGACTATTACAAATGGCGCGGGTCCACATCGCCAAAATTAAACCGGACCCGATTTGACGGAAAATAAATAAAGCAAATAAAAGTGCAAAAAGTTTAAGTTACATGGCTTCGGGACAGATACATAATTAAATGACATAAAATAAATATGCGCAATTAAATAAGAATTATTGAAACGAGGGCGTTGGACCCTTTTGCAAAAATATTAAATTACATGAATTAATTAATTAGAATTAATGAAGAATTAAAATTAAAGATTAAAAAGAATGTTTTTGGTATTTTTATGTTTTTTAAGATTTAATAAAAAAAGAATTAATTAAAATTAAAATAAAAAAGCTAAACCTAATTCTAATTGTTTTTAAATTTATTATGAAAGTATTAAAATTTAACCTAAATTAAACCTAAGTTTTTTTTATATACAATTTAATTATAGAAAATAAAATAAATGTATTATTATGGTGAAAAAAGGAAAAAAGATTAAAAGGAAAAAATTATCAATTAAACCTAATTCTATGTTTTTTTTAGATTTATTAAAAAAGAATTAAAATTGCAAAAATCCTAATTATACTAAATTCAATTACATACAATTTATTTATGAAAATAATTAAGATAAAATAAATATTATATTTCTCTCTTTTTCTGATTTTTGTGTATTTTATAATTTGTAAAGAAAAAAATAATTAATTAAAACAAATAAAGAAGAATATAATAGCAATTAAAAATAAAATAAGAAAAAAGTATGGAGAAGGCAAACCAGGGGGGGGGTTCAGGCCCCAAAGTGGAGGTCTTAGTGTGAAATTCTGGCCCATTAAGCTTGAGATTGTTTGACTTTTCCAGGCCACGTATGCGCATATTGGCCAGTCCTCATGGTATTCATCAATTCCCAGCCTTGGATGTGAACCCCCTGGACGCGTGGACGTTGATTTCTGAGCGTGTACGATGATCCTTAGTGTAAGTGCTGCATAGGAGTGATTATGGAAAAATAATATTGAGATATGCAAGACCTGGGACTTGAACCCAGGTCATGAGGGTTACCAGCGTTGTCTCCAACCAACTGTGCCAATTCACGTGTATTAACATTAAACATTAAACAAATAATATAAAACAAGCAACGCATATGGATAAAGTTTTAGCGCGAAATTCAAAAGAACGTATCACTGGTTGCCACGATATCATCGTCCTCCGTGTTCCTGAAACATCAAACGCATAGGCCACGGTTTTGGATGCGTTTCATTAGAAGGCTTTTGGAAAAATAGCGAACAGCGCTGTAGGGATCATAAATTGATCGCGACAAGTGTTTCTCCTTCGTCTAGGTCTGCTGATTTGAATGGCATTGGTCTGGAGTTCTAATTTTGCCTCGTTACCAAAGCCCTAAATTGACACCCTGCAAACCCTAGAAAATAAACATGGTGGAAACGCGTATGCAGCATGAAAATTCAATTAAACATAATGGTTAGTCTCAGAACATCATAAGGATCACAAATCCATGATTAGAATGCCATGAGAGTGCCTAGAATTGAAAATACGATCGTCACTTTTTTGCTGTACAGGTTGAATTCGTTTTACCAATTCTTTGCGTTTGAGTTGATGTTAGGGATTGGAATCGCTTCTGGGAACCTTGAGGAAGCTATTGGAAAAGGAATTAAGCTTTGAATCGCCCTCTATCACTGATTTCAGTTTTGAGTTTTCAAGGAGTTTTTCCAAGTTTGTCTATGGCCTTTTAGCGCAGCCTTCAGTGTTTTTTGCATTAGGGTTCTCTTTGTGCTTATGTAATGAGGCTATTAGGTTAAGAAAATTGATAAAAATCCCTTGTAATCTTTGATTGAAGATTTGATTTGCTTAAGGATCTTTTTGAATCTTTTTCACATGTTCTTGTATCAATTTGCATCCAATCACCTCAAATCTTTCCTAATTTGCCTTTACACGAAATATTGACCTTAAAACATGTATAAAAAGATTTGTTAAGGCAAGTTTGATATTTTTCATGTATTTAAATAATTTAAATGAATTAATATAAATAATAATTCAAATAAATAAATAAAAAATGAGAAAATACTTCCCTTTGGGCCAAGTGGTCGTGCATATGCTTAGAATGATGAATCATGGAAGAAAAATGGGCCCATTAGCAATTTTAGGTCATTTGGAGTAATGTTGACTTTTCAAAATATCCAAAAATTTCCCAACTTCCACAAGTCATAACTTGCTCAATTTTTAAGCTTTTCTCATGTTCTTGGACATTTTGGAAAGGTCTTTGAGTCCTCTAACCAATGCCTTTGGTCCCATGTCATTTTGATTTTCCAATCTCAAGTTATGGCCTTTGACTTAAAGTCCCTTTTTGTTGACTTTTGAAAATGACCTATAATGTTGAAATTGATAACTTTTTGTGAGAGCATTTCTTGGACTTGAAGTATGAAGATGAGTTGTAGGAAATGTCTTTCTCTTCAAAATGAGATTTGGATGGAATTTTTCTGATAATCCATGTGAAAGTTATGCCCTGGTCAATTTCAGTTGACTTTTTCAGCTGTCCAAATACAGTAACTTTTGCATCTTGATGATTTTCTGAGCCAAATTTTGAGAATCATGATCAAGCATTGATCAAATGATGTTTGTGGCTTCAAAATGATATGTTGACCAAAAATTTGAACTTTTGACTGTCAAATGACCATTTTGCCCCTACAGTTGACTGTGGTGCAATTTAGGGTTTTGACTGTGCAATTTTGAGCTGAATGCCTTGAAACTTGATATGAGGATGCTTGACCACATTTGTAGGCATATGAGACTTGATTGGGCCTTTGAAAACTTCCTTTCTTGATCAGGACACAAAACCCTAGTTTTGACTGTATAGGAGACAGTTGGACTGTGCAACCCTTGGGGAATTTTGTGACTTGGCTTGGAAATTTCTTGAAGAATATGGGAGGGCAAATTTTGGGGTACAACAGTTGCCCCTGTTCAATCTTCTTAGACCTGAGGATGCAGATTGGCGGACGTGCCTTTCGTAGTCCGAGGGTGGAAGATGATTGAACACTAGAGTGCCCAGAAATTTGCGCTCACATAGTAGCAGTGCGATGATGGAATGGGCTTATAGATGCCATTTAGAGGTTGATGGATAGGATGATGGGCTTATAGATGCCATCTGGATGTTGATCGCGTAAGAGATTCCTTAGCGAGAACCTGCATACCTGAAAAAGAAAAATAAGTACCTGACACGTTGCAGGAGCTGGTTTTAGGATGCTTGGTATAGATGTGTCCTGACTGGTTACAGGAGCTGGATCTGGAGCCTTCACATGATGATGAATGAACCAGGGATGGTTACTGCCTTAGCCTGAATGGTAAGAGAACCTTGGGTGATTTTAACTTCAACAACGCTCGTTGAGAAAATCTTGATGGGGATTATTATCTTTGCAGTATTGGGAAGAGACCCATAGGTAATTATAATCTGAAAGGGAATCACCTCACTCATCGTCGGAGAGGGAATCATAGGAAAAGGAATTGTCACCTCACACATCGTCGGAGAGGGAACCATAGGAGACTATCACCTCACACTCACCGTCGGAGGGGGAAACATCTGAAAAAGGACTTACCACCTCACGCACTTGTCGGAGAGGGGACCATAAGAGACTATCACCTCACACTCATCGTCGGAGAGGGAAACATCTGAAAAAGGAATTACCACCTCACACACCGTTGGAGAGGGAAACATAAGAGACTATCACCTCACACTCATCGTCGGAGAGGGAAACATCTTGAAGAAGGACTTACCACCTCACACTCACCATCGGAGAGGGAACCATAAGAGACTATCACCTCACACTCGTCGTCGGAGAGGGGAACATCTGAAAAAGGATTTACCACCTCACACACCGTTGGAGAGGGGACCATAGGAGAATATCACCTCACACTCATCGTCGGAGAGGGAAACATCTGAAAAAGGATTTACCACCTCACACACCGTTGGAGAGGGGACCATAGGAGAATATCACCTCACACTCATCGTCGGAGAGGGAAACATCTGAAAAAGGAATTACCACCTCACACACTGTTGGAGAGGGGACCATAAGAGACTATCACCTCACACTCATCGTCGGAGAGGGAAACATCTGAAAAAGGAATTACCACCTCACGCACTTGTCGGAGAGGGGACCATAAGAGACTATCACCTCACACTCATCGTCGGAGAGGGAAACATCTGAAAAAGGAATTACCACCTCACACACCGTTGGAGAGGGAACCATAAGAGACTATCACCTCACACTCATCGTCGGAGAGGGAAACATCTGAAAAAGGAATTACCACCTCACGCACTTGTCGGAGAGGGGAACATCTGAAAAAGGATTTACCACCTCACACACCGTTGGAGAGGGGACCATAGGAGAATATCACCTCACACTCATCGTCGGAGAGGGAAACATCTGAAAAAGGATTTACCACCTCACACACCGTTGGAGAGGGGACCATAGGAGAATATCACCTCACACTCATCGTCGGAGAGGGAAACATCTGAAAAAGGAATTACCACCTCACACACCGTTGGAGAGGGGACCATAAGAGACTATCACCTCACACTCATCGTCGGAGAGGGAAACATCTGAAAAAGGAATTACCACCTCACGCACTTGTCGGAGAGGGGACCATAAGAGACTATCACCTCACACTCATCGTCGGAGAGGGAAACATCTGAAAAAGGAATTACCACCTCACACACCGTTGGAGAGGGAACCATAAGAGACTATCACCTCACACTCATCGTCGGAGAGGGAAACATCTGAAAAAGGAATTACCACCTCACGCACTTGTCGGAGAGGGGACCATAAGAGACTATCACCTCGCACTCATCGTCGGAGAGGGAAACATCTGAAAAAGGAATTACCACCTCACACACCGTTGGAGAGGGGAACATAGGAATAACTTCTACTGAGTCTTTATCAGAAAAATCTGTTGGGAGTTGATTTAGCTGGACTAGAGAAGGCCTTGAAATATCTTCAACTGGAATAAGTGTCAGAACGTTGCCATATCTGGTTTACATCTGGACTATATCTGGAAGGAGATCTGGAAGCAGTATCAGAACGTCACCATATCTGGTTTACATCTGAAACTATATCTGGAAGGAACTCTGGAAGCAGCATCAGAACGTCCCCATCTCTGGATCATATCTGAAACTATATCTAGAAGGAAATCTGGAAGCAGCATCAGAACGTCACCATCTCTGGTTTACATCTGAAACTATATCTAGAAGGATATCTGGAAGCAGCATCAGAACGTCACCATATCTGGATCATATCCGAAACTATATCTAGAAGGAAATCTGGAAGCAGCATCAGAACGTCACCATATCTGGATCATATCCGAAACTATATCTAGAAGGAAATCTGGAAGCCGCATCAGAACGTCACCATCTCTGGTTCATATCTGAAACTATATCTAGACAGAATTACGATAGTTTGATAGTAGTCATTTTTGTATTGATCTTTTTCCTGAAAAGGCAAAACATAATTGTATGCAAAATCATGATGCATGAACTGTATGTCTTCAAAATCAATGAGATTCGTGTAGTATGATGCCTATGCATGCTATAATGTATGAAGATATGATGTTTATGAATGTATTTTTTGTCTAAGAAAATAAATCCTTGACGGGTGCCGGGACGTCACTCCTGGGCTGATGTTGGAGAATAGCTTTTGCTTCCGCTGGGGATGATAGTTGCAAGTATACCGGTAGGAGAAGATAACTCCGTTGGGGAATAAACTTGGCAAATGGAGGATTCTGCAGGGAGAAAAGATACTCTAGTGACCATGCTGAGAAGCAATACTCTGTGGGAAGAGGGATGTTTTTGCTGAATTGTTGATGATAACTTGCTGGGGATATTTTTTTTGTATTGGAAGTATGAATGGACTTCGCTGGGGTAAGAAGACTTTGTCGAGGACGCTCTTTCCGTAGCTTTTGGCTGAGGATAACCCAGTTATATCCTGTTAAGGAAATAACTCTTTAAGTCAAGCCGGACGACGCGTTTGTGCTTTGCGAGGATGAGCTTCCGTAACTTACTGGGGATAAGCTTACTGCTTGGGGAGATAAATTCCAACTTTCCTGGGGAAGCTGGATTGTACTCTTCTGGGGAAGTATTGAACTGTATTGGTTATGTTCTTCAATGGAAACTACCCTGATATTTTGGAGGATAGAACAATCAGATTGCTTAGACCACTCTTTATTGCCCCTGTTTCCATGGGGGAGGCACTTGTGGGATGCTGATAGTTGTTGATGGACAAACCTTCTTCTGGTAGATAGATGGCAGGACATAGTCATACGCTTTAATCCCTAACTTTTGCCTGGACCGCCCTTTCGGGTTTTCAGTCCACCGGGATACCCATTTTTGCTCAAGCCGCCTTTTCAGGTTTCGACTTGCCGGGTGTACAGATTTTTCATTTCGTCCCTTCATTTTGCCCGAACCCTTTTGGTTCGCCGGGAAGCCCTTATTTTTGCCTAGGTGTGTCAACCTGGCGGGTCTTTGATTTTGCGTAGTATTTTCGACTATGTCCACGCCCTTAGAATGCAGGTAGGTGCCCCTGGCTGCTTGTGCTGCCCTATTACCAGAAGGTGTCTGATCGTGCAAGATTCGTTGCTGGAATGCCCCAAGTGACTCGGGCAGAGATTTGCCCCAGGCTTTTTGGCCTTTTGAGAGATTCTCTGGATCTTGACTTAACTGCCCCAGATGGTAGACCATGATCATGCCGTGCCCCTGGATTGGAGATACTCTTGTTTATTAGACTTTCGTCGTGCAAATTTCTATGCTGTTCAAACAAAAAGTCATATGCAAACAAAGTCATGTTAAAAATGCAAAGCTTATGTCTGTCTTGAAGATTTTGAAAATGCATTCTTTTTCATAAAACAAGTGAATGTTTGTAAAACGTGATGTCAACTCTGTATTTACCGTAGGCCTTAAGGAGTCAGGATACCTTTCGTGACAGTATGCTTTCGAGCTAACCCATGCTTCAGCTAGGACTTTTGAGGGTTATAACGTGGCCTGGTTCACGGTTTAGGAAACAAAGGATAAAGGCTCAAATTATTTGTACCCACCCGCTCTTCGTGATGTTCTCCAAACCTAAACTCAGTTGATCATGCGTTAGACCTTGCTTGAGTCTTTGCTTTGATGTTCCAATAATGGTTCAGATGTTGAACGTTTATTTTGAGTAGGCAGTCAATTTTGTTTTTGTCGAGGGTTTGTAAGACCTCTTTCTTTTTTTGATTTTTGTTATCCCTTTTCTTTTTTGCCTGAACGGTTTCCTTTTTTGTTACAGTTAGCGGGATGCCCCAGTTTCATAAGTCCCTTTTTATAGGTTTTGACTTCTTGGGCTTTTCGTTTATGATTTTTTTTTGATAATGACTGCCTGTCCTTATTGATTATTCGGAACCATCACTGTCTTTTGTTTTGTAAGGACTCATTTGGTGCCCTTCATTGTGCACTTGGATCAACTGAGAAGACTACCCTGCCCCAGGTTATGATAAAGGGTTTTAATTTTCGAAAAGAAAAACTCCTACTTCTTTGGCTCAGAGGGGTTGACGAGGGATTATCTTCCTTATAACTCCAGTGTTTAGGGATTGAAACAATGCATGTACCTCATCAGCGGGGTCTGTTCAAAAGCATACTGTAGATTATGGTATCGTTTTCGTCATCCTCCCTCAAGAGGCTTAGAATTATTTAAGATCAAGAGTTGACATCAGAAAAAATATGAAAACAGTTTGCATATAGTGAATGCGAATATATTGATTCAAAAATAGACATAAGCGATGCATTAATGGAATAACAATGTTTTAACATGAATAAATGTTTAAACAAAAGAAAATCACAACTTGAATTCGAATGAACAAAAAGTGCTTTCTATCCTAGCCATGTTTTGGCATGGGAGCAGTGATCACGTTGGGAGTCTCGGGTACTTTAAACTGAATCTCTCCAGCGTCGATCATGCCTTGAATCTTGTACTTCAGCGCCCAACAATCCTCAGTATCGTGCCCCGGGCTACCGGAATGGTAAGCGCACCTTGCTTCTGGGTTGTAGCTTGGAGAGGAGGTCTTTGGATTTGCAGGAGGGTTGATCACCGCAATCAGGTTCATCCTTAACATGTGTTGCAAGGCTCGTGACCATGGCATGTTGATATTGGTGAATTGTCTCTTAGGCTCTTCCGACCTATTCTGATCAACCCGCTGTTTCTGGCGAGGTCGTTGTTGAACCTGTGAAGTAGTAGCAACTCGGAGAGGTCTATTCACTGGACCCGACCTTTGCCCTCTTGGGAGCTATTCCATGACCTGGTCCCTGATTTGGGCTGGTTGCTTCATGCCTTGAGGAAGCTGACTGACCATGGCTCTCAGCTCTCCTTGCTCCTGAGCTAAACCTTGAATGAGGGCCCTTTGCCCCAGCATCTGAGTTTTCAATGTGTCTACCTCAGCTTGTAGACGTTTCAGCTGTTCGTCTTTGTCATCTTCAGGACTTTTTCTGATCAGATTCCCCATGAGGAGTGCCCTCAACTCTTCCTGCCCCTTGGATAGACCTAGGAAGATTTCCCTGAACTGAGACTCTTGAGCGTGAAGGTCCTGGTTATCTTGTTGTGAGGCCATTGCTGAAATAAACAGCGAGAAAGGTAAGTGACCTGCAAAAGGGATACCTGCAATGCAATGATGTGTATGATATGCATGCAATGTTTTCAAGGACCTCGCAGGGTAAACAAGAAAATTGTTAGCATAGGAATTTATAGCTTGATTGAAGGAAACCCATGTTGTTGAGAATTCTTCTTCAAGGGTCAAAGGCTCACCATATCCAGTGGGTCATAGCCCCTGACAACCTTGGTTAGAGGAAAATAAATCCTCTTTGCCCCTTGCTAGATGTTTGATTCATCATGGCCTGCATCACAAGCCCTTGAGATCCTTGAAATGGGTTAGGATGTGTGCAATGGTATGCAATGGTATGGTGTCATGCTATGCATGGGATAACGTAAGTGACCCTGTTATGAGCCCCAATTAAGGACTATAAACAAACCCTGCAAGAAACTCAGTATACTTTGTTATGAGTCCCTATTAAGGACTATAAACAAACCCTGCAAGAAATTTAGTAAACCCTGTTATGAGTCCCAATTAAGGACTATAAACAAAACCTGCAAGACTTAGTAACCCTGTTATGAGTCCCAATTAAGGACTATAAACAACCCTGCAAGAATTTTAGTACCCTGTTATGAGTCCCAATTAAGGACTATAAACAAGACCTGCAAGAAACAAGTGTCAGGTAACAAGCACGCAGATAGTCAAGTACGAAGGCACACAAGTCACACAAAAGAGCCCTTAGGGTTCAGGCCAGCATGAGGTCTAGGTATTACCCTCTTGAAGTTGGTGGGTTCAACCTGTCCTAATCAAAGTAACCGGGTTCTTAGAGGATCCCAATATCATTGACTACCCTCAATCGGTCATAACTCCAGCATCGCAATCTTTTCTTGCGGCCAGAACCATCACGAGAGTTTAGCCTCAATGGGCGTAACATACTGCTACTGTTCTAATGGCCAAGTTGGGTCATTTAAGGTTCTAAGGTCTGTTGGTGCTTAATGACTCCTTGGAAGACCCATATTCTCCCCGTTTCAACACGAGGGATATCGGTACAGACCAAGGCGCCACACCAACGTAGCCACTGCTTCACCCATGTCGGTATACGCCGGACAGGTCCCTCACAGCTTATGCTACCTAAACAGGGTATCCCCAGATCCGGGTTAGGATCTATGTAACTCCGATACAACCCGCAATAGTAAAGCAAGCAAAGAAGACAATTGAAAACACAGTGATCTTAATCCTAAGGTACACCTCACTTTAAGTTTAGGTCCCCAGCAGAGTCGCCAGTTCTGTGATCGGTGGATCTGGAACTGACTGTTTAACGCTGGTTCGCGAAATGTCGCGGAAGCAAGAGTCGCCACCGTCTTTTATTTTCTCCAAGTGGAAAGGACAAAAGCACAGAAAAATTCCTTAAAGAGATTGCTCTCGGTTCGGGAGGTAGATTATAGAAAGGGAAGGTGTTAGCACCCTTTCTATCCATGGTTATCCATGGGCTCTTAGATACTTGCTCAATGTGTTTTCAAAAATGTTTGCTTTCTTTTCAATTGTGGGTTTAAAAGTTTTCTTTGAAAAAATTTCAGTTCGACTCGTACGTCAGAGTGTTTGAAAGATTGTTTTGAAAGCTTTTGAAAATGTGTTGGTGTGAAAAGATTTTGATTTGTTTGAAATTAGAGCAAGTATCTACGAGAACCTACCTACCCTAAGGAATTCGTCTGTGTAAATGTCCTTTAAAGTAGTGCCATCCCACCATTGAGAGGTAGGTAGCACCACCGTTGGAGGTGTTCGGGTCAATTCGAGTTTGTAGGGACATGGTGATCACCAGAGCAATGGGAAGACACCTTAGAAGCTACCCTCATGCCAGGTTCCCGGATCATGAGGACTTACTAAGACATCCTCTACTCGACGATCACCTTTCGAGGCAAGGCAACAGTGAGGCGTACCCTAGGGGTGGTGTGTGCGATTCGTGTGTCGTTTTCATTGATATTTGTCTTGTCATGTTAAAGTGATCTACGCTTGATTTTATTATGGTCCATTCATTCTTGCATGCTTGTTTAACAGTTTAAAAGTTGCGAGGAAAATAAATCTACGACTATTACAAATGGCGCGGGTCCACATCGCCAAAATTAAACCGGACCCGATTTGACGGAAAATAAATAAAGCAAATAAAAGTGCAAAAAGTTTAAGTTACATGGCTTCGGGACAGATACATAATTAAATGACATAAAATAAATATGCGCAATTAAATAAGAATTATTGAAACGAGGGCGTTGGACCCTTTTGCAAAAATATTAAATTACATGAATTAATTAATTAGAATTAATGAAGAATTAAAATTAAAGATTAAAAAGAATGTTTTTGGTATTTTTATGTTTTTTAAGATTTAATAAAAAAAGAATTAATTAAAATTAAAATAAAAAAGCTAAACCTAATTCTAATTGTTTTTAAATTTATTATGAAAGTATTAAAATTTAACCTAAATTAAACCTAAGTTTTTTTTATATACAATTTAATTATAGAAAATAAAATAAATGTATTATTATGGTGAAAAAAGGAAAAAAGATTAAAAGGAAAAAATTATCAATTAAACCTAATTCTATGTTTTTTTTAGATTTATTAAAAAAGAATTAAAATTGCAAAAATCCTAATTATACTAAATTCAATTACATACAATTTATTTATGAAAATAATTAAGATAAAATAAATATTATATTTCTCTCTTTTTCTGATTTTTGTGTATTTTATAATTTGTAAAGAAAAAAATAATTAATTAAAACAAATAAAGAAGAATATAATAGCAATTAAAAATAAAATAAGAAAAAAGTATGGAGAAGGCAAACCAGGGGGGGTTCAGGCCCCAAAGTGGAGGTCTTAGTGTGAAATTCTGGCCCATTAAGCTTGAGATTGTTTGACTTTTCCAGGCCACGTATGCGCATATTGACCAGTCCTCATGGTATTCATCAATTCCCAGCCTTGGATGTGAACCCCCTGGACGCGTGGACGTTGATTTCTGAGCGTGTACGATGATCCTTAGTGTAAGTGCTGCATAGGAGTGATTATGGAAAAATAATATTGAGATATGCAAGACCTGGGACTTGAACCCAGGTCATGAGGGTTACCAGCGTTGTCTCCAACCAACTGTGCCAATTCACGTGTATTAACATTAAACATTAAACAAATAATATAAAACAAGCAACGCATATGGATAAAGTTTTAGCGCGAAATTCAAAAGAACGTATCACTGGTTGCCACGATATCATCGTCCTCCGTGTTCCTGAAACATCAAACGCATAGGCCACGGTTTTGGATGCGTTTCATTAGAAGGCTTTTGGAAAAATAGCGAACAGCGCTGTAGGGATCATAAATTGATCGCGACAAGTGTTTCTCCTTCGTCTAGGTCTGCTGATTTGAATGGCATTGGTCTGGAGTTCTAATTTTGCCTCGTTACCAAAGCCCTAAATTGACACCCTGCAAACCCTAGAAAATAAACATGGTGGAAACGCGTATGCAGCATGAAAATTCAATTAAACATAATGGTTAGTCTCAGAACATCATAAGGATCACAAATCCATGATTAGAATGCCATGAGAGTGCCTAGAATTGAAAATACGATCGTCACTTTTTTGCTGTACAGGTTGAATTCGTTTTACCAATTCTTTGCGTTTGAGTTGATGTTAGGGATTGGAATCGCTTCTGGGAACCTTGAGGAAGCTATTGGAAAAGGAATTAAGCTTTGAATCGCCCTCTATCACTGATTTCAGTTTTGAGTTTTCAAGGAGTTTTTCCAAGTTTGTCTATGGCCTTTTAGCGCAGCCTTCAGTGTTTTTTGCATTAGGGTTCTCTTTGTGCTTATGTAATGAGGCTATTAGGTTAAGAAAATTGATAAAAATCCCTTGTAATCTTTGATTGAAGATTTGATTTGCTTAAGGATCTTTTTGAATCTTTTTCACATGTTCTTGTATCAATTTGCATCCAATCACCTCAAATCTTTCCTAATTTGCCTTTACACGAAATATTGACCTTAAAACATGTATAAAAAGATTTGTTAAGGCAAGTTTGATATTTTTCATGTATTTAAATAATTTAAATGAATTAATATAAATAATAATTCAAATAAATAAATAAAAAATGAGAAAATACTTCCCTTTGGGCCAAGTGGTCGTGCATATGCTTAGAATGATGAATCATGGAAGAAAAATGGGCCCATTAGCAATTTTAGGTCATTTGGAGTAATGTTGACTTTTCAAAATATCCAAAAATTTCCCAACTTCCACAAGTCATAACTTGCTCAATTTTTAAGCTTTTCTCATGTTCTTGGACATTTTGGAAAGGTCTTTGAGTCCTCTAACCAATGCCTTTGGTCCCATG
The DNA here is from genome assembly GCA_948472305.1 of Vicia faba. Taxonomy (NCBI): domain Eukaryota; kingdom Viridiplantae; phylum Streptophyta; class Magnoliopsida; order Fabales; family Fabaceae; genus Vicia; species Vicia faba. Next base: position 403,069,320 of record OX451737.1, on the reverse strand, counting down.
TCATTTTTATTTTCCAATCTCAAGTTATGGCCTTTGACTTAAAGTCCCTTTTTGTTGACTTTTGAAAATGACCTATAATGTTGAAATTGATAACTTTTTGTGAGAGCATTTCTTGGACTTGAAGTATGAAGATGAGTTGTAGGAAATGTCTTTCTCTTCAAAATGAGATTTGGATGGAATTTTTCTGATAATCCATGTGAAAGTTATGCCCTGGTCAATTTCAGTTGACTTTTTCAGCTGTCCAAATACAGTAACTTTTGCATCTTGATGATTTTCTGAGCCAAATTTTGAGAATCATGATCAAGCATTGATCAAATGATGTTTGTGGCTTCAAAATGATATGTTGACCAAAAATTTGAACTTTTGACTGTCAAATGACCATTTTGCCCCTACAGTTGACTGTGGTGCAATTTAGGGTTTTGACTGTGCAATTTTGAGCTGAATGCCTTGAAACTTGATATGAGGATGCTTGACCACATTTGTAGGCATATGAGACTTGATTGGGCCTTTGAAAACTTCCTTTCTTGATCAGGACACAAAACCCTAGTTTTGACTGTATAGGAGACAGTTGGACTGTGCAACCCTTGGGGAATTTTGTGACTTGGCTTGGCAATTTCTTGAAGAATATGGGAGGGCAAATTTTGGGGTACAACACCATACGTCATTTCTTGTGAATTGATTTAGCTCCTCTTGCATTTCTAGAATCCAATCATTGTCCAGAAGTGCTTCATCAAGTGTTGTTGGTTCAATTAGAGAAACCAGTCCCATGAGGGATTCTTCAGAGTTTTTGAAGCTAGATCTTGTTCTGATTGGATCTTCCTTTCTTCCTAAGATTGTTTCTTCTGGGTGATCCATACTGCTTCTGGATAGTATTTTCTGAAGTTGATCAACAGAAGGTGCTGGATTGCTTGCAGTGCCTCTTTCTGATGTTGAGGGAGTGTCTCTGTTGAGAGCTTCTGATGATTTGTCTTCAGTACCTGTGAGTTCAACTTCCATACCTGCAAGGAATTCATTCTACTTTGACTTTTGAGAATCAAGCTTATCATTAAAACGAACACTGATTGACTCTTCCACAATCTGTGTTTCTGTATTGTATACTCTGTACCCTCTTGAGCGTTCAGAATATCCTAACATAATACACTTTTGTGCTTTAGAGTCAAACTTGTTCAAATAATTTTTTGTATTCAGAATAAAACATGTACATCCAAATGGGTGAAAGTAGGAAATGTTGGGCTTTCTGTTCTTCCACAATTCATATGGAGTCTTTTCCAGAATAGGTCTTATCGAGATTCTATTCTGAATGTAACACGCTGTGTTTATTGCCTCTGTCCAGAAGATCTTAGCAACATTAGTCTCGTTGATCATGGTTTTTGGCCATTTCTTGCAATGTTCTGTTCTTTCGTTCTACAACTCCATTTTGTTGGGGAGTTCTAGGACAAGAGAAATCATGCAGAATGCCTTTGTCATTAAAGAATAACTCAAAATCTTTGTTTTCAAACTCTCCACCATGACCACTTCTGACTTTGACGATTCTAAGATCCTTTTCATTCTGAACTTGGTTGCAGAAGGTGACAAACACAGAGTGTGACTCGTCCTTGTGTCTTAAGAACTTTACCCATGTCCATCTGCTATAGTCATCTACGATTACTAACCCATACTTCTTGCCACTGACTGAAGCAGTTTTAACTGGTCCAAATAAGTCAATGTGCAAAAGTTCTAATGGCTTGGAGGTGGAAACAACATTTTTGGATTTGAAAGCTGGTTTTGCAAACTTGCCTTTCTGACATGCTTCACACAGAGCATCTGAATTGAACTTCGGGTTAGGAAGTCCTCTGACCAGATTGAGTTTGTTAATCTGAGATATTCTTCTCATACTAACATGTCCCAATCTTTTGTGCCAGATCCATTGCTCGTTGTTAACAGACAGTAAACATTTTACATTCTGACTTTTTAGTTCAGAAAGTTTTATTTTATAAATGTTGTTTTTCCTCTTTCCATTAAATAGGATAGTCCCATCTTTCTGACTAACAGCTTTGCATGAATTTTGATTAAAGATTATATCATAACTGTTATCACTTAATTGACTTATGGATAACAGATTATGCATTAATCCATCAACTAGTAAAACATTACTTATAGAGGGAAGATTTCCATTACCTACTATTCCAGAGCCAATGATTTTTCCTCTCTGATTGCCTCCAAAGCCTACGTGGCCTCCAGAGCCAATGATTTTTCCTCTTTGGAACATATGCCTTCTTCCCGTCATGTGTCGTGAGCAGCCAGAGTCCAGGTACCATGATTGGTGTTTTTGCTTTGCTGCTAAAGATATTTGCCACATGTATTATTTTATCATTAGGTACCCACATTTTCTTGGGTCCTGATTTGTTAGTTTTACCAAAACTCTAGTTGAATTTTGGTTTGACAGAGTAATCACTACTTGTATATTTTATGTCATGTGTGTGCCCATATATAAAGTGTGAATCAAGTGGAGTACGTTTTATAATTAAATCCATGGCATTTTTTGGTGTAGGTACCTTACCTTGATATCCTATCCCTTTTCTGCCATTTCTGCTAACTCCATAGATCATTGAAGCCATTTTGCTTCTGTCTATGTTTTTAGCTAGAAACTTATGAAAGTTGTGATCATACTCCTTGATGATCTCATCAGCATTGCTGGGAGTTTCAGGGATTGTTTCCTTCTGAGAGTTTTGCAATTGGTTTTCTAATTTTGAAATTTTATCGTTTAACTCAGAATTCTCCAATTTGAGACTCTCAGTCTTATCAGAGTCAAAGGCAAGATTCCTTTTCAGGTTTCTGAATTTGACTCTGATCTGCTGATATCTTTCCAGAATTTCATTAAGGCTTTCAGCTAGTTCAGCCTTAGTAAAGTTTATAGTAAAGTCAGGGAATACCTCTTCTGTATCTGATTCAGATTCTGACTCAGAAGCTTCACTGTCTTCTGTTATGTTTGCCATGAGAGCTATGTTTGCTCTTTCATCATCTGATTGTGAGTCAGCTTCAGATGTGTCAGAATCATCCCATGTAGCCATGAGACTTTTCTTCTTTTCCTTGCCAAACTTCTTTTTGGGCTTTTCCTTCTGAAGCTTTGGGCAATCACTTTTGTAGTGCCCTTGCTCGTTACATTCATAGCAGATGATGTCTTTGTTGTTTGGCTTTCTGTTTCCTGAAGAACCTTCATATCTTCTGTGTCCAGAGGAGGATTCCGACCTTCTGTATCTGGAGAAAGATTCATTCTGATTTTCTGATCTTCTGGGATTCCTGAACTTCCTTTGCCTCTTCTTCCACAATTGGTTCACCCTTCTGGAGAGGAGAGATAGTTCTTCTTCTTCTGATGAGGACCCATCAGAGGTTTCTTCCACAACCTACAAAACTTTGGAGTCAGATTTTTTGTTAGATTTTAAAGCTAATGGCTTACCTTGCTTTTGAGGTTCATCTGCTTCTAGCTCTATCTCGTGACTTCTGAGGGAGCTGACAAGTTCCTCCAGAGAGATTTTGTTGAGATCCTTGGCTAGCTTAAGCGCTGTGACCATTGGCCTCCATTGTTTTGGCAAGCTTCTGATGATCTTCTTAACGTGATCAGCAGTAGAATACCCTTTGTCAAGAACTTTTAGACCAGCAACAAGAATTTGAAATCTTGAAAACATAGTTTCTATTGATTCACTCTCTTCCATCTTGAATGTCTCATACTTCTGAATGAGTGCAAGGGCTTTGGTTTCTTTGACTTGAATGTTGCCTTCATGCGTCATTCTCAGAGAGTCAAACATATCCTTTGCAGTGTCTCTATTTGATATCTTCTCATATTCTGAATAAGAGATGGCGCTAAGAAGAATTGTTCTGGCCTTGTGATGATTTCTGAACTCACGTTTTTGTTGATCAGACATCATTTTCCTGTCAATCTTCTGACCACTTCCATCCACTGGGTGCGTGTATCCATCAGTCACCATGTCCCACAGATCAGCGTCATGGGCCAGAAAGAAACTCTCAATTCTATCTTTCCAGTAGTCAAAGTTCTCTCCATCAAAGACTGGAGGTTTGCCACTGAATCTGTCTCTTTCTTCATTGTTGTCATTGCTGATGTTTTGATTTGGTCCTGCCATTGTGTTTTTCTGACGCTGGATCTTATACTGACACGGTTAAGTGTTATAAGCTCAGAACCAGGTGCTCTGATACCAATTGAAGATGTGAAAAACACAAGAAGGGGGGTTGAATTGTAAAACTTAAAACAAATGCTTAGACAACACAATATTTTTATCCTGGTTCGTTTGATCTCAAACTACTCAAGTCCACCCGTCAAGGTGATTTCGCCTCTCTCCAACGAGGTCTTAATCCACTATATTCAAAGGATTACAACAGCTACTTTAACAATTGTTAAAGCCTTCTTGATTATAACCACAAACCGGTTTATCTCAAGGAAATCTTTTACAAATAATTTGAACAATGATGTGTTAACGTTTTCTAATAAAACAATATATCACAATTGTGATAATTACACAATTTAAGCTTGGAATAAACTGAATTTGCTAAAGCGTTTGAGTAAGTGTGGTTTTGAAGGCTTGGCAAATTATGTGAGTGCATGCGTGCGTCTTTTCTCAAGAAGACTTGTTTAAATAGGCAAGGCAGAGATACGTTGTCCATAAAGCCATTTTAATGATAATAACGCACTTTCCTTTTTGAGAAGATTTTGTCTGATGAGAGTCGTTAGCATTTAATTCTGTCTTGAATACTTAATAACGCTTCAGAGTCTTCTTTGCTTATGGTGACGCTTCAGAGTGTTCTTTGCTTTAACTTATGATAACGCTTCAGAGTGCTGATGACTTGGTAAATATCTTTGATCAGAGTCAGAGTGTATATGTTTATGCGCAAATTCTGGTCATCAAGCTTCAGCGTATAACACATGTTACTGATCTTCTGATGCTTCTGATGCTAATGCTGATTCCATCAGAACTTCTGTATATACAAAACATAATTTTAAGAAGCATATTTGTCTTATATATAAATCTTACAATTTATTTATTCTTTGTATTTTGTTAACATCAAAACTCTAATTAAGGGTTGCAGAATCAAACTATGTTCTAACACTGATAAGTTTTCACAATAAAAAACTCAAGGAGAGGGACAACAAGAAAAAGCTCAGCCTAGAAATAAGGAACGTGAGAGACAAAAATTCACAAAAAAACACTTTAACTTACCTCTTCCAAACCTCAAATCACCATTGCCTAAACTATTTCCTTGCCATCTCTCGCCGCAACTGGATAGTCCCTCCGTCCGCACGACTACCCATCACAACAACTACCAATCTCCTTCCTCTTCATCGTAGCACACAACCACCATCACCTTCCGCTCCATCGCCAACGCCATTTGCACCAATCTCGGTCTGAAAGGCATGGACAAATTGATCTCCCTCCCTCTTCAATCCATCCTTTTATCCATGTGCCCCAGCTTCGCGAATATCACGATTCGGATCCATCATCATTTTTTTCCTCTACGCCACGATCCATCGCCTGCAAATCAGGAACAATTTTCTTGTTACTAATACTCAATAAAAAACTTAGAGAAGGCAAACCCAGAAACCCCGTCGTCCATACGGGAAGGAACGATTGGACATTGAGTTGAAGTTCGTCGGAGCGTATAGACCTTGCTGCAAAAGAGAGCTCTGGAAGGTTCAGTACACTCTCAGCCGTATCCATAACAATGCAATAAATCTGTTGACACTGAATGAGAAGAATCCTCGCCGGATCTTTGAAGGTGAATCACTTTTGAGGGGAATGTTTTGATACGGATTCCTTAGCGAAACTCAGAGAAGACTCAATTGAGAGAGGGAAGGAGAAGTTCGGTTTTGTTGTTTTGGTATTTAGAAAGAAAAACAGAGAAGGTTGCGTTGAAAGGTTTGGGGCGTGTGAGAGAGGTTGATTTGATAAGTCAATGTGCAATTAAGAGGAATTATAAGAAATCGAGTTTAAGCGTGACCTATTCCCTTCCCAAGATAGAAGCATACGACGCTACTTTTACTTTAGGGTTCCAAAGACTTTTTCTTTGTCCACTTCCCCAAACCGGGTCAGCCCAATTGGGCCTTTTGGCCCAATCCCATTACAGTCATCACCTTATTTATTAATAAAATTTTAGTAATAATAGATAGAAAACATAGCTTAGTTGGCGAAGCATACCATTGATAACCCAATGAGACCCGATTTCAACTCTTTGCTGGGCCATTTTTTCTGTTTTTCTTGATTCTTTTAGTCTTATTTCCCACTTTTATTAAATATACTTGATAATAAAATATTAACTTAGTTTATTTTATATAATTATTTCATGCTATTATAATTTAGTCTTATTACTTAATTTTTGTTATTTTATTTAATTATTCCAAAATACATGTTTTATCAAATTAGTCTTTATTTAATTTTTGCTATTTATTCAATTATTCAAAAACTTATTATAAATTATCTTTCATTTAATTCTTGTTTATTTAAATATATGCTAATAAGTTATCTTTTATTTAATTTTTGTTTATTCAAATACATGCTTATAAAGTAATCTCTTATTGAATTTTTGTTATTATTCAATTGTCGCTCTAATTAACGTTATTCTTGATCGTTTATATCTTTCGTCCATCTCAAATCCAAGAGAAATGTTTTAACTTTGTTGACTTCATGTCATCAAATATGTGTAATGCGGTTGTGCGAATACCTTCATTCATCTTTGTTTCACTATTTTGTTAACCTTAAGTTAATTTTCCTAAAAATTCAATTTTAAAACTCACACCCCTATTAAGTCAAAACTTCGACACTAGGTCGCCGTACCTTCAAAATCTCCTCCATACCCATTTTTTAACCAAACAAATCATTTTAACCAAACAAACAATTTCAACCAAAACATATATTTCAAAAGGTTCATGCGGAGTACCACAGATGCATTGGATGCTAATACCTTCATATTTCATAACCAACCCATGAACCCTCGATCTCTTTCAAAAAACGCATTGTATTTTCATTACTTTTAAGTATTACTGTACATTGCATATTTAAGGCTTTTATTTCGCTCTTTTCCCCTTTCCTTAGAAATAATAAAGCTCGGTGGCAGCTCTTGCTTTTTATGAGTCGAGTTAATTAATAGCTCGATCTCTGACTTACCCCTCTATATTTTTTTATCTCTACAATGATCAACATGAGAATTAAAGTGAAAATCCTCCTCTTCAACTTTGATTCAAAGATTACAGCAAATGATGCACCATTGAGAGATATAATGATTAGGTTTTGAAGCTCCAAAATGTCAAATTTCTAGCATAAGAGGCTCATGCACGCGCGCCATGCCTGGACTTTTATCAAACAACTTTTGGTCACATGTTGATAACCACTTTTCTTATTGAAACACGCATCATTTGGATATGTGATCAACATAAGAAATAAAATTTTGAGTCTCCCCTTCAACTTTGATTCAAACTTTGTTGCATTTGGTGCATCATCGAGTGAGATATCATGTTTTGGTTTCAAGGGCTCAAGTTGTTAAGTTTGGATAGCATGACCAATTAGCTTGCGCGTGCGAGAAGTTCAACTTTGTCTGGCCAGTTCAAATCTCATTACTTTTGTGCCAATTTTTCAATGCTTTGAAAGCATCATTCCAATTTTTATCAAGATCAATATTGAAGCCTATCATCTCATCTTTCCAAAGATACGAGGTTTGTGAAAAACGCATGAGAGATGATGGAGATATTAGCTTCAGGCTGAGGTGATTTTTATGGCATGGAGTTGACATCTAGTCTGGCCAAGAAATTGAGAATTTTGCTATAACATGCCTTGCACATTCAGTCTACATGCCCTGGTCATTTACGTGCCTCATTTCTTTCCCAATTAAGCCCAAACAAACCACAAAATTCATACAAGCATGAGGTATTCGTGACTTACTAAAAATGGTAATTTTATTTCCACTCTCTTTCACCCCATGTGCAAGCATCCAACTCATACATCACACACATTTCTTTACTCTTTTCACTCTCTTTTTCTCCTCAAAATGACTCCAAGTGCTCAGCTCATTGACACAAAACACAAGGCATTATGCTCACGGTCTCATTTTTCAGTTTTGACAATATAGCCCTCCAACGGATCCTTTAGCTTAAAGACTTATTTTCCCTCACTTTAAACTCCCTATATAATCACATTCATTCATTCATTGCAATACACACACGAGCTCAACCTCCTCTCAAAATCAGTTGTCATATTTCTCACTCTTGAAGAAATTTTCTTCGATTCTCTCGATCTCTTTGCTCTAGATCTCAACTCTTGCTCATTTCTACTTATTTGGAGTTAAAGAAAGAAGATAAATTGGGTTTCTTACTCTTGAAATCAGAGGCCTAGTGAATTTATTTTTCACTTTGAGGTAAGCTTCTTTGAACTTCAATCTCGAATACTAGCTTGAATCAATGCATTAAATCTTGTTCATATGCACATAGCTAGCCAAACATTAGGTTTAATGTATATGGTTGTGCATCCTGAAGCTTGAATCGTGTTTTTGAGTTGTTTGGATCTTGTGAAATTTCTTGTTCAGTGACTTTCGCGCCCACTTTTCTCTCTGATCTTGCTTTGTTTTAGAAATCTAATGATTGTATGATGATCCTTGTTATTTTCTGAGCAATTTTAATGTTTGGATCATAGCATTTGGTTGCGTATTGAAAGAGAAATCTAGATCTGAATCATGCTTGATAGATCAGGAATTTAAACTTGTTATAATTTCATTCATACAGTGGTTTTTATGCTCAATTTTCTTTATGATCCATGCTTTATTTGAGAAAATCATTGATGCTATCATGTTCTACACATTTTGATCTTCAATTTTGATTCAAGTTTCACCTTATTTCATTGAGAATCAAGAGAGTTATTGTGCTCTGAACATTGCATGTTAAAACTGAAAAACACATTAGGGTTTGATAGAGGTCAGAGACGGTGAGGTGGCTCTCTCTGATTGAACATGTTTGATTTCTTTTTGTAGTGCTTTTTGATTGCATCAGGTGTAATAGATTTAAAACTATTTTGAATATTATTTCATTTTGAATACAAAGACTCGCATGAGATGCTACCATTCTCTCTCCACGGATATCGTACCATAGCTCACACATCAACCGGGGCAACACCCTACTCTCTGGTATATGGCATGGAGGATGCCTTGCCTATTGAGGTCCAGATTCCCTCTCTGAGAATAATGAAGGATGCAGGGCTGAACAAAGACGATTGGATCTAGACTCGACTTGATCAACTAAACTTAATTAATGAGAAAAGGCTTACTGCTGTCTGTCATGGTCAAATGTATCAAAAACGTATGATCAAGGCTTTCAACAAAAAGGTCAGATGCCAAGTGTATCAAGTTGGAGATCTGGTGATCAAACGCATCATACTACCACAAGGTGATCCCAGGGGCAAATGGACTCCTACATACGAAGGATCATTTGTAATCAAAAACATATTCTCTGGTGGAGCAATGATCTTAACCACCATGGATGGCAACGACCTGCCACACCCTGCGAATGCAGAGATAGTCAAAAGATACTACACATAAGAGACCCGCTAGGTTGACACACCTAGGAAAAACAAGGGCATCCCGGGGAACCAAAGAGGTTCGGGCAAAAATTAGGGATAAAACAAAAAAAATTGTACACCCGGCAAGTTGAAAACCCGAAAGGGCAACTTGGGCAAAGAAGGGTTTCCCGGTGGACTGAAAACCCGAAAGGGTGGTACAAGAAAAGTTAGGGAATTAAAGCGTATGACTATGTCCCGTTGGATCACTTTAAGGACAACCTTTGGCTTCAACTGAAAAACTCAGAGGTTCTGATCAATTCAATCATCTTCAGACGAGGCAACAAATAGACAAGATGCTCAGAAACATGAAGGCTATAGTAGAATGGGAACCCCATGGTATTATTGCACATAGCTATCTTTTCTTTGTATCAAAAATTTCATTTTTTATGACGGCATTCTCTTACTAGAATGTTTGTCTCATTGTACAAAAATACTTACTCAAAGCCAATACAAAGATATCCATTTTAAAGTGCATAACTATATGTTTTTCTTTACTTTTGTGTTTTGTTTACAAAAACGTCCAATGATTTATTGTTGAACATATGCATTTGAGTATAATTACTGTTTACGAATAAACAAAATAGAAAGACAGTCACTTATGGCTTTAAGAGGTGGGGAAATCTCTCTATGCTATTTCCATAAATCCCCCGCAGTGTGCAGTTTAGTCCCCTACGGAACAAAACTTCTAGTTTATCAATCCCCGGTAGAAGTCGCCGAATTTCTCAGGATTCCTCAATAGGATTTTTACAAACAGTACACGGCATTTCCCTTACAACGAGAGTTTATTTCTCTAAGTGGAAATTCATCAACACTTCAACTTCACAGCATGAAGACTTACATATCCTCAGCAGTGGCCGGGGATTTATTCTCCCCAATACAACAGCAGTGCAGCAAACTATCTCACATATGCATACATCGCATCCATATATCATAAACATTGATAACACGGATGCATCATACCATGCATTTCATACAACATGATTTTGCATTTTAGCTAACACTTTACCCTTTTAAGGATAAGGTTAACAACTACCGTTAACAATGTTCAAAACTTCTAGATACAGTTCAGATACGCTCCAGATACAGATGCCATCCTGATACTCATTCGGATTCAGCTTCTAGATACAGTTCAGATACACTCCAGATACGGATGTCATCCTGATACTCATTCAGATTCAGTTTCTAGATACAGTTCAGATACGCTCCAGATACGGATGCCATCATGATACTCATTCAGATTCAGCTTCTAGATACAGTTCAGATACGCTCCAGATACGGATGCCATCCTGATACTCATTCATATTCAGCTTCTAGATACAGTTCAGATACACTCTAGATACAAATGTCATCCTGATACTCATTCAGATTCAGCTTCTAGATACAGTTCAGGTACGCTCTAGATACGGATGCCATCCTGATACTCATTCAGATCCAACTTCTAGATACAGTTCAGATACGCTCCAAATACGGATGCCATCCTGATACTCATTCAGATTCAAATTCTAGATACAATTCAGATACGTTCCAGATACGGATGTTATCCTGATACTCATTCAGATTTAACTTTCAGATATAGTTCAGATACGTTCCAGATGCAGATGCTATCCTGATACTCATTCAGATTCAGCTTTCAGATACAGTTCAGATACGTTCCAGATACGGATGCCATTCTGATACTCATTCAGTTTCAGCTTTCAGATACGAGTCACATACAATCCGCTTATGGATATTATTCTGGCCCATCTCCAACAATTTTCCATCATCTCTCCAAATGAAATATTTAAGCCCATTCCCTACACCATCAACCACCACATCATCGAGTGAAAATTTCTGGGAACTCTAGTGTTCAATCATCTTCCACCTTCAAGTCACGAATGGCGGATCCGCCAATCTAACTCTTCAGGTTTAAGAAGATTGAACAGGGGCATCTGTTCTACCCCAAAATTTTCCCTCTCATTTCTCAAGGGATCATCCTGGACCCTCAGGTTTGCTTCCATCCAATTTCAAGCCTTGAATTACAAATTTTCCAAGAAAGTCATCCCCAAGGGCAAAATGGTCATTTGCATACTAAAAAGTCAAACTTTGACTTTTGGATCAAAATCAAGTTTCAAGAATCATATTTAATCAATATAAAAATGCATGCAATCAAACACACCTTGCACATATGTACACCTTAGGGTAATCTCACTTGTTGTCTATCAGAAAAATAGTCATGTCCCTCGAACATAAGCGTTTTAGCAAAGACCCTCGATAAAATATCGTAGTCCCTCGATGACCCTCGATGTTGCCTTTGGTAAACGATCTAGTCCCTAAACGACATTGTTAAAACATCCATAGGTTGCCTTCTATGACTATACAAACGTCCCACGCCCGTCCATTCACATCCAACGATGGGGCTTCTTACCAAAACAATGGTAAGATAGCAACATCTAAAGGAGGAAGAAAAGAACACTTAAGACCTTTTGAGTAGGTAGATTCGCTCCTAGTTGCTCGCTTGCTCACAACAAAAACATTCTATACACTAACACTCTCACTTTGAAACATTTTCAAAAGATAACACTTTGTATGCGTTCTTATAGAGACGAGAATCATTACAAAGACACCTTTTCAAAATCACTTTCAAAAAACACATCTCACAAACACCTTTTTGAAGTATCTTCGAAACAAACACTTTGTATGTGTTCTTATAGAAACGAGAATCATTACAAAGTTACATTTTCAAAATAATTTCAAAACCCACCCCACAAGCACATTCAAACAAAAGCAAGTGATCTAGCAAGCAACTAAGAGCCCATGGAAAACCATGGATGAAAAGGGTGTTAATACCTTCCCTTTTCATAATCTACCCCCCGAACTCAAGAAATAATCTCAAAGGTCTTTTCTGTGCTTTTTCATCTTTCCTTTTGGATAAAAGAAAAGTCGGTGGCGACTCTTGCTAACCGCAACATTTGCAATCAAACGCAAAACCTTCAAGTCAGTTCTCCCACCGTATCAAAATATTGTACTTTCTAAGTAACTAACCCAACGAAAACCCATATTTATTCAACAATGTACCTAATCTTCATAATATATTAGGATTCAATTAATTATAATCTCAGAACCCAGATTGTTTCTTAACACCAGAATATCCTCCTATAATACAAACTTCTTCTGACTTGGACAATAGCTTCTTACCCCAAGACTCACAATCATTCAATATTCTATCTCAGAAACATCTGATGATTACAGACCAAAATAAACTCCAAATAATGAACTCCCTCTTACAATTCTTTCTTGAGAGCTTCCTTATTCATTGCCTCCTAGCCCTTTAGAATCTTCCACATACTGGAGTAACAAATTGTTGTGATGATGTTCAAACATCTGGTTAAACATCAGTACCTTTGTCAATGAACATATCACTGATTTTGGTCCTGAAGTTATTCATCACTAAAAGTACTTCTCTCAATAAAGTAACTCATAAACGTACCTTGTTCTCATTCAAGGAGTAGATAAGACCCTTTGAAGACTTCATAGATAGTAGATTCACTTTGTTAAAGGACGCAAAAGAGAATTATATACACCTTTCTATCCACCAGGACCCTCATCTTGCATTGAACCAATCAAGACCATAAAATAGGTTATAGAGCTTTTGCAACTGTCTTATGTTGCATCTTTTGGTGTAACATCTTGACTTCTTCTTTCTTTGTACACCAAGTAAGAGAATAAACAATTAAATACTTGTGAAATTCACAAATAACAATAGTTCTTAAATCCTCATAGGAACCTCAAACATATCATTAGAGACAAAATATTCTTCCTTGATGACATATACCTTCAGACCTTGATCATACATTTGACTTATGTTTATCACAATAGTCATTAGTCCTTTAGTAAGAAGAAAAATCAATTACCAAAACTTAGAGAATCTATCCTGAATTCTTTAGCTATCCAACGTCCTTAAAACTTCCCTTTTAGCACCATCCATAAAGTAACACTGATTAGAATGAGACTTAAACAAATCACCAGAATCACTTTTACTATAATAGTGTCTGGAACAGATAGTGTCGAAATACCAATAATCTTAGTTGGATATCTAAGAAAGGTATGGGAGATAAGATAATTATCACCTTCACTGAGTATTAATCACTGCTTGGTTAAGCAATACTGAACTTAACCTTTGAGAAAGTAACCAAAACTATTAAGATCATCTTTTCACATAAGAGATTTCTTCAGTGCAAGTAAATATGTGTAGCATGAGTAAGGTGATATTCAGCATAATATTAAGGCATTAAGATTGACATCCTTGACTTAGCTTGTCTTTTGATAAAACAACCTTTTATCACTTTGAGTTTTCCATTTTTCCTATCATAGCTAGAAAACATAAACACTTCCAACAATCTTTCCACTTGAGGAACCTTCTTCAACATAATTGAACTATCCTTAAAGACTTGATCTTTGATATCAAGTTTTTATGATTGATAGAGTCACTTCACCTTACAAGTTATAGATGGTAGGCACTTATTTATTCTCTTAAGACATAAGATCAGAAATAAATCACCTTCTACTTCTTCATGGTTGATAACACTTTTTGTTCTAGATACACATATCTATAAATAAAACATCCAGCATATTATAAGAGAGTTCTTCAAAAACAGAAATCTTCATTAGAAATCCATCTTCCAAATATACCATAAAATAGAAAACCCACATAGTTTCTCCTTGAGTTAGGTAGGGAAATCTATTCCACAAGAAATCCAAGGCCTTCACACTCATGTCATTGAATGTTTGATATTAATTGGATTTGATTCCAGCTCCAATGTATCTTGAGCATCACAGATTTGTTAATGTTAGAACAAATGTTTTGAACATTTGGTCAAGACATATTTTCTATTCTTATCAATAGCTGATTGGATTATCTTTCAAGGAACACGGTAGCAATAAGAAACCTTTATTAGTAATCTGAAAATAAGCTCCTGAAAAGTTAAAAGAAAAAATAAATTGGTCTTGTCTTTCTGTAATGGCTTGTGACTTTCATGTCAAACCTCTAGAGTAGAGACTTAAGAATCTTCTTCTTGGCCAGCCTCCCATCTGAACACTTTTCTTCCAAACACACTTAGATGTGCCTATATGAGTGGACTTTAGAAATTTCCCAAGTATCTTGGGCCACAATGCAAGTGATGAACAATCTAGAAAAAAACACTTATCAATTCCATAGGCTGTGGTATTGAAAACTTCAAATTCATAGAGACCCAACACATGCTCTTTCCCTATGTCTTCTAAAATATCAAGATTCTTTCAACCTAATAAACTTCACAGTTCTACAATCAAAATATTACCATAATGGTATCACTCTAACTTTCTAAATGACACATAGTACCAAAAATATACCTCCCTGAAACTCACCAATAGACCATGATGCCTGCTTTGATACCAATTAAAATTCTGATACAGGAAACACATATAAACAAAATTGTCTTAATAGCATATAATATTGAGACAGATGTTACAACATCTGGTAGCAGACCAGATCAATTAAGCTATAAGTGATACAAAAATAAAAATTGCAGAATGATAAATAACACAATGAGTTATTAACCTAGTTTGGTGTAACTCACCTACTCTTGGGGCTACCAAGCCAGGAAGGAAGTCCACTATCAGCAGTACTAGTTCAAAGCTAAACTCCCCTGTTTATAACTTTCACCTAATTCCTACCCAATGCAACTTCTACCTAGGAACCTCCTAGATATGAGAAATCGTCATTTCACTTCCAATCCCACAGTGATATCTAATAGTCTCAATCCCAGTGATTGTAACAATTGCAATCTAATTTAGAAGATTACACTTCAAATACAAAAACTCAAAATCTTTCTTAAAAGCTTCGAGTGAGAACAATAACTTGACTAACAGTCAAGTAACAATCAGTCGACCACATAGTATCCAAAGATACATGGGTGACTTACAAACTACACAAGATATTCTCAAAACTTAAGACTTATGCTTTCCCTAATTTTTATAATTGTTGAAAACTTAAATTACATTAGGTTAGGATTCCCTATTAAATACAACTATGCAGTCCATGGGCTTCAATATTATGAATCCAGAAGTTTCTTGATTCATAAGCTGAGTGATGCACCAACTGTGTAACAGATCTCCTTAAATCTTGGAACAACAATTACAAAGTTTTCTAAATTGTCTAAAGGCCCAATTAGTAACCAATGCACATCTAATGATATAAAACATGTTCCAGATTAAATCTTCTTAACCTGCGAAATAAACTGAGATATATCCAAAAGAAATATCACAAAATCAAATCAAATCTGTCAAGATTTAAAACAACAACCCCTGCTGTACAAGACCAAGATGTCATGACATCTGCTTTGACATATGGCTGAAAAACTCATAATAGCAAAACTGTTATGACAGTTGACAAGAATGTTGTACCATCTTGATCAACACCATTAGAACCATGTTTTAACAAAATTATCCCAACACCAAAACCATGAAACTAACACTATATTCATTAAATATATTTAATGAATTTGAATGGAATGCCAAGCTCTTGAAGTTGTTAGCGTTAAGCCTCAAGCTAAAAAGAAACTATGTTTAAAATTTAATTAGTGTCTATGATTTTTATTTTTTCTATTTCCTTACCGATAATGAGCATTCATGTGAATGTATTGATTATTAAAAGTGTTTTAAAAACATTTGTTAGGAGTGCCCCTTGCTATGAGAAAGTTAACCATTGCTATGTATCAACCTTTGATCAACAAGATGCTGGTTAGATTGAACCATTGGAGCACTAGACTTTTGTCCTATTCAGGTAGAATACAACTGATAAGAAGTGTTCTTTTTGCAATAGAAAATTATTGGATGAAAATTTTCCCTCTTCCAAAGAAAATCATACACCATATTGAAGCCCCGTGTAGAGTTTCCATATGGACAGGTAAGATGTTTCGTCTAAGAAAGCCCTCATTGTTGGGAAATTCAACAACAATTAACAGTAACAACTCTAATAGAGCAATACACATCGGATATAATTTCCCCAACTTGTTGAATCTATGAGGAGCAACAACAAATAATGCAGCAACTAAAAATCAACAACACAAAGAGACACCAAGATTTTTAACGTGGAAAAAACCTTTTCAAAGTGAGAAGTAAAACAACCACGGGCACAAGCCAGTAAACAAGCTTCACTATGATTAATGTATGGGTACAAGAGAGTCTTAAATGTAGCACAAATCATGCTCAACAATCAGCCAAAACAACAAGGCAATAAAACATGAAATAGAGAACAAAGAAGAACCAGAAAACTCCAAAGGGCTGCTACTGTGCATGGCCAATATCTCCCACCTCAGAACTCTGATCGCCGATCACACCGTTCAGATTGAAGAACCGGATGTCAGGAACCTGCAGTTCAAATTTCGGCCAAATCAGACGGTGAACGAAGGAGATATCGCGATTCTAGTGCAGCTGCTATGTGTGTGTGCGAAAATCTGTTTCTCTTCTCTTCTCTCACTTTTCTCTTGCCTAAATCAGACCTCTCACACCTACCCTAATTGACCCCTCTCCACTTAGATAAGTGAGACACATGGGCTTGCACATATTGGGCCTTTCTCCACATAGGATGGGAGCCCAAAACCCAACATATCTCCCCCTCACAGTTATATGGAGGTGACCGCCAAACCAGCGATCTCACAACAAGTTTCAAACTTGCTTCTCAGTAATGCCTTGGTCATCATATCAGCACCATTATCATCTGTATGAACCTTGGCCAATTCCAACAACCCAGCATCCAAAGCATCACGTATCCAATGATACCTAACATCAATGTGCTTGGACCTAGAATGAAAAGTTGAATTCTTACCAAGATGAATTGCACCTTGACTATCACAAAATAGCAAGTATTTGTCCTGCACAAAACCAAGCTCCTGCAAGAATTTCTTCAACCAGCTCAACTCCTTGCATGCTTCTGTAATGGCAATAAACTTTGCCTCAGTAGTGGACAATGCAACATATCTCTGCAATCTGGATTGCCATGCCACAGCTCCCCCTACAAACTTAATCAATTAGCCTGAAGTAGACTTTCTAGAATCAATGTCTCCAGCCATATCAGAATCAGTATAGCCCACAAGAGTAGGTATATCACCTCCAAAACAAAGCCTCAAACTGGTAGTACCATGAAGATACCTCAAAATCCATTTCACAACATTCCAATGCTCTCTATCTGGATTAGACAGAAATCTACTGACTGTACCAACAGCATGTGCAATATCAGGTCTTGTACACACCATTGCATACATCAAACTCCCCACAGCATATGCATAAGGAACCCGTTGCATATCTAATTTTTCAGCTTCATTGGAAGGACTCTGATTAACACTCAATTTAAAATGAGCAGCAAGAGGAGTACTTACAGCCTTAGCATTTTCCATCTGGAACCTCTGAAGCACCCTTTTAACATAGTGCTCCTGTGACAGCCAAAGTTTCTTCTTGTTCCTGTCACGCATGATTCTTATACCAAGAATCTGATTAGCAGCTCCCATTTCTTTCATGGCAAATGACTCGCCCAATTGCTTCTTCAACCTGTTAATCATGGAAATATTTTTCCCAACAATAAGCATGTCATCAACATACAATAACAGGATAATGAAATTATCATCAACAAACTTTTTAACAAAAACACAGTGATCAGAAGTAGTCTTCTTGTAGCCTTGCTCACACATAACAGACTCAAACTTCTTGTACCACTGACGCGGGATTGCTTCAAGCCATATAGGCTCTTTCTCAATCTGCACACATAGTCTTCCTTGCCTTTAACAAAAAAACCATCAGGTTGCTTCATGTAAATCTCTTCCTCTAAATCACCATGAAGGAAAGCAGTTTTTACATCCATTTGCTCTACCTCTAGATCAAGAGTAGCAGCCAAACCCAACACGGTTCTTATGGATGACATCTTCACCATAGGAGAAAAACTCTCATTGAAATCAACACCCTTTCTTTGTCTAAAACCTTTCACCACCAATCTGGCTTTATATCTTGGAGATGTAGAATTGCTTTCTTGCTTTACCCTGTAAATCCACCTATTTTCCAAAGCCTTCTTGCCCTTAGGCAATTTCACCAAATCAAAAGTGTGATTATCATGCAAAGACTTCATTTCATCTTGCATAGCATCCAGCCACTTCTTCTTTTCATCACTCTCCATGGCCTCATTAAAACACTCAGGTTCTCCTTCATCTGTCAAGGTAACATAGTCATCAGAAGGATACCTGGTAGATGACTTCCTCTGCCTATTAGACCTCCAAAGTTGAACTTGAGGTGGTTCGGGAGCATCACCAAGATCTTCATCTTGTGACATCTAATGTTCCTCTTTAGCATCATCAACACGAATATCTACATCATCTCCAAGCTGCTGGTCACCAACATCATCATGTTGCTCATCATTCTGAACATTATTTTCAGCAGTATCCAGATCATGTACAGGCCTCCGAACTGGATCAACATCAGACAAACTTTATCAATCTCTGGTGTAGTCTTCTCCATCTTATCAATGTCTTCAATGGTTTGGTCTTCCATGAACTTCACATCACAACTTCTAACAGCTTTCTTCCCAACTGGATCATATAGCTTGTAGCCAAATTCATCCTGACCATACCCGATAAAAATACACTGCCTTGTCTTCGCATCCAAGTTGGATCTCTCATCCTTTGGAACATGAACATATGCTTTGCAACCGAAGACACGCAAATGATCATATTTGACATTCTTGCCAAACCAAATTTTGTCTGGCACCTCTGCATTCAAAGCAACCGCAGGACTCAGATTAATAACATGCACTGCCGTGTACAATGCTTCACCCCATAAATGTTTAGGCAACTTTACTTCAGAAAGCATACACCTAACTCTTTCAATCAAAGTCATATTCATCCTCTCCGCTAAACCATTCAGCTGAGGAGTTTTAGGAGGAGTCTTTTCATGTCTGATACCGTGCTGCTTGCAATAAACATCAAATGGTCCACAATACTCACCACCATTGTCAGTACGAATGCATTTCAGCTTCTTGCCTGACTGTCTCTCCACCATAACATGGAACTCTTTGAATTTCTCCAGAACTTGGTCTTTTGTCTTCAAAGCATAAACCCAAAGCTTCCTGGAACAATCATCAATAAAGGTAACAAAATAAAGTGCACCACTAAATGATTTTACCTTCAACGGGCCACAAACATCAGAATGCACCAATTCAAGCAACTCTGACTTCCTTGAGGGAGGATGCTTCTTGAAGGATACTCTAGTCGGCTTACCAGCCATGCAATGAGAATATTTCTCCAACTCTGCACTCTTCAATCCCGGAAGCACATCCTTTTTATCTAAACAATTCAGCCCCTTTTCACTGATATGACTAAGCATGCGTTGCCACAAAGAAGCCTCCATATCCATGACATTCACACTGTCTTTAGCAATCAATGCTTTAGCCCAATACAGTTTATTATCTTTCTCCCCTCTAGCCACAACCAAGTTACCTCTGGTGAGTTTCCATTTTCCAGAACCAAAGTGATTATTGTAACCACCTTCATCAAGCATATGCACAGAAATCAAATTGAAGAGAACATCTGGAGCATGTTTGACTCCTCTCAGCAACAACTGCACTCCCATGTTGGTCTGCAAACAAATATCACCAATACCAACTACCTTGGACACACCATCATTACCCATCTTCAACACTCCAAAGTCACCAGCAGTGTAAGATGTGAAGAACTCCTTCCTTGGTGTAACATGCAGTGTAGCAGCACTATCAACAGCCCACATGCTCTCATCTGATACAAGATTGACTGGATCATGGTCACGGAGAATAATTAGATCATCA
This sequence comes from Vicia faba, assembly GCA_948472305.1. Taxonomy (NCBI): domain Eukaryota; kingdom Viridiplantae; phylum Streptophyta; class Magnoliopsida; order Fabales; family Fabaceae; genus Vicia; species Vicia faba. Next base: position 403,048,893 of record OX451737.1, on the reverse strand, counting down.
CAAGTAGCAGTAGTAACACGGTCATCGTCATCATGATTCTTATCTCTCTGCTTACTATTATTGTTTTTGTTCTCCCTTTTCCATATGAAACAATTTTTCTGTATGAGCCTCATTTTGTGACAATGATTGCACTCAACATTCTTGCATCTGGACTTGGACTTACTTCTGTTGTTGTCTCTACTCACACTCCTGCTATTCTGTCGGTTCCCTTTCGGTTCCTTTATCTGACTCCTGCCTCTGTTCTCAGTGACAAGTACCTCAGAATGAGATGAAGTACCCTGTGCCTTCCTTCTCATCTCCTCATTCAGAATACTTCCCTTTACACTTTGCAAAGAGACAACACCATCAGAAGCTGAGTTTGTAATTGAAACCCGAAAAGTTTTCCAAGAATCTGGTAGAGTATTCAGTAGCCATAGTCCCAAAATTTCATCATCAAATTTTATACCCATACCTGACAATTGATCTAGGAGCCCTTGAAAATCATTCAAGTGATCAGAAATAGAAGTTCCCTCATTGTACCTCAAATTCATCAAGGAATTCAACAAATACAACTTATTATTCCCTGATTTAGAAGCATACAAAGATTCAATCTTCTTCCACAAGGATTTGGCATGATCCTCTTTAGCAATGTGATTATAAACATTGTCTTCTACAAATTACCGAATAAAACCACAAACCTGCTGATGTTCAAAATTCCACTCTTCATCAGTTTTGGATTCCGGCTTCTCACTAGCAAACACAGAAAGATGCATATTTTTCACAAATAACAGATCCTTCATTTTTCCCTTCCACAAATGATAATTAGTGCCATTCATAGAAATCATTCTATTTGTATTTGCCTCCATCATTCAAACAAGTCAGACAGCCCCTTAACCAAAGAGCTCTGATGCCACTCTGTTGGGAAATTCAACAATAATTAACAGTAAAAACTCTAATAGAACAATACACAACGAATATAATTTCCCCAACTTGTTGAATCTGTGAGGAGCAACAACAAATAATGCAGCAACTAAAAATCAACAACACAAAGAGACACCAAGATTTTTAACGTGGAAAAAACCTTCTCAAAGTGAGAAGTAAAACAACCACGGGCACAAGCCAGTAAACAAGCTCCACTATGATCAATGTATGGGTACAAGAGAGTCTCAAATGCAGCACAAATCGTGCTCAACAATCAGCCAAAACAACAAGGCAACAAAACATGGAATAGAGAACAAAGAAGAACCAGAAAACTCCAAAGGGCTGCTACTGTGCATGGCCATATCTCCCACCTCAGACCTCTGATCGCCGATCACACCGTTCAGATTGAAGAACCGGATGTCAGGAACCTGCAGTTCAAATTTCGGCCAAATCGGACGGTGAACGAAGGAGATATCGCGATTCTAGTGCAACTGCTATGTGTATGTGCGAAAATCTGTTTCTCTTCTCTTCTCTCACTTTTCTCTTGCCTCTCTTGCCTAAATCAGACCTCTCACACCTACCCTAATTGACCCCTCTCCACTTAGATAAGTGAGACACATGGGCTTGCACATATTGGACCTTCACATAGGATGGGAGCCTAAAATCCAACACTCATTTCATGGGATCAATTATGCGATCATGTTTCTGCAGGAGGTAGGAATTTGATCAAACTAGTTGCTTGGAACAAAGCAACTATTGGGAAGTTGTTGTAGAATGTTTGTGCTAAAGAGGATAAGTTATAGATTCGTTGGATTCACATGTTTCAACCTTTGAACCTCCAACTCACAGTTCTTGGATCATTAAAGCAATGTTTAAACATAGTGCCTCAATGAGACAAAAGGGTACCTGAAATGATTTCCTCAATACTGGAAAATACATTACACATAAAGTTTATAAGGAGCTTCAGGGCACTAAACCCAAAGTGAAATGGAGAAAACTTTTCTTTGGAAATAGTGCTAGACCGCGAGCCTCTTTTATCTTGTGGATGGCCTACAAAGAAAGGCTCGTGACTAAAGACTGACTTATGCGTTTTGGGACTATGACTGATTAAAATTGTATCTAGCATGGCGCGCCTGAAAGTTGAAATAATTTATTTTTCAATTATGTTGAAAATGGTAAAATCTGGATGCAGATGCTTAATTGGATGAAAATTGCTCATACACCTCAGAAGTGGAAAGCTGAGTTGAAATGGATATGTAACTACATTAAAAATAATAATTGTCAAAGCCGGTTGTTAAAGATTGTGGTTGTTGAAGGTGACTTAAAAAGCAACGCACACGGTAACCACAGGCGTGAATGGGATCCATAACCGTTCTCCTGGTTACTCAAGTAGCTTCTTACTTAGAACAACAACTCAACAAACGCTACAACCTTTTCCGCCTATGGGACCACCCACAAAAATCACACTTCCTAACTCAACACGGCGCCTCCATTCGCGCGGTGGTCGGACGCTCGACCGGCGGCGCCGATTCTGAACTCATTGACGCACTTCCGAATCTGGAAATCATTTCGAGCTCCAGCGTTGGTGTTGATAAGATAGATCTTGTCAAGTGCAAGGAGAAAGGGATTCGCGTTACGAATACGCCAGATGTTTTGACTGATGAGGTTGCTGATTTGACTATTGGTTTGATTCTTGCGCTTCTTAGAAGGATTTGCGAGTGTGATCGGTATGTTAGAAGTGGAAATTGGAAGCGTGGTGGCTACGAGCTCGCTACTAAGGTAAACCCTAATAACCAACCAAATGTAGCAGTTAGTATCCCCCCACTATTTTCCAAAAACAAGTTGATTATTTTTTTTCATCTGGATTTTTATTTTTTTTCAGTTCTCTGGGAAAACTGTCGGCATTATTGGGCTGGGAAGGATCGGCACAGCAATTGCCAAGAGAGCTGAAGGTTTCAATTGTTCAATATGCTACTATTCTAGAACTCAAAAGCAGGAATCAAAATACAAGTACTATCCAAGTGTTGTTGAGCTAGCATCCAACTGCGACTTACTCATTGTTTCCTGCCCTCTTACAGAGCAAACCCATCATATCATCAACCGGGAGGTCATTAGTGCACTTGGTCCGAAGGGTTTCCTGATTAACATCGGTCGAGGTAAGCATGTTGATGAGCCAGAGCTGATCTCTGCGTTGCTTGAAGGTCGTTTGGGTGGAGCTGGACTCGATGTGTATGAAAATGAGCCTCATGTTCCTCAAGAGCTACTTGGGCTACAAAATGTCGTCTTGTTGCCTCATGTTGGAAGCGCCACAGTTGAAACCCGAACTGTCATGGCTGACCTTGTTCTTGGAAACCTAGAGGCTCATTTCCTTGGAAAGCCACTGTTAACTCCCTTGATTTAATCTACAGGCCCGCCCCTGTTTAACTCTGGACGTAACATTCATTGCTCTTTGATCTAGAAAATTTGATGGAATGGCCTCCATTCAGTTACATCATCGGTTAATGAATTTTGTGAGAGCTTCAGATATCATCAATATTGATATGCTTCAACAATTTTTGCAAAGTCAGTCCAACTTAACTGTGTGACATCTTAATCTGATTATAATGAGATTTTGCTGAACTTTTGCAATAAAATTACTTGGCGGAATAGCTTATCTTATTACGTTGGCATCAAATTTTATTGCTCAACTAGTAAAATGGTCTCTATGGGACGGATTTATTAGATTTTAAAATATTGAATCACAAATGATTTTAGATGGATAATGGGTTGCTGAGATTAGACTCCCTAAGAACCGTACCAGGCTTTGGCTTGGTACCTTTGATACAGCAGAAGAAGCTGCTTTGGCTTATGACAAAGCTGCTTATAAGCTTCGTGGTGACTTGGCTAGGCTTAATTTCCCAAATCTCAAACACCATGGTTCATGTATTGGCGTTGGTGGTGAGTTTGGTGAGTATAAGCCTCTTCCTTCTTCTGTAGACGCTAAACTATATAGAAGTACTAGCACTGTCCTGAGGATTATATGATTTTAAAAATATATAGAATTAAGTAAAGATTCATTGAATGTCACTTAAAATTTATATAATGTAATATTTATATATAAAACTATCCTACTGGCCATAGTATCGAACCATATAGAACATGTTACCTCATTTGACTATTTAGATGGATAATGTGAGATTGTTCCCTCAAATTTTAGGATAAACGACTTTCCACATTTGGTGTTGTCTTTTTCTTGTAGGCATGTTCCATTGATTTTGTCCACATGTGCACAGCTCCCTTAACTAGTAGTTCCACTATTCTCATTATTTTAGGTTAGCGATGCTACAAATATAGAATGTGGCCATGAAATCTATCTGGTCTTATTTTGTTTTTGACTAAGTCTAAAGTTTTGAAAACTATGCTAAATTTCAATAGAGTTAAGAAAGAATAGGTTGGTTTGCGTTCGATTGTGTTTGTATAAATATAACTCTGGGCTTGTTAAGGACCATTGATTATCTCTAAAATCACTTGCTGATAATTTCAACTGACATTTTATTATTTTTAAGTATAAATATTTATTAAAAAATTTAATTTATAAGCTTAAATGCAATTTTATTTTCCTTATTTTAATTTCTATAATATTTTAATCTCTCTTTAAAAAAAAAACCAACTTTTTAGTCACTCTATTCAAAATTTTATAATTTTTATATGGTTCCTCTTCACATTTGAGTAGTTGGCATGATGTGGCGTTGATTTAACAATGCTATGTGGTGCTACATTATATAATTTTGTCAAGTTATATATTTAAAAATATAAAAATTAATTTTATAATATTATTTAATTTAATAATTTTTTTTTAATTTTCTTATTTTTTAAAGAACAATTAAATTATTTTTAAATATTATTTTTTATTGAAATTTTTAAAAAATTATTTTATTTTTAAATATAATAATATTTATTATAATTAAATAATATTATAAAATTAATTTTTATTTTCTAAATATATAACATAATAAAATTATATGATGCAGCGTCACGTAACATTACCAAATCAATGCCATGTTATACTAACTAGTCAAATATGAAGAGGAACCATAAAAAAATCATAAATTTTTTTGAATAGAGACACTAAAAAAATGATTTTTTTAAAAAAGAGATTAAAATTTAAAATTTAAAATAAAGAGACTAAAATTACATTTAATTTACTTATTTTAAAAGTCAAACATATGATTAATCATGATGTGAGCAATTATGTAAAATTTATAATGTATGAATATTAAACTTTTACTATAAATATCTTTAAAATATATGATTATTAAATGTTGGTCGATTAAATAAAATAGAAGTGTCGAGAACAAAACTTTTACTATAGATATCTTAAAAATGTACGTGTTATCTCTTAAATTCGACACCCACAATAAATTGGTCTTATGGATTAAAAATAGATTGAATAAATCTAAGTTGGAAATACTTTGACAGATTGGAAAATATTTAGAGAAATTTCTGAGTTAAAGTTAATCTCCGTCCAGAAGGTTCTTGCGGCCTTCGACTGAAAGGGTTCCAGGGCCTTCGACTGAAAGGAAACCTCGTATCAACAACATGTGATTTTGAATCTGAAGAAAGGAGGGAAACGCAGTTCGCTTGACAGTTGAGGAAAGTAACGTAGCATGAAGATAGAGGTCGAAGCATATGCAGAAGACACTTGTCCTCATCCTAGAGCAAAGCAACTCCTCGACGGTTACCTAGTTTTAGTATAAATATAGGAAGTTTATGTAGATTTCCGGGTGTTCAACTAACTGTACAAGTCATTCAATATTATTCGAGTACCCGCTGCGTGAGAAAGAATGCTGAAAATGTACGTTTGAAACACCACATTTTATAATCAAAGTCTTTTACATTCCTCTTTACATTCCTTGCCTTTTTATCTTGCTTGCAAAAATCTATTTTTCCTTGCATTATATTTTTCCTTTCATTTTACTTGCACTTTTTAATCAGATTTCTGCACTTAAACTCTTCTCAACCCCTTTTCTATTTACATAAATCCTAGGATCAAACTGAATACAAATGCATAAGAGAAAAATCTTATCATGTATTTTGTAATAGTCAATCGTTTATTGAAAAACTTTGAAAAGATCAACATTCGACATATACCAAGACTGGAAAATCAAGTGGCTAATGACTTAGCACAAATTGCATCTGGGTATAAAATTTCGAAAGAGAAATTATAACAAGTAATGGAAGTTAGAGGAAGAATAACATTAACTAAGTTGTCTCCAACAGATTTGAAAACAACAAAACTGGGGTACGCTGACCACGAAAACTTCAAAATTTGTTCATAGATAATCTAACAGAACAAGATTGAAGAAAGCCTATAATGGATTATTTGCAAAATCCAGTGGCTTCGACAGAATGAAAAATAAAGTATAGGGTGCTAAGTTATACTCTAATGGGAAACAAGTTATTTAAAAAGACGCCTGAAGGGGTGTTATTAAAATGCCTAAGTGAAACAGAGGCATACATAGCCCTTTCAACTACACATGCTGGAGCCTGTGGAGCACATCAAGTAGGCCATAAAATGAAATTGTTATTATTTTGACAAGGACTATATTGGCCCACTATGTTGAAATATTGTGTTGAGTTTGCAAAAGGATGTCAGGAATGTCTGTGATACGGTAGGAGAACTGACTATGGTTTTGCGTTTGTTTTCGCAAATGTTTTGGTTGAGCAAGAGTCGCCACCGACTTTTTATTTTATCCTAAGGAAAGGTTTAAAAAGCACAACAAAAACCTTTGAGATATTTTCTTGGGTTCGGGGAGTAGGTTATAGAAAGGGAAGGTATTAACACCCTTTCTATCCATGGTTATCCATGGTCTCTTAGTTACTTGCTTAGATCAACTTGCCTTAATTTTCAATTGTTTGAAATGGTGCTTTGTGTGTGGGTTTGAAAATGTTTTGAAAAGAGGCCAATGTGGTGGCAACCTTTGTAATGATCCATGTTGGGATGTATACAAAGGTGTATGTCTTTTGAAAATGTTTTCAATATTTTTGAAAGTTTGTTTTGAAAGTGTATTGTGATGTGTCGTTTTGAAAATAGGCAAGTGTTTTGTTTTGCAAGTTGGCAAGTGACCAAGAGTGGTCTACTCCTAATTTCTCAAAGATTATTGCTATGTTTTAATCATTTTAACAATTTTGTTCCACCATTATATTTGGTGGACAATCTTGTGTTAGGATGTGAAAGGGACGGGCGCGGGTCATCGTTTAGACCATAATTGCAATGGTGTCAAGTATCTTTGGACAATTTTCTTTTAAGGGACTTGATCATTTTTTAGGCAACTTTCGAAAGCGTCATCGAGGGACTATGATCATTTGAATTGTTTGTTTTTCCCAAAGAGACCTAACATGCAATATGGCCTAATTTTGAAAGGCAACAAATGGATGTAACCCTAGGGGTGTTAGTGTGCAAGTGTGTTTTATTGCATACAAGAGTTTTTTCTTTGAATTAGGTTTTTCTATTTCATTGATTTTATCTTGCCATACACGTCCTAATTACTAGAAATAAGAAGCGGAAATATAAAATCCTACGCTATTACAATAATTAGGGGATGGGGATACACATTTGTACATGGGGGGGGGGGGGGGGGGGGGGGTTCAACGAGAAAAATACACAAAAAAGAAAATAGAAAAAAACAAGATATATATAGAGAGAGAGAGAGAGAGGGAGCCAGCGCGCTGCTGAGAGGTCATCAGAAGTTCTGACTCAGATCCGCTGCCAGATTATCAACCTCTTGGTTAAACTGTATGAGTCAGAACTTCTGACTCTGGCACCTGCAAAACAGAACCCTGTTAGTGGGGAAATCAGAAGTTCTGACTCCCCTGCGCTGCAAGACAGAAGTTTGTTAGTGGGGAAACCAGAAGTTCTGATTCTGCTGAAAAGGCAATAACTCTCAGAGGTTCTGATATCATTGACAGCAAAACAGGCTTCAGATGTGCTAACGTCAAAGTCAGCACTTGGCTTTTCCCTGTACTAATCAGAACATCTGCAATTCTGTTGTTATTCCACAAAACAGGAAACATATTTGGAACAGATCCAGCAAATGTAAAAAAATGTTTCAGAGGTCAGAACCAACAAGGTCACAGGCAAGTCCTATACTGGCTCAGAATGTTCTGAGGTATGAAAATCCTCAGAATATAAACAGCAACAACATGATATTTACATTATGTTTATTTGAGTATGCACAGCTGATGATGCTTAGCAGCGTGATGAAGGTCAGCAGGTGCTTACCTGGCTGTTGGAAAAGTTTGTGGGTGAAGGCTAGCTTTTGGCTCTGGTGGTGTTCTGGACAGATTCTCTTTGAAAAGGGTAGGTAAAGGTGTATGCGTACGTAGGGTCAGAAGTTTGGAAAGGGTGTTTTTGGTTCACAAAGAAAACTGGGTATTTGATGAAGTTTGAAGGTAAGAACTTCAAAGTTATGAAACAAACTGGAGATTTTGGCAGAGTTTCAGAACGCTATGTTGCTAAGGGTTGTTGTTTCTCTCTTAGCAATTTTTCTGTTTCTTTTTTGAACGCCCTTTGCAGTGGACAATGACTCTCTATTTATAGGCAAAGTTCTTGTGGGTGTCTTGAACATTAAAGCGCCAACAGAGTTTGAATTACTCTTTGACAGAAATTCCTGGGAAGTTGTGATAACAGATAGCCTTCAGCCTAGGCTGCAGCAATAGGCGTGGATTGGGGAGAAGTGACCTCTGAAGTGGGCGGTGGCGCGTAGACCCATGCCAGAATCTGCACAAAAGCGTTTTCCAAGCCACACGTGAATGTTCAGGAGTGGTTGGAAGCATTAATGAGCATTAAATGGTGATAAGACCTATCAACATCAATATTCTGGTAATGGAAACCAACATTGAATCAGCAGTTCTGCTTCAAAAAGAACAGTGTAAACCATGCTCTTGCCTTGGCTTCCTGTTGTCTTAGTAAGTTCTGGAGGTTCTCCTGATTTTTTTGATACGTTCCTTGGATTTACTTCTGGACCTCCTGGGCTTAGAGATTCTGTATCAGTGTAACACCCACTCTTCTGACCTTTTCATCTTCTGATTTCAGCATGTTCTGAAAGAGCCTTCAGACTTCCCTGCTTCTCTTGCATTCCTTTAGCAAATTCTGACTGAGCTTGTATAACTGCTGAAAAGGGGCATGTTCTGTCTGAGGCTTACATACTGAACCACGTTTACAACTTCTGATTGAGCTGATGTAGCTGCTGAAAAGCCAACTTCTGACTACGCTGAGCCAAGCTTGCAACTTCTGACCGTTTTTATCTGGAATTGGTCCAGAAGTTCTGAAGCGCTGATTTTTTCTTAAACACTCATTTTTTTAGAGAACGTTCCAAGTACTTAGAATTTGATTTTTCTCAAGATAAAAGCGTTGTCTTTGGAGCTTGTGTGATCCTCTTGCTCTTGTAAGTGGTTTGCTTGGGCGAAAAGATAACTCAGGACTTGGATTTGTTTCAGAGGGACCTTGAAAATCCAAGATGGTTTCCTGAAGAAAGAGAGGGCAAACTTTGGGGTACAACAGTTGCCCCTGTTCAGTCTTCTTGAACCTGAAGAGTTAGATTGGCAATTTTTCCTTTCGCGACTCGAAGGTAAAAGGAGATTGGACACTAGAGTTCCCTTAAATTTGCACTCGTCAAAGCGATGGATGCGGAAATGGGCTTAGAGATGCCATTTGGAGATGGGCTTAAAGATGCCATCTGGAAGGGTGACCGAATCTTGTCGGGGATGGGCTTAAAGATGCCATCTGGAATGAAAATCAGAAAGGTGTCCATGTTTTGAACCATCTCTGAACTGGGGCTTGAATAAGCAATAGATTGACATCCGTATCTGGAGGCACCCGTAAACTGTTTTCAAAAGTTGCATCTGAACAAGCGATAGATTAACATCCGTTGTTGGGAAGAATCCACAAACTGTTTTCAGAAGTCTTGAGAAGAAACTGAACAAGCGATAGGTTAACATCCGTTACTTGGAGAACCCGTGAACTGTTTTCAGAAATCTGTAAGTTGAATAAGCGATAGAGCAGCATCCTTTGTTGGGAAGCGTCCGTAAACTGTTTTCAAAGGTTGCGTCTGAACAAGCGATAGATTAACATCCGTTGTTGGGAAGAATCCATAAACTGTTTTCAGAAGTCTTGAGGTTGAATAAGCAATAGAGCAGCATCCGTTGTTGGGAAGCGTCCGTAAACTGTTTTCAAAGGTTGCATCTGAACAAGCGATAGATTAACATCCGTTGTTGGGAAGAATCCATAAACTGTTTTCAGAAGTCTTGAGGTTGAATAAGCAATAGAGCAGCATCCGTTGTTGGGAAGCGTCCGTAAACTGTTTTCAAAGGTTGCGTCTGAATAAGCGATAGATTAACATCCGTTGTTGGGAAGAATCCATAAACTGTTTTCAGAAGTCTTGAGGTTGAATAAGCAATAGAGCAACATCCGTTGTTGGGAAGCGTCCGTAAACTGTTTTCAAAGGTTGCGTCTGAACAAGCGATAGATTAACATCCGTTGTTGGGAAGAATCCATAAACTGTTTTCAGAAGTCTTGAAGTTGAATAGGAACCGGTGTAGGGTTTCCTGATGATGCGTCCGTGCAAAACTGCATCCAAGTGAATCTGGAATAAGTATCAGAATGTCGCCGTGTCTGGGTCATATCTGAACTATTTTTGGATGAATCTCGGAAAATGATCTTTGTCTGTCGACTGATCTTACCTGAAAAGGTAAAGGGTTAGTTGTATGCAATGTCATGATGCATGATGCACCGTATGTTATATGATATGGATGTAAATGAATGCGCATGTAAGCTGGAGAGCTGTCTTGCGAAGGATAGATGAATCTGAAATGGCTGAAGCATCTTGACTGCTGCCGGGAAGAATAATTCCTGGTGGTTGTTGGAGAATAAGGGGCTTGGGTTGTATACCAATCTTCTGGGGAATCCCTGTTTTGAGGAGATCTTTACTGGAGAAATTCGAATATACAATGAGGAACTGAGAACTGAGGGTCTTCAGATTTGCCTGGGGAATACCAGACCTTCAATTGTCGAGGGGCCTTAGAACCATTTGCGGGGACTTGGAATTTCCTTGGTGACTTGCAGGGTAAAAGAAATTCTGATGATGTCTACTGGGGATTTCCAATCTAATAGACTCATGCTAGGGAGGTAAGACTGAGAATCTTCAGTTTGGTGGGAAGTATCTCTGCGGGGAGAATGTTCACTAGTCTGGCTCCGCTGGGGATTGATAATTTGAAGCTTTAGCTTCGCTGGGGATAATGAGACTTGAATCTGAGGGGAGTTAGCCTCTGGAAGGTTCTCTGGTTGGGGATTGCGAGAGTCATCTGATTGCTGCAGGTGAAGGCTTGGAATCTGAACAAGCGATAGATTGACATCCGTTACTGGAGAATCCGTAAACTGTTTTCAGAACGTTGAGAAGTGTCTGAACAAGCGATAGGTTAACATCCGTTACTGGAGAACCTGTGAACTGTTTTCAGAAGTCTTGAGTCTGAACAAGCGATAGATTGACATCCATTACTGGAGAATCCGTAAACTGTTTTCAGAGCGTTGAGAAGAGTCTGAACAAGCGATAGGTTAACATCCGTTACTGGAGAACTCGTGAACTGTTTTCAGAAGGTTGAGAAGAGTATGAACAAGCGATAGGTTAACATCCGTTACTGGAGAACCTGTGAACTGTTTTCAGAAGGTTGAGAAGAGTCTGAATAAGCGATAGGTTAACATCCGTTACTGGAGAACCCGTGGACTGTTTTCAGAAGTCTTGAAGTTGAATAAGCAATAGAGCAGCATCTGTTGTTGGGAAGCGTCCGTAAACTGTTTTCAAAAGTTGCATATGAACAAGTTGGCAGATTAACATCCGTTGTTGGGAAGAATCTGTAAACTGTTTTCAGAAGTCTTGAGAAGAATCTGAACAAGTGATAGGTTAACATCCGTTACTGGAGAACCCGTGAACTGTTTTCAGAAGTCTTGAAGTTGAATAAGCAATAGAGCAGCATCCGTTGTTGGGAAGCGTCTGTAAACTGTTTTCAAAAATTGCATCTGAACAAGTTGGTAGATTAACATCCGTTGTTGGGAAGAATCCGTAAACTGTTTTCAGAAGTCTTGAGAAGAATCTGAACAAGTGATAGGTTAACATCCGTTACTTGGAGAACCCGTAAACTGTTTACAGAAGTCTTGGAGTTGAGAAGGAACCGGTGTAGGGTTTCCTGATGATGAGTCTGTGTAAAACTATATCTTCCAACAGGAGATGAAGGAATCGTTGAACACTTTTGACATTCGAATGCCCCAAGTGATGGTGATGGAGACTTGAATCAGATTACTCTGCAAATTGAGAGATTTCTTGAAATCTTGACTGGATTGCCCCAGGTTAACCGAACTTTTGAGAGATCTGTTGAAACCTTGACTGGACTGCCCCAGGTTAACCGAACTTTTGAGAGATCTGTTGAAACCTTGACTGGACTGCCCCAGGCGTGCTGGATGGTGACATGTCAAGCCCCCTCGTTGATATGAGATTTGTCGTTGGAAGTGTCATCCTTTTGAAGTGATTTTAACTTACTGAGAGAGTTTTCGTTCCTCCGAACATTCGCTGTATGAAATTCTTCGCTGTCAAACAAAAAGCCAAATGCAGACAGTGATATTCGAACAATGAAAAGTTTATGTTTGTCTCGAAGTTTTGAAAAATGCATTTTTAGCAGAAAACTTTTTATAAGACAGATCAACACAAGATTTAGAGCAAAGCCCTACAGGAGTCAGGATACCTTTTGTAACAGTATGCTTTCGAACTAACCCATGCTTCAATTAGGACTTTTGAAGGGTTGTAACGTGACTTGGTTCACGGTTTAAGAAACAAAAGGATAAAGGCTCAAAGTATATTTGTACCCACCTGCTCTTCGTGATGTTCTCCGACCTAAGCTCAGTTAATTGTGCGTCGTACTCTGTTTTGAGTCTGGAACGACTTTCGAGCGATGGTTCACCAGTTGAATTCGGGAGACAGTCATCATCTCCTTTTCCTTTTTCAACATTTTTTCATGTTGTTGAGGATTTTGTAATGACCTCACTATTTTGATTTTGATTTGTTATCCCTAACTTTTGCCTGACTGTTCCCATTTTCGAGATTACAATCAGCGGGATGCCCCAGCTTTCTCGAGCTTCCTTTACAGGTTTTGACTCAGTGGGCTTTTCTCTTTTGAGAGATTGACTGTCGATGTGATAGGGAACCACCCTTGTCTTTTGATTCCAAAGGAACGCTTTTCTTTTTCTTTGACGTCGTTCGTTGTATTACGAACTGAGAGTTTGCAACTTCAACGCGCATTTTCTTTTGAATTAATTGAGAGACTACCCTGCCCCAGGTTTATATCAAAGGTTTCGATTGTTTAGAACAGAAAACTCCTACTTCTTTGGCTCGAAGGGGTTGACTAGGGATTATCTTCCTTATAACTCCAGTGTTTTGGGAATTGAAAGAAATGCCTGTACATCATCAGCAAGGTCTGTTCAAAAGCATACCGTATAAGACCATGGTATTGTTTCGTCATCCTCCCTCTAAAGGCTTGCAGCTTTTTATCAGGAGTCAGATATCATAAAGAAAAGCATAAGAGTAGTGAAACGCATGGATGAATTCAAGACAAACATATGCAATGCATTAATGAAAACAGAGTTTAACATCAACAGATAATTGTTTGACAGCAAAAGAAATTACAACTTTGAAAATTCAAAAAGAAGCAAAAGTCTTTCAGCTTGAGCTTCGTCACTTCAGGTGGAGAACCCTTTAATGGAAGATTTTCATTTCACCGTCTGGCATGAATTCCAGCACTCCAATGTCGATCAGATCTTGAATCTTGTTCTTCAGGGCCCAACAGTCGTTGGTGTCGTGTCTCGGGCTGTAGGAGTGGTAAACACAAAATGCGTCAGGACGATAGTTAGGAGAGGAGGTATTGAGCTTCTGAGGAGGATCCGTTAAGGTAAGCAAGTTGACCTCCAACAAGCGCTTCAGTATGAAGAATGATGGTATTTCAGTCTCCGTGAACTGTCTTCCCGATGTTTCTTGCTTACGCCGATTGCCCTGTTGACGCTGGCGAGGTTGTTGATGGGCTTGTGACCCTGAAGCAAGCGAAGGAGCCTTCCCCTTGTCTTCTTGAGTGGATGGAGGCTGAGCGGTGACTTGCTCTTCAACCTCAGCTGTTTGCCCCAATTGGTTATTTGGAAGCAGTTGGCGGACAAGAACTCTGAGCTCCTCTTGTCTTTGAGATAGGTCTTGGATGAGAGCCATCTGGCCCACCAACTGTCCCATCACTTGGGTCCTCAATGTTGTCAGGTCGAACTGCAGCTCCGCAAGCTGATCACTCTTGGCATTGTTGGAATTCTCCAAGCCCTTGGTGAGGAGAGCTTTCATTTCTTCTTGCCCCAGAGACAAGTTCAGGAATATCTCCTGCAGCTGAGCAGTCTGGTCTTGGATGTCTTTGACAGACCTTTCTAGAGCCATCTCTTACTGAAATAAACAGCAGGAGAGTAAGGAAACCTGAAAAAGGAAAGATCGTCAAGAGGCAATGCATGATATGTGGATGCATGCTTTCAAGGATCTCTTGGGGTAAACGCAAGAAAATGTTAGAGGTTAAACTTTGCTCTTTGATTGGAGATCTCCACACCGGTGGATGTCTTTCCACGAGAATCAAGCTCACCATGTCAAGTGGGTCATAGCCCCCCCCCCCGATTCAAGTCGTTGCACTCGATCTTTGATTGGAGAACTTTGCATCGGTGGATGTCTTTCCACGAGAATCAAGCTCACCATGACAAGTGGGTCATAGCCTCTGATTCAAGTTGTTGCACTTGATCTTTGATGGCATCTGTTTAGAGGAGAAACCTCTTGCCCTTTGGTAAATGTCCGGTTCAACATAACCCTGCATTAACAGAACCCTCGAGATCCTTGAAATGGTTATGTACATGTATGCGAAAAGCAAGTGAGTGTGTATACAGACAAACATATTCACACAAAGCAAACAAGTCCTTAGTTTTAGGCTTGCATGAGGTTTAGGTAAGTACCCTCTTGAAGTTAGTTGGCTCATCCTGTCCTAAAATAGAAACCGGGTTCTAAGGAGCTCAATATCATTGGATTATTTTCTGTGTTCATTGTTTCGGTTTAGCCACTTAACTGGAGACCAAAATATTCCAAGAAAACAACCCTCAAATGAGTGTAGTGTCGAGTATCTACCAACTTCGGACTGCACCAAAGTCGGTCATCTCACTACCCCTAAAAAGGATAAGATGGTCAATTAAGGTTCTAAGAGTTCGTTAGTGCTTCACGACATCACTCAGCGGCCCCGTACTCTCCTTGATTGAACTCAAGGGTTACCGGTACTCACAAATATGTCACACTAACATAGCTTACTGCTTCAACCGTGTCGGTATACCCCGCACAGTTCCCTCACCGTTTTTTTGCTATTTACCTAAGAAGGTGCCCCAAATCCGGGTGTAAGATTTACAACAAACCCAAACAAGAACCCAAAAGATAAAGCAATCAAGTCAATCAAAGAAAGTAAAGGTGATCTAAACCCTAAGGTAACCCCACTTTTAAGTAAATCCCCAGCAGAGTCGCCAGTTCTGTGATACGGTGGGAGAACTGACTATGGTTTTGTGTTTGTTTTCGCAAATGTTTCGGTTGAGCAAGAGTCACCACCGACTTTTTATTTTATCCTAAGGAAAGGTTTAAAAAGCACAGCAAAAACCTTTGAGATATTTTCTTGGGTTCGGGGAGTAGGTTATAGAAAGGGAAGGTATTAGCACCCTTTCTATCTATGGTTATCCATGGGTTCTTAGTTACTTGCTTAGATCAACTTGCCTTAATTTTAAATTGTTTGAAATGGTGCTTTGTGTGTGGGTTTGAAAATGTTTTGAAAAGAGGCCAATGTGGTGGCAACCTTTGTAATGATCCATGTTGGGATGTATACAAAGGTGTATGTCTTTTGAAAAAGTTTTCAATATTTTTGAAATTTTGTTTTGAAAGTGTATTGTGATGTGTCGTTTTGAAAATAGGCAAGTGTTTTGTTTTGCAAGTTGGCAAGTGACCAAGAGTGGTCTACTCCTAATTTCTCAAAGATTATTGCTATGTTTTAATCCTTTTAACAATTTTGTTCCACCATTATATTTGGTGGACAATCTTGTGTTAGGATGTGAAAGGGACGGGCGCGGGTCATCGTTTAGACCATAATTGCAATGGTGCCAAGTATCTTTGGGCAATTTTCTTTTAAGGGACTTGATCATTTTTTAGGCAACTTTCGAAAGCGTCATCAAGGGACTATGATCATTTGAATTGTTTGTTTTGCCCAAAGAGACCTAAGATGAAATATGGCCTAATTTTGAAAGGCAACAAATGGATGTAACCCTAGGGGTGTTAGTGTGCAAGTGTGTTTTATTGCATACAAGAGTTTTTTCTTTGAATTAGGTTTTTCTATTTCATTGATTTTATCTTACCATACACGTCCTAATTACTAGCAATAAGAAGCGGAAATATAAAATCCTACGCTATTACAACAATTAGGTGATGGGGATACACATTTGTACATGGGGGGGTTCAACGAGAAAAATAGACAAAAAAGAAAATAGCAAAAAACAAGATATAGAGAGAGAGAGAGAGGGAGCCAGCGCGCTGCTGAGAGGTCATCAGAAGTTCTGACTCAGATCCGCTGCCAGATGATCAACCTCTTGGTTAAACTGTATGAGTCAGAACTTCTGACTCTGGCACCTGCAAAACAGAACCCTGTTAGTGGGGAAATCAGAAGTTATGACTCCCCTGCGCTGCAAGACAGAAGTTTGTTAGTGGGGAAACCAGAAGTTCTGATTCTGCTGAAAAGGCAATAACTCTCAGAGGTTCTGATATCATTGACAGCAAAACAGGCTTCAGATGTGCTAACGTCAAAGTCAGCACTTGGCTTTTCCCTGTACTAATCAGAACATCTGCAATTCTGTTGTTATTCCACAAAACAGGAAACATATTTGGAACAGATCCAGCAAATGTAAAAAAATGTTTCAGAGGTCAGAACCAACAAGGTCACAGGCAAGTCCTATACTGGCTCAGAATGTTCTGAGGTATGAAAATCCTCAGAATATAAACAGCAACAACATGATATTTACATTGTGTTTATTTGAGTATGCACAGCTGATGATGCTTAGCAGCGTGATGAAGGTCAGCAGGTGCTTACCTGGCTGTTGGAAAAGTTTGTGGGTGAAGGCTAGCTTTTGGCTCTGGTGGTGTTCTGGACAGATTCTCTTTGAAAAGGGTAGGTAAAGGTGTATGCGTACGTAGGGTCAGAAGTTTGGAAAGGGTGTTTTTGGTTCACAAAGAAAATTGGGTATTTGATGAAGTTTGAAGGTAAGAACTTCAAAGTTATGAAACAAACTGGAGATTTTGGCAGAGTTTCAGAACGCTATGTTGCTAAGGGTTGCTGTTTCTCTCTTAGCATTTTTTCTGTTTCTTTTTTGAACTCCCTTTGCAGCGGACAATGACTCTCTATTTATAGGCAAAGTTCTTGTGGGTGTCTTGAACATTAAAGCGCCAACAGAGTTTGAATTACTCTTTGACAGAAATTCCTGGGAAGTTGTGATAACAGATAGCCTTCAGCCTAGGCTGCAGCAGCAGGCGTGGATTGGGGAGAAGTGACCTCTGAAGTGGGCGGTGGCGCGTAGACCCATGCCAGAATCTGCACAAAAGCGTTTTCCAAGCCACACGTGAATGTTCAGGAGTGGTTGGAAGCATTAATGAGCATTAAATGGTGATAAGACCTATCAACATCAATATTCTGGTAATGGAAACCAACGTTGAATCAGCAATCCTGATTTTTTTGATACGTTCCTTGAATTTACTTCTGGACCTCCTGGGCTTAGAGATTCTGTATCAGTGTAACACCCACTCTTCTGACCTTTTCATCTTCTGATTTCAGCATGTTCTGAAAGAGCCTTCAGACTTCCCTGCTTCTCTTGCATTCCTTTAGCAAATTCTGGCTGAGCTTGTATAACTGCTGAAAGGGGCATGTTCTGTCTGAGGCTTACATACTGAACCACGTTTACAACTTCTGATTGAGCTGATGTAGCTGCTGAAAAGCCAACTTCTGACTACGCTGAGCCAAGCTTGCAACTTCTGACCGTTTTTATCTGGAATTGGTCCAGAAGTTCTGAAGCGCTGATTTTTTCTTTAACACTCATTTTTTTTAGAGAACGTTCCAAGTACTTAGAATTTGATTTTTCTCAAGATAAAAGTGTTGTCTTTGGAGCTTGTGTGATCCTCTTGCTCTTGTAAGTGGTTTGCTTGGGCGAAAAGATAACTCAGGACTTGGATTTGTTTCAGAGGGACCTTGAAAATCCAAGATGGTTTCCTGAAGAAAGAGAGGGCAAATTTTGGGGTACAACAATGTCAAGTACATACAGGTATCCAGCACGTACCTGCAAGCGAACTTCACTCAATTGTGAAACCTTGGCCTTTCAGGGGATGGGCTTTAGATCTTATTGGAGAGATTCGACCAGCATCATCTAAAAGCCAAAAATACATATTGGTGGGCATTGATTATTTTACTAAATGGATTGAAGCAATTCCTTTAGTCAATGTAGACCAGGAAAATGTCATTGAATTCATTCAAAAGCACATTATATATAGGTTTGGAATCCCTGAGACAATAACAACTGATCAAGGGTCAGTCTTTACTGGTCGAGAAATACAAGAGTTTGCTACAGAAGTAGGGTTCAAACTATTAACATCTACGCCTTACTATGCACAAGCTAATGGCCAAGTCGAAGCGGAAAATAAGGTAATAATTAGCCTAATAAAGAAGCATGTGGGAAAGAAGCTAGAGAATTGGCACAAGACTTTAGATCAAATTTTATGGGCTTGTCGAACTTCTCCTAAGGAAGCTACCAGAACGACAGCTTTTCGACTAACCTATGGCCATGACGCAGTATTGCCAGTAGAAATTTGTCTGCATTCAACAAGAATTCAGAAACATCAAGACATCCCTTCTGAAGCTTACTGGAATATGATGTTAGACGAATTGGTTGATTTGGACGAAGAAAGAATGAGAGCTTTGGATCTCTTAAGGTTACAAAAGAAAAGAGTGGAAAAATCTTACAATAAAAGAGTAAAACCCAGGACATTCTTGCCTGAGGACCTGGTATGGAAGGTAATTCTCCCAATGGATCGAAAGGATAGGAATATGGGAAAATGGTCTTCTAAATGGGAAGGACCTTTTAAGATTATCCAAATATTGTTTGGTGGCGCATATGAGGTCGAAGAGTTAAATGAAGATCAAAGGCTCTTGAGAGTAAATGGTAAATACTTGAAAAAGTATAGACCTGTGCTTCAAGAGGTTAAAATAACCAATTCTTAATCTCAATCGAGTTAAAGAGCCAAGATGGAAAATGCATTAAAAAGCCAAAATGGCTAAAAGTCATTAAAAAAACATAATTATACAAATAAAAAAGTCAAAATCAAAATGGGAGGTTGGCTTTGATTTGGAGGTATTTTATCTTCTGCAACTCCAAACGTCTTTTGCACAAAGCCTTTGACTGATGAAGAGTTTCGATTTTGGCATCTAATTCTTGGGCTCGTTCAGCATATTATAATCCGTCGTTGAGTTCCTCTTGACTCTCAGAATCAGTGTTGATATCGAGAAGTTCTTCCTTTCGTTTATCATTAGCAACAATCTTAGCCTCTAACTCTTTGATCTGAGTCTTTATACTGGTTGTACTTTGATCGATTTCTTCAACTTCTTTCTGCCTGGCCTCTTGTGCCTTCGACAGCTCCTTTAGCTTTGAAGCTGATTCAGCGGCAGCACCCCAAGCAGAAGCCACATGACCATTGGCCTCCTTAATTTCGCGATTGAGAGTCCTTCGACGATTGTAGTAAGCTGAGACCTGATCGATGATTGAAGTCAAATCCAAAATAACGCTGGAAATGTCAGGTGAAGCAGCAAGAAGATCGACAACTCTTAAAGTAGTATTCAGAAAGGAAGGAGCGGTAGGTTCTCCCTCTAAGGTCAGCATTAAATCTCTTTTAAAAAGTTGCGCCTTAACCTTTTGAAGTGTCTCCTCAAGAGGAGATGTTGAAGTAGATTTTCCAGACGCAGTCGAAGCACTTTGATCAGAAGAACTTTCTCTGCTCTCGAGAATGACAGTCAAGTAGCCAAGAGGATTATTCTATTTTAGTAATGTCAAATCTTCCTTAGTACGGGACCCGGTCGAGGTGACTCTCTCGTTTGCAACATGAGTCACATTTGCTCCGACATATAAATCCTATATATGGACAGGGGAACCTTCAACATTCGCAGAGTTTCTTGCTCCCTCTGTAAAGTTTTCTCTTTCATCAGTCGCCGGAATATCCTCAATTTGATTCTCTCCCTCTGGTGTTCCTTCCCTCTTTGTTTCGACTACATCATCAGCAACCTCCTCTTCTTCGTCTTTCTGCCCATCATCAATAGCTTGTGGAGTCCTAAGATTCATATGTTCCTCACTAGTAACTTCTTCATTTGGCTTCCCAATGGCTTCATATTGATGCCAAGAGGTTTGGTTCACCTTGCTGGCGGATCTCACAAAGGATCCCTTTGCTGAAGAAGGCCTATAAGTGGGATCACCCTCACTATTTATTAAAGTGACATATTCTTCTACAGGTATAAGGGCCTGTTTAGAAGTATCAGCAATGTCTTGAGGATTATAAGATTGTTATCAGAACTATTGCAAAAAAGGAAAAAGGGGGATAAGTCAATAAATAATCTTAAAGGGTCGAAGTGATTACCTTAGGCGGAACTTCAGCACCAGGACTTGAATTATCGCTTTCACTGGAATTATTCAGCCTAGCAGCTATCTCTTGTTCCGTTAGCTCTTTGATGATGACGGGAGGAGGTCTCGACTTAGTAGCTATAACCTTGAACTTGGTTTTTGGACGAGGCTCAGGAATAGGGGCTGGTTTCTTTAATATGTGCCTCTTAAGAGGGACAGGAGGAGATTCTTCTTCTTCATCACTGGAAATTTCAATTTCTTGAACTTTCCTTTTCTTTGGAGTGGTTTTAATACCCATAAAGAAAAGAGTTGAAGGCATCAGCGTCAATGTTAATATGTTGAAAAGAAAGATATAGCAGAAAGTGTTTACCTTTGGTGAAGGTTTTATAGAAGGGTCTCCTCCCTTTGTTCTTTCAGCGACTTTCTTGGTAATGGTCCTCTTGACGGCTAGAAAATAAATAAGTATAAGCTAGGTGTCGAATGATTGAATCAAAGACGATAAGACATTTGCTTTGAAAAGAAAGATTACCCTTTTTGATCTTGTCAGAGACCAGTATAAACGCTTCTTGAAGGTGGTCAGCGAAGTCTTTTTCGTCGAAGAGTTCTTCATCATAATACTGCTTCCACCAGTCTTCAAAAATAGGCAAACACATGAAATTGAGTTTGAAGTCGAACAAAAGTTAGTACAGTTCAACCAACGTACCTACCAATATGCTTGGTAGCAGCATCCTCTGAATAGTCTGCATTATAAAACATCATAAGCTTTTCTCGGGAATAGATTGGCAAAGGGAGTGTCTGGATGATACCAAATTATCGAGAGACAAGATTCAGTTGATAAGCAATCAAACTGATTTGATTCTTCGAACTCTTGAATCTCAGTGACATGATTCTTGGGCGAAGAAATGACTCCCAGATAGCCATATACTCATCCCCATGGTCATCTTTATCAGATGAAGGATATGGTCAAATAAACCATTCCGGACCAACCTTTCGACTAGCGAAGGGAGCCATAGTCGAAACAAATTCCTTATGCTTTGCAAACATCATTACAAAGCTAATAAACGCTTCCTGGAATTGTTGACCCTCATCAGTTGGAGTCAACAGGACTAATCTAGTGCCTTCGACCCTTCTGTTTAGGACTTCTGGGGCCCTCTCATTAATCTTATTCTTCAGAGGAAGAAAAGATTCAAAAGTGGCGTTGAACCAAAGTTGAAGAAGTCAAAAGGGGCCAGAAAGGAGCAAACTCGCCTTATCTCCAATAACTTTAAGCTGAGTCACACCATTGTTGATGGACTCATACAGGTTGGCTAAAATCAATTCAGCCAGATAAAGGGGATATCCATGATGAAGTTGCATCGCAAGGGTGAGCATCTTCTTAGTCACTTGAAGTGACTTAGTGCAGAAAACAAAGCGAGATAACCACAAAGCTAGGAAAGCTATGTGTTCCACTTCAGAGACAGTGCTACTAGACTTGTCGTGAAAGTGGTTGATGAATATGGTGTATGTGGGTTTCATGGCTGAAAACCCGATAACATCTTCAGGGTCGAAATAGTCACCAGTTGGTCGAAGACCAGTAATGGTTGCTATGTCGAAAAGAGTTGGGGTCACCATTCCACTGGGTAAATGGAAGGTTAAATGCGTACTATCCCATAAATACAGCGAAGATACCAACATGAGAGGGCAATAAGATAACCCAATTGTTGTACCCCAAAATTTTCCCTCTCGTGTCTCAAGGATTCTTAGAATTACTTCAGTCAAGTTTCAAGCCTCAGACCACATTTTCTAAGAAGAATCATTCAAATTATCAAAAAAAGGGGGGGGGGGGGGCAAAATGAGCAAAATCGGAGTTTCTGCTGGAAAAGTCAACCGAACGCTAAAAAAGTAGAACTTTGACTTTTTGATCAAATTTGAGTCCCAAAAATCACATTATGTCAAGACATCCAAAAAATGAAGTTTGATCATCAAAGGTCAAGAGAATAAAAAAATCCAACTTTGCAAGACTTTGAAATTTTTCTAAGTATTTTCTATACCTGGTTAATTTCATTTGCTTCATGGCATTTTACTACAACTCCAAATAATTCAAGATGATGCAAGTAACTCAAGTTATTACAAAGTGACATTTTGTAAAATTACAAATTCTAAAACTATGTCTTGATTAAAACCTTGTCACAATATTTTTGCCTTTGACATAATGTGCACAAGACTAAATTCGTGACATGCTACAAACTATGCTGTCCAAAGTTGAAGAAAATATGATATATCACATTGCTACAACATCCTATGCTGCTGTGATCGGTGGATCTGGAACTGACTGTTTAACGCTGGTTCGTGAAATGTCGCGGAAGCAAGAGTCGCCACCGTCTTTTATTTTCTCCAAAATGGAAAGGACAAAAGCACAGAAAAATTCCTTAAAGAGATTGCTCTCGGTTCGGGAGGTAGATTATAGAAAGGGAAGGTATTAACACCCTTTCTATCCATGGTTATCCATGGGCTCTTAGATACTTGCTCATTTGTGTTTTCAAAAATGGTTTGTTTGCTTTTCAATTGTGGGTTTTAAAAAAAGTTTCTTTTGAAAATTCCAGTTCGACTCTTGTATCGGTCCTCAAGAGTGTTTGAAAAATTGCTTTCGAAAGCTTTTTGAAAATGTGTTGGTGTGAAAAGTAATTTTGATTTGTTTTTGAAGTTAGAGCAAGTATCTACGAGAACCTACCTATCCTAAGGAATTCGTCTGTGTAAATGTCCTTAAAGTAGTGCCATCCCACCATTGAGAGGTAGGTAGCACCACCGTTGGAGGTGTTCGGGTCAATTCGAGTTTGTAGGGACATGGTGATCACCAGAGCAATGGGAAGACACCTTAGAAGCTACCCTCATGCCAGGTTCCCGGATCATGAGGACTTACTAAGACATCCTCTACTCGACGATCACCTTTCGAGGCAAGGCAACAGTGAGGCGTACCCTAGAGGTGGTGTGTGCGATTTGTGTGTCGTTTTCATTTGTATTTACCTTGTCATGTTATTAGTGTTCTACGCTTGTTTTTGTTTTTATCCATACATTCTTTCATGCCATTATTTAACAGTTAAGATATTTGCGGGAAAAGTAAATTCTAAGCTATTACAAAAGGCGCGGGTCCACATCGCCAAAAGTTTCTCGAACCCGATTTGACAGAAAATAAATAAAGTAAAAGAAAATAAGGAATTAAAAGTGCGAGAAGTTAATTACAAGGCTTCGGGAGAGATACATGAATATTTAAACGGAATAAAATAATATGCGAATTAATAATTAAATCGAAACGAGGGCGTTGGACCCTTTTTTGCAAAATTAAATTAAACGATGAATTAATTAAAATTAAAAGGAGGAAAGAAATTGTTTTTTGGTATTTTTAGTATTTTGGGATTTAAATGAAAAGAGTGAGTTAATTAAAATTAAAATAAGATGCTAACCCTAATTCTAATTATTTTTAATTTATTAAGAAAAATATTGAAGTTTTTAATCTAAAATTAACCCTAATTTTTATATACAAAATTTAATTATAAAAAATAAATACTTAACTATTTAATTATTTATGAACGAAAAGAAAAAAAGATGAAAAATTATTAATTAAACCCTATTTCTACATTTTTTAGATTTTATTATGAAAAGAATTAAAATTACAACCTAATTTAAAACTAAATAATTATATACAATTTATTTATGGAAAATATTAAAACAAAAATATTTATTATATTTTTCCTTTTTTTCTGATTTTTGTGGCATTTTATGTTTTTTATGAAAATAATAATTAAATTAGCAGAATTGATTAAAAATAATAATTGAAAATAAAGAAACAAAAAATAAAAAAAATAATGAAGAGGGTTTGCAAACCTGGGGGTTCAGACCCCAATCAGGAGGTTTTCTCCTAGTAAATTTGGCCCAATATGCTTTGGCCTTTGCTGACTTTTCACGTTGGCACGTGGACTCGTTGACTAACGACTATGCTGTTCGTCAGATTATGGCCATTGATTGGGTTTCCTGGGACGCGTGGACGCTTGATTAGGAAGGTGTATGGCGCGCTTCAAGACTTGAACTGCATGTGAATGTAAATGGAAAAATAACATTGAGATAATGAAGACCTGGGGCTCGAACCCAGGTCATGGACATTGCCAGCACAGGTACCTACCACTGAACCATCCCAAACGCGTTTAATATATAATGACGAATAAACATTATAAAAGAAATAATGGTCAGTGATTCCAAACGCGCGAAAAATTTGAACGCTCCACTCATGGACAGCCACCTAAGTGTCTTCCTCGTTGGTTTTCTTTTTCCTGAAATATACAAACAAAGAGCAACGGTTTTCAAACGTTGCTAAAAGTGCTATATGAAAAAATAGCGAATAGGCCATAAGGCCTCATAAATTGATCGCGAGTGCTGGTTTCTGTTCGTCCAAACGCGTTGAATTCAATGGCTTTGGTCTCAGCCTCCAATTTTTCCTTATTTCAAAAGCCCTAATCCAAGGTCCTGTAAACCCTAGAAATTGACAATGGCAGAATCGTGTACAATGCATAATAATTCAATCAAATCACATGGTTAGCTTTAGAATCACACAAGGAACATGAATCAAACATTAAAAAAGGCTAAATGCGCATGAATTGGAATGCACGATTATGAAAAAAAAGTGAGAAAGGTTAGCTTCTGTACAACGATTCAAGAGGTTATGTTGAATGTTTTTGATTGGGATACGTCCTATAATGCTTGAGGAAGCTAATGAGATGGAAATCTTGGCTTGAAACCACCTACAAATTAGTTTTCAGTATTGAGTTTTTTTGCAAAATTTTCAAGTTTGTGAATGGTTTCTGCGCAGCTTTAATGGTCCTTGAGATTAGGTTTATGTTCAGGCTTATGTATTGAATCAATTAGGTCAAGAAAAATAGAACAAATCAATTGCATTCATGGTTTTTGGAAATTTGATTTTTAAGATCTTTTTTCAATCTTTTCCATGTGTTTTTGCTCTCAATCATATCCAATTGCATTGGTTCTTTCCTTATCTGGCTAGGCACGAAATCTTGAGGGTAAAACATGCACAAAGAGATTTAAAACTTTAGGTTAAGTATTTTTCATATATTTAATTTGATTTAAATGAATTATTATAAATAAAAAGTCAAATAAATAAATAAAAAATGAAGAAATACTTCCCTTTGGGCCAAGTGGTCGTGCACATGCTTGGGATGATGAATTGTGGAAGAAAAATGGGCCCATTAGCAATTTTAGGTCATTTGAATCAATGTTGACTTTTCAAAATATCCAAAAATTTCCCAACTTCCACAAGGCATAACTTGCTCAATTTTTAAGCTTTGCTCATGTTCTTGGACATTTTGGAAAGGTCTTTGAGTCCTATAACCAATGCCTTTGGTCCCATGTCATTTTGATTTACCAATATCAAGTTATGGCCTTTGACTTAAAGTCCCTTTTTGTTGACTTTTGAAAATGACCTATAATGTTGAAATTGATAACTTTTTGTGAGAGCATTTCTTGGTCTTGAAGTATGAAGATGAGTTGTAGGAAATGTCTTTCTCTTCAAAATGAGCTTTGGATGGAATTTTTCTGATAATCCATGTGAAAGTTATGCTCTGGTCAGTTGACTTTTTCAGCTGTCCAAATAAGGAAACTTTTGCATTTTGATGATTTTTTGAGCCAAGCTTTGAGAATCATGATCAAGCATTGATCAAATGATGTTTGTGGCTTCAAAATGATATGTTGATAAAAAATTTGAACTTTTGACTGTCAAATGACCATTTTGCCCCTACAGTTGACTGTAGTGCAATTAGGGTTTTGACTGTGCAATTTTGTGCTGAAAGTCTTGAAACTTGATATGAGGATGCTTGACCATATTTGTAGGCTTGTGAGACTTGATTGGACCTTTGTAAACTTCATTTTCTTGATCAGAACAAAAACCCTAATTTTGACTGTTTAGGAGGCTCTTGAACTGTGCAACCCTGGGGAAGATTTTGAAGCTTGACTTGGCAATTTCTTGAAGAATATGGGAGGGCAAATTTTGGGGTACAACAGTTGCCCCTGTTCAATCTTCTTAGACCTGAGGATGCAGATTGGCTGACGTGCCTTTCATAATCCGAGGGTAGAAGATGATTGAACACTAGAGTGCCCAGAAATTTGCGCTCACATAGTGGAAATGGGATGATGGAATGGGCTTATAGATGCCATTTAGGGATTGACGAGTAGGATGATGGGATTATAGATGCCATCTGGATGTGCTGGAAGGTGGATGGGCTTATAGATGCCATCTTGGATGCTGATCGCGTAAGAGATTCCTTAGCGAGAACCTGCATTCCTGCAAAAGAAAAAATGAGTACCTGACATGTTGCAAGAGCTGATTTTCAGATGCTTGGTATAGATATGTCCTGACTGGTTACAGGAGCTGGATCCGGAGCTTCAAAAGATGATGAATGAACCAGGGATGGTTACTACCTTAGCATGAATGGTAAGAGAACCTTGGGCAATTATAATCTGAAAGGGAATTACATCTCACGCACCGTCGGGGAGAGGACCATAGGAAATTATAACCTAAAAGGGAATTACATCTCACGCACCGTCGGGGAGAGGACCATAGGAAATTATAACCTAAAAGGGAATTACATCTCACGCACCGTCGGGGAGAGGACCGTAGGAAATTATAATCTCAAAGGGAATTACATCTCACGCACCGTCAGGGAGAGGACCACAGGAAATTATAACCTGAAAGGGAATTACATCTCACGCACCGTCGGGGAGAGGACTACAGGAAATCATAACCTAAAAGGGAATTACATCTCACGCACCGTCGGGGAGAGGACCACAGGAAATCATAACCTAAAAGGGAATTACATCTCACGCACCGTCGGGGAGAGGACCACAGGAAATCATAACTTGAAAGGGAATTACATCTCACGCACCGTCGGGGAGATGACCATAGGAAATCATAACCTGAAAGGGAATTACATCTCACGCACCATCGGGGAGGGAACCATAGGAAATTATAATCTGAAAGGGAATTATCACCTCACGCACCGTCGGGGAGGGAACCATAGGAAATTATAATCTCAAAAGGAATTATCACCTCACGCACCGTCGGGGAGGGAACCATAGGAAATTATAATCTCAAAAGGAATTATCACCTCACGCACCGTCGGGGAGGGAACCATAGGAAATTATAATCTCAAAAGGAATTATCACCTCACGCACCGTCGGGGAGGGAACCATAGGAAATTATAATCTCAAAAGGAATTATCACCTCACGCACCGTCGGGGAGGGAACCATAGGAAATTATAACCTGGATAACTTCTACTGAGTCTTCATCAGAAAAATCTGTTGGGAGTCGATTTAGCTGGACTAGAGAAGGCCTTGGACTGGATAAGAAATCTTTGGAGTCGATTAACTGAACCGATCTAGGTCTTTGAAATATGATTGAGAACTTAGCTGAATCTTTCCTGAAAGGTAAAGGTCAGTCGTATGCCATGCGTGATATGGACCAAGCAATGATGTTCTCAACATAAATGAGATTTGTATGATATGATGCGTCTATGCATGCTGTAATGATGTATGTGATGTTTTATGAATGTATGTTTTCGTCTAGGAAAGTAAATCCTTGACGGGTGCCGGGAAGTCATATCCTGGGCTGATGTTGAAGAATAGATTTTGCTTCCGCTGGGGATGATAATTGCAAGAATACCGGTAGGAGAAGACGACTCTGTTGAGGAATAAACTTGGCAAATGTAAGATTCTGCGGGGAGAAAAATACTCTAGCGACCATGCTGGGGAGTGATACTCTGTGGGGAGAGGGATGCTTTTGCTGAATTGTTGATAGTAACTTGCTGGGGATACCTTTGCTGTATGTTGGAAGTGCTGATGGACTTCGCTGGGGATAAGAAAGAACTGTGTTGACGATGCTCTTTCCATGGCTTTTGGCTGAGGATAACCCAGTTATATCCCGTTAAGGAAATAACTCTTTAAATAAAGCCGGTCGACGCGTTCGCGCTTTGCGAGGGATAAGCTTCCAGAATCTACTGGGGATAAGCTTACTGCTTGGGGGAGATGAATTCCAATTTTCCTGGGGGAATTGGATTGGACTCTCTTGGGGAAATTTTGACTGCATCGGGGAAATGATTCCTTTGAATGCTTGATATGCCGTCGGGGAACAATCTTTAGACCAAGACTGTCGGGGATGCTTGTTAAGAATATGTATATTGCTGCTGGGGAATGTTGAGATCTGCTGGAGGATACTCAACTTCCTTGAGATTTGATAATTCTGCTTGGAGAAGAATGCACTGACTGTTGACCTTCTGGGGAATTGAGATATACCGGTTGTGTTCTTTAGCTGAACCTACCTTGGTACCTTGGAGGATAGAACAATTAGATTGCGTAGACAACTCTTTATTGCCCCTGTTTCTAATGTTACCTGTAATTAATCCTTTGTTTCGTATGCAAATATTTATGAGTTAGCAAATTATTGTCAATGCATATACCACAAATTGAACCTTGGACGTTCTTCGCAAAACAAAACAGAAAAAGAAAAACAATTGGCACATTTAACTGAAAAGTATATTTGTATTGATTTTTGAATGGCCTGAAAATAGGCGTTTTGTGTATAAGAGGCTGACGTCCTAGTAAGAGAACGCCGCCGAGCAAAAGAGTTTATACAAGTTTTATACAAAAGAAAATAAAACAGCTGTGTGAAATGAATGATCCCACTGGGTTTCAACTCTGCTATTGCCTTTATAACTCCGAGCGTCTCATCACTTGATGACCTTGGTTGAAGGTGAAGTTGACTGATCAATGCCGTCCGAACTTGATGTAGATACCGGATTCTGGATGCAAAGTGATCCAATGAGACATAGTATTACGCTTTTATCCCTAACTTTTGCCTGGACCGCCCTTTCGGGTTTTCAGTCCACCGGGATACCCATTTTTGCCCAAGCCGCCTTTTCAGGTTTTCGACTTGCCGGGTGTACAGATTTTTTTATTTTCATCCCTTCATTTTGCCCGAACCCTTTTGGTTCGCCGGGAAGCCCTAATTTTTGCCTAGGCATGTCAGCCTAGCGGGTCTTTTTTATGCGTAGTATTTTTTCACTATGTCTGCATTGGAGGGGTGAGGAAGGTCGTCACCATCCATGTTGGTTAAT
Source organism: Vicia faba (assembly GCA_948472305.1). Lineage (NCBI taxonomy): Eukaryota > Viridiplantae > Streptophyta > Magnoliopsida > Fabales > Fabaceae > Vicia > Vicia faba. Next base: position 403,019,072 of record OX451737.1, on the reverse strand, counting down.
ATCATTGCTCCTCCTGAGAACACATGCTTAATCACAAATGGCCCTTCGTACGTAGGGGTCCATTTGCCCCTTGGATCACTCTGAGGAAGGATGATTCTCTTGATTACCAGATCCCCAACTCGATATTCCTGTGGTCTGACCTTTTTGTTAAATGCCCTGATCATCCGTTTCTGATACGTTTGACCATGACAGATAGCAGCAAGTCTCTTTTCATCAATGAGGTTGAGTTGATCAAGTCGTGTCTGGATCCAATCCTCCTCGTTCAGATTTGCATCCTTCATTATCCGGAGAGAGGGTATTTGCACTTCGATCGGCAAGACTGCCTCCATACCATAAACCAGAGAGAAAGGAGTTTCCCCGGTTGACGTCCTAGCTGAGGTACGGTACCCGTGTAGAGCGAATGGTAACATCTCGTGCCAATCTTTATATGTCACTGTCATCTTCTATACGATTTTCTTGATGTTCTTATTTGCTGCTTCTACAGCCCCATTCATCTTCGGTCTGTAAGGAGAAGAATTGTGGTGCTGTATCTTGAACTGTTCACAGAGCTCAGCGATCATCTTGTTATTCAGATTGGTACCGTTGTCTATAATAATTCTCTCAGGGACGCCGTATCGACAGATCAGATTATGTCGGATGAACCGTGCCACAACAGTCTTGGTTACCGTAGCATAGGATGCTGCCTCAACCCACTTCGTAAAATAATCAATCGCCACCAGGATGAAGCGATGCCCATTAGATGCCGTAGGTTTAATCTCACCGATCATGTCTATGCCCCACATTGCAAACGGCCAAGGCGCAGTCAGAACATTCAGGGGAACTGGAGGAACATGCACCTTGTCTGCATAAATTTGGCACTTATGGCATGTCCTGGAATATTGGTAGCAGTCAGCTTCCATTGTGGACCAGTAATATCCTGCCCGTAGGATTTTCTTAGCCATTGTGTGTCCACTGGAATGTGTACCAAAGGTCCCTTCATGTAGCTCTTCCATGATCCTTTCTGCTTCAGTCTTATCCACACAACGCAGTAGGGTTGAATCATGGTTTCGCTTGTACAAGATGCCGTTGCTAAGGAAGAACTTTGCTGCGAACCTTCTCAGGAACTTCTTATCATTGACAGAGGCACCTTCAGGGTATTCCTGAGCTTCCAGATATCTCTTCACCTCATGGTACCAAGGCTTCTCAGTCACCAATTCAGTCTCGAGATCACAACAGTATGCCGGTTCGTCCAGTTTCCAAATGATGATCCGGGGAGCCTAATTATCCCATTTGACCTTGAACATAGAAGACATTGTAGCTAACGCGTCCGCCAACTGATTCTCTCCTCTCGGGAAGTGCTCAAAGGTTATCTCTGTGAAGTGGGGGATCAGGGTCAACACACATTCTCTGTAAGGGATAAGATTCGGATGTTTCGTATCCCACTCTCCTTTGATCTGATTGATCACAAGAGCGGAATCTCCGAAGACACTCAGAAATTTGATCCTTAGGTCGATCGCATCTTGAAGACCCATGATGCACGCCTCATACTCCGCCATGTTGTTGGTACAGTTGAAACATAGCCGGGCAGTGAGTGGAGTATGAGTACCTTGAGGTGATATGATTATGGCGCCGATACCGTTACCCAAAGCATTGGAGGCTCCGTCAAAGTGCATAGACCATCGGGATCCTGGTTCAGGTCCTTCATCCGGTCCAGGTACTTCACAATCAGTTACTATCATGATGCTTTCATCCGGAAACTCAAAGTTCATTGACTGATAGTCATCTACGGCCTGATGTGCCAAGTGGTCTGCCAATACACTTCCCTTGATGGCTTTCTGGGTTGTGTACTGAATGTCGTATTCCGTCAAGATCATCTGCCATCTTGCAATTCTCCCAGACAGAGCAGGCTTTTCGAATATGTACTTTATAGGATCCATCTTTGAGATCAACAAGGTGGTATGAGTCAGCATATACTGTCTCAGCCGGCGAGCAGCCCATACCAAAGCGCAGCAAGTTTTCTCAAGCAGTGAGTATCGGGTCTCACAGTCGGTAAACTTTTTGCTAAGGTAATAAATGGCATGCTCTTTTCGGCCAGACTCGTCATGCTGCCCCAGCACACACCCTATTGAGTTGTCGAGCACTGTCAGGTATAGTATCAGAGGTCTCCCCTCAACCGGTGGCATAAGGATAGGTGGTTCTTGGAGATACTCTTTGATTCTGTCAAAAGCAGCCTGACATTCATCGTTCCAACGTACTACCTGATCTTTCTTCAGCAGCTTGAAGATTGGCTCACAGGTAGCGGTTAGATGCGAGATGAATCGAGCAATGTAATTCAGGCGTCCTAAAAAGCCTCTGACTTCCTTCTCTGTCTTAGGAACTGGCATCTCTTGAATAGCTTTGACCTTAGCAGGGTCCACTTGAATTCCCTTGTCACTTACAACGAAGCCTAGTAACTTCCCAGATCTTACCCCGAAGGTGCACTTGTTCGGGTTCAATCTCAGCTTGTACAGTTTCAACCGGTCAAACAACTTTTGCAGATGATTTAGGTGCTCTTCCTCAGTCTGGGACCTTGCGATCATGTCGTCAACATACACTTCTATCTCATGATGGATCATGTCCTGAAATAAAGCAACCATGGCACGTTGGTAAGTTGCCCCAGCGTTCTTCAATCCGAACGGCATGACCTTGTAACAGAAGGTGCCCCACTGAGTAACAAATGTAGTCTTTTCCATGTCTTCAGGTGCCATCTTGATCTGATTGTAACCTGAAAAGCCATCCATGAAAGAGAACACCTTATGTTGATCTGTATTATCAAAAAGGACATCAATGTGAGGTAAAGGGAAGTCATCCTTGGGGCTGGCCCTGTTCAGATCCCTGTAGTCGACACACATTCTGACCTTACCGTCCTTTTTAGGTACTGGCACCACATTAGCAACCCACTGAGGGTAAGAAGTCACTGCAAGGAACCCAGCATCAAACTGTTTCATAACCTCGGCTTTAATCTTCTCAGACATCTCTGGACGCATCCGACGGACCTTTTGCTTAACTGGAGGGCAGTCTTCCTTAGTTGGCAAGTGATGGACCACAATATCGGTATCCAACCCTGGCATGTCTTCGTAGGACCAGGCAAAGATCTCCATATAATCATGTAGCATCTGAGTCAACCGTTGCTTCACGCTGAGCTCTAGGTTGGCACCAATCTTTACCTCTTTCCTGTCTGCCTCAGTACCCAAGTTTATTGTTTCCACTGGCTCTTCGTGGGGTTGAATTGCCCTCTCTTCCTGAAGCAACAGTCTTGCAAGCTCACCAGGCACTTCACAATCATCTTCACCTTCGTCTTCGGCTAAGTTGATCGGATTTTCGAAGTCATAACTGGCAGTAGCAGGGTTGTTATCAGTAAGATCCAGAGTGGATTGAAACCTGTATGAGTGAGTGTGTGTGTAAATACAGCTGTTTTGAAATATATGTAAAGGAAAGAAAGACAGAAAAGGAGCATAAAATTTGCAATGCGAGAAAACGTCCAAGATTTTCATTCATGATATATGAAATGACAATTTATATGCCCTCACAAATGAAACCACGGTGCCTCGGGTAAGACACCGGGCCAAAGAGTTTATTATTGTTTTTTACAGATACCAAAAACATAGGAATTCATTACTTAGTAACAAGAGAAACAGATAGGTTGTCCTTTGCACTCCAATTATTAAGTCCACTGTCGGTTGCCGGGTAAATCCAGCTATCAAACTCAACTTCATCCACTTCCTCTTCATCTCCAATAGCATTCACCCCATGAGCAGGCAGGGGAGCTGTCACTACATTAGGCTTCTAAGATGCCTCAAACTGTACCTCCTTGGCGTCAATAAGATCCTGCAGCTTGCTCCTTAATGCCCAACAGTCATCAGTAGAATGCCCCGGGCTATCTGAATGGTAAGCACAACGAGCATTCGGGTTGTACTTAGGAGATGCAGTATTTGGAAACTTCGGCGCCTCTCTGACAGTCACTAAGTTGGTTGAGAGTAACTGTGGTAAGATCTGCGATAGGGTCATGCTTAACCGGGTAAATTCTCTCCGGGGTCTTTCAGCCCTTTGAGGATTGGTGGGCCGAGGAGCGGCAGCAGGCTTAGCAATCATTACCGCACTGACAGATTGGCGGCGCTCAGGTCTCTCTGATCTCTTGGAACCATACACAGCACTAGCCTCCTTCTTGAAGGGTTTCTTCTCAGCACTAGACGATGCACCCTTCGGGATCTTACCAGACTTTAAACCAGCCTCAATTCTTTCTCCAGTCAGAATCAAATCAGTGAACCCTGCAGACGAATTCCCGATGAGATGGTTGAAAAATGGCCCAAATAGGGTCCCCAAGAACATGTCCACCAACTCCCGATCAGTCAACGGAGGCTGCACCCTGCCAGCCAGGTCTCTCCACTTCTAAGCGTACTCCTTAAAACCTTCACTTGAACCTAACGACATACCCTGGAGTTGGGTACGTGTAGGGGCAAGGTCGGCATTATATTGATACTGCTTATAGAAAGCAGTAGCCAACTCCTCCCAGTTACGAACCTTGGTCCCATCCAGCTGATAGAACCATTCGAGATGAGTCCCTGAAAGACTCTCCTGGAAGAAGTGGATCCACAAATTCTTATCCGCAGAGTACGGTTGAATTTTCCGAACATAGGACCTGAGGTGTAGCTTGGGACAAGACGCCCCGTCATATTTAGAAAAGGATGGTGCTTTGAACTTATGAGGGATAATCACACCAGTAGACAAACCCAGATCTCCGAAATCCATCCCAGGCACCTGTTGTACTTCCATAGCTTTCAACCTATCCTCCAGTTGCTTGTATCTGTCTTCTGCAGGAGGGTACTGCTCTTCATCAAAATCAGTCTCGTTGTCGGAGACTACCGGACTAGGGACCCTTGCTTCTGCCTGAGGAGTACTCTTGCCAACAGAAGAACCAGCCTCTTCCTGCTGCAGAGCATTGCCAAACCTTCGGCCCGAGTTGAACATAACAGTTCTTCTCTTCTTCTTCTTCTCCTTCTTCAGGAGCATAGCCTTCAGCTCTTCTTGGCCTTGAGCCAAACCCTTGATTAATTCCTGAAACTGCGCATTCTGCGCCTGAAGAGCCTTGATGGATGTCTCAGTTGATGACGAGTCGGGATTCATGATGCTGAAATAAACAGCGAAGAACTGTAAGCAACCTGAAAAGAGGAAAAACCTGCTATGCACATGATGTATGAAATGCGTATGAATTATGTTTTCAAAGACAATCGGGAATCAACTTTGTAAATAAAAAAGGAACACACTTCATTAGATTCAACTTTGAAACTGAAATTATTCAACAGGTTGCCCTTAGGCGTTACATGAAAGGAAATACTGAAAAGGAAATAAAACTGTAAAAGCACATCTGGAGCTCCTTATTGATCCCATGGTCTCCTCTTCTCAGTACGGATGTAGGCATTCAGAGCTCTCTCATTCTCCAACTATTTTGTCAGCTTCTGGATCTTTGATTCCTGCTCGTTGAACTTTTCCCGGTAAGAATCCCGCTCTTCTCGCAGTTGCGACCAAGATCTCTTCAATGTCTCATAATCAGTAGGTATCTGAGGAGGAAGGACAGTTGGAGGAACCCCATCTTTATCAGGACACTCAAGAACGACGGGTCTGACAGCTTCATACGGCATACCTAACTTCTGAGCACGGATGCGAACCCATTTGTAGTAGGCTTCCATAGGTAAAGAGGTCTTTGGCCCTAACTCTTGTGGGTCAGCTTTATGAACTTTGTCCCAAGCCTTGATGAACCTACGACGCAGCTCGTCACCATCCACCTGAAATTCAAAACTGATGTGAGGCACCAACATCTCATGGGGACCTGCTCCTCTTGCTCTTCCAAACTGACGGAGTGCTAGACATGGATTGTAAGAGATCCCTCCTTGGGTACCAATCAGAGGAACATTAGGGTATTCCCCGCATCGATCAATAATAGCTATCTCATCTAAACCTCTGCAAGTCCAAATGATGTCTTTATCGGTGAGAGACATTAACCTATGAGCCCAACCTCTTCCTTCTTGATTCTTCAGTACGAACTTAGGGAGGTGCGAAATAAACCACCTCACCAACAAAGGGATACAACACCATAGGGTTCCTCGTCTTCGGGTAGTACGGGCATGAAGTTGTTGCAAGATGTCACCCAAGATAGTGGGCACAAGATTCTGAGACATAAAGATCCTTATGGCCGTGACATTGACGAAGTTGTCAGGATTAGGAAATAGGACTAACCCATAGATTAGGAGAGCCAAAATGTCTTCATATGCCCTAAAGTCCAGGTCACTCCAGAAACTGTTAGCTTTACCAATCAGAAACTTGGCCAAGAAACCCTTAACTCCGCTTCTAGTCACCCAGTTGTCTGTTACCTCTTGATGGGTCAAAGGAAGAGCTGCAGCAACATCCTCAAGCCTGAGGGTCTTTTCCCAACCAGTAAAGGGAGTCTGATCCAAGATAGGGATACCAAGCAAATCAGAGAACTCTTCCAGGGTAGGGACCAGCTGGAAGTCTTGAAGGGTGAAGCACTGGTACAGAGGGTCATAGAACTGGGTCAGAACACTCATCAATTGTTGATCCCGCTTTGCAGTGACTAAACTGAGAAGAGAACCATGCCTCTGGATGAAGGAAGTGGTATTTGGAATTCTGCTAACCAACTCATCAAGCAACTCAGGTGAACGAACAAAGTTGAACCGGATAGTATTCCTTCGCACAGGCATCATGATGTCCTACAAAACAGAGCAAAGGTGAAACCCTCTTGTCTTTGAAATGGTCAGTCCTTATGCAGGATGCATGCAATGCTCATGATGCTATGATGTTATGATAAAGCACACCACATATAGATACAAAGGCAAACATGGTAAGGCACACAAGTCACACAAGGCAAGCCCCTAAAGTTTAGGCCATCATGAGGTCTAGGTACTACCCTCTTTCAGTTTGTTGGTTCATACCTGTCCTAATCAAGAGTAACCGGGTTCTTAGAGGATCCCAATATCATTGACTACCCTCAATCGGTCATAACTCCAGCATCGCAATCTTTTCTTGCGGCCAGAACCATCACGAGAGTTTAGCCTCAATGGGCGTAGCATACTGCTACAATTCTAAAGGCCAAGTTGTGTCAATTAAGGTTCTAAGGTTGTTGGTGCTTAATGACTCCTTGGAAGACCCATATTCTCCTCGTTGCGACACAAGGGATATCGGTACAGACCAAGGTGCCACACCAACGTAGCCACTGCTTCACCTGTGTCGGTCTACGCCGGACAGGTCCCTCACAGCTTATGCTACCTAAACAGGGTATCCCCAGATCTGGGTTAGGATCTATGTAACTCCGATGCAACCCACAATAGTAAAGAAAGCAAATCAATACAATTGAAAACACAGTTATGAACTAGCCCTAAGGTACACCTCACTTTAAGTTTTGGTCCCCAGCAGAGTCGCCAGTTCTGTGATCGGTGGATCTGGAACTGACTGTTTAACGCTGGTTCGCGAAATGTCGCGAAAGCAAGAGTCGCCACCGTCTTTTATTTTCTCCAAAATGGAAAGGACAAAAGCACAGAAAAATTCCTTAAAGAGATTGCTCTCGGTTCGGGAGGTAGATTATAGAAAGGGAAGGTATTAGCACCCTTTCTATCCATGGTTATCCATGGGCTCTTAGATACTTGCTCATTTGTGTTTTCAAAAATGGTTTGTTTGCTTTTCAATTGTGGGTTTTAAAAAAAGTTTCTTTTGAAAATTCCAGTTCGACTCTTGTATCGGTCCTCAAGAGTGTTTGAAAAATTGCTTTCGAAAGCTTTTTGAAAATGTGTTGGTGTGAAAAGTAATTTTGATTTGTTTTTGAAGTTAGAGCAAGTATCTACGAGAACCTACCTATCCTAAGGAATTCGTCTGTGTAAATGTCCTTAAAGTAGTGCCATCCCACCATTGAGAGATAGGTAGCACCACCGTTGGAGGTGTTCGGGTCAATTCGAGTTTGTAGGGACATGGTGATCACCAGAGCAATGGGAAGACACCTTAGAAGCTACCCTCATGCCAGGTTCCCGGATCATGAGGACTTACTAAGACATCCTCTACTCGACGATCACCTTTCGAGGCAAGGCAACAGTGAGGCGTACCCTAGAGGTGGTGTGTGCGATTTGTGTGTCGTTTTCATTTGTATTTACCTTGTCATGTTATTGGTGTTCTACGCTTGTTTTTGTTTTTATCCATACATTCTTTCATGCCATTATTTAACAGTTAAGATATTTGCGGGAAAAGTAAATTCTAAGCTATTACAAAAGGCGCGGGTCCACATCGCCAAAAGTTTCTCGAACCCGATTTGACAGAAAATAAATAAAGTAAAAGAAAATAAGGAATTAAAAGTGCGAGAAGTTAATTACAAGGCTTCGGGAGAGATACACGAATATTTAAACGGAATAAAATAATATGCGAATTAATAATTAATTCGAAACGAGGGCGTTGGACCCTTTTTTGCAAAATTAAATTAAACGATGAATTAATTAAAATTAAAAGGAGGAAAGAACTTGTTTTTTGGTATTTTTAGTATTTTGGGATTTAAATAAAAAGAGTGAGTTAATTAAAATTAAAATAAGATGCTAACCCTAATTCTAATTATTTTTAATTTATTAAGAAAAATATTGAAGTTTTTAATCTAAAATTAACCCTAATTTTTATATACAAAATTTAATTATAAAAAATAAATACTTAACTATTTAATTATTTATGAAAGAAAAGAAAAAAAGATGAAAAATTATTAATTAAACCCTATTTCTACATTTTTTAGATTTTATTATGAAAAGAATTAAAATTACAACCTAATTTAAAACTAAATAATTATATACAATTTATTTATGGAAAATATTAAAACAAAAATATTTATTATATTTTTCCTTTTTTTCTGATTTTTGTGGCATTTTATGTTTTTTATGAAAATAATAATTAAATTAGCAGAATTGATTAAAAATAATAATTGAAAATAAAGAAACAAAAAATAAAAAAAATAATGAAGAGGGTTTGCAAACCTGGGGGTTCAGACCCCAATCAGGAGGTTTTCTCCTAGTAAATCTGGCCCAATATGCTTTGGCCTTTGCTGACTTTTCACGTTGGCACGTGGACTCGTTGACTAACGACTATGCTGTTCGTCAGATTATGGCCATTGATTGGGTTTCCTGAGACGCGTGGACGCTTGATTAGGAAGGTGTATGGCGCGCTTCAAGACTTGAACTGCATGTGAATGTAAATGGAAAAATAACATTGAGATAATGAAGACCTGGGGCTCGAACCCAGGTCATGGACATTGCCAGCACAGGTACCTACCACTGAACCATCCCAAACGCGTTTAATATATAATGACGAATAAACATTATAAAAGAAATAATGGTCAGTGATTCCAAACGCGCGAAAAATTTAAACGCTCCACTCATGGACAGCCACCTAAGCGTCTTCCTCGTTGGTTTTCTTTTTCCTGAAATATAAAAACAAAGAGCAACGGTTTTCAAACGTTGCTAAAAGTGCTATATGAAAAAATAGCGAATAGGCCATAAGGCCTCATAAATTGATCGCGAGTGCTGGTTTCTGTTCGTCCAAACGCGTTGAATTCAATGGCTTTGGTCTCAGCCTCCAATTTTTCCTTATTTCAAAAGCCTTAATCCAAGGTCCTGTAAACCCTAGAAATTGACAATGGCAGAATCGTGTACAATGCATAATAATTCAATCAAATCACATGGTTAGCTTTAGAATCACACAAGGAACATGAATCAAACATTAAAAAAGGCTAAATGCGCATGAATTGGAATGCACGATTATGAAAAAAAAGTGAGAAAGGTTAGCTTCTGTACAACGATTCAAGAGGTTATGTTGAATGTTTTTGATTGGGATACGTCCTATAATGCTTGAGGAAGCTAATGAGATGGAAATCTTGGCTTGAAACCACCTACAAATTAGTTTTCAGTATTGAGTTTTTTTGCAAATTTTTCAAGTTTGTGAATGGTTTCTGCGCAGCTTTAATGGTCCTTGAGATTAGGTTTATGTTCAGGCTTATGTATTGAATCAATTAGGTCAAGAAAAATAGAACAAATCAATTGCATTCATGGTTTTTGGAAATTTGATTTTTAAGATCTTTTTTCAATCTTTTCCATGTGTTTTTGCTCTCAATCATATCCAATTGCATTGGTTCTTTCCTTATCTGGCTAGGCACGAAATCTTGAGGGTAAAACATGCACAAAGAGATTTAAAACTTTAGGTTAAGTATTTTTCATATATTTAATTTGATTTAAATGAATTATTATAAATAAAAATTCAAATAAATAAATAAAAAATGAAGAAATACTTCCCTTTGGGCCAAGTGGTCGTGCACATGCTTGGGATGATGAATTGTGGAAGAAAAATGGGCCCATTAGCAATTTTAGGTCATTTGAATCAATGTTGACTTTTCAAAATATCCAAAAATTTCCCAACTTCCACAAGGCATAACTTGCTCAATTTTTAAGCTTTGCTCATGTTCTTGGACATTTTGGAAAGGTCTTTGAGTCCTCTAACCAATGCCTTTTGTACCATGTCATTTTTAGTTACCAATCTCAAGTTATGGCCTTTGACTTAAAGTCCCTTTTTGTTGACTTTTGAAAATGACCTATAATGTTGAAATTGATAACTTTTTGTGAGAGCATTTCTTGGTCTTGAAGTATGAAGATGAGTTGTAGGAAATGTCTTTATCTTCAAAATGAGCTTTGGATGGAATTTTTCTGATAATCCATGTGAAAGTTATGCCCTGGTCAATTTACAGTTGACTTTTTCAGCTGTCCAAATAAGGAAACTTTTGCATTTTGATGATTTTTTGAGCCAAGCTTTGAGAATCATGATCAAGCATTGATCAAATGATGTTTGTGGCTTCAAAATGATATGTTGATAAAAAATTTGAACTTTTGACTGTCAAATGACCATTTTGCCCCTACAGTTGACTGTAGTGCAATTAGGGTTTTGACTGTGCAATTTTGTGCTGAAAGTCTTGAAACTTGATATGAGGATGCTTGACCATATTTGTAGGCTTGTGAGACTTGATTGGACCTTTGGAAACTTCATTTTCTTGATCAGAACAAAAACCCTAATTTTGACTGTTTAGGAGGCTCTTGAACTGTGCAACCCTGGGGAAGATTTTGAAGCTTGACTTGGCAATTTCTTGAAGAATATGGGAGGGCAAATTTTGGGGTACAACAGCTGCCCTGCAAGAAAGCTTGTGCTATGCTGCTTCCCAAGTATACATGCTGCCAATACAATCCAAAACTGCTCTATGCAGTCTGCCCAAACCTGCACCACAACAACCCCAAAATTGCACCAAAATGGCAAAGGAAAAATTATGGGAAGAAAGTGTCAAAACAATAGGCAAAAGCAATTCAAAATGACTTATTTGTTTCCCCCCCCCCCTAAACCACAGTCAAGGGGTCTACAAAAGAGGACTGTCTCATAAGACAAAGGGGTTGGATTTTGGAAGAGAGGTTAAAAATTTTCTAGAGAGAAGATAAAGAGTTTTGTTGAGCAGAAAAACAATATTCTGTGCAACTTTGACTCATTTTCAAAACCAAAACTGCTCTTGTTCAAAACAGAAACCCAACCCATTGCTCCACCATACAAACTCTTCTTCAAAGACTGTCCAAACATAACCAAAAAAAATAGTCCTTGTAGTGCTACTCACCTTCATCATCAAAAAATACCAAAAATATTACAGTACAGTCCAACTCAGTTCTAGCAGTCCAAAGCAGCTTCCTGAAGACTCACAAGGTTATCATATCATTTGGAAAAGCATTCAGATCTAAAACAACCAATGCAGCCCAGAGGTAAGTCCTCTTGACTTGATATCTTATCATTACATCATTAACAAGCTGTTGTTCTTTGAAGACAAGATGTAGTACTTTAATATCTTTTTGAACTAGTCATATGCACCTTGTTTAGGCTTATTCAATCATTTGTTGTTCATCTTTATCCATCATATGCCATAAGCTAACCTGTACATTCAATAAAATAATATTTAAGGCAGGAGAATGCAGCATGTATCGACACATATCCTCATGTGTCGACTAATCCTAGTGAAAAAACAGGGTATGAGTCGACACATAACCCCCATGCATCAACTCATACTGATTTCAGGTTACAAAATATAAGTGGGAAAAGACTATGAGTCGACACATACGCGTTTCGTGTCGATGCAAGAAGGTGCATGAGTTGACACATCCCATTATGTGTCAACTCATACTGAGCAGATTTTGTTTTACAGGAGCAAGGAAAAGCTATGTGTCGATGCATAGCAGCATGGGTCGAGACATAGCAGTTCAAAATGCAGTTTTCCTTTTATTTTACACTATTTTTACATTGTTATTATTATCATTCGATATGGTTGTAATATTTCAGTCTCCACTTCATCCCCATTGTAAATTTGTACCCCCATCCCCCTAAAGTGATGTAATAGCTTAAGATTTATTTTCCGCATGTTTACTTGCTTTCATATATTGCTAGTAATTAGGATGTATGGCCAGGTAAAATAAGCAAATAGATAACCTTTCAAATACAAGACAAAATGCATGCAAACTAACACACTTGCACACTAATATCTCTAGGGTAATTCCATTTGTTGCCTATCGGAAAATAGTCATGTCCCTCGAACATGGGCGTTTTAGCAAAAGACACTCGATAAAAGATCGTAGTCCCTCGATGACCCTCGATGTTGCCTTCGGCAAATGATCTAGTCCTTAAAACGACATTGCTAAAACCTCCCATATGTTGCCTTCTATGACTATACAAACGTCCCACGCTCGTCCCTTCACATCCAACGATGGGGCTTCTTATCAAATCAATGGTAAGATAGCAACATCTAAAGGAGGAGGAAAAGCACACTTAAGACCCTTCGAGTAGATAGATTCACTCTTAGTTACTCGCTTGCTCACAACAAAAACATTTTTACCCACACTCTCATTTTTGAACTATTTTCGAAACAAACACTTTGTAGGCGTTCTTATAGAAACGAGAACCATTATGAAGTTCCATTTTCGAAATACTTTCAAAAACACATCTCACAAACACACTTTTGAACTATTTTCGAAACAAACACTTTGTGGGCGTTCTTATAGAAACGAGAACCATTACGAAGTTCCATTTTCAAAATACTTTCAAAAAACCACACACCACAAGCACATTCAAACAAAAGCAAGTGATCTAGCGAGTAACTAAGATCCCATGGAAAACCATGGATGAAAAGGGTGCTAACATATTCCCTTTTCATAATCTACCCCCCGAACTCAAGAAAACATCTCTAAAGGTCTTTCCTGTGCTTTTTCACCTTTCCTTTTTGGATAAAAGAAAAGTCGGCAGCGACTCTTGCTAAACCACAACATTTGCGATCAAACGCAAAACATCAAGTCAGTTCTCCCACCGTATCACACCAGTCTTCGACATCATGACCAAGTCATAAATCCCCATATCCTTCCAGGTTTGGGCCTGCATTTTTTCCATCTTACTTGGCCATTCTGAATACTCTGAAGTAAGACTAGGGCAAGATCGAAAGATCTTGTTCCCCTTGTTCATAAACTGAAGGTTGGTGTCTTCCTTTGTTTGAGAGTGTTGCTGGTTAGCAGGGGTTGCATCCTGAGGGTCATTCCTGGGTTTCTTGGTGCAACCTATAGGCTTGAGCCTAGGGTGAGTTGGGAAGAAGGTATTATTTTGTTTTGGGTTCTCGAAGCATGCAGAGAGTGGGTCAGACATGGCATACATGGACCCAAAATACTTAATAGGAATGAGTAACTAAGAGTCATAAGCTTCACATTATTCTCTGGTCATGGGTTCAGAAACAACCCTTCGCTCCCCAGTCGAAACAGGAACAGGACTAGTGGAGAAGATCTTTGGTTGTCGTTGTAAGTCAGAAACGTTCTTAGTTTTGGGATTGTTTGGTGCATTTGAAAGGAAAGCCATGGTTGAAGGTAGTGAAAGAACTAAGAAGATGAAGTTCTTAAGACTTTTCTTTACAAGGAAATAAGGAATATTAGGAGTTGTAAAAAATTCCAAAGAAAAGGATTCGTGGCTATTTATAGTGTTCAGGGAAGAGTGTTTTCCCTCAAGACCATTTAATGCTGCAGAGTTAGTGGGGCATGTGGTGAACGTTGAGGTAATTATCATACAGGTAATGGAAACATTTTCCATACTTTCCTAGGTTGTAGGGATAATGGCCATCACGACAACATAGTAACGGCTGATTGATAGCGACATATTGGGAAAAAGGTAATGATGAATCTGAATACCAGCAGTGGTTGGTAGAAGGTGAAAAGCGCACGATTGACTTCTGTGGCAAAAAAGAAGACAGGTGTCGAATGAGAATCTCAAAGAATGATCATTTCTTCTTGCGTCGAAATTGACATTCTTGGGGGGCAATTTGTTAGCTCCTAAATTCGACACCCACAACAAATTGGCCTTATGGGCCAAAAATAGATTGAACAAATCTAAGCTGGAAATACTTCGACAGATTGGAAAATACTTAGAGAAATTTCTGAGTTAAAGTTAATCTTCGACCAGAAGATTCTTGCGGCCTTCGACTGAAAGGGCTCCAGGGCCTTCGACTGAAAGGAAACCCCGTATCAGCAACAGGTGATTTTGAATCTGAAGAAAGGAGGGAAAACCAGTTCGTTTGGCAGTTGAGGAAAGTAAGTTAGCATGAAGATAAAGGTCGAAGCATATGCAGAAGACGCTTGTCCTCATCCTAGAGCAAAGCAACTCCTCGACGGTTACCTAGTTTTAATATAAATATAGGAAGTTTATGTAGATTTTCGGATGTTCAACTAACTGTACAAGTCATTCAATACTATTCGAGTACCTGCTGCGTGAGAAAGAATACTGAAAATGTACGTTTGAAACACCACATTTTATAATCAAAGTCTTTTACATTCCTCTTTACATTCCTTGCCTTTTTATCTTGCTTGCAAAAATCGATTTTTCCTTGCATTCTATTTTCCCTTGCATTTTACTTGCACTTTTTATCAGATTTCTGCACTTAAACTCTTCTCAATCCCTTTTCTATTTACTTTCTACACTCAAACTCATTTCAAACCTCAATCTTTCCCGGTCAAACGCGTGTTCTTTATTTATATTAGCATTTATATCCAAACAACGCCAATAATTAGCACATGTCCTAGGATCAAACTGATCGATACTGCGATTAACCAAAAAATTATCCTTTTTAGAAGATCAGCAGTTGTTTACCGATCAACACGGTAAACAGTATTACTATTAGAAGTTAGTCGTCTAAATAAAATGGAGCACTGAAAACACTATTTACAACAATTATTTTAAGGGACGTTTATTTATGAATTGTAAATTTATTCTCAAAAATATATATTGAATTATTTTTTATGTCAATGTTTGTTTTAAGTTATAAAAAATTATGTTTAACACATAGTTTTATCATTTTCTATTTTCATGTTATAGAGTAAAAATCTGTCTCATAAGAATAAGAATTAAACACCGGTAACTTCTCATTATTAAATATTTATTTTAATTTAAAATAAATATATTTTATAAATATTATTTAAAATATTATCTTAAATAATATTTCTAAAAATAACATTTTAAAGATTAAAATTTTATACTTTGAAACAAACCCACTCTAACACTTGCTTTTTTTTTTCAGGTGAAATTCGTGTGGATCTTTATGCGATGCTCACTCATTTATAAAGTATGAGATTTATATTAACTTAGAGTGATTGTTAAAAAAGAATACTCTTAATGCTCTTTATATAAAATATATATATATATATATACCACACTATCGCAATAGTAATCACTTTATTTTGTCAAATCTAAATCTCATATGGTTGTCACATACATGACTTTCACATGCACTAAAATAGTAAAAAAATAGAGTATTGACCAGTCAAAAGGCTTAGCTAGCTCATTTACAACGTCAATATTTTAATATCTGCCGACAAAAAATAAGAAAGTAATTCTAATGTTTGTGAGAGATTTACCAAAATATATATTACTAAATAGAGTAGCATGCATAATAAAGAGAATGGATCTTCAATCAAGAAGAGAAAATATACAAAGAACACTACTCGTTAGACATAGTAACGGGGCGGATGAGAGCGGATTTAAACACATTCAATTTCGATCCAAATCTAGAGCTGCTTCCACCCCTTAAATTCATTTGAAAATAATAATTCTGATAAATATGATATTGTAATATTAAAATGTGTAAATAAGTAATAAAACTATTAAAAATAAATGAAATAAATTAGATTTAGTTGACGAGTACGAGGCGGATACTAGCATCCTCCGCATCCACTCTCACCCATAAATAAAAATCGGGTTTTCTCCACATCTATATCGGTCCTCATTTAAATTGAATTTTCTCCTATAATTTCGAAATAGATTTATTTACCATATCTACTATTCTTATGGGGAGTGGAAAACTCATTACAATCTAATGTAGAAAATATTATTTTGATTCTCCATTTGAAAGGCATTTAATCTTGACATCTCCAAATCATAACACATATAGTATACATTTAAAAGTGAGACATCTCTAAATTCATAGCACAAATATTTGATAATGAATGTCTCATAATGATCCTCTCAGACCAATCTATATAAATAAGAAAGTATTGTTCTTTCTGTTCCTCCACACCACCATGACTAGAAAGAAGGTAAAACTAGCATACATACTCAACGACTCCGCGAGGAAGGCGACATTCAAGAAAAGGAAGAAAGGTCTAATGAAAAAGGTTAGTGAACTTAGCACTCTTTGTGGAATTGATGCTTGCGCTATAATCTACAGTCCTTACGATCTTCAACCCGAGGTTTGGCCATCATCAATAGGAGTCCAAAGGGTGCTTTCGAAGTTCCGAAGAATGCCTGAATTGGAACAAAGTAAAAAGATGGTGAATCAAGAAAGTTTTTTGAAGCAGAGGATTCAAAAAGCGAAAGATCAATTAACAAAACAAAGAAAAGATAATAGAGAAAAAGAAATGACTCAGTTAATGTTTCAATATCTTAGTTCCGATAAAACTATGCAAAATATAAGTATGCTTGATTTGAATGAAATGGCATGGTTGATTGATCAATATTTGAAAGATATCAATAGAAGGGTTGAAAAGTTGAGTAAGAATGGTCAAGGACAATCTCAAATGGTAGCACCAACAATGGTGACTAATGCTGTGGCTAAGATTGAAGATAGTGGACAAGGGAGCCACGGTTGTCATGTTTTGGATATGAATATGGATGCTATGCATAAACAACATTGGTTTATGAATCTGATGAATAATAGTGGTGGGGATGAGGCACCACCACCTTTGGGAGATGTTAATCAACAAAATGGATTTTGGCCAAATCCATTTTTTCCTTGAAGTCATGTGTTGTTTGCCGTTGTGTTTTGAAAATAAGTGACCTTGGATTGATCCATGGTCTATGATTTTTGTATGTTCGTTTCTTTGTTTCACCACTTTTACATCTATCTTGTTTGTAAAAATGTTTGGTTTATGAAATGTTGTTAAGTTTGAATAAACATTGTTTTCGAATAATTTGTTATGTGATATTCACATGAATCAAAACATATTTTTAATTCGCACGAATATAAAAAATATAACACTTACACTAACACGATGAATAGATTAACAAGTGTCAGCGTCGATTTCAGACACTCACACATACACAGACACATTTATCAGAGGTGTTTGTGCCATCGTTTTAGAGCATATAATTTCTATGAACTTTATTCATGTATGTAAACTTTATACATCAAAGAATTTTCTCTCTATAAATGAATCTACCCTGTACCCAAAAAAATGAACAAATCTCATTGTCATGAATCAATACATAGAAATGCATCTTAGTTCTTAAGATGCTTGAACTCTAAAGAAGACTCAACACATTCTGCTTTGCTTCTATAACCATTCAACATCTTCAACAACTCAGTAGCATTCTCCTTTGTTTTCTCCTCACACCCAACTTGCAACATAACCAATAGTTTCTGAAAAGCACCAAGTTGAATCACCTCAATCAAAACACCTTCTTCCTTCTTCTCACACATCTTCCTAACAATACCAACAGCAAAACTAGAAGCTAAAGGAGAAACCCTCAAAATTTTCTTAATCACAAGAGGTAAAGCCAAAGCATTCATTTTCACAACCTCTTTCCCTTTCTTGCAATCACATAAACAATCCAACACCCCAAGTGCTTTCTCACATACCCCTTTCTCTCCATCAACTATTGATTCAAGCAAAAATGAAACCAAACCCAATTCAACAAACCTTTCACCAACTTCAACCCTATTTTTACTCGATGAAACCATCTTGAAAATTGTGGTCAAACATGCTTTTGTAGCACTTGACCCAATTGGTTCCTTAATAATCTTAACCAAACCTTCAACAACACCTTCAACTTTTGACAATTCCTCAACATTCATTTCCTTAAGCAACAAAACAGCATTTTGTCTTGCTCCTAAATCTTTACCATCTAGAAACCAAACCAAACAATCTAAAGAAGACAAAGACGAACACAATCTGGATTTTGTTTCACCAAAAGAGGTTATAACAACCATCCATGTTAAAATCTCCAAAATCTCCTCCAAAACAACAACATGATCCTCAAAAGAAACACTTGAAAAAGAATCAAAAACCGTTGCAAGAACAGAACAAACTCCATTTCCAACTATAACCCTCTTATTCCTCTCACTCTCTCTCCACCAAACCTTAATCTTTCCGACAAACTCCACACACTTTTTCTCATCCAAGTTTTTAGAACCAGACAACAACCTCGTACAAACCTCGGAAACCTCGTAGCCAGAAACCGGTATACGAGGAGTCGGAATCCTCTCAATCCCATAAGAACTATTCTCAACACACCAACTCTGAATCATTTTTCTTATGGTATGATTCGGCGTGATCTCGAAGGTTGTAAGCTTCTGATTAGTAACCGGACATGTTTTGTTTCCGGACTCAATCCATTTCTCGATGCTTCCTCTGTCGTAGGTGATTCCGGTTGATAGAGTCACCGGATCTTTCATCAAGTCTAGACTCACCGGACACCGGAAGTGAGACGGGATTGTTATGTCCTCCACAGTTAAATCAACTGCAGAAAGGTGTTCTTTTGCCTTGTGAGAACGGCGGAAAACGGTTCTTCTTGTCCATGACAGAACCATTTTTGTGTGTCTGTTTTTTGTTAAATGATGTAGTTTATTAATTTTGTTTGTGTGAAGTGGTTAATGATATGAAGAGAAAGAGGCTGAGTTGTTTGGTTTTATATTTGGTGAGAGTTGAGAAGTGTGTGAGACTATGGTACGCGGGTCAAAGCTAGGTAAGATGAAAGGTTGAATAAGAGTATTTAAGTAATGTAGGAGGGGAGAGGGTATTGTATTGTAGTGTAGGTGAGTATTTGAATGTTGACCGTTGAATGTTTCAATATTTGAAGGAGGAGGAGGAAAAGGACTATTGTTTATGAGCTGTGTTGTGAATAATATTAAAGATGATGTGGTGGGTGGGTGGGTGTGTGACTCAGAAATTGAAGTTTGGAGCTAGCATCGACTTATGCGCGTGAGGAGGCGACATGGTATATCCGTGTAGCGTGTCCTTGTGCTGCACACGCCACTTTTATGTTTTGTTTTCACCACATACTTATACTTTTAAAAAATTAACCAACCAACCAACGAAAATCAACCTGAATATACAGTAGTGTTGAATCTGTTCGGTAAAATAATATTGATAATCTCTCTAAAGTTGGTTGGGAGAGACTGCAATGTGTATAGAGAAGTATTGTATATGGTTATTGTTTCGTTTGGTCTATGACGATCTCTTTCTTTTATAGGCTTTCTTGTAAGACAGTGATAGTCAATGTCATGAAGTCATATTCATGGCTATTGATGTGGTATCTGTCATATGAGAGACACGTTTAAACACCCTCTTAAATGTCAAGATGGGTCCTATGTGGTCAAACTCTCTATGGTCGGACTCTCTGTGGTCGAGCTCACCTTTAGACGATTTAGGATGTATGGTCGGGCTCTCTGTGGTTGAGCTCTGCTTAGAAGATTCGAGACATAGGTCTAAGATGTACATAAGTCTCTCAAGCGTGAGTTCTGTTAAGGGTGAAGTAATTTAGTCGAATTTGGGACATGGGCCTAGATGTACATAAGTCCATCAAGCGCGAGACCTATTAAGGGCGAAACAATTTAGTCAAATCTGGGACATGGACATTGGATGTACACAAGTCCCTTAAGCACGAGGCGTATTGAGGGCGAAGAGATTTAGTCAAATTCGGGACATGGGCCTCGGATGTACATAAGTCCTAAAGCACGTGGCCTGTTAAGAGTGTAGCGATTTAGTCAAATATGAGACATGGACCTCGAATGTTCATAAGTCCCTCAAGCGCGAGGCCTGTTAAGGGCAGAGCGATTTAGTTGAATCTGAGGCATGAGTCTCAGATGTTCATAAGTCCCTCAAGCACGAGGCCTGTTAAGGGAGAATAGATTTAAGCTGAGTCACGCGAGACCTGTTAAGGTTAATGCGCTTAAGTGTTTATTTCCCCTAAGGGGGTCTTTTGTAGTTTCCTGTCTATTCAAGATGTCTCCTTAATATGTGAAATTCTGGCTGCAGATACTCAATGTCACGTTCAATGTTATGACACCGTATCTGACTTTCTATAAGACAGTAAATACAAAAACAGTAAAGAACACAGTCAATTGTTTACCCAGTTCAGTGTGCAACAACACCTACTCTGGGGGCTACCAAGCCAGGGAGGAAATCCACTATAAGAGATATTAATTCAGGAATAAACCAACCAGTTTATCTCCTTCACTTAAGACCTACCCAATGCAACTTCAACCTAAGTACAACTTAAACCTGAGTTCCTACTCACTCCCCCTCAATCACAGCAGTGATACATAAAACAATTTGACTAATGATTTGATGAAGACACTCTTCAAAACATACACTTGATTATGCTTCACAGCTTTTTAATCAAGCAACACAAACACTCTTGCTTCACAGCTTTGAGTGATATACAAACCTAACTTGACTTTGCTTCACAGCTTTAGTCAAGAGACATACAAACACTCTTGCTTCAAAGCTTTGAGTGTTACACAACCCTTACAATTAAAACCTATTCCAAGTCACTTATCACAATGATAATTGCTTGGATTACAATAGTTAAAACTATACAGCTTCTAAATGATCTTCTGTCAAAAAAGGGATTTCATTCAAAACAGCAGCCCTGTTGAATATATAGCAGCTGTATCTTCAGTTAGGGTTTCCCCAAAAAGCTAGGGTTAATTCCGTTTGACCTTAAGACTAGGTCACAGGACTAGATCAACCAGGTTGGGGTTGAGCTAGGTTAACCCAAAGAAAACGCAGGATTCTGTTCTAGAAAGACTGAGTCATTTTCCTGAAAAAACTCAGAATTAACCAAACTGCATACCTGTTAGTTCAGAACAGGATGTCTTAACATTTGTTATGACATCTGAATTCCTGTTTACTGATTTTGGTAAATGTAATTATTTTGCAAAATGCTCAGATACACACTCATAAACATCAGTACCTGTATGACAATATTTTTCTGCAAAGGTACCTAATAAATCTGTACCTAATAAACTAGAATGTTATGACATCAGTCATGACATTCATACACCTGGTTTTACCAAAAATGCATGCCAATACCTAAACAACTACAAACTCCCCCTTTGGCAGATTTTTGGCTAAAGCCCCTAAGCAATCAGAGATAGATAGCAGCAGAATAAATATGACTGCAGAAAAATAGAATGTCTAATAAAGTACCAAAATATATCTCCCCCTCTTTAGCCACAAATGGGCCAAAGATACATGTTCTTAAAATTTATACAGACATCCAGAAAAATTAATGAGAACAGCAACTAAAAAATGAACACACTTCCAAACTCTACCAGGTACCAGCACCAACTCCACCAATCAACAACTCCACCAACCTTTAAGCACTGTCATCAGACTCAGAGGATTCGAGCTTCTTCCTTTTCTTGTGAGTAATGTCAGCATTCTTCTCTTTGTCTGATGTCTCAACATCCTTAGAGACATCTGGATTTGTTTCAGCATTTGAACTTTCTTGATTTAAAGGAACAGAAATGCCAGGAACTAAGTGGTTCTCGATCAGAATTCTTGAAACAATTTTAGCTATTGCTTGACGAACATAGGCTGACCCTTCCCTATTTGCAATTTCAGGGGGAACTGAAGAAGAAGGATGAGATGGATTACCAGAGGCAGAGGCTTGGGACCTTCCTGCATGTCTTGTTCTCAGCTCTTTGACCTTGGTGGGGTTAGTTTCCACTTTTCTAAGAGAAGAGATCTCCAGGACTTCAGAGTCCAGACAAGAAGAGATTGTCCTAGAATCTTGATCAGAGGAAGAGGTTGAAATAGTCGTATTGGATGATGATGGTGTTTGAGACATTTTGACAGTCTTAGAGGACCAACAACAACTGAAGAGAAAATTCTGATTGAGAGACTGGGTTTTGATGAGGAGACGAAAGGGGAAGGAAGAAAAGGAGTGTCTATTCAACTTCTTAAAAGAATTGAAGGAAATGGGAAAATATAATTTTAACCCAATCAGAACAAACCTAACTCCTTTAACCCTTGTTTTAAGCAAAATTAATTGCTACAATTCCTCATGTTGGCAAATACCCAACTTACCCCTCAAGTTTTCAAATTGATTTGCATCAAGAGCCTTGGTAAAAATGTCAGCCAGCTGTAGCTCAGTGGCAACATGTTCCAATTTGATTGTCTTCTCTTCTACAAGGTCTCTGATAAAGTGATGTCTTATGTCAATATGTTTGGTCCTACTATGCTGAATGGGATTCTTGGAAATGTTGATTGTACTCAGATTGTCACAGTACAATGTCATAACATCTTGAGTGACATTATACTCAATAAGCATCTGTTTCATCCAGATCATTTGAGAACAGCTACTACCAGCTGCAATGTATTCAGCTTCAGCAGTAGAGAGAGACACACAATTCTGTTTCTTGCTGAACCAGGAAACCAGATTATTTCCCAAGAAGAAACATCCTCCAGAGGTGCTTTTTCTATCATCAGCACTACCAGCCCAATCAGCATCACAGTAACCAGTCAGATTTGGTTCACAGCCATGAGAATATAGCAACCCATAGTTGTAAGTTCCACTCACATACTTCAAAATTCTCTTCACTTGATTGATATGTCTGACTTTGGGATCAGCTTGGTATCTTGCACAAACTCCAACTGCAAAAGCAATATCAGGTCTGCTGGCTGTTAAGTACAACAAGCTTCCTATCATGCTTCTGTATAGACTTTGATCCACCTTAACCCCACTTGAATCTTTGGAAAGCTTTAAATGAGTAGGAGCAGGAGTCCTTTTGTGACTGGCATTCTCCATACCAAACTTCTTTACAATGTTCTTAGCATACTTGCTTTGAGATAAGAAGATTGAGTCCTCCATCTGTGAGACTTGCAGTCCAAGAAAATAAGTTAGTTCTCCCATGAGACTCATTTCGAATTCAGCCTGCATCTGTTCAGTAAAATGTTTAACCATAGGTTCTGACATTCCTCCAAATACTATGTCATCAACATATATTTGGGCAACCATCAACTTCCCTCCTTCAGTTTTGACAAAGAGTGTTTTGTCCAAGCCTCCTTTTCTGTATCCTTTGTCTGAGAGAAACTTTGTTAACCTGTCATACCATGCTCTAGGAGCTTGTTTCAGGCCATATAGAGCTTTTCTCAATTTGTAGACATGATCAGGGTGATTTGGATCCACAAAGCCTTTAGGCTGTTCCACATAAGCTTCCTCATTCAAGTACCCATTTAGAAAGGCACTTTTCACATCCATCTGAAATAACTTGAACTTCAGAAGACAAGCAATTGACAATAGGAGTCTAATTGATTCCAGCCTGGCTACAGGTGCAAAGGTTTCATCAAAATCAACCCCTTCAACCTGAGTGTATCCTTGAGCAACCAGTCTTGCCTTATTCCTGGTGACAACTCCTTCAGCATCTGATTTGTTCTTGAAAATCCATTTTGTGCCAATGATGTTAGTTCCTTCAGGTCTAGGAACCAGTTCCCAAACTTCATGTTGCTTGAATTGGTTCAGTTCATCTTGCATTGCTCCAATCCAGTATTTATCAGTTAAAGCTTCTTTGACATTTCTTGGTTCCATTTTGGACACAAAACAAGAGTTTGAGATGATTTCTCTAGATCTTGTAATGACTCCACTGTTGAGATCTCCTATGATGAGCTCTTTTGGATGATCCTTCTGAATTCTGATGGAAGGGATCTTGCTAGCTTCCTTTGATTCAGATTCTGTTGTGGAGGTGTTGGGTAGAGCATTCTGTTGGGTTGAAGTCTCAAAGAATGTCTCAACATTACAAGGGACATCTATTTCTTCATGATAATCATCAATTATAATATTTATTGATTCCATCATGGCTTTGGTCCTGGAATTGAATACTCTATAAGCTCTGCTGTTTGAGGAGTATCCTAGAAATATGCCTTCATCACTTTTAGGGTCCAGTTTTCTTCTTTGTTCACGATCTGCCAGAATATAGCATTTGCTGCCAAACACATGGAAGTACTTCACAGTTGGTTTTCTTCCTTTCCAGAGTTCATATATGGTGGATGAGGTTCCCTTTCTCAAGGTGACCCTGTTATGGACATAGCAGGCTGTATTCATAGCTTCAGCCCAAAAATACATAGGAAGTCTTTTGGCATGTATCATTGCTCTGGCAGATTCCTGTATGGTCCTGTTTTTTCTTTCCACAACTCCATTTTGCTGAGGAGTTATAGGAGAAGAAAATTCATGACTAATTCCTTCTGAGGAACAGAAATAATCAAACTTGCTGTTTTCAAATTCCTTGCCATGATCACTTCTGATTCTGACAATACACCCTTCCTTTTCTCTTTGAATTTTTTTTGCACAATTCTTTAAAAACTTCAAATACATCAGATTTTTCCCTAATGAAGTTAATCCAGGTGAATCTGGAAAAATCATCCACAACCACATAGGCATATCTTTTTCCACCAAGACTCTCCACTTGCATTGGTCCCATCAGATACATATGAAGAAGTTCTAGAACCTTAGAGGTGGTCAGATGTCTTGACTTTGGATGTGACATCCTAGTCTGCTTACCAACCTGACATTCACCACAAACTCTTCCTTCATCAATTTGCAGTCTTGGAATCCCTCTGACTGCCTCCATGGAGATAATCCTTTTCATACCTCTTAGATGAAGATGGCCAAGTTTTTGGTGCCACAGTTTCACCTCTTTTTCTTCTTTTGCAATGGAACACACAGAGGAGAAATTAGTGTTCTCAGGCTCCCACAAGTAACAGTTGTCTTTAGATCTGACTCCTTTCATTACAATTTCTTGCTTTTCATTAATTACAAGACATTCAGATTTTGAGAAATTGACCTTGAATCCTAGATCACACAATTGACTGATACTAATGAGATTAGCAGTCAGCCCTTTTACCAGCAGTACTTCATTCAGACTTGGAACTCCAGGGCAGTCCAAATCACCAACTCCTTTGATTTCACCTTTAGCACCATCTCCAAAGGTCACAAAACTGGTGGTGTGAGGTTTAACATTATTGAGGAGGTTCTTGATTCCAGTCATGTGTCTGGAACATCCACTGTCAAAGTACCAGTCTTCCTTTGCAGAGACCTTCAGGGAAGTGTGGGCTATCAGGGCAGTAGCCTTTTTCTTCCATTTAGGAGCATGTGGTACTTTTTTAGACTTAGGTTTGACACCTGAGTTCTGATTAGGGTATCCATGCAATCTGAAGCAGAAGGGCTTTATGTGGCCATATCTCCCACAATGATGACATCTCCATCTTTGGTACCTTTTCTTCATATGTCTCTGTTCCTGATGTTGAGAGTTGTGTTGAGACATCTGTTTTGACATTTGCTTATCAGGCATGATCTTCTTATCTGTACCAGATTTCTTTGCTTCCATAAATCCTAGTCCAGATTTATTTCCCACATTTTGTCCAACCTGAAGGATCTCTTTCAATTTGTTTGTTCCATTAGTCAGCATCTTGACAGATTTGGTCATTTGATTCAGTTGTGAGTTCAGCAATTTAACTTCCCCTTCTAGATGACTTATAGTTTCAAGGTTTGCCCTTTTTTCAGCCTCCAGCTTTATGATGAGTTTTGATTGTTTCTCATTCTGCACACAGACTTCAGTACTTCTGATACACAATTTCTTGTAAGTATCAGCCAATTCTTCAAAAGTCACCTCTTCATCACTAATGTCACTTTCAGAGGTACAAGCACCAGTTAGAGCCGTAACTAGTTTGGCAGATTCTTCTTCAGAATTACTTTCTGAATCACAGTCAGACCAAGTAACAGTCATTCCTTTCTTTTGTTTCTTAAGAAAGGTAGGACATTCAGCTCGAATATGCCCATATCCTTCACAACCATGGCATTGAATTCCTCTGCCTTGATTTCCCTTCTCTTCTGACCTTGGTCTTCTGCTGGAACTGTCAATGTTAGAGGGAATGTTATGAACATTAGACCTTGACTTTGGATCTATTCTTTTGATGAGTTTGTTGAACTGTCTTCCAAGCATGGCTATAGCTTCTGAAATATTTTCTTCAACATCAGTGTTGGAAACAAGTGCTATGCTCTTGTTCTTCTTGTCACCATTTTCAGTGATCCCCATCTCAAAAGTATGAAGAGACCCAATAAGTTCATCCATTTTCAACTTGCTGATGTCCTGGGCTTCTTCTATGGCAGTTACCTTCATTGCAAATCTTTTAGGCAAGGATCTGAGAATCTTTCTCACCAATTTTTCTTCTGCCATTTTTTCTCCCAGTGCTCCTGAGGTGTTGGCAATCTCCAAGATGTTCATGTGAAAGTCATGAATGGTTTCATCTTCCATCATTTTTAGATTCTCAAACTTGGTAGTCAACATCTGAAGCCTTGACATTTTTACTTTGGAAGTGCCCTCATGGGTAGTTTTGAGAGTGTCCCAAACTTCCTTGGCCAGTTCATATTGATGTACTAGTCTGAAAATGTTTCCATCAATTCCATTGAACAAGGCATTTAGGGCTTTGGAATTTCCCAGGGCTAACCCATCTTCTTCTTTATTCCAATCTTCCTCAGGCTTCAGACTGATTGTCCCATCTTTCTCAGTTATGGTGGGATGGATCCATCCTTTGTCAGCAGCTCTCCAAGCCTTTTTGTCCAAAGATTTTAAGAAGGCAATCACACGAGGTTTCCAGTAGTCATAATTAGTTCGATCCAGAATGGGTGGTCTATTTCCAAAAACTCCTTCTTTGTCCATAGTGCCAGAAAGTGATATCCCTATATCTCACCCAGTAATACAGGCAGGGTGCCTGCTCTGATACCAATTGAAATTCTGGCTGCAGATACTCAATGTCACGTTCAATGTTATGACACCGTATCTGACTTTCTATAAGACAGTAAATACAAAAACAGTAAAGAACACAGTCAATTGTTTACCCAGTTCAGTGTGCAACAACACCTACTCTGGGGGCTACCAAGCCAGGGAGGAAATCCACTATAAGAGATATTAATTCAGGAATAAACCAACCAGTTTATCTCCTTCACTTAAGACCTACCCAATGCAACTTCAATCTAAGTACAACTTAAACCTGAGTTCCTACTCACTCCCCCTCAATCACAACAGTGATACATAAAACAATTTGACTAATGATTTGATGAAGGCACTCTTCAAAACATACACTTGATTATGCTTCACAGCTTTTTAATCAAGCAACACAAACACTCTTGCTTCACAGCTTTGAGTGATATACAAACCTAACTTGACTTTGCTTCACAGCTTTAGTCAAGAGACATACAAACACTCTTGCTTCAAAGCTTTGAGTGTTACACAACCCTTACAATTAAAACCTATTCCAAGTCACTTATCACAATGATAATTGCTTGGATTACAATAGTTAAAACTATACAGCTTCTAAATGATCTTCTGTCAAAAAAGGGATTTCATTCAAAACAGCAGCCGTGTTGAATATATAGCAGCTGCATCTTCAGTTAGGGTTTCCCCAAAAAGTTAGGGTTAATTCCGTTTGACCTTAAGACTAGGTCACAGGACTAGATCAACCAGGTTGGGGTTGAGCTAGGTTAACCCAAAGAAAACGCGGGATTCTGTTTTGGAAAGACTGAGTCATTTTCCTGAAAAAACTCAGAATTAACCAAACTGCATACCTGTTAGTTCAGAACAGGATGTCTTAACATTTGTTATGACATCTGAATTCCTGTTTACTGATTTTGGTAAATGTGATCATTTTGCAAAATGCTCAGATACACACTCATAAACATCAGTACCTGTATGACAATATTTTTCTGCAAAGGTACCTAATAAATCTGTACCTAATAAACTAGAATGTTATGACATCAGTCATGACATTCATACACCTGGTTTTACCAAAAATGCATGCCAATACCTAAACAACTACAATATGAGTCCTCTTGTAGCTTTTTTAGTCAGGTGTAGTTGAAGATCTCTCGTGGAGGATTTTTTAGATATAGTTACATGTTACTTTAAAAGATCTTATCGTCATCAAAGATGGAGTCGACGTGTTTTGTGGCAAAAATATTCAAAGTGTCTTGTCTAAGTGACCTGAGAGCTCTTTACGAGTTTCACGATGTAAACTTCGTAGTCTTCTCGTGGTCTAGCCCTGCGGGATGACTTGGTGGTCTTCTCGTGGTCGAGCCCTGCATGCTGACTTGGTGGTCTTCTCGTGGCCGAGCCCTATGGGCCGACTTGGTTTCTGGAGGGTCCTTTGCTTCTTGGTGGTCTCTTTGTGGTTGGGCTCTTGTTGGTCGACTTGTAGCTACCTCGCGGTCGAGCCATGGTGGTCTCTTTGTGGTCAGGCTCTTGTTGACCGACTTGTAGTTTCCTCGTGGTCGAGACGTGGTGGCTGACTTGGTGGTCTCTTCATGGTCGGGATCTTGTTGTCTGACTTGTAGTTTCCTCGCAGTCGAGCTGTGGTGGCCAACTTAGTGGTCTCTATCTGATCGGGCTCTTATTGTTCGACTTGTAGTTTCCTCACGATCGAGTCGTGGTGGCCGACTTGGTGGTCTCTTCGTGGTTGGGTTCTTGTTGGCTGACTTGTAGTTTCCTTGTGGTCGAACCGTGGTGGTCGACTTGGTGGTCTCTTCGTGGTCAGGCTCTTGTTGGCTGACTTGTAGTTTCCTCGCAGTCGAGCCTTGGTGGTCTCTTCGTAGCCGGGCTCTTGTTGGATTACTCGTAGTATCCTCGCGGTCGAGCCATGGTGGTCTCTTCATGGTCAAGCTCTTGTTGTCCGACTTGTAGTTTCCTCGCGGTCGAGCCGTGGTGGTCTCTTTATGGCCAGACTCTTTTTGATCGACTTGTAGTTTCCTTGCGGTCGAGCCGTGGTGGCTGACTTGGTGGTCTCTTCGTGGTCGGGCTCTTGTTGGCTGACTTGTAGTTTCCTTGCAGTCGAGCTGTGGTGGCCAACTTAGTGGTCTCTATGTGATCGGGCTCTTGTTGGCCGACTTGTAGTTTCCTCACGATCGAGTCGTGGTGGCCGACTTGGTGGTCTCTTCGTGGTTGGGTTCTTGTTGGCTGACTTGTAGTTTCCCCGTGGTCGAACCGTGGTGGGCGACTTGGTGGTCTCTTCGTGGTCAGGCTCTTGTTGGCTGACTTGTAGTTTCCTCGCAGTCGAGCCTTGGTGGTCTCTTCGTGGTCGGGCTCTTGTTGGATTACTCGTAGTATCCTCGCAGTCGAGCCATGGTGGACGACTTGGTGGTTTCTTCATGGTCAAGCTCTTGTTGTTCGACTTGTAGTTTCCTCACGGTCGAGCCTTGGTGGTCTCTTTATGGCTAGACTCTTTTTGACCGACTTGGTGGTTGCTTCGTGGTCGGGCTCTTTTTGTCTAACTTGGTGGTCGCTTCATGGTCGGGATCTTGTTGGCCGACTTGTAGTCTCCTTGTGGTCAGACTCTTTTTGGATGACCTGGTGGTCTTCTCGTGACCTGGAGTTCGGTTCAGAGCACACTTGGGGGTTGTACGTTTAGGATATACGTCCCAGACTATTAAAGGGAACATCCCGAATCATCTAAAGGAGAGGTCGGTCACAGAGAACCCTACCATACGTCATGGATCGTATAAAGGAGAGCTCAACCACAGAGTGCTCGACCACAAAGGGCCTGTGTAACCAGCTAGACATGCCTTCATGGACATTTAAGTGGGTGTTTAAATGTGTCTTGTAACACCCCGATTTAATTATAATTGTTTTTAATTAAATAATTAGAGGATGCGGTGTATTCTTGTGAATTAGTTGGAATTATTTTATCAAATAATTAGATGATATGATGTGTTATATGTGTTGATGAATTTTAATATGTGTTTTGATGGGATTATTGGAAGATTAGAAGTAGTGAGAATTGTAGAATTTAAGGTGTAGGGGTGTGTGGCTAAAAGTGTAGAGACATGAGGGTGAATGGAGAATATTAGTATCATGTTGTTATTATTATATTTACTATTTCTATTATATGAGATAAGCAGTAATTATAATATTAATAATTAAATAATTAAATTAATCTAGTAATAAGAAGAGGGATATGATGGGAATATTGAAGGAAAATTGTGATCCAAAACGCGACGGAAAATTAAAATTTTCCTTTAGTGATCCTTACGAATGGGCATGGTCTGTGATAGAAATCATTACCTCTTGTGATGATTCAGATCTTTGATGTTGTGATCACGAACGTTGATGAATAGCAACGTCTCTATTCAGTCCACACAAACAAATCACTTACGGACACAATGCTAGCTGCTTACGAATGGAAACTTTGAGTGAGAGAATGAGACAAAATATACGGCTAAAAATCAAGACCGAATTTTCATCAAGTCAAATGCTTCAGCACAAGGGTTCTATTTATAGAACCACTTATGTGGGCTGCAAGCTAAATGCACAATTAAGGCTGCAAGCTAAAAGCCCAATTAAGCATACGAGTATCATACCTTATGATATACCGCATATCACTTAAGCGCGTGGTACCTTACCATATTCCATATTTCCCTTAAGTGCACCGTACCTTACGGTGTTCCTTATTTACTCTATCTCTCATCAACCTGTCTTTATGTGTGTGGCCCTGTAGGTTTTTGTGACGTTGGCAATTATATTAAATTATACATTTAATATAATAAACAGTGAGCGGTATCTAGTAACACATCACTGCTACCCAAGTCACGAAAATGTCATGTGATTTGACATAACCTTTATGTGATAATATTTGTGTGTACAATTACCCTTTTGCCTTATATCTATATTGAACACAATACATAAACCATGTCACCCTTATCCAATTTAATATTGGGACCTTAGACATTTATCCTGTTATGCAGGATGGACAAATTCTATCTAGGTCACTCATGTCCCTCAGCATGCTTTGTGAAATACCCATCAACTGTCTTTATGGTCATCCAGTTACGGATAACGTTTGATCAACAATAAAGTACTTAACATCACATCTAAGGTCCATAGCCGTTTTAGGTCGAAGGGTGGTATACACCATTATCACCATGAGAATAACTTATGACACCTTGCATAAAATTCTATGTAGTATTCTCATAGCAGGTCAACCCAATATAAATATTACTCCTAATATTCATACCTATGTCAAGACTTGATAACTCCTTATCCATGATCCATGAGGTGTGATCATCAGTCTATCTTCATAATAATCTCAATGCTTTAATGTTATCCCTCTTTGCAATAAAGCTCGACTACAAATATTTTAAGAATAGTGCTCTTATGTTTAATGGGATCTCATGATTAAGTCACACTTAATATTTCATTAAACAAACGAACTATTCTAGGGACTCTATTATTTTGGAAAAGCAAACATAATAAAGAAATTCCTTTTATTATTAATAAATAATTTGATACAAGTACCCAAAGTATTGGCCTCTAAGGCTTAGACTAATAATCTCTCACTAGCACTAGAGCCAATCAGGCATACCTCTAATACCCACAGATCTAATATGGCCATCATGCTTCTGTTGTGCAAGAGACTTTGTTAGTGGGTCAGCAGCATTGTCAAGTGTAGGTACTCTACATATCTTCACATCTCCCCGATCAATTATCTATCGAATGAGGTGATAATGCCTAAGTATGTGTTTGGATCGTTGGTGAAATATAGGCTCCTTAGCTTGTGCGATAGCACCATTGTTATCACAATAGAGATCAATGGGATCCATAATGCTCGGGACCATGTCAAGTTCACTAATGAACTTCTTGATCCAAACAACTTCCTTTGTTGCATTTGAAGCAGCAATATACTCAGCCTCGGTTGTAGAATCAGCAACTGTATCTTGCTTTGAACTTTTCTAGCTTACAGCGCCACCATTTAAGCAGAACACATAACCAAATTGAGATCTAAAGCCATCCTTATCTATCTGAAAGCTAGCATCAGTGTATCCTATTATAGCAAGCTCTTCCTGACCTCCATATATCAAGAATGAGTCCTTAGTCCTTCTCAAGTACTTAAGTATATTCTTGACAGCTACCCAATGAGCATCACTGAGATCAGATTGGTACCTACTCGTTGCACTTAAAGCATATGAGACATCTGGTCGAGTACATAACATGACATACATGATAGATCCTATTGCAGATGCATATGGATTCTTAGTCATGCGATCCCTTTCTTCCTTGGTTGAAGGGGATTGTGTTTTTTTATAAACACATACCATGTTCATAGGTATGAATCCTTTCTTGGAATCATGCATATTAAAGCGTCTCAACACTTTATCTATGTATGTACTTTGACTTAGGCCAAGCAGTTTTTGTGATCTATCTCTATAGATCCTGATTCCTAATGTATAGGCTGCTTCACCTAGGTCCTTCTTAGAAAAGAATTTCCCCAACCAAGTCTTTACTTATTACAAGGTAGGGACATCGTTTCCAATGAGTAGTATTTCATCTACATATAATACCAGGAAAAAAAATCATGCTCCCACTAACCTTCTTATAGACATAAGGCTCATCTTCATTCTTGACGAATCCATGTTGTTTTTACTGTTTCATCAAAATGAAGATTCCAGCTTCTGGAAGCTTGCTTCAATCCATAGATTGATCGTTGTAACTTGCATACCTTTTAGGCTTCATGTGGTATGTCAAATCCTTCAGGTTGTGTCATGTACATATCCTCAAGAAGATTCCCATTAAGGAAAGCAGTTTTTACATCCATCTGCCATATTTCATAATCATGATATGCAACAATAGCAAGTAAAGTCCAAACAGATTTAAGCATTGCAACTGATGAAAAGGTTTCATCATAGTCAACCCCATGAATTTGTTTATAGCCTTTTGCAACCAGTCTTGCCTTATAGGTATGTACCTTATCATCCATGTCAGTCTTCTTTTTAAAGATCCACTTTCATCCTACAGGATTAACTCCTATGGGAGGTTCTACCAAGGTCCAGACCTGGTTTATCTACATAGAATCCATTTCATATTTCACGGTAGGTCACAGACTCATCTTGATCCATTAGAAATACATCACCTTGATCACTTATGAGATATCCATATCTATCAGGTTGGTGATGTATCATGTTTGACCTACATTGGTCTTGTTCTACTTGAGCAGGTTGTTCTTCCACAATTACTTATGTTTCCTTCTCTAATTCCTCCATAGGTGTATCAATGCTTTGTGATTCTTGAATTTCTTCAAGCTCTACCTTCCTCCCATTGATTCCTTTGGAAATAAAGTCTTTTTCCAAGAAAACTCCAGTTCGAGCGACAAACACTTTGCCCTCAGAAGGATTGTAGAAGTAATATCCTCTTGTTTCTTTAGGATACCCCATAAATAAGCATTTTTCAGATTTGGGCTCAAGCTTAGTTGAGATTTGTCGTTTCACATAAACTTTGCAACCCCAAATCTTCATGTAAGATATATGTGGTTTCTTACCACTCCATATCTCATATGGTGTCTTCTCAACCTTTTTGGATGGAACACAGTTAAGTGTGTAAGCTGTTGTCAATAGTGTATGTCCCCAAAAGGAGTTTGGAAGATCGGCGTGACTCATCATAGATTAGACCATGTCTAACAAGGTTTAATTTCTTCTCTTAGATACACCATTCCATTATGGTGTTCCTGGAGGAGGGAGTTGGGATAGAATCCCACATTCCTTTATATGGTCATCAAACTCTAGACTTAAATATTCATCGCCTCGATCTGATCAAAGAACTTTAATATTCTTACCTAGTTGGTTTTGTACTTCTTTCTTAAATTCCTTGAAATTTTCAAAGGTTTCAGATTTGTGTTTCATTAAATACACATAACCATATCTATTGAAATCATCAGTAAATGTGATGATGTATTGAAAACCTCCTCTGACTGGTATGTTCAGTGGTCCACATACATCAATATGTATGAGGGCCAAAAGATTATTAGCTCTTTCACCTTTTCCTATGAATGGGGACTTTTTCATCTTTCCAATTAAACAAGACCTGCATGTTTCATATGATTCATAATCAAAAGAGTCCGAGAGTCCATCTTTATGGAGTTTGGAAATGCGTTTCTCATTTATGTGGCCTAAGCGACAACGCCAAAGGTAACTTGGATTTATGTAATTAGATTTAATCCTTTTAGTATTAATGTTATAAATTGGCATTTCAAGATTAAGGACATACAGTCCATTGTTCATTTGTGCAGAAGCATAGAATATATCATTCAAGTAAGTGGAGCAACAATTGTTCTTTATTATGAATGAAAAACCAAACTTGTCCAAACAAGAAACATAAATAATATTCCTGCTAATTACAGGTACATAATAACAGTTCACTAACTGAATTATTAAACCACTAGGTAAAGTCAAAACATAAGTTCCTACGGCTAAAGCGACAACTTTTTCTCCATTGCCAACTCGTAGGTCAACTTCACCTTTTGCCAAATCTTTACTCATTTTTAGCCCCTGCACATTGGTACAAATGTGAGAACCGCATCTAGTATCTAATACCCATGATGCAGAAGTAGATAAATTAATTTTTATAACAAAAATACTTTAATTTGAAGTCTCTACTCCTTTCTTCTTATCTTTCAGGTACTTTGGGCAGTTAATCTTCCAGTGTTCGGTCTTACCGCAATGGAAGCAAGTACCCTCTTTTGCTATTCCTCCACTAGGCTTCAAAGCAGGAACATTAGGTTTAGGTTTGACAACTTCCTTGCCTTTCCCTTTACCAACCTGCTTGGTGGTCATTTTGCTCAACTTCTTTCCATTACTGACCATCAAAATGGACTTCCCTTTTGACTTCACATTTTTCTCAGCAGTTCTTAACATGCTTAGTAACTCTGGAGGACTTTTGTCCATGTCATTCATGTTAAAATTCAAGACAAATTGATTGAAGCTCTCTAGCAACGATTGCAAGATCAAATCAGTTGCAAGTTCCTTTCCAAGAGGAAACCCTAACCTTTCAAGGTTCTCCACACACCCAATCATCTTGAGTACATGGGGACCTAAAGGGGTTCCCTCAGCTAACTTGCTATTAAAAAGGGCCTTTGAAACCTGAAACCTCTCATTTCTTACCTGCTCTTGATAGAGCATCTTCAGATGTCCAATCATATAGAACGCTAACATATTCTCATGCTGCTTTTGCAACTCTGACTTCATGGTAGCTAGCATAAGGCAAGCGGTTTCATTGGCATCATCGACATGCTTCTTATAAGCATCTATTTCTGCCTTAGGTGAAGAACTAGGAGGTTTCACTTCAGGAACAAGTGTCTCCAAAACATATAACTTTGCATCATGCTTGAGGACAATCCTCAGATTTCGGTGCCAATTCAAAAAATTTGTCCCAGAAAACTTTTCCTTATCAAGGATTGATCGCAAAATGTTGTTAGAGGTGTTTGTTGTCATGGTAATCTATAAGAAAAATATGAAAAATATAAGTATCATTAAAACAACATATTCAATTAGGCCTTTAATCAAATATGGTCCCACTATTTTACTCAAAATAAATGACCCTCATCATTTGATTCGAAAAATCCCGTTGGAAGATTTTCTAGTGGGTCGAGATCCACATTTCACTTTGTTGCAAGTCAGCGTTAGGCTGATTACACAAAACTAGGTTATTTAGGTAGGAACTCCTTCCAATTGTATCTCATACAATTCTCGAATATTTTCAGTTGGGAGAATAACTCCTTATTCTAATCCATCATATGAATCATTCCCAACTCTTTCTTCTAAACATGTACAATCTTATTATAATTTGTTTAGTTAAGTTTGATCCAGTGTTTTAGCAATTCGACATTACATTTATCCCATCGCACCTTACTAATATAGAACATGCAACTCGCATTAGGCAAAACCTATATTGTTTGATACTAGTCTTGATGAGTTCTAAAACTTGGAAAGCATAAACTTAATATTCCTTTTGATGTAATTTGATATTAGTTTGATCTCACCGGCTTAACATGCAAATCGTCTCTCACATGCATCAACATACAAACACATGCATCAACATACATATAAAAGGATACAGTTATGGCCCCTAGGGTAATTGTTCTCCCAAGCCAATGAGAGAACCTAAGCTAACCTAATAACGATCTAAACTTCTCCAAGATAGATCTCCATGGTTGTCTTCCTTCAATATTGTCTTCTTCCTTTTCTTAATTATATTACATTACATAAAAGAATACTCGTTTTACATACGAGGGAATGAGATGAGAAAAGAAGCTACATAGAGAGATTAAGAGAAAGGCACGACACGCAGGTCGTATTTTAAAATCCCAAAAACAAAATAAAGGAATCTAAGGCCATAACCGATCACCACAAGACAACAATAATAAACACTTTATTATTATTAATTTAAATTCTGTTAATTAAATAAGTCAAATTAAATTTTGGCGATTGATCACACTATGCAGAGTTAGCCGGGGGTTCCGCTTCCCGGTCAGCGGAAGGTGGTCAAGGGGGCAGCGCCTCCTTGCAGGGTTGTTAGGGGCAGCGCCCCGACGCAAAATTTTAATGAATAATTCATTTGAATCAGCATCCTTTTTCGCACAACTCTTGTGCTGTTACAATCCTAATCTGCATAACTCTCTTACAACACAACCTTTGTGTCGTCATGAACCCTAATTCAAATGATTTCATACTGTTAAACATAAATTAATTGATAATTCAATATGACTGATCAATATACCATTGCTTCACCATACTAACATCGGATTTCGAAGCGAATGACCAATGGTCTTTCAAAAGAATAACAATCATTTTGTGATTGAATTGAAGAAATCAAAATAGTATATCCAATATACCATCTTTGCACCAGAATTGTTCATATAATATATAAATTTGATCGATCATATTAGTGTAACTTATGGACGACCGATGTATCGTTTCTTCACCATACTAGTGTTGGATTCCGAAGCATAGTCAACATCGGTTTGCCCAAACCGTACACACCATGATGCCAAAATTTAATTTACTCGGTTATTATTCAATTCATTCAGTGTTTTAATCTGATTAATACAGAACGTATAAAAAATAAACAACTATCAGATCCATGGTTTCGTAACTTGCTCTGATACCACTGAAGGAAAATTGTGATCCAAAACGCAGCGGAAAATTAAAATTTTCATTTAGTGATCCTTATGAATGGGCATGGTTAGTGATAGAAATCATTACCTCTTGTGATGATTCAGACCTTTG
The DNA here is from genome assembly GCA_948472305.1 of Vicia faba. Classification (NCBI taxonomy): domain Eukaryota; kingdom Viridiplantae; phylum Streptophyta; class Magnoliopsida; order Fabales; family Fabaceae; genus Vicia; species Vicia faba. Next base: position 402,981,377 of record OX451737.1, on the reverse strand, counting down.
ATGTTGTGATCACGAACGTTGATGAATATCAATGTCTCTACTCAGTCCATACAAACAAGTCACTTCCAGACACAGTGCTAGCTGCTTACGAATGGAAACTTTGAGTGAAAGAATGAGACAAAATATATGGCTAGAAATCAAGACCGAATTTTCATCAAGTCAAATGATTCAGCACAAGGGTTCTATTTATAGAACCACTTATGTGGGCTGCAAGCTAAAATCCTAATTAAGCATACGAGTATCATACCTTATGATATACCGCATATCACTTAAGCGCGTGGTACCTGTGATACGGTGGCAGAACCGACTGTTATATACTGGTTTTGTGTTTTTATTCGCAAATGTTGCGGTAAGCAAGAGTCTCCACCGTATTTTCTTTTATCCAACAAAGGAAAGGATGAAAATAACAGAAAAAGACCTTTTCGAGAGTTTTCTGAGTAAGGGGGTAGATTATGGAAAGCGAAGGTGTTAGCATCCTTTCCATCTGTAGTTCTCTACAGGCTCTTAGAGGTTTTCTCATTTTGAAATACCTTTGTGCTTTGTGTGTTTGAAAATGTTTTGATAATGCCTTAGTATGGCTAACTTTGTAATGTTTCTCGGGATATTGGAGAAAGTATATAAAGTATTTTGAAATTGTTTTTGAAAAGCACTTTTTGTGTAAGTGCAAAATGTTTGAGCAAACTTCTAACAACTATCTACTTTATTACTCGAAAAGGGTCGTTCTTTTCCTCTTTTCCTTTAGGCAATGCTATCCTACTATTATCGAGTAGGTAGCTTTGTCGTCGGATGTTTGAGGGACAATCGAATGGATGTTTTACAGTCATGAAGGAAACTTGTGGATACGCTTTAGCAATTTTCTTTTAGGGACTACATCATTTAGCGAAAGACAACTGTAGGGTCATCGATGGACTATGATCTTTTTTAATTTATGGGTCTTTGCTAAAGCGTTCAGCCTCATGACTGTTTTATTTCTTAAAGACAACAAAAATGGGATACCCTAGAGGTACTTGTGTATAACTGTGTTCAATTCAGTTATTTATCTTTTTGTTAAGTTTTGCTAGCATTTGATTATTAGTCTTATCATACACGCCTAATTACTAGCAGTTAATATATATTGCAAAATATTAAAGTGTAGGAATTTAAATCTATGCTATTACAATGCTTTGTGGAGGAGATTTACACTATACAAGAATGAGGGGGTATAAAGAAGTAAATGTCCTAGTTTTAATCTATTATATCTAGTAGGCAGACACAATAATATGGAAAAATATGAAAACAGGTAAATGCACGAAGTAGAAAAGATGTCTGAAAAATCCTAAGGTGAAAAATCTTTTTGTTTTGTTTTTATTTTAAGAAAATATAACCTATGTCTATTTAGCTTTAATATCAAGAAAGAGGTTAAAATAATTAATTAATTTATTTACAAAATTAATTTAATTAGAAAAAACACTAGCCTAATGTTTTTTTTGTGATTTTGATTTAAAGTAAACTTAAATAAAAGGATCAATTAAGAAATAACAAAACGAATAAAAATAAAATATAAAAAGGACATCCTTCGATCCAAGGAGAAAAGAGAAGCTTTGATCCAGAGAGAGTCACGCCCTTTCGGTTCATGAAGGATGTTGCCTTTCGATTATGCGTAGGGGATGGGAATTTTGATCCAAGAGAGGTGTTACCTTTTTCGATCCAAGGAGGGAGTTGTTCTTAGAATTGAACCTGCAAGGCAAATGCTGGAAAAAAATAAAGATGCAGGACCTGGGTACCGAACCCATGTCCTTCTCCCTAATTCTAATCTTCCGTCCTTAGGCCTAAGCTTATTTTGACTTGAAACGGGATATGCCATGAGTTTCGGAAGGCAGATCATGTCATGCCTTTTGATGGCGTGATTTTATTCTTGTATGTTATCTTGCATATGATATGCTCATATAAACACAAATGGTATTAGTAGCACATATATACCAATAATATGTATTTAAAAGGCTTAGAAATGCAGTTTCGATTTGGGTAAATCCTTACCAACTGGAGATGCTTCGTTTTATGAATCTGGGCATGGCTTGGCTTGGAACAGATTCTTGGGAATCTCCGGAACACAAATATAGCCTTCGTCTGGATTGAGGGTGCATGCAAAGAAAACTACTTAGAACTTTGATCCTTTCTATGGTGGTGTGATCATTCTCTTTTTCTAGGCAATCTGTCCGTGTGTGATGCAACACTTGTTATCTCTTTATATAGAGGGGGTAGAGGGGACAAGAAGGAAAAGGTTTAAACAACCTTGATTATGTGTTTGAAAGCCATGAATGAGAATTTGTAACATTCTCCAAAAACATGGGATCTTGTCCTTTTTTGAAATTTGAATGTATGTGGACATTTTGGCTCCTTCGAATGCCTTCAGTTTTCATCCTTCGATTGGGCCTTAAATTGCCTTTTTTCGAATGGACCTCATGTTTCCTTTTTTAGAATGGATCTCATGTTGTCTCTTTTATAATGGGCCTCATGTGTAGCCTTCGAATGGTCCTCGTGCGTAGCCTTCGAATGGGCCTTCTGCATGCTCCTTCAAATGGCTCTGATTCAGCCCCTTCGAATGGACAATAATATGTGTCCTTCGAATTGACTTTTGGAATGCCATAGTGTAGAAATTGGGCTGTCAAAACTTAGCATGAGGGAAGTTCCTGCGTTGTACAGGTATGCATGTAGTAGGTGTTTTCCTTATAGGCGTGAAGAAAATTCCTGCCTTGTGCAGGCAGGCATGCAGGCCATTTGTCCCAATGGGGCATGTGTGAAAGAAACCAAAGGTGCTTAAAACGAAAGAGGCCCAGAGATAGTTCCAAACGAAAGAAGCCAGAGATGCTTCAAACGAAGGAAGTCAAAAGGAACTCCCCTTCTTTCTGAATCGAAGGGAGCCATTTCAAAGGAAAACAAAGCTCAATCGAAGACTTGCGGACCAAGGCTTGATCGAAGGGTGTTAAATGCCCAATCGAAGACTAGTGAGTCAAACTTGTATCGAAGGTTTTTAAGGGCTCAATTGAAACTTGTTGTTATACCAATTGAAGGGCACTGTTTAACTTCCAATCGAAGGACATTATTGAAATGCCAATCGAAAGGCACTTTGCTAATATTAAAAAATTTCCTCTTTCTTTAGCCAATTGTTTGTAACCACCATGTGAGGGAAAAATCTTGGGAAAATATGGGAGGGAAAATTTTGGGGTACAATAGCTGCCATTGTTCAATCTTCTTAAACCTGAGGATGTAGATTGGCTTGTATGCCTTTCGTGATCTAAAGGTGGAAGATGATTGAGCACTAGAGTGCCCAGAAATTTTCACTCGTCTGAAGTGATATTGTTGGTGAATAATGTCGAGAATAGGCTTATAGATGCCATTTAGAAGAGATGACAGAAGACTGTCGGAGATGGGCTTAAAGATGCCATCCAAGGAATATGACGGAGAGTCATTGGAGATGGGCTGTAACGATGCTGTCTAAAGTAGATTCTGACTTCATAAGAAGTCTCTTTGTGGGGATTCCTATCCCTGCTGTCCGAGGAGGAGTCCGTTGGGGAATGTTTTGGTGGAATAGAGTCTAGGAGCTTCAATTGTCCATTACTCTACTGGGGAGTTATCTTTTGATTAGAGAGACGAAAGTGAGCTGTTATCTGGTCGGGATCCAGGCCTCACATCGACTCGCTGAGGATAATAAGGCTGACCGTTATCTGGTCGTATTCCAGGCTTCACAATGACTTATTGGGGAATATGAAATTAACTGCTATCTGGTCGGTTCCAAGCTTCGCAGTAATTGTAGACATTAAACTGTTATCTGGTCGTATCCAAGTTTTGACTTGAATCTGAGGCATATCGTTATCTGGTCGGGTCCAGGCTTTGGTGTCATAAGTTATACTATCATATGGTCGGGTCCAGGCTTCCTAGTAATAAACTGCTATCTGGTCGGACTCCAGGCTTTACAGCGTCTTTAACTGTTATCTGGTCGAAATCCAGGCTTCATAGTGGCTTGAATTGTTATCTGATCAAATTCCAGGCTTCACAATAATTGACAGAGTAAATTGCTATCTGGTTGGATTCCAGGCTTTGCAACATGTTTAACTGTTATCTGGTCGAAATCCAGGCTTCACAGTGGCTTAAACTGTTATCTGGTCGGATTCCAGGCTTCACAGTAATTGACAGAGTAAACTGCTATCTGGTCGGATTCCAGGCTTTGCAGCAACTTAAACTGCTATCTGGTCGTATCCAGGCTTTGCAGCAACTTATATTGCTATCTGGTCGGATCCAGGCTTCACAGTGTCTTGAATTGTAGATTGACTATTATCCTGTTGGAATCCGAGCTTCAACAATGATGTTAACTGCTCTTTGGTTGGGTCCAGGCTTCATAGTGTTGTAAACTACTATCTGGTCGGATTCTAGGCTTTGCAACAACTTATACTATTATCTGGTCGGATCCAGGCTTCACAACATATTGAATTGTAGATTGATTGTTACCCAATCAAAATCAGGGCTTCAACAATGATGTTAACTGCTCTCTGGTTGGGTTCCAGGCTTCACAGAAACTTATACTATTATCTGGTCGAATCCAGGCTTCACAACATCTTGAATTGTAGATTGACTGTTATCCAGTCGGAATCTAGGCTATACAGTGATTTATGATGAGCTTGTTACTTCAGATAGTTACCCCGTCTTATTTCAGGAACTATTCTGGAACTTGTTGCAAATTGATGGTGACATTCGTCTGTTGATCTTTCCTGAAAAGGTAAGGAGTTAGATGTATGAAATGTCATGATGCATGAAATGCATTGGGTAATGATGTTCTCAAAATAAATGAGATTGTGCTATATGCAATATGTATGTGCCTGCCGTAATATATGAACAGGGAATGTTGTTACGAATTTCCTAGTCTGGGAAAATAAATCCCCGACTACTGCTGGAGAGTATTGGGAAGCTGAATCCTTCGTTTCTGCTGGGGATGACGAATGGAGATGATTTTCTGGGGATTTCCTCCTTCTGTTTGAGGGTACTCTGCCGGGGATCTTTGACTTCTGCTTGAGAATGACTCCGTGGGGAAGGAGATGCTTTGTTGGGAGATTTTACCCATGTAGAGAAATAAACTATGTTAGGGAATAAACTTTCGCAGTTAGAGAAATAAACTCTACCTGGGAGGAGGTTTTATAAACTGCTTGAAATTATAAAACTCGGCTGGGGAATACAGATTTCAGCTCTCTGAAGGAACCTTGCTGTAGGAGGTAATTCCTGCTTGGGGAAGAAAAGATCAAAACTTTGGTTGTTTCTACTCTGTGGGGAACATAGATGTCACGGGGTCGTATGTAGTGGTGACTTCGTCTCAAAATGTCTCTTCCCCTGTACCATGCTGGAAAGAGTAGCTGTCGGGACTATAAATTGCCTTTTTTAGACTTTGCCCCGTTTCTTAAAGTCATTAGTAACCGTCTTTCTATTTCTTATGCAAGTATTTATAAACAGTAATCATGTTCAAATGCATATGTCAAAAATAATTACTGGACATCTTTGCAAAACAAAACAGAAAAATAGAAAACAAATAGTTTTATACTTTCAAAGAAATGATTTGCATTGATTTTGAAGTTTTCCTATAATAGGAATTTTTGTACAAAGAGACTGATGTTCTAGTAGGAGAACGCCGCTGTGAAAATGAAAACTATACAAAATAGTGTACAAAGAGAAAACATCTATGTGTAATAATCCCTTTGAGTTTCAATTCTGCTATTGCCCCTATGTCCTTGAGCGTCTCATCACTTTGCTACTTGTCTGAAGCTGACTGGATTGATTGGTATCGTTTGAGCTTGATAGTTGATACTGAATTCTGGTCGCAAGGTGATCCAATGGGACATAGTTGTTCGCTTTAAATCCTTAACTTTTTCCTAGACCACCCTTTCGGGTTTTCAGTCCAACGGGATACCCTTTTTTGCCCAAGCCGCCTTTTCAGGTTTTCGACTTGCCGAGTGTATAAATTTTTGTATATTTATCCCTAACTTTTTCCCGAACCCTTTTGGTTCGTCGGAATGCACTTATTTTTGCCTAGGCTAGTCAACCTAGTGGGTCTTTATTTATTCGTAGTATCTTTTCACTATGTCTGCATTCACAGGGTGAGGAAGGTCGTCACCATCCATGGTGGTTAGAATCATGGCTCCACCGGAAAATATGTTTTTGATTACAAATGGCCCTTTGTACGTGGGAGTCCATTTTCCCCTGGGACCACCTTGTGACAGTACGATGCACTTGATTACTAGATCACCCTCTTGATATGCCTGACGTCTGACCTTTTTGTTGAAAGCCTTGATCATTCGCTTTTGGTACATCTGACCATGACAGACAACAATAAGCCTTTTTTCATCAATCAGATTCAGTTGATCAAGTCGACTCTGGATCCAATCATCTTCGTTCAAACCCGCATCTTTCATGATCCTTAAAGAAGGGATTTGGACCTTGATAGGTAAGACAACCTCCATACCATACACCAGAGAATACGGTGTTTCCCCTGTTGACGTACGTGCTAAGGTGCGGTAACCATGAAGAGCAAATGGTAACATCTCATGTCAGTCTTTGTATGTCACCGTTATCTTCTGTACGATTTTATTAATGTTCTTATTTGTAGCCTCAACAACTCCATTCATCTTCGGCCGATAGGGAGAAGAATTATGATGCTGGATCTTGAATTGCTTACAGAGTTTGGTGATCATTGTATTGTTGAGATTTGTACCATTATCTATGATTATTCTCTCTAGGACACCATACCGACAGATAAGGTTATGCTTGATAAACCGCGCCACAACATTCTTGGTAACAGTAGCAAAAGAGGCAACCTCAACACACTTTATGAAGTAATCAATGGCCACTAGGATGAAGCGATGCCCATTGAAAGTGGTAGGTCTAATCTCTCCGATCATGTCAATGCCCCACATTGTAAAGGGCCAGGGAGCCGTTGAGACGTTCAAGGGAACCAGATGTATATGTACTTTATCAGTATAGATCTGGCATTTGCGACAAGTTCGGGAGTGCTGATAACAGTTTGCTTCCATAGTGGACCAATAGTATCCTTCCCGCAAGATCTTTTTAGCCATGGTGTGTCCACTAGAGTGGGTGCCAAAGGTACCTTCATGTAAATCCGCCATAATCCTCTATGCTTCACTCTTGTCTACACACCGAAGTGAAGTAGAGTTATGATTGCGCTTGTATAGGATTCCATTACTGAGGAAGAACTTTGCGGAGAACCTTCTCAGAAACTTTTTATCATTGATAAATTCCCCCTCAGGATGTTATTGAGCCTCGAGATACCTTTTCACTTCATGGAACCAAGGTTTGTCTGCTACTTCTTTAGTATCAATCTCATAGCAGTACACTGGTTCATTCAATCTCTTAATAATGATCTGAGGAGCCTCATTGTCCCACCTGACTTTGAACATAGATGACATAGTAGCTAGCGCGTCCTCTAACTGATTTTCTTCTCGTGGAAAATGTTCAAAGGTGACTTCTTCAAAGTGTGGAAGCAATGTCAACACATGTTCTTTGTAAAGTATGAGATTAGGGTGTTTCGTGTCCCACTCCCCTTTGATTTGACTTATTACCAAGGCTAAATCCCCAAAAACGCTCAAGAACTTGATCCTTAAGTCAATAGCAGCTTTGAGACCCATGATGCATGCTTAATACTCAACCATATTATTGGTGCAGTTGAAACATAATCTGGCGGTGAAAGGAGTATGACAGCCCTTGAGAGATATGATTACAACACCGATACCATTGCCGAGTGCATTGGAGGCTCCATCAAAAACCATAGTCCATCGGGATCCTTCCTCAGGTTCTTCATCCGATCCAGGTTCTTCACAGTCAGTCACTAACATAATATTCTCATCTGGGAATTCAAAGTTCATGGATTGGTAGTCATCCACGGCCTGATGAGCCAAATGATCAGCAAATACAGTTCCCTTGATTGCTTTTTAGGTTGTGTATGAATGTCGTATTTAGTCAGGACCATTTTCCATCTTACTATCCTTCCGGAGAGAGCAGGCTTCTCGAAGATAAACTTGATAGGATCCATCTTAGATATCAAAAAGGTAGTGTGAGTCAACATATACTGTCTTAGTCGGTGAGAAGCACATGCCAAAGCGCAGCAAGTTTTCTCGAGTAGTGAGTATCTTGTTTTATAGTCGTTAACTTTTTGCTAAGGTAGTATATTGCATGCTCTTTTCGACCGGACTTTGTCATGCTTCCCTAACATACACCCTATTGATTTATCTAACACCGTTAAGTACATTATCAAAGGTCTTCCTTCAATTGGAGGCATCCGAATTGGAGGTTATTGAAGGTATTCCTTGATTCTTTCGAAGGCAGTCTGGCATTCGTCATTCCACTTTACCACTTGATCTTTCTTCAGGAGTTTGAAGATGGGCTCACAAGTAGCAGTTAGATGGGAAATGAACCTGGAAATGTAATTTAGGCGTCCCAAGAAACCTCTAACTTCCTTCTCAGTGTGAGAAGCCGACATCTCTTGTATAGATTTCACCTTTGCAGGGTCTACCTGAATACCCTTGTCACTGTGTTGTACCCCAAAATTTTTCCTCTCATTTCTCAAGTAATCTCCCACAAGATCTCCCTTGGTTCAAGACTGCATAAGGTTTGATCAGCTCAAGACACCTCCTCAAAGCACTGATGACTGAAAATTAGGTTTGAGATTGCACAAGGATAAATGGACTTTTAATGCCTAATATGACTTTCATGGATCATTTTGGACTCTCAAGATTGCTCATGTCAAGCTTCAAGTCTTGGATCACATTTTTGCTCAGTCAATTGATCAGTTGACCTAAAATCAACTGTATTGGGGAAAGAGTCAACTATGGTCAATTTACAGTCAAACTTCATAAATTTTGGTCCATATCAACATTATGAACTCATATATGTCACTTTATCAAGTTTGGACCACAATTCCACAAGAAATTTGATCAAATCATCAAAAGGGCAAAATGGTCAAAATTAGGGGTTTGATTGAGAAAGTGCAATTTCTGATTTTTGACCTAGAAAATTACTTGTTGGTTTGAGTAATGATCTCAAGGATTCAAATTCTTCATTTTGACCTAATGGCATGACTCAAAACATCTCTCAAGATCAATTGGCTGATAGTTGATTTTCAGTCAACTGATGAAAAGTCAACTGTACACTAAAAAGTCAAACTTTGACTTTTTGATCAAAATCAAGTATCAAAGATCATAATTCATCAAGATATGTCAAAATATGAAACTTGTTCATCAAGAAATCAAAAAATTCAAGATTTTATTTTGAAAAGTCAAAATTTCTAAACTTAGAAATTTTTCTAAGTGTTGGAAAATTCATATTTTTCATATCTTTGAGCTAAATTTTCACCATGATACAAGATGATTCAAAGGAAACTTCCAACATTAAAGTTGCAGATCTCAATTAAATCTAAAATATTGTAGAACATAACATCTTCTATAAATTTATGGATTTCAAGTTATGATTTTGAGAAGACATGTTCATGAAACTTGAAAACTTAGTGAAATTTTACCCTAGTTTAGGCAGGATTTTGACCTAACTTCATGGTAATGTTTCACATAGTTCCAAGGAGAATCTTCAAAAATGTCCAACATAGAGTTTGTAGATGATGCTACAAGCTTTCCGAAATGTCCAAGAACTCATTGAGATCATATTTGAGCAAGGAGAATCGAAGGAAAGAAGTTAGGGTTTCATTCTTGAATTACAAGTTATTTCTTGATGAACACATAATCTAATCTCATTGTTAGGCTGCATAATCTTGCTTTGCAGGCCTTATAACTTGTTTATCTATCCATAATTAATGGATTACACAAACTTTTGAGCTATAATGCAAGTGGTTTAAGCTTTATCTAATTCACACTGCCATTTTTGGAAGAAAGTGAAGAATGCCATTCTTGAAAAGCAAGCTTTATGCACAAAGTCAATTCTTGAGCCTCTAACTTGTTCCCTATGATCAAACTCCATCTAAAAAGTTAGAAGCAAGTGTGTTTAAAACATAACCACTCTACATTAGCAAGTAGATAAGGCATTGAAAGTTAGATTTCTAAAAAATCACATGTTGAGTTTAAACATTTGTTTTTGAATTCTGATCAACAACAAGTCTCCAAACTTGTTGCTTATAAATAGAGTCATTATTTGTGAGCTAAGACGAGCATTAACACCCTGAAACACTCCCAAACCCCCTCAAGCCAGAAATTGCTCAAAAAAACCGTTGTTGCACATGTTCTGACCTTGAACTTGCAACTCATATTTCCCTAATGCGTTTCTTGGCTTTTCACTTCCTAAAGCTTCCTTACATCAAATACAACTCATCCCTGTCCTAGTTACACGACTGTAATAGCATTTGCATCAAACTCCATAACCAAAAATAGAGCATTGCAGGTTGAGTTCTCCAATCCATTCTAGCCATCCATTGCTCAAGCTAACCATTGCATTAGCTTCCTGGGAACTTGAGGAAGCTAACCCGATCATTGTGGCACCTTGAATCAAGCTCAAACTCATTTCACGATTTCCAGTTTTGAGGTATATTTTTTGAACTTATATCTTCTCAATTAGGCATTGTTAGGCTTGCATTTGTGAAGATAAAATATAGACATCACTGCCCTGAAACTATACATGTCCATAGATTTCATTTATATTGCTTGAGTAGTGAGAATTTTGAGTTTGAACTTCCTGAAATAATTAGTTCATAATTTGGTACTTTTAGAAATTCTCATTCATCTATGATTTATAGCTTATGATATTTATATGGTTGGATTCGTATGAAAAAATGGAGCAACTTTCATGTTTGCATATTTCATTTTTATTGAGAAATGGTGAAGTTACAGGATCCATGGCTAGAGGTTGAAGATGAAGTTCATTTCTGGAACTTGTTTTGTATTATGTATTTATTATTTCAGTTAAATTAACGAATATACAGCCACCCCAGTGGCAAAGGTAGCGCGCGTTTGTGTTGGAGGTTATGGGTTCAACACCCAGCGCTACCTTTTGTGTATTTTTCAACTTTTTTCCTCTTTTTTGTTTCCAAACAGCAGTGCTGCGCCTCCCCCTTTGGGCCTTCCATTTTTGCTTTTTCTAACCCCCTGCCTTACTTTTGCACCCCTGACCCATTATATTCTTTATTATTTCATTTGCTTTTTTTTAATTTTATTTTCATTTCATATTTTCTTTATTATTTTTATTATTATTATTATTATTATTATTATTATTATTATTATTATTATTATTATTATTATTATTATTATTATTATTATTATTATTAATAAAAAATCCAAAAATATTTTTATTATTATTTTTACAGTTATTTATTTATTTTCTTTATGAAACAAAAAGAACAAAAAATATTTTCTTAACAATTTAATTTCCTTTTTAATAAATAATATTTTGATCTGGGTTTAATTATTATTATTTTTATTTTATCATTAAAATTAATTTAGAATTCAGGTTTCTTTTAATTATTTAATTTTCATATTATTATTATTAATTTAAAACCTTTTCATAAAAAACCCTAAAAATCCTTTTAAACTTAATTTCTTTCTTAATTAGTTTAAGTTTAATTTTGCTTAATTTTAATTAATCATTCTCTTTAATTATGTCTAAACTAAACCCCTTTCATAAAAAACTAAACAAAAATCATTTCTTTTTCCATTTGCATTTGTACATCATATTTTTTCAATTCTTGTACATTATTCAATATGGTTGTAATAGATAATTAGGTTTAATTTTCTTGAAAAATCCCCATTTGTGAATTTGTATACCCCCTCCCCTAATGATGTAATAGCTTAGTAATTTTACTTTCCGCAATTTATCGCTTTATATAAATGCTAGTAAATTAGGGTTTGTATGGAAAGATTAAAATCAACGAGTAGCAAACCCTAATTTAAGACAAAACAATGCATGTAAATCAAACACACTTGCACACTTGTACCCTTAGGATAATTCCACTTTGTTTCTTTACAAAAATGGCCATGTTATGCATGTGGGATATATCTTATCAAAAAGCAATAAAAAATACAAGATCATAGTCCCTCGATGACGTTATCAATGTTGCCTTTTAAAATAATCTTAGTCCCTCCAAGAGAAATGCTAAGATATCTCACAACATTGCTATCATGAATATACGATGACCCACACCCATCCCTTTACATCCAAAGATAAGACTTCTTACCAAATCAATGGTAAGATAGCAATATCAAAGGAAAGGATGAAATGAACTAAGACTTTTGAGTAGGTAGATTGTTCCTAGTTGCTTGCTCATTTTCAAATCAAACATACTTGCTTATTTTCAAAATAAACACCAACACTTTCAAAAACACTTTCAAAAACACTTTCAAAAACACTTTCAAAACATTTTCCAAACATGAAACATTTTCAAAAGATCAACACTTTGTATATGTTCTTACGAACGAGAACTATTACAAAGTTTGCCTAAACGAAGGCGCCTTTTCAAAATACTTTCAAAAAACCACACAAAGCATATTTTTCAAACAAAAGCAAGTAATCTAGTAAGCAACTAAGAGCCCATAGATAACTATAGATGAAAAGGATGCTAACACTTTCCCTTTTCATAATATACCCCCCGAACTCTAGAAGTAATCTCAAAGGTCTTTCCTGTTCTTTTTAGCTTTTCCTTTTGGATAAAATAAAAGTCAGTGGCGACTCTTGCTAACCGAAACATTTGCGATAAAACGCAAAACAACCAAGTCAGTTCTCCCACCGTATCACAGAACTGGCGACTCTGATGGGGAAAAGACTTAAAAGTGGGGTTACCTTAGGACTAGATCACCTTTACTTGCTTTACATTTTGGTTCCTTGTTTGGGCTTGTTCTAATCCTCTACCCGGATTTGGGATACCTTATAGGTAAGTAGAAATACGTTGTAGAAATTGTGCGGGGTATACCGACATGGTCTAAGAAATAACTATGTTAGTGTGACACATTTGTAGGTACCGGCAACCCTTGAATAATCAAGGAGAATACGGGGCCGCTGTGTGGTGTCATGAAGCACTAACTGACTTTAGAACCTTTACTTGACCAACTTTGGCCATTAGGAAGTAGTTAGATAACCGAATTTGGTGTAGTTCGAAGTTGGTTGATACTCGATACTACACTCATTGAGATCAGACTTCTTGGGATATTTCGGTCGCCACTAAAGAGGATCGTGCTGAAACCATGCCCGACAAGAAAGATCAGTGATATTGAGATCCCTTAGAACCCAGTTACTATTTCTAGGACAGGTTTTGAGCCAACTAAACTTCAAGAGGGTACTTACCTATGAGACTCCATGCAAGCCTAAACCTAAGGACTTGTTTGTCTTGTGTGTATATGCTTACTTGTACATAACATCATAATATCATACTCATTCTCACTAACCATTTCAAGGATTTTTGGGATTTATCTTTGTTCTGTATTGTAGGAGATGGCTTCTATTCACAGGAAAACCATTCAAGTCAATCTCGTAAGAATTGCTTCTCAACTCAAAGAGCTAGCATCAAGGGTCCCTGAGAATTCTTCATTCACCGAAAGACATGGTTGCCTCCTAAACTTGGTTACCTCTAGCACAAATAAAAATATGATGAAGGTGCTTTTCCAGTTCTTTGATCCTCTACACCATTGCTTCACCTTTCCCGACTATCAACTTGTGCCTACAATGGAGGAATTCTCTCAACTCTTGAGGATTCCTATTCTCAATCAACTACCTTTCAACGGTACAGAAAGAGATCCAAGACATGAAGAGATTGCCCAAGCACTACACTTACAACAATCTGATATCACAACTAATTGGGAAACAAGAAGTGGTGTCAAAGGATTCTTAGCCAAGTTCTTGCTCGAGAAAGCTCAAGATTGTTGGAACTCTTTGGACTTACAAGCTTTTGAAGAAATCTTGACCCTTCTCATCTATGGGATGGTTTTGTTCCCAAACCCTGATCAACTCATAGATGTCAATGCTTCCAAAATCTTCATGTCTCGTAACCCGGTGCCTACTTTGTTTGGAGATATCCTACATTCTCTCCATAATCGCACTATGAGGAAGAGAGGAGCCCTTATGTGTTACACACCTCTCTTGGCCAGATGGTTTATTTTGCATATTCCCTAATCTGTGTTGAAGAAAGAGCAAGGTGTAAGGTGGTCCCATAGGTTGATGAAACTCAGACATTCAGATATCCATTGGTGTTCTCGATCCTTGGAGAACATTACTATCATCGACCGTTGTGGAGAATTACCTAATGTCCCTTTGCTTGGAATTAGAGGAGGTATCACTTACAACATGTGTTTAGCTTTACGACAGTTTAGTTATGCCCGAAGGGATGGCCCGTATGATATGCTCATCCAAGGAGTGGTATTCGACTACGAGAACGACGATCAAAGCTACCGTCAGAGGTTTACACGAGCTTGGAGGATGGTAAGCAAAGTGGATAGAAAAATGCTGGGACACAAGAATTCCATTCCCCTTGAGCCTTACCTTAGGTGGGTACGAGCTCGTGCTTAGAAACTTGTGATGCATTATCCTTCCATCTTACCAGTTATCATGGAACCTGTGGTTGAAGGAGATGTCCCGTACACTTTCCTCCATCCCGATATGCCTACTTCTCTCGAAGACTTGCAAAAAGGTTGGATTCAACTAAAGGAGGAACGAGATACCTTCGAAGCTCAATTGTATGCTAGTGAGAAGAGGGTCTTGGAACTTACAAAGCAGCTACAAGTAGAGCAAAGTATGAACGCCTACCTTACGCCGAAAAGGATGCGTTCAGTCTTTTTATCTTAGAAAGCTATTTTGTAAGCCCAAGAGGCACGTTGTATTCATTTTGAACTGATTAATGAAAATTGACGTTTGTTCATGCTTTGTCTATAAAAATTTAAATTTCATAAATCCTTGAAATCATTTGCATATACATCTTCCATGCATCATAACATGACAAGTTTTCATACAACAGGTTTCCTTATCTTTCTGCTGTTTATTTTAGCAAGATGGATCTAGAGAAAATTGTGAAGGATCTTCAGGCACAAAACTCTCAATTTCAAGAGACTCTACTGGCCCTATCCAAGGGGCAACAAGATATGATGGAATTTCTGGCAGTTAAGAAGAAACCTAAGAAGAGAGTCCTGGTCAACCTGGGCAGAAGGTTCAAAGAGTCGGTTCGTCAGATCCCATTATTGGAAGACTCATCTGAAGAAGACAAGAATCAGATTGGTGAAGTTAGGAGTACCCAAGCTGACTGTATTAATGATCAAGCGTCTGATGATGACTATTTTGACGAGCAGTATCCACCCGTCGATGTCAAGTATAAGCAGTTAGAAGACAAATTGGAGATCATCGAGATCCAAGCCGTCCCTGGTTTAGATTTTGATGATTTATGTTTGATCTCTGGAGTTGTTATTCCCCACAAATTCAAAATACCAGTCTTTGCAAAGTAAGATGGGGTTTCTTGTCCAAAACTTCACCTGAAATCTTATGTGCGCAAGATACAGTCGTACACCACTGATAAGAAACTCTGGGTTCACTTTTTCCAAGAAAGCTTGACCAGAATGCAACTAGAGTGGTTATACCAGTTAGATGGTTCCCACATCAATACTTGGGAAGACTTAGCTACCACCTTCTACCATCAGTACCAGTATAACACCGACTTGGCACCGACAAGAGTACAGTTGCAAGATATGACAATGGGGAAGAATGGAGGATTTAAAGAATATGCACAAAAGTGGAGAGACCTTGCTAGTAGGAATCAACCACCTTTGACTGATAAGGATCACATTTACATGTTTATGGGCACTTTATCTGGTCAATTCTTTAATTTATTGGTTGGCTGCTCTTCTTCTGGTTTCATCGAGCTAATCTTAACCGGTGAAAGAGTTGAAAGCAGCATCAAAAGTGGGAAGATTTCCATGGAATTTGCCTCCACTTCAAATACTATAAAGAAACCTTTTCCTGCAAATAAATAAGTCAATATTGTGTACGGGGCAAGGGCCCGTACCAATAAGAATGATCATCCGTCTGTCAATGCTGTCTGAATCTCCAATCTAACTCCTACTCAAAGACCATATGCTAATCATCAATGATTTGAAACTCCGAGAAGACAATTCACGAGGTTAGGAATGTCATTATCTCAAGCCTTTCAACACATGCTAAAGGCTAATTTGGTGACATTGTGTGATCCTCCTGCCAATCCAGATACGTCTTCACCAAAGTATAATCCGAATGCTAAATGTGCTTACCACTCAAGTAGCCCCGGGCATGAGACTGACTAATGCTGGGCCTTGAAGAATAAAATCCAGGACTTGATCGATAACAAGACTATTGAATTTGATCCTCCTCCAACTCCGAATGTAATCACCGCGCCTATGCCAAATAATGGCAAGGGTGTTAATGCTGTTGAAGATACAATTTTTGTTGCCTCTATTGAAGACTTGACTACTCTGCTGAATATCATCAAAAAGAATCTGTTGAAAGCTGGGATCTTCCTTGGCTGTGTAAAAGACTGTGTTTTCTATACTAAACAACTTAATAGATGCGAAGGGCTGAAGGAAGGCATTCAACGCCTAATGGATAGCCACGAGATCCTATTTGAGAAGACCCTACTTGTCAAAAGTCTGACTGATAAATGTGAAGATCTCTCCATTATAACCATCTCAAACAAACCTCTTAGGATCTCCTCCAAGGGTCCTATCAGAATTTCAAATGAACCAACTGTTGCTCCCTTAATAATTACCAATCCCGGACCAATTCCCTACTCTTCAAACAAGGAAGTACCATGGAACTATGGTGCTGAGGTGTTTTACCATGGGATAAAACAAAACACTTGGATCGAAGAAGACAAAGATGATGATGTTAGTAGCATAGCTGGCTCAAGTAAGGTAACCCTAACTGGGAGAATCTTTTCACCCAATATATCACCACCAGTTGTTACAAAAATACCTGTCCGCATCACTGCCGCTAAGCCAAGTACTGATACAAGAGGGAAAGAGAAGGTTGTTGAGCATGTCATGACATAAATACCCGTAAAGGGCGTTGCTGATGGAGAACCCTCCGCCTGTGAGATGGACGAGATCTTGAAGATAATAAAAAGGAGCGATTTCAAGATTATGAACAGTTGGGGCAAACCCCTTCTAAGATTTCTATGCTATCTTTGCTACTCTGTTCCGATGCCCATGCATAGACATTAATCAAATTCTTGAAAAAGGCTCATGTCCTCCATGAGACCATAACGGACCAATTTGAGAATTGTGTGGCTAGCTTGACGACTGATAATGGCTTGGGATTTTCAGATGCTGACCTAACACCGCTTGGGAAGAACCACAATAAAGCTCTACATGTTTCTGTCGAGTGCAAGGGGACCACCCTAGCACATGTTCTAGTCGACACTGGTTCTTCTCTAAACGTGCTACCCAAGGGGGTATTAGACCATTTAGACTGTGAGGGTTTAGTCTTGAAGCCAAGTGATATCATTGTAAGGGCTTTCAATGGATTAAAGAGGACAATTCATGGAGAAGTAGATCTTCCAATCAAGGTGGGATCACAAATCTTCAACTCCACCTTTTACATCATGGATATCCGTCTTGCCTATTCTTGTCTATTGGGTCGCCCTTGGATCCATAAAGCTGGGGAAGTAACCTCAACTCTCCATCAAAAGCTTAAGTATCTTGTCAAGGGAAGAATTATCAATGTCTGTGGTGAAGAAGAGTTTATGGTAAGCCACCTCAACTCGTTCAAATATGTAGAGATGGATAGAGAATTCATTGAGACCTAGTGTCAAGCCTTTGAAGTTGTGCCACCAATGGTTGCTGCTATCAAATTTTCCTCTGATGTGTCCAAAACTGTTAAGGTCGTGCCGAAGATAGTTTCAGTCAAAGATGCCCGTGCTGTAATTGAAGAAGGAAGTTGTGATACTTGGGGGAAACTCCTCTATATCCCATTCAAAGTGGAAAGTTTGGTTTGGGTTTCACCGTCAAGGATTAGAAGGAAGTGAGGCGTGCTCGCGTAGGAAAGCCACCTCCCCGCATTGGAAGCCATGAGGTTAACGCTGTGGGTGATTCTGATGAAGAAGCTGCATTTGAAGATTGGGTGTATCCTACTACAACGAAGCTGAAGAATTGGCATGCAAAGGACTTCGTGTCCATCTCCTTCATTAAGGAGTAATCTACTTGTTTATTGCTGTTTATTAAGTCAAGAACATTTTTCTGTAATATTTAACAATGACTTTTAAGCCATGTGCCTGGCCCAAGGCACTTTGGTCCATTTGTCAAGGGTTTTATTTATGTTCATCTAATCATATGATCATTCAATACAAATCATTGGACTCTTTTGCATTCAAATCTTTATGTTCATTGTCTTTCTTTTCCTTCAAATACATTTTTCAAAATAGCCATGTATCTTACATGCACACACACACACACTCTTGCAGGTCCTCATCCACTCTGGATCTTATTGCCAATGACTCTACTATTGCCGACTATGACTTCGAATGTCCAATTAACCAAGCCGAAGACGAAGGCGAGGAAGATTGTGAAATACTGGGAGAACTAGCCAGACTTCTATTACAAGAGGAAAAAGCTATTCAACCGCACGAAGAGTCAGTTGAAGTCATCAATCTGGGTACTGAGACAGACAAGAAGGAAATCAAGATTGTAACGCCCGTAATTTAATTAATTATTTAATTAAATTATTTTTGGAATATTTGTGAAGATGTGTTGTGATTAGTAGGATTTATTTATTTTATTAAGTTGTGGAATAATATTAGAAGAATGATAATATTATTTGATGTGGGCTTGTTTTAAAGGATAGGAGTAGTAATAAATGGGGGTGTAGTAGTTTTAAGCCCATTAAAGAATAAAAAGAATAATAGGGTTATTTTATTATTGTTAGAAATAATAGAATAGAAGAAGCAGTAAGAAGAATAAGGGTTGGAAGAAGAGAACGTGAAAGCTATTGGAAAGGAGGAAAAGAGGCAGAACGGAAATCAATTGGAGAAATTTATAGAGCAACCTTCAATCCAAGGTAAGGATGGGGTTCTGACTCTATAATAGGGTTTAAGATGATTAATATGTGGGATTAGATGTGGAATTGTTTTCTTGTTCATGATTTGAATGTATATGATGTTGTATGATGAAAATCGATGATTGAAAGATGAATAATGATGTCCCAATGCTGTATATTTGATGTAGAATTATAGGATAATTGTAATTGATGATTATCTTTAATTAGAGGATGTTTTTAGGGCTTAAAGTATGGAAACCATAGTGAAAACGTAGTGAAATCGCATAAATTATTCATGACAGAGCAGTATGTGTCGATACAAGAAGGCTTTTAGACTCAGGATGAGTCGACACGAAGGAGTCATGTGTCGATACATGAGGGCTTTTAGACTCAGGATGAGTCGATACGTAGTAGCATGTGTCGATACATGCAGTGTTGCAGACTTAGTATGAGTCGATACAAGAGAGTACGTGTCGACTCATGTAGCGTGTTCAGTTCAGTATGCGTCGACCCAAGGCATTACGCGTCGATCCATGTTGTCTGGTTTTTGGCAGAATCAGTTTGAAAAGGCTGCAACTTGAGTTTTCGGACTCCATTTGAGGTGCCGTTTGAAGCGTTGAATAGCTAACGCAATGAACTTCATTCTTAAGGATTAAAATGAAGAATAGGAAGGATAATACTAGTGTCCAAATTAGGACTAGAGTTAATTCTTGCGTTAATCGCTATGCTGATTTTTGTGAAGAATGATGAGGATGAGATGATTATAGATTGTTGTTTGGTTGTAACAGTAGGATTAATGATGATAATGATGTAGTATTATACAATAGTAATATGTAAAGGTTTAGTGATTTAGAAGTAAGCCTTAGATGATTAATTAATTATAGGCAATATCATGTTGTAGGCCTATGGCCAACGTTGCGAGATTGGTGAATTGCTGTTGTATTATTGTTGTGGCTGAGTTGCTGTGAATATATTATGTATATATGATGTTTGATGAATTATGATGTATAAATGATGTTTGATGAAAGATGTTGATGAAATATGTTGAGATGCCTCTAATAAATGGCAGCTATTAAGATGTAGGCTTATGGCCAACGATGATGTTGTGTTGAGATGTTGTTAATTATGGTGTTGTCATTACATTCATGATTGTGTCGCATACATTGAATTTCAAGATGGAGCTTATGATCGTTAAGATGGCCTGTATTGGTGAATATTAAGATGAAGGCTTATGCCTTGTTGATGCCTCTATTTATTGGAAGATTTTTAAGATGAGAGTTCTGCTCCAATGGTACCACATGCATTTACATATTATTGAGTCGCATTATATGATTGCATGAAGAAGTTGTGAATCGATGTGATGAATGTGTACTATAGTTGGTATTTCTGTTGCGATTATTGTTGATTATGAGATGAGAAGTGGTGATGTGATGTGGTCTAATTTAATATATTAATTATCATAAATTTTATTATATTGTTAGATATCTCACCCCTTCTGTTTGAATGTTACCCTTACGTTGGTAACATGCAGGTAATCGAGAGTGAAGGTTGTATACCTTCAGTAGTCCGAGTCGGTGTCATTGCTCTGATATGTAATACTCGGGGGGATGAACGCTTGTTGCTTTTAATTGTTGATTATTTCAGTTGTTGAACTTTAATTTGATCGTTGTTAGGCATATGTTGTTTGAAGTTGCTGTAATGATGGATAGAGATGTTATTAAGAATTCCGTTGCGTAGATGTTTAAATTATTGAATTAAGAGATTAAATTGTTATGATGATGGTTCATCTGAAGTTTTAAAGTGTTATGTATCCACGTTGAATGCAATGAGTATTTAAATATGAATTTATGGCATCCTGATTCATTTGCATGAATGTCTATAACTCTGATTTTCATTTATAATTGTCGGGTAGAATTGGGGTGTTACAAAGTTGGTATCAGAGCAAAAGGTTGGTCCGACCTTATTGTCGAGTCATAGTTGTCTAACAATCGAGTATTGTTAATTCGAGTTCTAACCGTTGTTTATGTTTTAGTGATAAGTTGAGATGGCTGGAAGGAATGATGCTGCACTTGATTCCGCTTTAGAAGCACTGGCTTATGCGATGGAGAATCAGCCAAATGCTGACGGGAATGCTGGATCTCGTAGCTTGGCGACTTTCCAGAGAGAGAATCCGCCTACGTTCAAGGGAAAGTATGATCCCGACGGGGCATTGGATTGGTTGAAAGAGATTAAGAGAATCTTCTGTGTGATGGACTTCACTCCAGCGCAGAAGGTTCGGTATGGTACTCATATGCTAGCAGTCGAGGCTGATGACTGGTGGCTAGAGACTTGTCAGAGATTGGAAGCTGCAGGTGAGAATGTCACTTGGGCTGTGTTCCGTAGGGAATTTCTGAGGAAG
This sequence comes from Vicia faba, assembly GCA_948472305.1. Lineage (NCBI taxonomy): Eukaryota > Viridiplantae > Streptophyta > Magnoliopsida > Fabales > Fabaceae > Vicia > Vicia faba. The sequence continues at coordinate 402,959,971 of OX451737.1, read as the reverse complement.
TACTTTCCTGAAGATGTCCGTGGTAAGAAGGAGCTTGAGTTCCTTGAGCTGAAGCAAGGAAATATATCGGTTGTTGAGTATGCTGCCAAGTTTTCCGAGTTGGCTAAGTTTTATCCGCACTACGCTGAGGCAGATGCTGAGTTTTCGAAGTGTATCAAGTTTGAGAACAAGTTACGCCCAGAGATCAAGAAGGCAGTTGGATACCAGAAGATCTGTGTCTTTGCTGATTTGGTTGACAGTTGTAGAATTTATGAGGAGGATAATAATGTGCATTACAAGATTATCAGTGAGAAGAGGGGTAAACACCAACAGAATAATGGTAAGCCTTATGATACCCCAGCTGGTAAAGGTAAACAAAAAGTTGCTCAGGGTCAGAGGACTAGTGGAGGAGATGCTCCTGCTGGTGTGGTTTGTTTCAAATGTGGGAACCCTGGGCATAAGAGTAATGTATGTACTACTGAAGTAAAGAGGTGTTTCTGTTGTGGTAAGAACAGACATGTTGTATCTGAGTGCAAGCATAAGGATGTGATTTGTTTCAACTGTAGTGAAGAAGGGCACATTGTTAGTCAGTGTAAGAAACCGAAGAGGGCACATACAAGTGGTAAAGTGTTCACTTTGTTTGAGGATCAGACAACTGTTAAGGACAGACTTATCAAAGGTACATGTTTCATTAATAGTACTCCTTTAATTACTATTATTGATACCGGTGCTACTCATTGTTTTATTGCTGCTGATTATGTTGAAATATTGGGTCTTATGTTGTCTTCTATGAATGGAGAAATGGTCATCGATACTTCAGCCAAGGGGTCGGCGACTACTTCTTTTGTGTGTTTAAAGTGTCCCTTGTCGATCTTCGACATAGAATTTGCTGTTGATTTGGTTTGTTTACCGTTAAGAGGTTTGGATGTGATTTTGGGTATGAACTGGTTAGAGCATAACTGTGTTCATATTAACTGTTATGACAAGTCTGTGAGGTTTTCTACTCTTGAAGAAGAGGGAGATGGTCTGTTGTCTGCTAGATAGTTGAGGAAGTTAATGAAAGAGGAAGCATAGATGTTCTCGTTGATGGTGTCGCTATATGTATAGACTCAAGCTATAATTGAGGAATTGCAGGTGGTGTGTGAATTTCCTGAAGTTTTCCCCGATGAAATTCCTGATGTACCGCCAGAGAGGGAAGTTAAATTTGCTACTGATCTTGTACCTGGTACCAGACCTGTGTCTATGGCCCCATACCTGATGTCTGCATCTGAATTGTCAGAGTTAAAGAAGAAATTGGAGGATTTACTTGAAAAGAAGTTTGTAAGACCAAGTGTATTGCCATGGGGAGCTCCAGTGTTGTTAGTAAAGAAGAAAGATGGAAGTATGAGGCTTTGTGTTGATTATAGACAGTGAATAAAGTGACGATTAAGAACAAGTACCCGCTTCCAAGAATAGATGACTTGATGGATCAATTGGTGGATGCTCGTGTGTTCAGTAAGATTGATTTGAGGTTGGGTTACCATCAGCTTAAAGTGAAGGATAAAGATATCCAGAAGACGGCTTTTAGAATGCGTTATGGAAATTATGAGTATCTGGTGATGCCTTTCGGTGTTACTACTGCGCCGAGAATATTCACAGAATACATGTATCGTATCTTTCATACTTATTTGGATCGGTTTGTAGTGGTGTTCATTGATGATATTTTGATTTACTCTAAGTTAGAAGAAGAGCATGCGTAACACTTAAGGGTAGTGTTGCAAGTTCTGAAAGAGAAGAAGTTGTATGCAAAGCTGTCCAAGTGTGAATTCTGGTTAAATGAGGTTAGTTTTCATGGTCATGTGATCTCAGGTAGTGGCATTGCTGTAGATCCATCGAAGGTTGATGTTGTGTTGCAATGGGAAACTCTGAAGTCAGCTACTGAGATTAGAAGCTTTTTGGGATTAGCTGGTTATTATAAAAGGTTTATCGAAGGTTTTTCTAAGTTGGCACTTTCGTTGACTAAGTTGACTTGTAAAGGTAGAGCTTTTGTGTGGGATGTTCAGTGCGAAGAAAGTTTTACGGAATTAAAGAAGAGGTTGACGTCGGCTCCAATTTTTACGTTGTCTAATCCAGGAGAGCCTTTTGTGGTGTATTGTGATGCTTCTAAGATGGGTTTAGGAGGTGTGCTTATGCAGAATAATAAGGTAGTTTCTTATGCGTCAAGGCAGTTGAGGAATCATGAGAAGAACTATCCTACGCATGATTTAGAGCTTGCTGCAGTTGTCTTTGTGTTGAAGATTTAGAGGCATTATCTTTATGGTTCTAGATTTGAAGTGTTTAGTGACCATAAGAGCTTAAAGTATTTATTCAATCAGAAGGAGTTGAATATGAGGCAACGAAGATGGTTGGAATTGTTAAAGGATTATGATTTCGGTTTGAATTATCATCCAGGAAAAGCGAATGTGGTAGCTGATGCATTGAGTTGGAAGACTTTACATACGTTGGCAATGATGGTTAAAGAGTTGGAATTAATTGAGCAGTTCAGAGATATGATCTTAGTTTGCAAGGTTACTCCGCGGAGTGTTATGTTGGGTATGTTGAAGATTAATAATGAATTTCTAGACAGTATCAGAGAAGCTCAGAAGTTGAATGTGAAACTGGTAGATTTGATGGTTGGAATCGATCAGTCTGAGAATAATGATTTTAAGCTAGATGTGCAAGGTGTGTTGAGATTTCGTAACCGGATTTGTATTCCTGATAATGCTGAGATGAAGAAGGTGATACTTGAAGAGAGTCATAGAAGTAAGTTGAGTATTCATCCAAGAGCTACAAAGATGTATCAATATTTGAAAGGTTTGTTTTGGTGGCCTGGGATGAAGAGTGATGTGGCTCGGTTTGTGTATGCATGTTTGACTTGTCAGAAGTCGAAAGTTGAACATCAGAAGCCTGCAGGGTTGATGCAACCGTTAGAAGTTCCAGAATGGAAATGGGATAGCATTTCAATGGATTTTGTGACGAGGTTACCTAATACTTTAAGAGGAGATGATTCGGTTTGGGTAATTATTGATAGGCTTACGAAGTTAGCTCATTTTATTCCTATTAACCTCAGTTTTCCAGTGTCGAAGTTGGCTGAGATTTACACTAGTGTGATTGTGAAGCTGCATGGTATTCCTTTGTGCATTGTGTCAGATAAAGATTCAAGATTTACTTCTAATTTTTGGAAGAGTTTGCAAGAAGCGTCGGGTTCTAAGTTGAGGTTGAGTTCAGCGTATCATCCTCAGACAAATGGTCAGACTGAACGGACTATTCAATCGTTGGAAGACTTGTTGAGGGCATGTGTTCTTGAGCAGGGAGGCTCGTGGGATACTTATCTTCCGTTGATAGAGTTCACTTATAATAACAGTTACCATTCCAGTATTGGGATGGCACCTTTTGAAGCGTTATATGGTCGAAGATGTAGAACTCTTTTATGTTGGCATGAATCTAGTAAAAGTGTAGTACATGGACCTAAACTTGTTCGCGAGACTACTGAGAAGGTGAAGTTGATTTGAGATAAGATGAAAGCTTCCCAAAGTAGACAGAATATTTATCATGACAAGTGAAGGAAAGATTTATAATTTCAAGTGGATGACCATGTGTTTTCAAGAGTTACACCTGTGACTGGTGTTGGGCGAGCATTGAAGTCTAAGAAGCTCACTTCTTGTTTTATTGGACCGTATCAGATTTTAGAGAGAGTGAGGAGTGTTGCTTATAGAGTAGCTTTACCGCTTAATCTTTCGAATTTTCATGATGTGTTTCATGTGTCACATCTCCAGAAGTATATTTCATATCCATCTCATATGATTCATATGGATGATGTGCAAGTACGGGATAATCTTACGATGGAGACGATACCTGTATGGATCACAGATCGTGAAATAAAGACTATGAGGGGAAAGGAGATTGCTTTTGTTAAAGTGGTTTGGCTGGGGGCTGCCGGAGAAAGCATGACTTGGGAGTTGGAGAGCAAGATGCGAGACTCCTATCCTGAGTTGTTTGATTGAGGTAAATTTTCGAGGACGAAAATATTCTAAGTGGGGGAGAGTTGTAACGCCCGTAATTTAATTAATTATTTAATTAAATTATTTTTGGAATATTTGTGAAGATGTGTTGTGATTAGTAGGATTTATTTATTTTATTAAGTTGTGGAATAGTATTAGAAGAATGATAATATTATTTGATGTGGGCTTGTTTTAAAGGATATAAGTAGTAATACAGGGGGGGGGGGTGCAGTAGTTTTAAGACCATTAAGAAATAAAGAGAATAATAGAGTTATTTTATTATTGTTAGAAATAATAGAAAAGAAGAAGTAGTAAAAATAGTAAGGGTTGGAAGAAGAGAACGTGAAAGCTGTTGGCAAGGAGGAAAAGAGGCAGAACGGAAATCAATTGGAGAAAGTTATAGAGCAACCTTCAATCCAAGGTAAGGGTGGGGTTCTGACTATATAATAGGGTTTAAGATGATTGGTATGTGGGATTAGATGTGGAATTGTTGTCTTGTTTATGATTTGAATGTATATGATGTTGTATGATAAAAATCGATGATTGAAAGATGAATAATGATGTTCCAATGCTGTATATTTGATGTAGAATTATAGGATAATTGTAATTGGTGATTATCTTTGATTAGAGGATGTTTTTAGGACTTAAAGTATGGAAACCATAGTGAAAACACAGTGAAATCACAGAAATTATTCATGACAGAGCAGTATGTGTCGACCCCAAACGCTATGTGTCGATACAAGAAGGCTTTTAGACTCAAGATGAGTCGACATGAAGGAGTCATGTGTCGATACATGAGGGCTTTTAGACTCAGGATGAGTCGATACGTAGGAGCATGTGTCGAAACATGCAGTGTTGCAGACTCAGTATGAGTAGATACAAGAGAGTATGCATTGACTCATGTAGCATGTTAAGTTCAGTACGCGTCGACCCAAGGCATTACACGTCGATCCATGTTGTCTGGTTTTTGGCAGAATCAGTTTGAAAAGGCTGTAACTTGAGTTTTCGGACTCCGTTTGAGGTGTCGTTCGAAGCGTTGAATAGCTAACGCAATGAACTTCATTCTTAAGGATTAAAATGAAGAATAGGAAGGATAATCCTAGTATCCAAATTAGGACTAGAGTTAATTCCCGCGTTAATCGCCATGCTGATTTTTGTGAAGAATGATGAGGATGAGAAGATTATAGATTGCTGTTTGGTTGTAACAGTAGGATTAATGATGATAATAATGTAGTATTACAGAATAGTAATATTTTGAGGTTTGGTGATTTAGAATTAATCCTTAGATTATTAATTAATTATAGGCAATATCATGTTGTAGGCCTATGGCCAACGTTGCGAGATTGGCGAATTGCTGTTGTATTATTGTTGTGGCTGAGTTGCTGTGAATATATGATGTATATATGATGTTTGATGAATTATGATCTATAAATGATGTTTGATGAAATATGTTGATGAAAGATGTTGAGATGCCTCTAATAAATGGAAGCTATTAAGATGTAGGCTTATGGCCAATGATGATGTTGTTAATTATGGTGTTGTCATTAAATTCGTGATTGTGTTGCATACATTGCATTTAAAGATGGAGCTTATGCTCGTTAAGATGGCCTGTATTGGTGAATATTAAGATGAAGGCTTATGCCTTGTTGATGCCTATATTTATTGGCAGATTTTTAAGATGGGAGTTCTGCTCCAATGGTACCACATGCATTTGCATAGTATTGAGTCACATTATATGATTGCATGAAGAAGTTGTGAATCGATGTGATGAATGTGTATTATAGTTGGTATTTCTGTTGCGATTATTGTTGATTATGAGATGAGAAGTGGTGATGTTATGTGGTCTAGTTTAATATATTAATTATCATACGTTTTATTATTTTGTTAGATATCTCATCCCTTCTGTTTGAATGTTACCCTTACATTGGTAACGGGCAGGTAATCGAGAGTGAAGGCTGTATACCTTCAGTAGTCCGAGTCGGTGTCATTACTCTGATATATAACACTCGGGGGGATGAACGCTTATTGCTTTTAATTGTTGATTATTTAAGTTGTTGAACTTTAATTTGATCGTTGTTAGGCATATGTTGTTTGAAGTTGCTGTAACAATGAATAGAGATGTTATTAAGAATTCCACTGCGTAGATGTTTAAATTATTGAATTAAGAGATTAAATTGTTATGATGATGGTTCATCCGAAGTTTTAAAGTGTTATGTATCCACGTTGAATGCAATGAGTATTTAAAGATGAATTTGTGGCATCCTGATTCGTTTTCATGAATGTTTATAACTCTGATTTTCATTTATAATTGCCGGGTAGAATTGGGGTGTTACAAAGATCGTCGCTGACCTGTAAAGTAGTGTCAAGAGAAGATTGGTTCATATGTTGCATGATTATGTGGAAGTGTTTGCTTGGTCGTATAAAGATATGCCAGGGTTGGATACCGACATCGTAGTGTATCGTCTGCCGAAAAAAGAAGATTGTCCTCTTTTCAAACCAAAGGTTCATCGCATGAGGCCTGATATTTCTGAAAAGATAAAAGTTGAAGTGATGAAACAATTTTATGCAGGGTCCCTACCTGTGACATCTTATCCCCAATGAGTTTCCAATGTGGTTCCAGTGCCAAAGAAGGACATAAAAGTTTGCATGTGCGTAGATTACAGGGATCTGAATAGGGCAAGCCCCAAGGATGACTTCCCTTTACCACACATTGACGTCTTGGTCGATAATACTGCTCAACATAAAGTCTTATCTTTCATGGATGGCTTCTCTAGCTATAATCAGATAAGGATGGTTCGCGAAGACATGGAGAAGACCACTTTCGTTACGCAATGGGGCACCTTTTTCTACAAGGTCATGCCATTCGGATTGAAGAATGCAGGGGCAACATATCAAAGGGATATGGTAGCTTTGTTTCATGATATGATTCATCATGAAATAGAGGTATATGTGGATGATATGATTGCCAGATCAAAATCTGAAGAGGAACATCTCGATCACCTGTACAAGCTATTCGAAAGGTTGAAAAAGTATAAGTTGGGGTTAAACCCTAACAAGTGCACATTTGGAGTACGATCTGGAAAGCTTCTAGATTTTGTTGTCAGCAATAAAGGCATTGAAGTTGATCCTACCCAGGTAAAGGCCATCCAAGAAATTCCAATCCCTAATTCTTAAAAGGAAGTTAGAGGATTCTTGGGTTGTCTCAATTACATCGCCCGCTTCATATCTCACTTGACTGCTACTTGTGAGCCAATCTTCAAACTCTTAAAGAAAGATCAGGTAGTCAGATGGAACGATGAATGCCAAGATGCCTTCGACAAAATCAAAGAATATCTACAAGAACCTCCTATTCTCATGCCTCCAGTTGAATGAAGACCCTTGATCATGTACTTGGAAGTACTAGAGAACTCTACGGGGTGTGTTTTGGGCCAACATGACGAGTCTGGCTGAAAAGAGCATGCTTTTTATTACCTAAGCAAAAAGTTTACCGATTGTGAAACCATATATTCACTGCTCGAGAAAACTTGCTGCGCTCTGGCATGGGCTGCTCACCGTCAAAGATAATATATGTTGACTCATACCACTTTCTTGATTTCTAAGATGGACCCAATCAAGTACATCTTCGAGAAACCTGCCCTCTCCGGACGGATATCCAGATGGCAAATGATCTTGACTGAGTACGACATTCAATACACTACACAAAAGGCCATCAAAGGAAGCGTATTAGCAGACCATTTGTCCCATCAAGCTGTGGATGATTATCAGTCCATGAATTTCGACTTCCCGGATGAGAATATCATGCTGGTGACCGACTGCGCGAAACCTGGACCGTATGACGGACCTGAACAAGGATCCCAATGGACTATGGTCTTCGATGGGGCTTCCAAGGCCTTGGGTAATGGAATTGGTGCTGTGATCATCTCTCCTAAAGGTTGCCACACTCCTTTCACTTCCAGATTATGCTTCGATTGCACGAACAACATGGCCGAATACGAAGCGTGCATTTTGGGTCTGAGGGTTGCCATCGATTTGAGGATCAAGCATTTGAATGTGTTTGGGGATTCCGCTCTAGTGATTATCCAAGTAAAAGGATATTGGGACACTAAACACCCTAATCTCATCCCTTACAAGGAACTTATGCTATCCCTGATTCCCTACTTCGAAGAGATCACCTTTGAACACTTCCCTAGGGAAGAGAATCAGTTGGCTGACACCTTGGCAACATGTCTTTAATGTTCAAGGTCATATGGGACAACGAAGCCCCTATGATTATGATTGAGAGATTCGACGAACCTGCGCACTACTGTGAGCTTGACACTAATGCAGAAAAGCCATGGTACCATGAGGTGAAGAGATACCTTGAAGCACAAGAGTATCCCGATGGAGCATCCATCAAAGACAGAAAGTTCTTACGAAGATTTTCAGCTAAATTCTTCCTAAGTAACAGAATCTTGTACAAATGCAACCATGACTCTACTCTACTCCGATGTGTGGACAAGAAGGTGGCAGAGGAAATTATGGAAGACATGCACGATGGTCTCTTTGGCACTCACTCAAGTGGACATATGATGGCCAAGAAAATCCTGAGAACTGGTTACTATTGATCAAACAATGGAGACTGATTGCCATCAACACTCTAAGACTTATCACAAATGTCAAATCTATGCTGACAAGGTCCATGTTCCTCCTATCCCTTTGAACATAATGACCGCTCCGTGGCCATTTGTAATGTGGGGCATTGACATGATTGGAGAAATCTAGCCTACCGCTTCCAATGGGCATAACTTCATTCTTGTCTCTATCGACTATTTCACCAAATGGGTCGAAGTCGCCTCGTTTGCCTCAGTCACCAAGAATGTGGTATCCAGATTCATCAAACACAACCTCATCTTCCGCTATGGTATCCCCGAAAGGATCATCACCGAAAATGGGACTAACCCCAACAATGCTATAGTTACTGAACTTTATACTCAGTTCAAGATTAAGCATCACAATTCTTCTCCATATAGACCTAAAATGAATGGCGCAGTCAAAGCGGCCAACAAAAACATTAAGAAGATTATGCAGAAGATGGTAGTAACCTATAAGGATTGGCATGAGATGTTACTGTTTGCTCTACATGGCTACCGTACTTCAGCTAGAACATCAACTGGGGCAACTCCCTTTTCTTTGGTCTATGTCATGGAAGCTGCTTTGCCAATGGAAGTTCAGATTCCCTCACTAAGGATTATGAATGAGGCAGGCTTAAGCGAAGAAGAGTGGAGTTAAACGAGATTGGATCAGCTGAACTTGATCGATGAAAAGTGATTGGGTGCTGTTTGTCATGGTCAGACATACCAAAAACGTATGATCAAGGCTTTAAAAAAAAGATCAAGCCCTGAGTATATCAAGCTGGTGACTTGGTGATAAAACGCATCATTCTGCCACAAGGTGACCCCAGAGGCAAATGGACTCCCACCTATGAAGGGCCGTTTGTTGTCAAAAGAGTGTTCTCTGGCGGAGCCATGATGCTGACTACCATGGATGGTGAAGACTTCCCACATCCTATAAACGTGGACATAGTTAAAAAATACTACGCATAAGAGACCCGCTAGGTTGACGCACCTAGGCAAAACAAGGGCATCCCGGCAAACCAAAAGGTTTGGAAAAAAATTAGGGATATATGCAAAAGATTGTACACCCATCAAGTTGAAAACCCGAAAGGGAGACTTGGGCAAAAATGGGTGTCCTGGTGGGATGAAAACCCAAAAGGGAGGTCCAGGCAAAAGTTAAGGAGTGAAAGCGTATGACTATGTCTCGTGGAATCACCACAGTCAACTTTATCACCAAAGTTCGAGTTCAAGCGGTCCAATATCAATCCAATCAATTTCTATCAACGACAAGGGGCATTCGAAGACATTGGGGCAATAGTAGAGTTGAAGTGCAATGAGATCATTTCACATGGATATTTGTTTTTGTTTTCAATTTTGTTTTTCTTTCGACAATTTCCTCTTACTAGGATCTCCGTCTCTTTGTACAAAAACGCCTATTCATGGGCAAAATATCAATACAAATATACTTTGAAGTGCAAGCTTTCTGTTTTTGTTTTGAATACAAAGTTGTCCAATGACTAAAATTGAACGAACATATACATATGAACATAATTAAAACTATTTGGCACACGTGTCCTGCTAAGCAGTATCAAGCATATCTTTAATGTATATGGAATATCCCCACAGAGTTATTTCATTAACATTATCCCCACAAGACAATTACAATAAACCATCCAGAGTCTCAATCTCTTGGCAATTTTCTCCCTAGCTAAGTTGATCCTACAAGTAGAAGCCTTATGGATCTCTTCCTCGAAGAACTCACCTCATCAGTAGTTTATCGAGTACTTATCAACATGGTTTATTTCCCTAATAGGGTTTATTTCCCCAACAAACAACGAGTAGCATGACTCCCTACATGAGTTTGATTTCCCCCGGCATAGTCTATCTTCCACAGCTGAGTCCATTCTTCCCAGCTGAGTTTATCCTCCCCAGCTGAGCCTGTATTCCCCAACCGAGTTCATCCTCTCCAGCTTGAGTTTGCCTTTCATACTATTGTAAATCATAGGGCCACAACCCCTAATCCCCAATAAAGTCGTCAACAAAGCCTTTATTGTCTCCAAAAGACTACTATGAAGCCTGGACCCGACCAGATGATAGTACAAATTCTCAAATTACTATGAAGCCTGGCCCCGACCAGAAAATAGTACAAATTTTGAATACTATAAAGCCTGGCCCTGACCAGAAAATAGTACAACTTTTAAATACTATGAAACCTTGACCCTACTAGACAATAGTTTGACTCTTCGAGATATAAAAGAACTTGGACCCAACCAGACCAGGTTTTAACTTCTTTTCCCCAGTAGAGTTTTCCTATACCCCAACAAGTTACTGTGAAACCTAGATCCGACCAGATATTAGTTTTCATCTTCATCATCTCAAGAAAGTTACTGTGAAGCATGGATCCGACCAGTTAGCAATTCCCCTCATAAGTTCGTTGTGAAGCCTGGATTCCGACCAGATAACAACTAAGTTGCCCAAGCGAGTTACTATGAAGCTTGGACCCGACCAGACATCAGTTCAACCCTATCTCTTCAGACAAGTTTATTGTAAAGCTTGGACCCGAACAAATAACAATTAACTTCATCCACCTTAAAATATGTAAAGCCTGGACCCGACCAGATATCAGTACAACTTCATCCTTTCTAGCAAGTTACTGCAAAGCCTGGAATCCGAACAGATAACAGTTAACTTCCTTATCCCTAGCAAATTATTGTAAAGCCTGGATCCGACCAGATAACAATTAGCTACAATCCCCATCAAGACACTATGAAGCCTGTACCCCATTAGATAATAGTATAACCTTTCAAAAACCATAAATCCTGGACCCGACCAGATAGTAGTTACCACTTAAAGTTTATTGTGAAGCCTAGATCCGACTAGATAACAATTCAATTTCAAGAAATTTTCTGCAAAGCTTGGATCCGACCACATAACAGTTAATTTATTCTTCCCCAGTAAGTTACCGTGAAGCCTGTATCCGACCAGATAGCAGTTGAATTCTTCATCCTCAGCAAATTGTTGTGAAGCCTGGATCCGACCAGATAACAACTAACATTCAAGAGATATTCCCCAACGGAAGCATCCTTTTAACAAAGTTTAAAGATATGTATACTCTTCATCCCCAACAGCAATCCGAGATTCAAAATTCCTCAGTAGCAGTCGGGAATTTATTTTCCCATACAAAAATGCATCCCACATTCCTACATCATAGCATATACATACAAAATGCATTTAGCATGATCTCATTCATCTTGTGAATATCATGCATACATCTGCATTTAACTAACATTTTTTCCCCACAGGTAAAACATCAAGTTTTAGTATGAGTCGACCAAAGATTCGTGCTGACACTTCTTCCAGTATTTACCATTATTCCTCCAAATGGCATCTATAATCCCATTCCCGATCCATCTTCAAGTGCAAATTTCTAGGCACTCTAGTGCTCAATCATCTTACACCTTCACGTCACGAATGGCGGATCCGCCAATCTAACTCTTCAAGTTTAAGAAGATTGAACAGGGGAAGCTGTTGTACCCCAAAATTTTCCCTCTCATTTCTTAAGTAATCTACCACAAGATCTCCCTTGGTTTAAGACTGCACAAGGTTTGATCAGCTCAAGACACCTCCTCAAAGCACTGATGACTGAAAATTAGGGTTTGAGATTGCACAAGGATAAATTGACTTTTAATGCCTCATATAACTTTCATGTATCAGTTTGGACTCTCAAGATTGCTCATGTCAATTTTCAAATCTTGGATCACATTTTTGCTCAGTCAATTGATCAGTTGACCTAAAATCAACTGTATTGGGGAAAAAGTCAATTATGGTCAATTTACAGTCAGACTTCATAATTTTTGGTCTATATGAACATTATGAACTAATATATGTCATTTGATCAAGTTTGGACCATAATTCCACAAGAAATTTGATCAGATCATCAAAAGGGCAAAATGGTCAAAATTAGGGCTTTGATTGAGAAAGTGCAATTTCTGATTTTTGACCTAGCAAATGACTTGTTGGTTTGAGGCATGATCTCAAGGATAAAAATGCTTCATTTGACCTAATGGAATGACTCAAAACATCTCTCAAGATCAATTGATTGATAATTGATTTTCAGCCAACTGATGAAAAGTCAACTATAAACTGAAAAGTCAAACTTTGACTTTTTGATCAAAATCAAGTATCAAAGATCATAATTCATCAAGACATGTCAAAATATGAAACTTGTTCATCAATAAATAAAAAAAGTCAAGATTTTATTTTGAAAAGTCAAAATTTCTAAACTTAGAAATTTTTCTAAGTGTTAGAAAATTCATATTTTTTCATAACTTTGAGCCAATTTTTCACCATGATGCAAGATGATTCAAAGGAAACTTCCAACATGAAAGTTGTAGATATCAATGAGATCTAAAACATTTTAGAACACAACTTCTTATAGAAATTCATGGATTTCAAGTTATGATTTTGATAAGACATGTCAAAGAACTCATTGAGATCATATTTGAGCAAGGAGAATCGAAGGCAAGAAGTTAGGGTTTCATTCTTGAATTACAAGTCATTTCTTGATGAACACATAATCCAATCTCATTGTTAGGCTGCATAATCTAGATTTAAAGGCCTTCTAACTTGTGTATCTATCCATCATTAATGGATTACACAAACTTTTAAGCTATAATCCAAGTGGTTTAAGCTTTATCCAATTCACATTGCCATTTTGTGAAGAAAGTGAAGAATGACATTCTTGAAAAGCAAGCTTTATGCACAAAGTCAATTCTTGAGCCTCTAACTTGTTCCCTATAATCACACTCCATCTACAAAGTTAGAAGCAAGTGTTTTTATAGCATAACCACTCTACATTAGCAAGTACATAAGGCATTGAAACTTGGATTTCTCAAAAATCACATGTTGAGTTTAAACATTTATTTTTGAATTCTGATCAACAACAAGTCTCCAAACTTGTTGCTTATAAAGAGATTCACTATTTGTGAGCTAAGACGAGCATTAACACCCTGAAACACTCCCAAACTCCCTCAAGCCAGAAATTGCTCAAAAACACCATTGTTGCACAGGTTCTGACCTTGAACTTGCAACTCATATTCCCTCGTGCGTTTCTTGGCTTTTCACTTCCTAAATCTTCCTTACATCAAATACAACTCATCCATGTCCCTGTTACACGACTGTAACACCATTTGTATCAAACTCCATAACCAAAAACAGAGCATTGCATGTTGAGTTCTCCAAGCCATTCCAGCCATCCATTGCTCAAGTTAACCATTGCATTAGCTTCCTGGAAACTTGAGGAAGCTAACTTGATCATTGCAGCACCTTGAATCAAGCTCAAACTCATTTCACAATTTCTAGTTTTGAGGTGTATTTTTTGAACTTCTATCTTCTCATTTAGACATTGTTAGGCTTGCATTTGTGAAGATAAAATGTAGACATCATTGCCCTGAAACTATACATGTCCATAGATTTCATTTATATTGCTTGAGTAGTGAGAATTTTGAGTTTGAACTTCCTGTAGTAATTTGGTCAGAATTTGGTACTTTTAGAAATTCTCATTCATCTTTGATTTATAGCTTATGATATTTATATGGTTGGATTCGTATGGAAAAATGGAGCAACTTCCATGTTTGTATATTTTATTTTTGTTGAGAAATGGTGAAGTTACAGGATCCATGGCTGGAGTTTGAAGATAAAGTTCATTTATGGAACTTGTTTTGTATTATGTATTTATTATTTCAGTTAAATTAACGGATGTACAGCCACCCCAGTGGCAAAGGTAGCGTGCGTTTGTGTTGGAGGTCATGGGTTCAACACCCAGCGCTACCTTTTATGTATTTTTAAATTTTTCCTCTTTTTTGTTTCCAAACAGCAGCGCTGGGCCTCCCCCTTTGGGCCTTCCGTTTTTGCTTTTTCTAACCCACTGCCTTACTTTTGCACCCCTGACCCATTATTTTCTTTATTATTTCATTTGATTTTTATTTTATTTTATTTTCATTTCATATTTTCTTTATTATATTTATTACTATTATTATTATTATTATTATTATTATTATTATTATTATTATTATTATTATTATTATTATTATTATTATTATTATTATTATTTTTATTAACAAAAAATCCAAAAATATTTTTATTATTATTTTCATACTTATTTATTTATTTTCTTTATGAAACAAAAAGAACAAAAAATATTTTCTTAACAATTTAATTTCCTTTTTAATAAATAATATTTAGATCTAGGTTTAATTATTATTATTTTTATTTTATCATTAAAATTAATTTAGAATTTAGGTTTCTTTTAATTATTTAATTTTTATATTATTATTATTAATTTAAAACCTTTTCATAAAAAACCCTAAAAATCATTTTTAACTTAATTTCTTTCTAAATTAGTTTAAGTTTAATTTTGCTTAATTTTAATTAATCATTCCTTTAATTAGGTCAAAACTAAACCCCTTTCATAAAAAACCAAACAAAAATCATTTCTTTTTCCATTTGCATTTGTACATCATATTTTTTCAATTCTTGTACATTATTCAATATGGTTGTAATAGATAATTAGGTTTAATTTTCTTGCAAAATCCCCATTTGCAAATTTGTATACCCCCTCCCCTAATGATGTAATAGCTTAGTAATTTTACTTTCCACAATTTATCGCTTTATATAAATGCTAGTAAATTAGGATTTGTATGGAAAGATTAAAATCAACGAGTAGCAAACCCTAATTCAAGACAAAATAATGCATGTAAATCAAACACACTTGCACCCTTAGGGTAATTCCACTTTGTTGCCTTACAAAAATGGTCATGTTATGCATGTGGGATATCTTAGCAAAAAGCAATAAAAAATACAAGATCATAGTCCCTCGATGACGCTATCAATGTTGCCTTTCAAAATGATCTTAGTCCCTCCAAGAGAAATGCTAAGATATCTCACAACATTGCTATCATGCCTATACGATGACCTACGCCCGTCCCTTTACATCCAAAGATAAGACTTCTTACCAAATCAATGGTAAGATAGAAATATCAAAGGAAAGGAAGAAATGAACTAAGACTTTTGAGTAGGTAGATTGTTCCTAGTTGCTTGCTCATTTTCAAATCAAATATCCTTGCTTATTTTTAAAACAAACACCAACACTTTCAAAAACACTTTCAAAACATTTTCCAAACATAATTTTTTTTCAAAAGATCAACACTTTGTGTACGTTCTTACTAACGAGAACTATTACAAAGTTTGCCTAAATGAAGGCGCCTTTTCAAAATACTTTCAAAAAACCACACAAAGCACATTTTTTCAAACAAAAGCAAGTGATCTAGCAAGCAACTAAGAGCCCATAGATAACTATGGATGAAAAGGGTTCTAACACCTTCCCTTTTCATAATATATCCCTCGAACTCAAGAAATAATCTCAAAGGTCTTTCCTGTTCTTTTTAGCCTTTCCTTTTGGATAAAAGAAAAGTCAGTGGCGACTCTTGCTAACTGCAACATTTGCGATAAAACAAAAAACAACCAAGTCAGTTCTCCCACCGTATCACACACTAACAATGAAACCTAGGAGTTTACCAGACCTTACCACGAAGGTGCATTTGTTCGAATTTAATCTCAACTTGTACGTCTTCAGCCTATCGAACAACTTTTGCAAGTGATCAAGGTGCTCTTCTTCCATTTGAGATTTGGTTATCATATCGTCAACATAGACCTCTATCTCATGGTGAATCATATCATGGAACAAAGCTACCATAGCTCGCTGATAGGTTGCCCCAGCGTTCTTCAATCCAAACGACATCACTTTGTAACAGAAATTTCCCCATTGTATGATGAAGGTTGTCTTCTCCATGTCTTCGGGTTCCATCTTGATCTGATTGTAGCCGAATAAACCATCCATAAAGGAAAAGACTTTATGCTGTGTAGTGTTGTCAACCAGAACGTCAATATGGGGAAGCGGGAAGTCATCCTTGGGGCTTGCCCTATTCAAATCTCTGTAGTATACTCATATTCGTACTTTGCCGTACTTTTTGGGAATCGGGACTATGTTAGAAACCCATTAGGGATAAGAGGTGACATCTAAGAACCCAATGTTGAATTGTTTCATAACTTCTACTTTGATCTTCTCCGACATTTTAGGGCGCATACGACGGACCTTCTGCTTTACTAGAGGGCAATCTTCTTTAGTAGGCAGGCGATGAACTACAATATCAGTGTCAAGTCCTGGCAGGCCTTTGTATGACCAGGCAAAGATCTCCACATAATCATGCAACATCTGAATCAACCGTTGTTTGACACTAAGCTCCAAATTTGCACCTATATTGAATTCTTTTCTGTCCTCTTCTGTGCCCAAATTCACTGTTTCAATCGGTTCTTCATGAGGCTGTATAGCCCTTTCTTCCTATTGTAACAGTTTGGAAAGTTCTCCTGGTACCTCACAATCTTCCTCACCTTCGCCCTCAGCTTGGTTGATCGGATTTTCAAAGTCATAACCGGCAATAGCAGAACTGCTATCAATGGGATCCAGAGTGGATATGGATATGCAGTTTGATACGTGAGTGTGTGTAAGAGCATAGCTGTATTGAAAAAGTAAAAAGCAGAAAAGAAAAAAAGAGAGCGCAAAATTTGTATGCAAAACGCCCAATGCTTTATTAATGACATATGAGATTAAAACATGATAACCCTCACAAATAAACCATTGTGCCCCGGGTAAGACATATGGCCATAGAGTTTATATTGTTTATTCATTACATAACCAGAAAAACAAAAAGACAATTACTCCTGAATAAAAGTAATTGACACAAAGTCTTTAGCTGTCCAGTTACTGGGTCCATTGTTGGTAGTAGGGAATATCCAACTGTTTATGTCATAGATGCTGTCAGCATCTTCTGTGGCAGAGACAACATCAATATCATTGATTCCCAGGCCATGCTTGGGAATGGGTGCAATTATGACGTTGGGATTTTCTGGAGCATCTAATTCAATCTCCTTTGCCACAATCAGATCCCGCACCTTGTTCTTCAAAGCCCAGTAGTCGTTCGTGTCATGCCCCAAAGTCTTAGAATGGTAGGCGCATCGAGCATTTGGATTGTAGCAGGGAGAGGCAATGTTGGGATTCTTGGGAGCTTCCATCAAGGTAACCATATGGGATTTCAGTAGATGGGGCAACACTTGAGACAAAGTCATATTTATCCAGGTGAATTGTCTTACAGGTCTTTCTGCTCTGGGCTGATTGTTTCGTTGTTGAATAGCTGCAGGCTTGGGTATCATAACAGCCCCTACCGTTGGACGGTGTTCGATTCTGCATTGATTCCTTTGACTGTAAACAACAATGACCTCTTTCTTTCCCACAAAAGGTCTCTTTCCTGCGCTTGAAGAGGCCTCCCTTTGAATCTTGCCACTTCTAATACCAGCTTCCACTCTTTCTCCAGTTAGGATCAACTCAGTAAAACCAACTGAGGAGATTCCAATCAAATGGTTGAAAAATGGACCAGATAGAGTACCCAATAACATATCCACCAACTCCCTATCAGACAGAGGGGGTTGGACTCTTCCTGCTAGGTCTCTCCACTTCTGGGCATAGTCTTTAAAACCCTCGCTCGAACCCATAAACATACTTTGGAGTTGTGTACGGGTGGGAGAAAGGTCTGTATTATAATGATATTGCTTGTAGAAGGCAGCAACCATATCTTCCCAGTTATGAATATTGGTCCCCTCTAGCTGATCGAACCACTCTAGCTGAGTCCCAGATAGACTGTCTTAGAAGAAGTGGACCCATAAATCCCTGTCAGCAGTGTGGGGCTGAATCTTCCTTACATAAGATTGGAGATACATCTTGGGACATGAGACTCCGTCATATTTAGAAAACACTAGATCCTTAAACTTCTGCGGGATGACAACCCCGGAAACCAAGCCCAGCTCCTCAAAATCCATCCCATGTACTTTTTGGATTTCTATTGCATTCAGAAGATCCTCCAGCTTTTTGTATTTATCATCAGTAGGAGGATACTGCTCCTCATCATAATCAGATTCATCATCAGATTCCTCCAGGATGAGGTCTTCCTCTCTCATCTCCCCCTCATGATTGTCTCTTTCTTTTGATTAAGTTGCTAGTTCTGACGCTCGCCGTACTGGTCCTCTGACCCTTCTTCCTAGATTTACTAACCCAGTTGGTTTCTTTGGCTTCTTCTTTTTGTCCTTCAGTATGAGAGCCTTCAGATCTTCTTGCTCTTTATCTAGAGCCACGATCATTTTCTAGAACTGGGTGTTTTGTGCCTGTAGATCTTTGATGTTTTACTCAAAAGCCATTTCTTTACTTGCTGAAATAAACAGCGAAGAAGATGAGAAACCTGCTTTGAAACCTGGTTATGCAATGATATGTATGATATATGTATGCAATGATTTCAAGTATTTCTAAGACTTAAATTTGCTTAAACAGAAAGAGAATAAACCTTAATTGCATTAAGAAGTTTTAACGATCACAATGATGCCTCTTGGGCTTACAAAACAAAGCAAAAATAAACTCTCCAAGAAAAGAAAGAATCATGCTTCCCACAGGTGCATCCTCTTTGGTGCAATGTAAGCATTTATACTCTTCTCTGCATGAAGTAACCTGGTGAGATCTAAAACCTTCTTCTCGCTGGCGTAGAATTGGGTTTCAAGGGTATCCCGCTCTTCTTTGAGTTGGATCCAGGATTTTTGTAGCTCCTCGAAATCAGTTTGCATGTCAGGATGAAGAATAATGTAAGGAGCCTCAGCAATTGGCTCCATAATCACAGGTAAGATGGCGGGGTAAGGCATCATAAGACATTGAGAACGAGCTTGCACCCATCTAAGGTAAGGCTCAAGAGGGATGGAATTCTTGTGCCCCAGTGTATTGCCATCAACTCTGTTTACCATGCCCCAAGCTCGAATGAACCTCTTACGATAACCCTGAGCATCATTCTCATAGTCAAAGATGATTCCTCGGGAGAGTGCATCATGAGGACCATCCCTTCTAGCATAACCAAACTGTCGTAACGCCAAACAAATATTATAAGTGATTCCTCCCCTAATACCTAAGAGAGGGACATTAGGAAATTCCCCACAGCGATCAATGATGGTAATATTCTCCAAGGATCGAGTACACCAATGAATATCTGAATGTGTGAGGGACATCAACCTATGAGACCATCTCATACCCTGCTCATTCTTCAAAATAGACCGAGGTAGGTGCGAAATAAACCACCTAGCCAACAGATGAGTACAACATAGAAGGGTCCCTCTTCTCTTTAGAGTGCGAGTATGCAGAGAGTGTAGAATATATCCAAGTAAATTAGGCACTGGATTATGAGACAAAAAAACCTTGATCGCATTCACATCTATGAGTTGGTATGGATTAGGAAATAGCACCATCCCATAGATGAGGAGAGACAACACTTCTTCAAAAGCTTGTAAATCCAGAGTATCCCAAAAATGGTGAGCTTTCTCAAATAGAAACTTAGCTAGAAATCCCTTGATGCCTCTTCTAGTTTCCCAATTTGCCACTACATCTGCCCGTTGTAAAGACAGATCTTGAGAAATCTCTTCAGGTTTTGGGTCTCTTTCCATACTGTTGAATGGTAACTGATTAAGGATAGGTACCCCTAATAACTGAGAAAACTCCTCCATAGTAGGCACTAACTGGTAATCAGGAAAAGTGAAGCAGTGATGTAACGGGTCAAAGAACTGAGAGAGCACTTTTATCATTTCTTCATCAGGGTTTGAGGTGACTAAGTTGAGAAGTGGACCATGTCTTTTAGTGAATGGAGAGCTTTCAGGGACCCTTTATGCCAAGTCCTTGAGTTGAGGAGGTACCCTTACGGGGTTGACTTAGATAGTATTCCTGCGAGTGGATGCCATATCCTACAAGACAAGACAAAGATAATCCCTAGAAAATCCTTGAAATGGTTAGTATGATATGCCATGTTATGATGTCATGATTATGCTAAGAAATCATAGATATAGCAAGCACAAGCAAATCACAAAAAGACTTTAGGTTTAAGGCTTGCATGGGTTTTAAGGTAATACCCTCTTGAAGTTTGATTGGTTCAACCTGTCCTATAAATAGTAACCGGGTTCTAAGGGATCTCAATATCACTGATCCTCCCCACAAGATTCATTCTGGTAGATAACTGACTTGCCACCAAACAAAACTCGGGAGTCGAATCTCAATGAGTGTAGTATCGAGTATCTACCGAATTTGGGGATACACCAAAGAAGGCTATCTCACTACGTCCTAATAGCCAAGTTGTTCAATTAAAGGTTCTAAGGTCAGTTGATGCTTTATGACACCATGCAACGGCCCCATATTCTCCTTAATTACTCAAGGGCTATCGGTACTATTGTACCCCAAAATTTGCCCTCCCATATTCTTCAAGATTTGCAAAGAGCATGCTTCAAAATCTCCTCAAGGGTTGCACAGTGCAAGGGCCTCCTAACAGTCAAAAACTAGGGTTTTGGTTCTGACAAAGAAATTGAAGTTTCCAAGGGCCCAATCAAGTCCCACACACCTACAAACATGGTCAAGCATCCTCATGCCAAGTTTCAAGACTTACAGCACAAAATTGCACAGTCAAAAACCCTAATTGCTCAACAGTCAACTGCAGGGGCAAAATGGTCATTTGATAGTCAAAAGTTCAAATTTTTGGCCAACATATTATTTTTAAGCCACAAACATCATTTGATCAATTCTTGATCATGATTTTCAAGACATGGCTCAAAAAGTCTCAAGATGCAAAAGTTTCCATATTTGGACAGTTGAAAAAGTCAACTGTAACTTGACCAAGGCATAACTTCCACATGGTTTATCAGAAAAATTCCATCCAAATCTCATTTTGAAGAGAATGACATTTCCTACAACTCCTCTTCACACTTCAAGTCCAATAAATGCTCTCATAAAAAGTTATCAATCTCAACATTATAGGTCATTTTCAAAAGTCAACAAAAAGGGACTTTAAGTCAAAGACCATAACTTGATATTGGTAAATCAAAATGACATGGGACCAAAGGCATTGGTTAGAGGACTTCAAGACCTTTCCAAAATGTCCAAGAACATGATCAAATCTTAAATATTGAGCAAGATATGCCTTGTGGAATTTGGGAAATGTTTGGGAATTTTGAAAAGTCAACTTTACTTCAAATGCCTCAAAATTGCTAATGGGCCACAAATTCTTCCAAGAATCATCATCCAAAAGCTATGCACGACCCATTGACCCAAAGGGAAGTTATTTCATCATTTTTTATTATTTATTTGAATTTTTAATCACCATTAATTCATTTAATTAAATAAAATATGAAAAAAATACTCAAGCATGTATTGTAAATCTTTTTATGCAGCTAATAAGTCTAACATAACCTCAAGATTTCGTGCATATCTAATATGGTAAGAATCTCCAATGATTGGCATATTTGGCATGAAGAAAAGATTGGAAAAATCATGGAAGATCACAAAATTCAAAAGCATTGATTCCTTGGATATTAGGCTTGTTTTGTTACCCTAATTCATCCCTCATATAAGCCAGAACCTAAACCTAATGAAAAAAACCTTGAAGCTGCGCCTGAAACCAACAACCAACTTTGCATTTTTTGTCCAAAAATTCAAAACTGAAAACACAGTTTCAGTGCAATTCAAAGCGAAATAAGCATTCCAATAGCTTGCCAAGGCATCAAAGAAGCTTTCTGAATCCTTTTCCAGTCCCTACGCATCAAGAGTTGGTATATAGAAGTCAAAATTCCTCAAACTTTATGCATAATCGTGTTTGAATTTCTGGAGATTTTTCATACATTTTGATTGTTGTTTTATACTAACATGGACCTTCTGAATCTTTTGATACTATTTAATTGAATTTTCATCGCCTATATGCAAACTTGCCATTGGAGCTCGTTAGGGTTGCAGAGATGTAAAATTGGGGTTTCTTGCATAAGGAAAAATTAGGCTACAAGACCAGGACCATTGAACTCAGCGCACTTGGACGATCCATAACCACTAGTCGCGCCTTTTTTATATTTGAGTATGGCCTAATCGTTATTTTCCTGTACTGTGGTTAGTGGGGGTTCAAAACCCCCGCTATTTGATGTATTTTTTCAGGCAAAAATAAAGGCGTGATGGAGAAGATGCTGAGGTGTTGGACATGGATTGGTTAGTTTGAATAGCTGGCGCGCTTTTTGCTTGGTTAATGCTATCAGCGCTTGTTTCATTTACATTATTCACATTCCATTAACTAACAAATACGCGCCTACAGCTCAGATGGTGGAACGTGCACTTGGTAAGCATTGGGACCTGGGTTCGATTCCCAGGTCCCCTCCCTTCTCAATATTATTTTGTTTTCCATATTCCTACGCAGCGTGCCTTCCAGGGGTTCACCATACATCCACTATCCAAGCTTGCCACATGGCCCAGGAGACGAATCTGAAGGTCAAAAATCAAGGTCCAGGGAACACCCCAGTCAACGCTTGTGCACATGGTCAGAAAAGTCAAAAGAGGCCTCAATGTAATGGGCCAAATTGCTGCAGTCAAAACCTCCAAAATTGGGGTCAACACCCCCCATTGGTTTGCATTTTATTTTCATTCTTTTTATTTTTTCTATTATTTGTTTTATTTATTTTAGTTAAATCATCAAAAAAATAATTTTACAACATAAAAAATAACAAAAAATCAGAAAGACAAAAATATAAATATATTTTATTTAAATGTTCATTTTTGTAAATAAATTTTATTAATTAATTTAGTTTTAATTCTAGGTTTAATTTTAAATTTTTTTCTAACAAACTAAAAAATGTAGAATTAGGGTTTTAAATACTTTTTATCTTTTTCTTTTTCTTTTACCATTATTAAATATTAATTATTTTTTGTAAATAAAATTGTCATGTAAATAATTAATATAAACTAGGTCGAACTAAAAATATCTTTTTTAATAAATAAAAAAACAATTTAGAACTAGGGTTAATTAACTTTTTTAATTTCAATTTAATTTTCTTACTAAATTCCATCAATACAAAAACTCAAAAAATAATTTCCCTTTCTCATTTAACTTAATTAATTTAATTAATTGTAACTTAATTTCTTTAAAAGGGTCCAACGCCCTTGCGTTCTCGATTTTATTTCTTTTCGCATTTACTTTTATTTCTTTTTATGAACATAATGTATTTATCCCAAAGCCTTGTAATAGATTAATTAGGATATTTATTTTCCCGCATTTTTATTTTATTTCAAATCGGGTCTTGGATTTATTTGGCGATGTAGACCCGCGCCTTTGTAATAGCGTAGGACTTTTACCTTCTCGCATCTTTTAACTGTCAATAACTTGCATGAAAGAATGAATGCCAAAATAAAAGCAACGCGTAGATCACCAATGCATGAACAAGATAAACATAAATGAACATGACACACAAATCACACACCACCCCTAGGGTACGTCTCACTGTTGCCTTGCCCCTCGAAAAGTGGTCGTCGAGTAGAGAACGTTTTAGTAAGTCCTCATGTCCATAAACATGGCATGAGGGTAGCTTCTAAGGTGTCTTCCCATTGCTCTGGTGACCACAATTTCCCGAACCCTCGAATTGACCCGAACACCTCCAACGGTGGTGCTACCTACCTCTCAATGGTGGGATGGCACTACTTTAAGGACATTTACACAGACGAATTCCTTAGGGTAGGTAGATGACTCGTAGATACTTGCTCTAATTCAAAACAAATCAAAAAACTTCTTTTCACACCGACACCTTTCAAAAGCAATTTTTCAAACACTCTTGAGGACTGATACAAGAGTCGAACTGAAATTTTCAAAGAAACTTTTTTAAACCCACAATTGAAAAGCAAACAAACAATTTTGAAAACACAAATGAGCAAGTATCTAAGAGCCCATGGATAACCATGGATAGAAAGGGTGCTAACACCTTCCCTTTCTATAAATCTACCTCCCGAACCGAGAGCAATCTCTATAAGGAATTTTTCTGTGCTTTTGTCCTTTCCATTTGGAGAAAATAAAAGACGGTGGCGACTCTTGCTTCCACGACATTTCGCGAACCAGCGTTAAACAGTCAGTTCCAGATCCACCGATCACAGGTACCAACTAAAGTGTCACATCAACATAGCTATCGCTTCAACCGTGTCGGTATACCCCGCACAATCTCCATGATCTATTGCTACTTACCTAAAAGGTGCCCCAGATCCGGGTGTAGGATCTATAGTAACCCAAATAAAGCCCTCAAAAGTAAAGCAATCAAAGCACACAAAGCAGTTAAATAATGAACTAAATCTAAGGTAACCTCACTTTTTGTATATCCCCAGCAGAGTCGCCAGTTCTGTGATACAGTGGCAGAACCGACTGTTATATACTGGTTTTGCATTTTTATTCTCAAATGTTGCGGTAAGCAAGAGTCTCCACCGTCTTTTCTCTTATCCAACAAAGGAAAGGATGAAAAGAACAGAAAAAGACCTTTTCGAGAGTTTTCTAAGTAAGGGGGTAGATCTTAGAAAGGGAGAGGTGTTAGCACCATTTCCATCCGTAGTTCTCTACGGGCTCTTAGAGGTTTGCTCATTTTGAAATACCTTTGTGCTTTGTGTGTTTGAAAATGTTTTGATAATGCCTTAGTATGGCGAACTTTGTAATGTTTCTCGGGATAGTAGAGAAAGTATACAAAGTGTTTTGAAATTGTTTTTGAAAAGCAGTTTTTGTGTAAGTGCAAAATGTTTGAGCAAACTTCTAACAACTATCTACTTTATTACTTGAAAAGGGTCGTTCTTTTCCTCTTTTCCTTTAGGCAATGCTATCCTAGTATTAGCGAGTAGGTATATTTGTCGTCGGATGTTTGAGGGACAATCTAAGGGACGTTTTACAGCCATGAAGGAAACTTGTAGAGACGCTTTAGCAATTTTCTTTTAGGGACTTGATCATTTACCGAAAGGCAACTGTAGGGTTATCGAGGGATTGCGATCTTTTTTGATTTATGGGTCTTTGCTAAAGCGTTCGGCCTCATGACTATTTTATTTCTTAAAGGCAACCAAAGTGGGATACCCTAGGGGTGCTTGTGTGCAATTGTGTTCAATTCAGTTATTTATCTTTTTATTAAGTTTTGCTAGCGTTTGATTATTAGTCTTATCATACACGCCTAATTACTAGCAGTTAATATAAATTACAGAATATTAAAGTGCAGGAATTTAAATCTACGCTATTACAATGCTTTGATGAGGGGATTTACACTGTACAAGAATGAGGGGGATAAAGCAGTAAATGTCCTAGTTTTAGTCTATTACATCTAGTAGGAAGGATCAATAAAGAAATAACAAAAAGAACAAAAATAAAATATAAAAAGGACATCCTTCAATCCAAGGAGAAAAGAGAAGCTTCGATCCAAAGAGAATCATGCCCTTTCGATTCATGAAGGATGTTGCCTTTCGATTCTGTGAAGAGGATGGGATTTTTGATCCAGGAGGGATGTTGCCTTTTTCGATCCAAGGAGGGAGTTGTTCTTAGAATTGAACCTGCAAGGCAAATGCTGGCAAAAAATAAAGATGCAGGACCTGGGTATCGAACCCATGTCCTTCTCCCTAATTCGAATCTTCTGTCCTCAGGCCTAAGCTTATTTTGACTTGAAACGGGCTATGCCATGAGTTTCAAAAGGCAGATCTTGTCATGCCTTTCGATGACGTGATTTTATTCCTGCATGTTATCTTGCGTATGATATGCTCATATAAACATAAATGGTATTAGCAACACATATATACCAAAAATATGTATTTAAAAGGGTTAGAAATGCAGTTTCGATTTGGGTAAATCCTTACCAACTAGAGATGCTTCAATTTATGAATCTGGGTATGGCTTGGCTTGGAACAGATTCTTGGGAATCTCAGGAACAAAAATATAGTCTTCGTCTGGATTGAGGGTGCCTGAAAAGAAAACTAGTTAGAACTTTGATCCTTTCTATGGTGGTATGAGTATTCTCTTTTTCTAGGCAATCTATCCGTGTGTGACGCAACACTTGTGATCTCTTTATATACAGGGGGTAGAGGGGACAAGAAGGCAAAGGTTTAAATAACATTGATTATGTGATTGAAAGTCATGAATGAGAATTTGTAACATTGGCCAAAAACATGGGATCTTGTCCTTTTTTGAAATTTGAATGTGTGTGGACATTTTGGCTCCTTTGAATGCCTTCAGCTTTCTTCCTTCGATTAGGCCTTAAATTACCTTTTTTCAAATGGACCTCATGTTGCCTTTTTTCGAATGGACATCATGTTGTCTCTTTTAGAATGTGCCTCATGTGTAGCCTTCGAATAGGCCTCACGCGTAGCCTTCGAATGGGCCTTCTGCATGCTCCTTCGAATGGCTTTGATTCAGCCCCTTCGAATGGCTGGCAATATGTGTCCTTCGAATGGACTTTTGGAATGCCAAAGTGTAGAAATTGGGTTGTCAAAACTTAGCATGAGGGAAGTTCTTGCCTTGTACATGTATGCATGTAACAGGTGTTTGCCTTATAGGCGTGAAGAAAATTCCTGCCTTGTGCAGGCAGGCATGCAGGCCATTTGTCCCAGTGGGGCCTGTGTGAAAGAAACCAAAGGTGCTTAAAATGAAAGAGGCCCAGAGATAGTTCCAAATGAAAGAATCCAGAGATGCTTCAAACAAAGGAAGTCAAAATGAACTCCCCTTCTTTCTTAATCAAATGGAGCCATTTCAAAGATAAACAAATCTCAATCGAAGACTTGCGGACTAAGGTTTGATCGAAGGGTGTTAAATTCCCAATCAAAGACTAGTTAGTCAATCTTGTATCGAAGGTTTTTAAGGGCTCAATCGAAACTTGCTGTTATGCCAATCGAAGGGCACTGTTTAACTTCGAATCGAAGGACATTATTGAACTGCCAATCCAAAGGCACTTTGCTAATATTCAAAAATTTCCTCTTTCTTTAGCCAAGTGTTTGTAACCACCATGTGAGGGAAAAATCTTGGGAAAATATGGGAGGGAAAGTTTTGGGGTACAACAGTACCTTACCCCATTCAATATTTTACTTAAGTGCATCGTACCTTACGGTGTTCCTTATTTACTCTATCTCTCATCAACCCGTCCTTATGTGTGTGATCCTGTAGATTTTTGTGACGTTGTAATTATATTAAATTACACATTTAACATAATAAATAGTGAGCGGTATCTAGCAACACATCACTACTACCCAAGTCACGAAAATGTCATGTGATCTGACAAAACCTTTATGTGATAATATTTGTGTGTACAATTACCCTTTTGCCCTTATGTCTATATTGAACACAAGACATAAACCAGGTCACCCTTGTCCAGTTCAATATTGGGCCCTTAGACATTTATCCTATTTTGCAGGATGGAAAAATTTCATCTAGGTCACTCATGTCCCTCAACATTCTTTGTGAAGTACCCATCAACTGTCTTTATGGTCATCCAGCTACAGATAACATTTGATCAATAATAAAATACTTAACTCCACATCTAAGGTCCATAGTGGTTTCAGGTTGAAGGGTGGTATACATTATTATCACTATGAGAATAACTTATGACACCTTGCGTAACATTTTATGTAGTATTCTCATAGCGGGTAAACACATTATAAATATTGTTCCTAATATTCATATCTATGTCAATACTTGATAACTCCTTATCCATGATCCATTAGGGGTTATCATCAGTCTATCTTCATAACAATCTCAATGCTTTAAAGTTATCCCACTTTGCAATAAATCTCGACTATGGATATTTTAAGAATAGTGTTCTTATGTTTAATGGGATCTCATGATTAATTCACACTTAATATTTCATTAAACAAACGAACTATTCTAGGGACTCTATTATTTTGGAAAAGCAAACATAATAAAGAAATCCCTTTTATTATTAATAAATAATTCGATACAAGTATCCAAAGTATTGGCCTCTAGGGCTTACACCAATAAATATCTATATTAGGGTTCTAAAAGAGAGAAGAGTTTTGGTTATTCTAATCGATCATAGAAAATGAGAGAAGAAGCGGAAGAAAGAAGAAGAGAAAGAGCATTAGGAAGCTAGAGCAAGGGATTTCGCCATAAAGATTTTAAATCGTCAATCCAAGGTAAGGGTGGAGTTTCAACTCTCTAATAAGCGCTATAATTATGGAAAGATGATGATATTGAATCTTAGGTTTTGGGGTAAATTATTGTGAAATTGATTGTTGTAATTGATTGTAAATGATGAAATTGATGTGTTGATTGTGTTGAGTTTGTGGTAATGATGTGTGTTGATGATTTAAAATAATTGGTATGTTTCATTTTTCTGAAAAAGTGGTTTTTAGATGAAGACAATAGAAATTCGTAGCAGAAAATTACTGATTTTTGGGCTCTGGTTCAGTGGTAACCGGCTACTGGTATTGTGTAACCTGCTACCTCTGAAGGTTTTTGCGTGATTTGCCACTATTTTGTATGCAGTAACGGCTACTGGTATTGAGTAGCCGGTTACCACTATGTTGGACATCATTTTTGTAAAATTGAAAACTTCATAACTTTTTACTCGAGTGTCTGTTTGACGCGCCGTTTGGACCATTGGAAAGCTAAAAATATTTCCTACAATTTGATATTCATTTTTATTGCAGTAGAATAATATTATATAGAAAATAATTATGATGTGTGTGTATGTTATATGCGTCGTAATGCTAAATGTCATGATCGAATGCTTCCGTGTTATATAGAGGAGGTATGAAGGATTTGCAGGTTGTATTGCAGTATGAAAATGTTGATGTTGGCCTGTATTGATAAATTATTTAAGGCTTATGCCTTGTGGTTGCATAATTATGTTATTGCATGTTGATGTTGCATACATGCGTTGTTGATGGCTTATGCCTTGGCCTGTATTCGCAAAATGTTGAAGGCTTATACCTGACCTTTATTAGCAAAATGTTGAAGGCTTATGCCTTGGCCTGTATTGGAAAAATGTTGAGGTCTTATGCCATGGCCTTATATGGAAATCTTGGAGAGGGCTTATGCCCTGATGGTACCACATGCATCTTGCATCAGTGTCAGTCGCATTGCATTTGTTGAATGTTTGATATTCGATGAAATTGAGTTGTATGTTTGATTTTTGTTGTATGATGGATGATGATAATGAAGTTGAGTTGTATGTTTGATTTATGTCATATGATGGGTGATGATAATTAAGTATGTAATAGTGTAATCATTATGAACTATAATTGATGATTCTGGAACCATGAATCTTGCATGACGTATCTGTTGTATACTCATGATTATATAACTTATTATATTCTTGTAATATCTCCACCCTTCTGTTTAAATGTTTCCTCCACATGGGTAACATGAAGAGGATTTGAAGTAGCTCGATGTTGAGGTTAGCTGAAGAGTTGCCCAATTTTCCGTAGATTGAGTCGGTGTCATCTCTGATACGTAACACTCGAGGGTTTTAACGCTTGTTTTGTTTATGTTAGGAGTAAAATATTGTAGAACTCCACTTGTTGGATGTAATTGATGTTTATTTTGAATTTTGAATCGTTATAATTATAACTCATGTTGAATAGTTAAGAATAACTACTATTGATTTTTTCCGCTACGAATAAATGAAAGGAAGTTCAAACTTGATGAACATGTGAGTTATGTGTTGTGTATCTTTCTATACGAGCATGTATGATGTATGAATATATGACATCCTATTTTGATGTTTTATTTTAGAAATTTATTTACTATAATTTTTATTTAATTTACCGACAGAGAAATAGGGTGTTACAATTGGTATCAGAGCAGGTCGGTCCGTTCAGCCAAGTTGTTGAGTTTGTAGTGTGATAGTTGAATATCGTCTTTGTTTTATTCCTTAGTACACGATATGTGTGTGAAACACTACCGGTGCTTTCTTGTTTTTCTTATCACTTAATTGCAAGAGTACGATTGAAAACAAGTGAGGGAGAAGGTTGTGCTTCTATGAGATTCCTCAGATTTGAATAATTGGTTTAGTATATCATGAATTGCATGGGTGCAAGCATTAATGATGCTGAGTTGTTTTTCTGATTTTGAAGGAAGTATGGATTTGAGAATTATGCCTAACAGACAGTCGAAATGTCCTTGAGAGGTAATGATTGAGTACTCATGTTGTTCGCATCTCTAGGAGTGGAGGGTGATGTTATGGATAATGAAGTGCTAGTTGTGGGTGAGTTCTGATGTCTTCTCGGGGACAATTGCGACTTGTCGTTAGAAAGAGATGTTGGATTGACTTAATGTTATCTTTGGAGTGAACTGTTTAGATTTAGACAAAACGATTACAAATTATTTTAATGAGTCGATGCATATTCTTATGCCATAAGATATATGTTAAGCAAGTAGGATAACTCTTAGAAGGTGGAACTTAGATGATTATAATGTTTTGAGCACGACATGTTGATCGTGAAGTTGTTAGTGTTGAGTACCATTGTGTGTGTTGTCATTGTTTGAAGAAATTTTGGAGTAATGAATTGCAGAGAATTTTGTTGTTGGGATCATGTAAGTGGTTGTTGAATGTCATTAATATTGTTGGGTATTAGTGAATCGCGAGACAGAATCAGAATCCTAAGATATTAGTAGTATTGTGAAAAGAATTGGAATACTGATGTTTTGGTATGATTGGGTGTCAGTGTCAGTGTTGGAATTGTTGAGTTGTATTTGACATGTCAGTGTTGGCATTGATGCGATATAATTGAGTAATTGCATGCTTTAATGTGTTTAATTTGTGATTTAGAACGTTGAAGATGATGTATATAAATAGGAATTATAATTTGGAACATGAACTATGAAGTATGTGGAAGTTAGGAATGTTGAGTACAAAATAAGTGGTTTTCGTAACATAAAAATCTGATTTTTTTACTCTGGTTCAGTGGTAACTGGTTAGTGGGATTGAGTAACTGGTTACTGGGATTAATTAACCGATTACCACTAAAAAACATCCTTTTTGGCTGTTTTGAAGGGTGTAACCGGTTACTGCTGTTAGAGTAACTCGTTACTGCTGAGTTGACAGCATTTTGTAATTCTTTGAAAAATTCTTAACTCAAATTCTAGACGTCCAATTTGAGTTCCGTTTGAAGCGCTAGAAAGCTAACATGATGAAATTTGTTTTAAAAATGTTTCCAGAACCTTTAAGTAATTTATATGTCATGTGAAGAGGTTGAATGAGAGGCAGAGTTTGTTGTGGACCTTGTTCTTGGTACCAGGCTTGTTCCTATGGCACCATAGTGGATATCAGTTCAAAGTTAGGAGAAATGGAGAAGTTATTAAAGGATGTTTGGAGAAATATATTTGTAAAACCGATTGTATCATTTTGGGAGCTTTGATGTTATTAGTTAAGGAGAAAGAAAGTAGTAAGAAATTGTGTGTGGATTATCAATAACTGATTAAAGTAGTGTTTGAGGTTACATATCCACTTTAAATGATTGACGATTGGATGGATCAACTGGTAGGAGATTATGCCTTCAATATAATCGAATTGAGGATTGAGTTACTTTTAGATTCAGAGGAGAGATGAGGGTGATTAGAGGACGGCTTTTAGAACTCGATGAAGTTATTTTGAACAATTGGATTAATTTGTTGCATTAGTTATTAAGGGCATTTTGATTTAGTCTGAGTCAAAAAAAGGAAACGTTGAAGGTCGTGATTCGAATTGCGGTGTCAAAAGGGAATAAAATGTATGTTAGGATGTCAATATGTAGATCATGATTTGGAAAGGTAAATTTTCTTGAACAGACTATTTCAGATCAAAGTATCTATGGGATCTATCTAAAGTAAATAGAGGCCTACATTGAGAGGTTCTGAAGTCGGTTACAGAGACTAGGAGCTTGTTGAGCTTAACTGGTTATTATTGCAGTGGGTTTGAGACGAGGTCAAGTGAGATATGTTGTGAATGAATGAGTTAGGGGAATGAAATGTTAGGAAGGATGTGAATGTATTAGATAAGTGCATATATATGAAACTTATGCCGATTAAGAATGATTATAATGACAATGGTTTTTGAGAGGAATAATGCTAGAGGAAAAATAAATACAAGAGGAATTGGAATCATGTTTATGAAGTCAAAGTATCAATACGTGTTAAAGAGGATTTAGGAGTTTCTATCACCATTCGGGATGTGGGGATGGTATCATTGAGATCGCGATTGGAATGAGATTCGGATGTGAAAAGCATATGGATCCTCGAGGTTTTGAGATTTTAAGGAAGGTGTAAGGATTTATTGATGTTGTTAAAGTCCTTTACTTGGATGAAGACTTCATTAGGAGAGAAACGATTTGGGTTATACTTGGTGTAGTAGTTTCCTGTATTAGAATATACTTAACAATTATGTTATGTTGCGTGAGTGTAAAGGTGACTATGAAATGAATTTTTGGCATTTATGTATCAGTGACGAGGTTGAAATGAAGGAAACTAAGAAAAACATTTGGAAGCCTTGGAGAGATTGTTGGACATTATGCTCTGGTAACTTTGAGCACAAGGTGAAGGATGATATTATAGTTGGGTATGATGATTTATGCCACCGTTATGGTTGTCGGCTACCTATTGACAAAATGAGGAACTGATCACCCTTAATCTCTTGTTAATAGTAGACAGGATCGTATTGGATGGGATAAACTTGTCTTTCTAGCTTGATAGTGAGTAAAGTGATTGACGTCCTATCGAGAGGGTAGTCGTTCACGAGTTCACGTGAACCTAATGGAAAGTGGCTATGAAAGAGTTTGAATTTATTAAGCAGTTCAGAGACTTGAGTTGGTATGCGAGCTAACGCTGCAAAGTGGAAGGTTGAGGATGTCAAAAATGCACATTGATTTTCTAGTGGATACTAAAGAGTGACTGAAGATAGATGTGAAACTTATAGATCTGATAGTGGATGGAAATCCAAAATAAGACAATGACTTTAAAGTAGATGAATCAGAGTGGCGTAACTGAAGTGTGATGTAACACATATCGTTATGCGGTATGAATTTTTAGGAGTCAAGGGGAAAATGTTAGACACCTGAAAGAATCATGAAAACTAGTGGATATTCTAGAATGGAATGATAGGTGAAAGGGTTGTATGTTATTCGTGTTGACTGACATGTCAATGGAAGTATTGATTTACATGTTTGATTGTTGAAATGTAACATTGTGGCACTAAGGTTGTGTGTCAATGTTGTTGATAAAATGTTGTGTTGATGTTCTTATGACGATATTGATGTATAATAAAGTGATAGATTATGTATCTTAGGATGATGGGACGAGGAGTGAGACGAACCGGTGCGTTCATAACTCGATAGCAAGGAATTCCAGAGGATTACAATGGTTGACTAGGTGAGATGTTTGTTAGTAATACTTGAAATGATGCAAAACATGATGTGGGAGTTGGAAGGAAGGACGCGATATTTGTATCTGGAGTTGTTAGTATCAGGTAAATTTAGAGGATGCAAATATTCTAAGTGGGGAGAGTTGTAACACCCCAATTTAATTAGAATTTTTTTAATTAAATAATTAGAGGATGCGGTGTATTCTTGTGAATTAGTTGGAATTATTTTATTAAATAGTTAGATTATATGATGTGTTATATGTGTTGATGAATTTTAAGATGTGTTTTGATGGGATTATTGGAAGATTAGAAGTAGTGAGAATTGTAGAAGTTAAGGTGTAGGTGTGTGTGGCTAAAAGTGTAGAGACATGGGGGTGAATGGAGAATATTAGTATCATTGTTATTATTATTATATTTACTATTGCTATTATATGAGATAAGTAGTAATTATAATATTAATAATTAAATAATTAAATTAATCTAGTAATAAGAAGAGGGGTATGATGAGAATATCTATATTAGGGGTCTAAAAGAGAGAAGAGTTTTGGTTATTCTAATCGATCATAGAAAACGAGAGAAGAAGCGGAAGAGAGAAGAAGAGGAAGAGCATTAGGAAGCTAGATCAAGGGATTTCACTGTAGAGATTTTGAATCGTCAATCTAAGGTAAGGGTGGGGTTCCAACTCTCTAATAAGTGGTATAATTGTGGGTAGATGATGATATTGAATCTTAGGTTTTGGGGTAAATTATTGTGAAATTGATTGTTGTAATTGCTTGCAAATGATAAAATTAATGTGTTGATTATGTTTAGTTTGTGGTATATGATGTGTGTTGATAATTTAAAACAATTGGTGTGTTTGATTTTGCCTAAAAAGTGGTTTTTAGGTGAAGAGAATAGAAATTTGTAGTAGGAAATTACTAGTTTTTGGGCTCTGGTTTAGTGGTAACTGGCTACTCGTATCGAGTAACCGGCTACCGCTGAAGGTTTTTACGTGATTTGCCACTATTTTGTATATAGTAACCAGCTACTGGTATTGAGTAACTAGTTACCATTGTGTTGAACATCATTTTTGTAAACTTGAGAACTTCATAACTTTTGACTTGGGTGTCTGTTTGAGGCGCCGTTTGGACCATTGAAAAGCTAAAAATATTTTCTACAATGTGATATTAGTTTTTAATGCATTAGACTAATATTCTATAGAAAATAATTATGATGTGTGTGTATGTTATATATGTCGTAATGCTAAATGTTGTAATCGAATGCATCGGTGTTGTATAGAGGAGGTATGAAGGATTTGCAGGTTATATTGTAGTATAATGATGTTGTTGTTGCCATGGATTGAAAAATTGTTGAAGGCTTATGTCTTGTGGTTGCATAATTTATGTTGTTTCATATTGATGTTGCATACATGCATTGTTTAAGGCTTATGCCTTGGCCTGTATTGGAAAAATGTTGGAGGCTTATGCCTTGGCCTGTATTGACAAAATGTTGAAGGCTTAAGCCTTGGCCTGTATTGGTAAAACGTTGAGGGCTTATGCCCTGGCCTTATATGGAAATCTTGGAGAGGGCTTATAGACTGATGGTATCACATACATCTTGTATTATTGTACATCGCATTGCATTTGTTGAATGTTTGATATTCGATGAAGTTAAGTTGTATGTTCGATTTATGTTGTATGATCGGTGATGATAAAGAATTTGAGTTGTATGTTTGATTTATGTCATATGATGTGATGATAATTAAGCATGTATCCGTGTAATTATTATGAACTATAATTGATGATTGTAGAACCTGGAATCTTGCATGACATATTTGTTGTATACTCATGATTATATAACTTATTATATTATTGTGATATCTCATCCCATTTGTTTGAATGTTGCCTTCACGTGGATAATGTGCAGATGATTCAAAGTAGCTCGAGGTTGAGGTTAGCTGAAGAGTTGCCCCATTTTGTGTAGGTTGAGTCGATGTCAGCTCTGATACGTAACACTTGGGGGTTGTAGCGCTTGTTTTGTTTATGTTGGGAGTAAACTATTGTAGAACTCCGCTTGTTGGATGTAATTGATGTTTATGTCGAATTTTGAATCCTTATAATTATAACTCATGTTGAAGAGTTAAGAATAATTACTGTTGATGTTTTCTGCTGCGAATAAATGAAAAGAAGTTCAAACTTGATGAACATGTGATTTATGTGTTGCGTATATTTCTATATGAGCATGTATGATGTACGAAGATGTTACATCCTATTTTGATGTTTTATTTTATAAATTGATTTACTATGATTTTTACTTAATTTACCGATGGAGAAATAGGGTGTTGCATGTCTCCCATATGACTGATACCACATCAATAGCCATGAATACGACTTTATGGAATTGACTACTATTGTCTCACAAGGAAGGCTATAAAAGAAAGACCTCGACATAGAACGAAGCAAGAAATCTCAAATACATCACTCTTCAAATTATACTGCAACCTCTCCCGACCAACATGGGAGTGGTTATCAATATTATTCTACCGGAGCAGTTGACGCCCACCATGGGGCCCGATAAAACTCTCTCGAGCCACACATTATACCTGGTCGTGAAACTTCTCCAAACCAATTTGGGAGGATTTTTCATGATCAAGTCTTTTGAATTTCGTGTTATTGTTGATAAGAGATTTCATTAAAACAAATGGAAGTTTCATCCCATTCTTTCTCGACAGGCATTCCATTCATTACGAGTATACATGAGCTCCCATCCAGATTGGGACTGTAGTGACTCTACCACACCTTCAAAATAGAAAAGCAATGAATATAATCCCAATACTGGCTACCCTTACTTCGCCCAATTACAACTGCCACTGAGAGAAAATGCATATGAGGTCCTCACAGGGAATTCGACGGAATTCACATCCGATCTCAACGGATTGTATCTTCCATAGTTTGCAGAAGGATAAGACAACCAGTCCAGAGCATACATAAAAGGCCAGTTTATCTTTTGGAGACTCTTCATGCGTCAATCATTCCGACGTGATTCACGGAGATTTTTCGAAGGTTGACTACAAGGTGGCGGTGGTGCTAGTTCAACAGAGAAAGGATGGTACACAAACCTGCCTTGGCTGTCTTAGCCAATCGGGAACAACATCGACATCACCAATTAAATATAAGTTATCCATAGTGAAGTGATAGAAATGTTGATACTAAGCCATTGGATTGACTTGACTCACACATATCAAAATAAAAATTGCCACCTGTTGTACCCCAAAATTTACCCTCTTCATTTCGACATTAATTTGGCTTATATTGCATCATCACGTGCATACATATCATTGGTTCTATGGTTACGGGATTAAGGTATTTTGACGAGCCTCGATAAATTGCAAGAGACGTTTATTTCGTTAATAGACGCTCTCAAGATATTTTTTTATGCTGATAATCGGTCTGCCATTTTGTAACATTTCGGGTATTCGGAAATTCACAAGGGTAACTCGGTTAATCATATTCAGGTGTTATATTTCCAAGATATCTCTGGTGACGTAATATCAAATTCATGTGTATCTAG
The DNA here is from genome assembly GCA_948472305.1 of Vicia faba. Classification (NCBI taxonomy): domain Eukaryota; kingdom Viridiplantae; phylum Streptophyta; class Magnoliopsida; order Fabales; family Fabaceae; genus Vicia; species Vicia faba. Next base: position 402,922,542 of record OX451737.1, on the reverse strand, counting down.
AGAGCCAACTCTTTGAAGGTCTCCGAATGTGTGAGTTTTTCTCGAAGAAATACAGTGAAAAAATGTGCTGAAAGTGCAGTTTTTGGATACTAAAAAATTCATAACTCAAAGCCTGCAGCTCGTTTTGAACTTGTTCCGATAGCTAAAAATCCATTTCGATGTCCTCTACATTTCATTTATTACGACCGTAAGCTAATTCTGCTTAGAAGGTCTCCAAAATTGTGGATTTATCAAGTGTATTCACACGGGGAAATTGTGGCAAGTGTTTATCTGCACCAATTCAAAAAATTATAACTCGGTCGATTTTTATCGTATCGAGTCTGTTCCAGTGGAATTGTATCACTAATTGAGTTATCTGAATTTTGTTTTCTATTTTCAAGAGCAAACGATACCTCGAAGGCTTTCGTTTTTGACCCGAAGCGTGTGCAACCCACTGGAAATCCTGAGTTGGGAATTAAAGTTGTATGAGGCAAAGATTCGAAAATTCATAACTTTCTCATCGTTTATCCGATTGAGCCCATATTAGGACACGTGGTCTTCCCGACATTGGCTACATTTTAGTTTCATGTTTCAACTTCAGAAATCTCACCTAAGTCCCTGCGAATTTGACCCGAACGTGTCGAACTCTGATGAATTGAAAATTTGCACTTTGGCTTGTGGTTAGTTGAGACTCATTAACCAAATCCATTCACATAATTCCACACTATATATTCCTTTTGTCTCTAATTTTTAAACAGGAGGCTCTCATAATTCAAAAAATCTCACAAACACTCTAAAATTTTCTTCCAATTCTCTCAAGGATCAAACCAAGGTTCTACACCTCTTTCATCAAGAACATAACAATAATTTCATCAAGATCCAAAAGTCAAGATCAAGAGAAATTCTTCTTCAATTGTTGATTCATTCGTTATAATCTATATACGCAAGCCTCCTCTTCACTTATATCAGTGAGTTTTCTTGAATTAAGCACTTTTTGAGATAAGTTATTATTTGAGAAGCACTTTTTGATCAAGCATGAATTGAATCTAGGTTGAATTTTGAATCGAGAATTTAGATCTAAGCCTAGTGTCGTGAATTGATTTTATGATCATGTGTAACTCCAGAATTAGATAGTTGAATGAAGTGCTTTTTCGAATTAAGTGGATTTACATGAAAGTGCTTAATCATTGAAACAAATTGATGATGTTGCATGAAGCTTAATTGTTGATCCTTAACCCATCATGTATAATGTGAATCTATACTTTGAATTATGCAAACTCATGTGTTTGATATGAGAGAATCTTGTGTTTGATCAATTGCCTAAACCATTGAGAAATGCTTAAAAATCTGTTAAAACAGCCTCTGACACGAGGGTGACCGGTCACCCAGATTTGGTGATCGGTTACCATGCATTGTTGCTCACAAAATCTTTAAAACTGTCTCGAGGTAACCGATCACCCACTTTTGGTAATCGGTTACCCCAAGTCAGTAACGTTTTCCAAAATTTTGAAAGTTTTGGTAACCAATCACCCAGATATGGTAACCGGTTACCCCAAGTCAGTAGCCAATTTCCAACTTTTGGTAACCGATTACCCAGTTATGGTAACCGGTTACCCAGGTAAAAATGTTGATTTTTGTGTTGTTTTTATTGGATGCTTGCAACATTACCTTGTTACTTCTAACTTATTTTGTGAATACTTTGCAAGGTACACTGTTAGGCCTTCAACGATTATTTAGATGCATGATTATTGGTTGAAAGGACATCTTATGCGATCAGTGATACCCGGGGATCACACGTATGTGTCTGCTACACATTCCAACGTATGATTATTATTTTGTATCTTAAATGGATTGTAATTTGTGCATGTACTTTGTAAATGGTGCGGGAATGTCCGATACATATTCTGTGCCATGTGCTCACATTTGTTGTGCATTGTGCTATTATACTTGTGTTTGGATCGATATCCAGTGCAGGTGTATTTTGGTACTCGTGTGTGTCGCTACACATTCTGATTTTTGATTGTTTATACTTTGACACATATGCTGATGGTATTTTCTTTATTGGAGCTAGCCGTTTGTGAAGTTTTCTGGGTTTCTTTATTATTGCGTAGCATATACAAATTGTTATCCGTTTAGTAAAACTCTTTTCTATTTTCTCTCCGCATGTTATTGCTTCCTAGAGATCATGAGAAGTAGGGATTTTATTATTTTCCTTGCCATGTCAAGTAGGAATAGTGATGTATGACGGGGATTTCCATTGTGGATATATGTCAGGAATCCCTCTGGTTTATTTAAAGACCTGTTTAAGGCAATTATGCATTATGTGCATTATGTGTGCTACTCATGTTTGTTTAAAATCATACATTTGAAGTAGGTATTCCGCACGTGTGTTTACATTTGTGCTCGTATATTCCCCCCACCCCTATTAATTACTCAAAAGAAGGCAAGCGAAAGAGTTTACAACCGACCCCCGCATTTTGTTTGTGTCATCCTTAGCTCACGTTGTACGTCGACGCTTTAGGTTTGTGCAAATCATGTGTATCGAGTTAGTCAAGTGGAAAAGGGTTCTGTAATCAAACCTTTACACTTTGTCAGGAGTTCGCAATGGCCATTGCTAAGACTTCTCTGCACGCTTGTTTACTTCGAGTGATTCGCTCCCCTTAGCTAAAGTAATGCTTTTCTTTTTTATTTCATCTATCTCCCGCTTGTTTGCTTCGGGTGATACGCTCCCCTTATATAAATCATTTCTCTTGTTTTCCCCATCCCTTTGAGTCAGTATGTGCTAATCATGTTTGTGTGCTTTTGCCAAAGCACTTGTTTGCTTATTTGTTTGCTATGCCATGATCCCTTTAAGATTGCTCGATTAGAGTGGATTTTGAGCTAGACATTAAGATAAATATCCATGCATGCTAATGCAGGGTAGAGATTTCCCTTTTCATCCTCGACCTTAGGATCAATCATTATATGATAACATTAGGGATAAAACTGGATAGTCTCCCATATATGTTTTTTTATTTCTTTTGCATCCTTGCATTAAGACTAAAAATTTTTTCTTGGTAAATGCATAAAACATCTAACAACTTTCAAATCCTTCTTTAAGGTAAAAAATATCAACCAATACAAACTTTTTCCTCCCTTAGGCCTTTCTTCGGAACATGAAAAGGATGTGTTATTTTCCTACTCTATGCAATACGACGTGTGATTCCCCAAGGGTTGGGTTGTAGATAAATAAGCAAACAAGTGCTATTTCCTTTCCTACTCTATGCAATGCCAGGCACTTTTTTCTTTCGAAAACACTTGTTTAGATGAGAACATGTTATTTCCTTTCCACTACAGATGCGTGAGTCTCCAATGATCGAGCAACGGTGGAATGGTTGAATTTAACATTGTTCAACTAAAAAAACACAAAACAAATCAAAATATGTAAGCCGAATAACGGTAACTCTGATTCCTCAAAAAGGATATGTAGGCATTGGGGTAAGTCCCAAGCGAGCACAACTTTATTTTACCTACATTATTTTCTCTTTCCTTTTTCATGCATTCCCTGTATAGCTTAGATATAGATTCTTATACACCCATTAGATAAACAACAAGAGTGGATACTATAAAATACTACAGACGTGTGGGGTGCTAATACTTTCCTCTCGCGTAACCGACTCTCTTACCCGATATCTCATTCGTTTGATCCTGATTTTACCCTTCTCAAGTTTTCTCGATGTTTACCTTTCCCTTCCTGTGGGATAAAAAATGTTCGGTGGCGACTTTATTGATTTCATCTCGATGATTTGTTTAGCCGACTGTTTCAGCTGGCGACTTCACTGGGGATAGATCGATGAATTGTTGGTCCATCCCGGAGTCAATCCTAGATCTTGTTTCATTTATCTGTGGGGTGCTTATTTTTTATGCTTTACAGTTCGTTTATTCATACTTGTCTATGTGAGCATATATGTGCATTGCATTTTATCGATTTCCATATGCTGGTGGAAATGCTGTGTTGATGCTATTCATGTTGTGTGGGTGTTAAAAGAAGTAAAAGATCCAATACCCAGGCCAAGTGACGACCATAGGAACCCTAGGAATAGAGTGGAACATGAACGAATAGTTGACTTTGATATGCTCAGTTGAGGTACAAATAAGGTGCTATCATTTCACGTAGGTGTTTCGATGATAGTGGCCTCAGGCAGACCCATGATTCGGAGTTACCCTTGCCTTACCCTGACCTAGATTTGACCCGTAAGTAAGGCGGGAATATATCTTACAGGTACAGATGGTGATTGTTATGTTCTATTTGTGACTATGTGGGTCTCAGATTTATTCTCTGAGTTTCTGATTTGGTTTTCAGAGGTTCTTTCGGATTGTGTTACAGACCTTTGATCCTAGTTTTCTCAGCATGCTCAGAAGTGGCATATCAAATATCTATTGTTATGGAAACCTTGATCACATGGCCATTACACTTGCACCATAGCATATTTATTTTACAAAAAAGAAATGTTAAAAATTGTATGCATGAAAAAGTTAACACACATGTTCTTTCTCTTTCCAAGGAACTGTGCTTGTGAGCCTTATGTTGCGGCTATCCATCTTTTATTGGACCAAAATCAAAAGCATGCGGGTTCCTTGAAAATGTTTGGACATGGTATTGCATCCGCTCGTTTACCTCATGCATCTTCATGCATCCATAGCAGGTACTCAGAACAGGGAATCCTTATTTAGACTCAGTTTTCTTTTCAGAATTACAAATCTTGACATCTCGCTGCTCCGTGATTAGATTTCAAGATATGGAACAACTTAGTGGGGAATTGGATGAGATGAAAGAGCATATGGAGTTTTTGATGCTAGACATGCAGGATTTGGTCCGTGAGCAAGAACTCTTGAGAGAGGAGAGCACTCAGTTGAAGGCTCAATTGAGTTTGGTTATGGAAATTTTGGGGACAATGTTGAGGAAAGAAGATGGTTCTATACCTACTGCAATAGGAGTTACCATTCCTCCCTATAATATGAGGACTCTTTTAAGTCAGAGAGTATCTCCTCCACAGCCTTGCGTTCTAGGATCTTCCCATCTGCAACCAGTTGTCGTTTCCCAAGAGGACCCAAAATTCAAAGTCCACCAGCAGAGGCCAAAACAGACCGAATGAAAATTTGATCCTATTCCAATGTTGTATGCATAATCGCTTCCTCGCCTGCTAGGATTTCATTTGGTTAAACTCTGAATCTTCTATACACGCGAAAGCCTCTTGCATGGATTTGACAACAATGCTAAGTGTGAATTCCATTCTGGGGCACCTGGTCATGATATTGAAGATTGCATAGCTTTTAAGCACCAAGTTTAAGATTTGCTTGATGCAGGAACAATTCTCCTCACTCCCGAAGGTCTGAGCGTGCAAATCAATCCTATGCCAACTGCTACAGAGAATAGGGTTATGTAACGCCCATCAATTTAATTAATTATTTAATTAAATTATTTTCGAATTATTTGTTGAAATGTGTGAAATGTTGTTATATGTTGCTAAGTTGTTATTTGGTTGATTATTTTAGATGATTAATATTATCAATAATAATAGAATAGTATAAGATTAAGTTGCTGGGCTTAATTATATGGTGGTATGTAGTAAGGTGGGGGTGTGTAAGTTAGACCCAATAGGATTAATGAGATAAGGTTAAGTTGATATAAGAATAAGGTTAATTAGGAAAAAATAAGGAAGTCTTAGTGTACTGATCGTAGAAGTTGTAGACAAGAGGAATAGGGAAAAGAGGCAAAGCTAGGTTTTCAATCGGAGAGTTATAGAGCAACCTTCAATCCAAGGTAAGGGTGAGGTTCTGACTCTATAATGGTAATTATGATGAATAGTATGTAGGAATTGGGTTGGTGTGATGTTGTTGTGCATATGATTGTTGTTGTTGTTTCTGAAATTGTTTGTTATCATGTTGTTATCATGTTGGGGATGTTCCTGAATTGTTTGCAGAATTAAATATCTATTGCTGGAAATTATAATATTTCTGATATAGTTGTTATGCTGCTATTATGTTCGATGTTCTAAAATTAGTGATCGAGGAGAATACCGAATTCTGGTTTAGCGTTTGTGACAGAACATATGAAGTCTGTGTGAAGGTTCAAAAACACAATGTGCCGAGGGGCACAAGTGCTTGTGTCGAGCGACATAATATTGGCGTGCCGAGGGACACAATTTGATGTGCTGAGGGGCACACAGGTAAACTGTAACTGTGGTGAGGGCCATGGTGTTTTATGTTGCGAGTGCCACCATTTTTAGGCTACTTTGGTGTTTTTCTTTAGTTCCTGATCCACATATTTTTTTAGCATAATTCAACCCAAAAATAATTATGGTTAGATTGCAATTGAAGTACATGTAGATTAAGGAAAAATAAAAGAAATTTGTCTAGTTAATATTTGAGCAACAATAACTAGTAGTGGGTAGAGTATAATGTAGCAGAAAAACATTACAGTAGTTAATAGTGGGAATTGGTAAGTAGGTAACATGGATAGTAGGAGTCATATTGCAGTAAGACACTAGTAGTGTTAGAAATAGTAATAGAAGGATTCATCTGACAGTAAGAAACAATGGTAATTTGGTTAGATTTTAAAGTAACAATAGTAGAAGAATCATCTAGCAGGACATAGTTGAATTGTCCGAATAATGATGTAGTGTTATTTCCGCGAGTTTCGATTGTATTTATGCATCTTACAATAATTATTGATGACGTGAAGTTGCAGAATATATCGATGTTGTTAAACTGCCTCTAATTCTTGGCATATAAGTTGTAGGCTTATGGCCAATGTTGCATTGTGTTAAGTTGTTGTTGAATTATTGTTGTTGTTGTTACTACATTCATACCGTTGTCACATATATAGCATATCAAGTTGGGAGCTCATGCTCGGTAAGTTGGCCTGGATTGGTAAATATAAAGTTGAAGGCTTATGCCTTATTGATGCCTCTATTAATTGGAAGATTATTAAGTTGGGAGTTTTTCTCCGTGGCACCACATGCATGTGCATAAAAACAAGTCGTATTTCATGTTGCATCCCGAGTTGTTGTATAGGTGAATTGATTATGTTAAATGTGGTTAAAAAGTTGCGAAGTGGTGATTTTGTATGAACTAAATTCCAATATACTATTTATCATGCATTCTATTATATTATTTGATACCTCACCCCTTCTGTTTGAATGTTACCCCTATGTTGGTAATGTGCAGGTAATCCAAAATGAAGGTTGTTTACCTTTATTAGTTCGAGTCGGTGTCGTTGCTCTGATACGTAAAACTCGGGAGGATAAACCCTTGTTGCTTTATTGTTGTTATTGTTAGAACATATTTGGTTCTACATCCCTGTAAGAGTTTTGATGATAACAAACACATGATATATATAAAGAACATATATGCTCTCTAATAAAGTTTTTTAATATGCAAAGAAGTTCTGATGTAAGAAGCATTAAAGATGAGAAAAGATCTACTAGAATATAATAGAAGTTCTGATGTAAGAAACATAGAAGATCTGCTAGAACATATGGAAGTTCTGAAGTAAGAAGATGAGAGAGTTTCGTTTTGAAGATTTGTTTAGAAACAACATACTTAGAAGCAAATCTGTGTAATACGCTAAATGAAGAAGTTCTATGTTACAACTTCTGAATGCACCAACATTGTGAAACAAGAACTGTGATATTTTGATATGTAAAGTTCTGGAAAGCAAAAAGAATCTCAACGGTAACATTCATCTTCTAATGTGAGCATGTTCTGAAGCGTTACATTTTATTAATGGAAAATCAAAAGTAACGGTTGAATCAAGACAGGATCTTAACTTTTGGAAAGAACATTAACTACACTTCATCAACTTTCCAAAAGCATCTTCTTATGTCTCTCATGCATTTCCTATTTAAAGAAGATGTGAAAAAGATATCAAATGATGACTGCACACGAAAAAGAGAAATATTTACCCAGTTCTACCTTGTGCTCTTCAACTATGTAATACATCACTTTAGTGATATTGTTTTTGTTGTAAAACATATTTGTACACGCCTTTCAATATTGTATTTTGTAATTCCTTGAGAAAACTGAATTGTGGTTTAAACTCAAGAAGACTTTCACGGTTGTCATAGTAGCTGTGTAATCAAGTTTGATTAATGGATTAAGACCTCGCTTGAGAGAAGCGAAATCACCTTGGCGGGTGGACTGGACTAGTTTGAATTCAAATGAACCAGGATAAAAATCAAGTGTCTTTTTGTCTTAAATTTAAAAACCCCAATTCAACCCCCCCTTTCTTGTGTTTTTCCATCCTTCAATTGGTATCAGAGCACCTGTATCTGGATGCAAACACTTAACCATGTTACAAAAAGATCAAAGCAGGAAAAACACTATGGTGGGACCAAGTCAGAACATCAACAATGATTATCATAATGAGAAAGACAGAATCAGCTGCAGACCCCCAATATTTGACAGTGAAAAGTTTGATTACTGAAAAGACATAATCAGAAATTTATTTCTAGCTCATGATGTTAATCTATGAGATATGGTGACTGATGGCTATATTCATCCTAGTGATGAAAACAGTCAGAAGATTGACAGAAAAAGAATGACAGATCATCAAAAGAGAGAATTCAGAAATCATCACAAGGCCAGAAAATTCTCTTGAGTGCTATCTCATACACAAAGTATGAGAAGATAACAAACAAAGAATCAGCAAAACATATGTTTGACTCCTTGAGAATGACACATGAAGGCAACACACAAGTCAAAGAAACTAAAGCTCTTTCACTCATCCAGAAGTATGAAGTTTCAAAATAGAAGAAGAAGAAACTATTGAGACAATGTTCTCAAGATTTCTAACTCTGGTTGCGAGATTGAAAGTTATGGACAAAGGGTACTCCAGAGGAGATCATGTAAATAAGATCATAAGAAGTTTACCCAAGTAATGGAGACCCATGGTCACAACATAAAAACTATCCAAAGATCTAGATAAAATTTCTCTTGAAGAACTTATCATCTCCCTGAGAAGTCATGAGATAGAACTAGAAGAAGCTGAACCCCAAAAGCAAGGTAAGTCTCTCGCTCTTAAATATAATAAAACTAAAGCTTTTTAGGAAGAAGAAGAAAGTTCTGGAGGATCTGCTTCAGAAGAAGATGAATAATGTCTCCTCTCAAGAAGGGTACAACAATTATGGAAACACAGACAAAAATTCAGAAATCCCAGAAGATCAAACAATCATACTGAATCAAACTCTGGGTAGAAAAAGTCCAGAAGAAAATACATCATCTTCTAGAAATGCAACGAAGTAGGCCATTACAAAAGCATTTGTCCAAATATACAGAAAGAAATTCCTAAAAAGAAGTTCTCCAAAGATAAGAAGAAAAGTCTTATGACAACGTGGGATGACTCAGAATCTTCTAAAGTTGAAACAGAATCAGAAGATGAAAAAGCCAATATAGCCCAAATGGCCAACTTAACAGATGACTCTGGATCATCTGAATTAGAATCAGACTCAGAGGCAGAAGAGGTATTCTCTAACTCTTCTAGATCTCAATTATAAGAAAGTCTGTCAGAAATTCTTAAAAGATATCAACAACTTCGAGTCATAAACAAGAACCTGAAAAAGGATCTAGTTTCTGACTCTGAAGAAACTAAGAAACTGAGATCATAAAACTTTGAGCTGAAAGAAACAATTTCTAAACTAGAAAATAATTTACAAAATGCTCAGAAATAAACTGTCTCAGAAGTTCCTAGTAACTCTGATAAGATCATAAAGGAATATGATCACAGCTTTCAAAAATTTCTTGCTAAAAACATAGATAGAAGCAAGATGTATTCAATGATCTATGGAGTTAGCAGAAATGGAAGAAAAGGAATAGGATACAAGGGTAAAGTATCTCAACCTAAGAAAGTTAAGGATATGGTCATAAAACACACACCTCTTTATTCTCACTTCACCTATGGGCATACACATGATATAATTCTAGTAAGGCACTTTCTACTAAACCAAAATTCAAACAGAATTTTGGAAACTATAACAATCATGGACCCAAAAAGATATGGGTACCAAATGATAAAATCATTTATGTTGCAGATATTTTTAATAGCAAGGTTGAAACACCAGTTTTAACAAATGGACTCTGGATGCTCTCTACACATGACAGGAAGAAAGCATATGTTACAAAGCCTGGAGCTTAAATCTGGAGGCTACGCAGGTTTCAGAGGCAATCAAAAAGGAAAGATTATTGGCTCTGGAACTATTGGTAACAGTACCGAGGACAGAACTTCAGAAGAATCTCAGTCAAATACAGAAGGTGAAACAAACATTACAGAAACATCTGGAGATACCATCCCGAAAATATAACTCAGACGATATGAAAAACTGATTTTCTTTTTCTCGTTGCTTCATCTTAATCATCTATTTTTACCATGTTGTTCCTACTTTTTGATTCTTGACAAAAAGGGGGAGAATGTAAGATATTTTGACTCCTTATCAAAGCTTTATTCAAAAATCTTTAGGGAAGTATTTTTCCTTCATATGAGTATCTAACTCAGGGAGAGACTTCTATGCTTTATGTTCTTTAAATATTCTTTCAAAACATACAAGTTTTTGTCATCATAAAAAAGGGGGAGATTGTTAGAAAATATTTGGTTCTACATCCCTGTAAGAGTTTTGATGATAACAAACACATGATATATATATATATATATATATATATATATATATATATATATATATATATATATATATATATATATATATATATATATATATATATATATATATATATATATATATATATATATATATATATAAAGAACATATATGCTCTCTAATAAAGTATTTTAATATGCAGAGAAGTTCTGATGTATGAAGCATAGAAGATCTGCTAGAACATATGGAAGTTCTGAAGTAAGAAGATGAGAGAGTTTTGTTTTAAAGATTTTTTCAGACACAACATACTTAGAAGCAAATCTGTGTAATATTCTAAATGAAGAAGTTCTATGTTACAACTTCTGAATACACCAACACTGTGAAAGAAGAACTCTGATATTCTGATATGTAAAGTTCTGGAAAGCAAAAAGAGTATCAATGGTAACATTCATATTCTGATGTGAGCATGTTCTGAGGCGTTACATTTTATTAATGGAAAATCAAAAGTAACGGTTGAATCAAGATATGATCTTCACTTTTGGAAAGAACACGAACTACACTTCATCAACCTTCCAAAACCATATTCTTATGTATCTCATGCATTTCCTATTTAAAGAAGACGTGAAGAAGATATCAAATGATGACTGCACATGAAAAAGAGAAATATTTTCCCAGTTCTACCCTGTGCTCTTCAACTGTGTAATACATCACTTTAGTGATATTGTTTTTGTTAGAAAACATATTTGTACACGCCTTTCAATATTGTATTTTGTAATTTCTTGAGAAAACCGGATTGTGGTTTAAACTCAAGAAGACTTTGACGGTTGTCATAGTAACTATGTAATCAATTTTGATTAGTGGATTAAGACCTCACTTGAGAGAGGAAAAATCAACTTGGTGGGTGGACTGGAGTAGTTTGAGTTCAAACAAACCAGGATAAAAATCTAGTGTCTTTTTGTCTTAGATTTAAAAATCCCAATTCAAACCCCCATTTCTTGTGTTTTCCATCCTTCAGTTATTACTTCAGTTGTTGAATTTCAAGTTGATTTTCGTTAAATACTTATTATTTGAAGTTGTTTCAGTTGGATAAAGATGTTACATCCTTTTAAGTCGAATATTATGATTCCGCTGCGTAGTTATGAAAGTTGTTGGTTTTAAAAGACTAATTTATGTTGCTGTTGGTTCGTCAGAGATTATAGTGTTATGTATCTGTGTTAAAAGTCTTTATTTTAAGTGGAAATTATAGCATCCTGATTTGGTTGTCAAAATTTTATAACTCTGATTTTTATAATAATTGTCGGGTAGAATTAGGGTGTTACAGGTTACTCCTTCTCCTATTCAAAGTTCAATCTCATAACCTGAGTCACATCATCCATAACCTATACTCCCAGAAAGTTCTCACCGACATCCATTTACAAGTTGTGGAAATCAGTTGGTTAATCAAAATCAGCATGTTCGTTATGTTCATCTAGGTTAGTATGCTCCTCATCACCAAACCTATCGACAAAGACATATGCAACAAGGTAAGAAAAGGGACATGAAACCAAAAGGAGTGTTCGACATTGTTCCTATGACTTATGGCCAGTTTTCCCCTCAATTTCTCAAGATTTCCTTGGTGGAACCCAAGCCATTGAAGCCTATCATTACTACTTATTATGTGGATTTTGATCCTAATGTGAAATGTGATTACCACGCCGGGGAACTAGGTCATTCCATTGAAGACTGCATGGCCTTTAAAGAAAAGGTTCAAGACCTGCTTGACGCAAAGGCTATCAATTTCGGGCCATCCAGTCAGACTTGAAGTCTCCTTTGACTCAGTGAATGTCAAGACTGCGAGATCATCTTCTGAAGTAACAAGTCCATATGGAGACTAGTCTCCTAAACATGGAAATTTCAAATTACATTTGCATTCTCATTTGTAATCTTCCTTGTTTAGTTAAGTACTTTCTTGTACGCAAAACTTGCTTATTCTCGAATATTAATCACAATGCATTGAATATGTTTGCCTTGAATTAATCCATTCGTATTCACTCATAAATAATTTTTTCTTTTCTTTTTGATACTTAACTCTTGTTAAATAAGGAAAAAAAAACATCTGGAGGGAGGATGACGATAAATATACCAAAAATCTTAAACAGTATGCTTTTGAGTAAAACCTTATTGACGATATAAGGAAGATAGACCCTCGTCAACCCCTTTGAGCCTTGAAGTAGGAGTTTATTTTCTATTTAGAAAAAAACCCTTACAGTTAACCCTGGGCAGGGTAGTGTGCGGTTAATCTGATCGAGCATTCAGACTCATCATGAGTATGCATCTAAGGATACAACAATGGTTATCCTTCAAAAGACTGAGGAAAGTCAAAACCTCAATGGTTAAGCCTCATCTATAAGCAATGTGCATCAAAGTAATGATACCAAACGGTTATCTCTCGCACGTCAAGAAGTCAACAGATGATGATACCACAATGGTTATCCCTCGTCTACCAAGAACTTAGGCGGTCACAATCACTTCCAACAAGTCGAAAACAACTCGAAGTCACATAACGTGTTCAAAAGGAAAAATAATGGTGAAAGAAAGAGACAAAAAGCCGTGCTAAGTAGAAACATGGAAAACAAGTCACTTAGGCAAAAGTCAGGGCATCCCGCTGGACTTCAGAGTCAAATTCAAAAGGAATTTGTCCCGACAAAATTTAGGGAAAGTGAAAAGCACGAAAAATGAAAAAGGATTACAAAAATCCTCAGCAAAGAACAAAGTTGTGTGACCAGAAGCACAAAATAAGGATGAGAGAGCGAGTGACTGCATGTCCAAAAATCCTCGTTTGACTCCTCAACCATTGTAAATTTATCTTGAGAGATGAGTGCTCCTATTAGTTTAACTGAATGTAGGACTGAAGAATATCATGGAGAATGGGTGGACACCAAATATTTTGAGCTTTAAATCCTTTTTTCCTCTAAAGAACTGTGAACCAGGCCACATTACAACCCTTAAAAGTCCTAACTGAAGCATGGGATAATTCGAAAGCAATACTGTAACGAGAGTATGGTAATCTGACTCCTAGGAGGCTTGCAAAAATTTTTGAGTTGGTACCACTCCATCTTTTTACTTTCATTCGAGCAAGAAAAATTCGATGTTTCAACATCTTTTCAATAAAAGTTTTTAAACTTCAAGGCAAACATGATCTTTGCATTAGAATTATCATTTCTTAGAATAAACATTCTTTGCAGATGAATAAGTGCTTAAACATCAAGTAAGCTTGCATAATGAGCATGATATGGAAGTTTGATTATCCCAAGGGATAATTTGCTTCAGGGATGTGTTGAAGCGCAAATAATTTTGAAAAAAAAAAGATCTTAATATGGGGAAAAACTTCTATTAACTCTGTTGAGTAAAATAATACCAGTTTGAGAAATGATCTGAATCAGATTGCAAAAGTTGATTGCCCAAAGTCTCTGTCGAGTAATGATGCATTACTCACTTTCAATTGGTCCCGGAGGGCCGATTTCTTCAAGTATCTATTGGAGAACGAAGTAGTTCAAGTTGAGAAGTATGGTTGTGTACTAACCTACTCTCAAGATGTAAGTCAATTACCCTACGGGTATGATGTCTTCAAAATCCTCAAGTTTCTCATCCCTCTGTGAGCATGAGGTAAAGGAAATGGTTTGTCGAGGCTCTGTTGAGAAGGGGAAAGTTATTTTTAGTGATAGTACTTCATCGGGAAAAGATGGAGGTGTCTTAGAGTTTGAGTGCCCTAAGGGTCCGAAGTGTATGAATACTCTGTTGAGTAAGAGTTCCATTAATCTGGGGCAGTTACGCCAAGATTCGACGAATCACTGAAAGTGCTGAGTAATCAGGGGAATTCTCCCAGGCATGGTTGAAACCATCTCCAACTTTAGTTAGCCCGGAGATGTACTCCAAAGTTCACAATACTGGGGCTGTTTATCTTGATGGTACATATCTCATAAAGTCCTCTCGAGGTAAGTTTTTTTTAAAAAGCGCTACTGACATGGGCAAGGCATTATGCAGGGGCATTCCTCCATGTCAAAGTTTATCAGGTTAAGTCCAGTCGCAGGCTAAACAATTTGTGAATTTGAAGAGCAGGTCGGGAAGTCAGGATCGTTATCCTCAACTCGTGAGGGATATAAATCCATGTATTGTTATTCCTCCATAAAAAGCCAGAGACCTAAGTTTGGGTTGTTGGCATTCTTCGACAGAAGTCAAGGATTGTTATCTCCAACTGAGGTTAGGATTGTTATCCTCAGCTGAGATCAAGATTTAATGTCTGGTTGTGGGTTTTCTTCAGTAAAAGTCAGAAGATGGAATTCTATCCTTTGAGTTCCCAACAAATATCCTCGCTTCAGAACCTTGCATATAGTAATCACCATTGCATTGCATTTCATCTCCTAAAAACGCATAGCATTTCCATTGATTTGGTGCTTTACGCTAAAAAATATCAAACATGCATTGAAGCATAAGCCAAATTAAAGTCTTTTTCAGGCACCCTTTATATCTCTGAAGAGATTCTATCAATTATAAAGACAAGTGGTATTCTCCACAACCCAATTCATTTACCAAGCGTCTTGCTCTTTAAAAACCCTTATTACGATATTTTTTCCTGTTTTTTCCTTTGTGATTAGAGTGTGAGTAAGATTCAGTGTATATCCTTTCTTGCTTCTAAAGTATTTGAGTATCCATACTTGGTGTGTGGTAATTCAAATAGTTGCCACTCTTGAAGAATTAGACCCCGCCTTTTTCCTGAGGGATTTTTGTAGCTCTTGCGTATTTGCAATCTCTTAAAGCCCAACGTGTGTTGGAAATCCTTGTTTAGGGTCCCTACAGCTGGTCTCTTGTTTCTAATTTCAAGTTCACCTTCGACCATAATTCTGTTTGGGTTCAATACAAACGTGAATCCCCAGTAAGTTCTTTCCCTAAGAGTTCCCCTCGAATGGTCTCTGTTCTTTGTGAGTTTGTCATATGTGTTTTCTCCTCTGATCCCTTACTTCGTGTAAGTTAGTCCCCTTCTTGCCTCTCACTTAAGGGAATTCCCTATCTCCGTGAAGGTTCTCGTGGGTCTCATTCATTCGTTGTTGATGTACCTCCGTTTTTGGTCTAGGCGTTTCTAGTCCTTATTCGATGCCGTCCTTTTTCGAGTCTCTACTCATTAGACTTGTTATGATCTAGTTCTATCCTGGCGTAGCGTTTCTATTGGTCTAGTCTCTATCATCACCTTTGATGTCGAGTTGTTACTCATATATCTTGTCAGAATACATAGTTCTGGTATTCTGAGGAGTCTAGTTGTTACTAATCCTCCCTTGTCGAGTTGTTACTCGTATATCTTGTCAGAATACAATGTTCTGGTATTTTGAGAAGTCTAGTTAGTACTATTCCTCCCCTATCAAGTTGTTACTTGTTTGCCTTGTTGCTGTTAGCTTCGCCCTAGCGCAACGTTGTAGGTTGGCAGATACCATTCCTACCAAGGTAAAGTTTGCAACATGTCACCTGATTTTCGAGTGCAGCATTCTGGCATTCATTTCATATTGGTTGAATCTAGTCATTACTAGGTTCTACCGAGTTAGATTAATATTTGTCTCATTTCAACTCTATAATTCATTGGTTTGGGTCAGCCATTACAACTTCTTCGGGGTTCGAGATCATCAGGTGTTCACCTTGTTTTGAGGATCCAATTGTTATTGGTATCCTAAGGAGTACTCATTAAGGTCTAGTTGTTACTAGTTCCTTTTAAAACAGGAGTCAATACTATTGATTTTGGTTTGTCATCCAGTCGTAACACATTCTTTGAAGTATTCCTAAGGTCGAGTCGTTACTTGTACCTTCACTCGATCATCCAGCGTTGTGATTAACGTGTCAGTGGGTTTTGGTTCAGAAAGGAACTGTTCCAGTTTGATCAAGACTAGTTGTTACTGGTATTTTAAGAAGTCTAGTTGTTACCAGTCTTCCCTGTAAGACCTTTATTCTTTCTCAGAATGCAGCATTTTATGAAGTCTAGTTGTTACTAGCATCTTTTGGTCCTTACCTTTTTTTGAGTGCAGCATTCTGGCATTCTGTAAAGTCTAGTTGTTACTAGCATCTTTCGGTCTTTACCATCTTTCTCAGAATGCAGCGTTCTAGCATTCTGCAGAGTCTAGTTGTTACTAGCATCTTTTGGCCGTTACTTTTCTTCCTCAAAATGCAGCATTATGGAATTCTATGGAGTCAAGTTTTTACTCGCGTTCTTTGTCTCAGAATGCAGCGTTCTAGCATTCTTAGAAGTCTAGTCATTACAAGCATTTTTGGGATCAAGTTCCACGGTCTTTGATTTTTATCTCCCATCTACTATCTTGTTTCTTTAGTCTAGTGCCAAGAGGCCATCAAGATTATACCCCGTGTTGATATGCGTTGTTGTCTCAATTCAGAGTGCAAATTTTTGAGTTCATTTTTTTATTCAATCTCCTTCCACCTTATCGCTTGAAAGGCTGTCGTAGCCAATCTTGCTTCAGGTTTAAGAAGTCTGAATAAGGGCAGCTGTTGTACCTCAAATTTTACCTTCTTCATTTTGAATTTAATTTGGCTTATATTGCATCATCATGTGCATAAATGTTATTGGTTCTATGGTAATGGGATTAAGGTATTTCGATGAGCCTCGGTAAATTGCAAGAGAAGTTTATTTCGTCAATAGACGCTCTCAAGATATTTTTTATCCTGATAATCGGTCTGCCGTTTCGCAATAATTCGTGTATTCAGAAATTCACAAGGCCAATTGGTTCATCATACTAAGGTGTTCTTTCACCAAGATATCCCTGGCGACAGATTCTTAAATTCATATGTGGATCGAGAGCCAATTCTTTGAAGAAGTTCTCAGAATGTGCGAGTTTTTCTCGAAGAAATACAATGAAAAAGTATGCTGAAAGTGCAGTTTTTGGACACTAAAAAATTCATAACTCAAAGCCCGCAACTTGTTTTGAACTATTTCCGATGGCTAAAAATCAGTTTCAATGTCCTCTACATTTCATTTCTTACGACCGTAAGCTAATTCTGCTTAGAAGGTCTCCAAAATTATGGATTTATCAAGTGTGTTCCCACGAGGAAATTGTGGCAAGTGTTTATGTGCACCATATTCAAAAATTCATAACTTGGTTGATTTTTATCGTATCGAGTCCGTTCCAATGGCATTGTCTCACTAATTGAATTAACTGAATTTTGTTTTTTTTTAATTCTCAAGAGAAAACGATACCCCGAAGGCTTTCGTTTTTGAACCGAAGCGTGTGCAACACACTGAAAATCCTGAGTTGGGAATTAAAGTTGTCTGAGGCGAAACTTCAGAAATTCATAACTTTCTCATCATTTATCCGATTAAGCCCATCTTCAGACACGAGGTCGTCCTCAACATTGGCTACATTTTGGTTGCACATTTCAACTTTAGAAATCGCACAGAAGTCCTTGAGAATTTGACCCGAACGTGTCGAACTCTGATGAATTGAACATTTGGACTTTGACTTGTGGTTATTTGAGGCTCATTAACCAAATCCATTCACATAATTCCAAACTATATATTCCTTTTGGCTCTAATTTTTAAAGAGGAGGCTCTCATAATTCAAAAAATCACACAAACACTCTAAACTTTTCTTCCAATTCTCTCAAGGATCAAACCAAGGTTCTACACCTCTTTCACCAAGAACATAACAACGATTTCATCAAGATCCAAAAGTCAAGATCAAGAGAAATTCTTCTTCGATTATTGATCTGTTCGTTGCGATCTCTATACCTAAGCCTCCTCTTCACTTCTATTGGTGAGTTTTCTTTAATTAAGCACTTTTTGAAATAAGTGATTATTTAAGAAGCACTTTTTGATCAAGCATGAATTGAACCTATGTCGAAATTTGAATTGAGAATATAGATCTAAGCCTAGTATTGTGAATTGATTTGATGATCATGTGTAACTTCGGAATTGGATAGTTGAATTAAGTGCTTTTTTTAATTAAGTGGATTTACATGAAAGTGCTTAATCATTGAAACAAATTGATGATGTTGCATGAAGTTTAATTGTTGATCCTTAATCCATCATGTATAATGTGAATCTGGACTTTGAACTATTCAAAATCATATGTTTGATATGAGAGGATCTTGTGTTTGATCAATTTCCTAAATCATTGAGAAATGCTTAAAAATCTGTTAAAACTGCCTCTGACACGAGGGTGACCGGTCACCCGGATTTGGTTACCGGTTACCATGCATTGTTTCTCATAAAATCTTCAAATCTGTCTCGAGGTAACCGGTCACCCACTTTTGGTAACCGGTTACCCCAAGTCAGTATCATTTTCCAAAATTTTGAAAGTTTTGGTAACCGGTCACCCGAATATGGTAACCGGTTACCCCGAGTCAATAGCCAATTTCCAACTTTTGGTAACTGTTTACCAAGGAAAAAATGTTGATTTTTATGTTGTCTTTATTGCATGCTTGCAACATTATATTGTTACTTCTAACTCCTTTTGTGAATGCTTTGCAAGGTACATTGTTAGGCCTTCAACTATTAATTAAATGCATGATTATTGGTTGAAAGGACACCTTATGCGATCACTTGTTAAGTGAAAATTTGCGTATGATATATAAATGATAATCATTCTCGTATAAATCCTGTTTTTGTGCAGGTACCCGGGGATCACACATATGTATCCGCTACACATTCCATCATGTGATTATTATTTTGTATCTTGTATGGATTGTAATTCGTTCAGGCACTTTGTAAATGTTGCGGGAATGTCCGATACATATTCCGTGTCATATGCTCACATTTGTTGTGCATTGTGCTATTATACTTGTGTTATGATCGATATCCAGTGCAGGTGTATTTTGGTACTTGGGTGTGTCCGCTACACATTCTGATTTTTGATTGTTGATACTTTGATGCATATGCTGATGGTATTTTCTTTATTAGTGCTAGCCGTTCGTGAATTTTTCCGGGTCTCTTTATTATTGCGTAGCACCTACGAATTGTTATCTGTTTAGTAAACCTCTTTTCTATTTTCTCTCTGCATGTTATTGCTTCCTAGAGATCATGAGAAGTAGGGATTTTATTGCTTTCCTTGCCATGTCAAGTAGGAATAGAGATGTATGATGAGTATTTCCATTGTGTATATATGTCAGGAATTCCTCTTGTTTATTTAAAGTCTTGTTTAAGGCAATTCTGCATTATGTGCATTATGTGTTCTACTTGTGTTTGTTTAAAATCCTACCTTTGAAGTAGGTATTCCGTACGTGTGTTTACATTTGTGCTCGTATATTCCCCCACCCCATTAAGTCCTCAAAATGAGGCAAGAGGAAAGGGTTCACAATAGAACCCGCATTTCGTTTGTGTCATCCTTAGCTCACGTTGTACGTTGACGCTTTGGGTTTGTGCAGATCATATGTATCGAGTCGGTCAAGTGGAAAAAGGTTCCGCAATTAAACCCCAATACTTTGTCAGGAGTTCGCAATGACCATTTCTAACACTTCTCTACCCGCTTGTTTGCTTCGGATGATACGCTCCCATCAGCCAAAGCATTTCTCTTGTTTCCCCATCCCTTTGAGTCAGTATGTGCTAATCATGTTTCTGTGCTTTTTCTAAAACACTTGTTTGCTTATTTGTTTTCCATGCCATGATCCCTTTAGGATCTCTCGATTAGAGTGGATTTCGAGTTAGACATTAGGATAGATATCCATGCATGCTAATGTAGGGTATAGATTTCCCTTTTCATCCTCGACCTTAAGATCAATCACTGTATGATAACATTAGGCCCTATAGGTGAGAACATGTTATTTCCTTTCCACTATAGATGTGTGAGTTTCCAATGGTCGAGAGGCGGTGGAATGATTGAATTTAACATTGTTCAACTAAAAAAACACAAAATAAATCAAAATTTGTGAGCCGAACTACGGTAACTCTGATTCCTCAAAAAGGATACGTAGGCATTGGGGTTGGGCCCAAGCGAGTACAACTTTATTTTCCCTATATTATTTTCTATTTTCTTTTGCATGAACTCCCTGTACAACTTAGATATTGATTGTTATACAACCATTAGATAAATAACAAGAGTGGATATCATAGAGTACTACACCCGTGTGGCGTTCTAATACCTTCCTCTCGCATAACTGAATCCTTTACCCGATCTCTCAGTCGTTTGATCGTGATTTCACCCTTCTTAGGTTTTCTTGATGTTTACCTTTCCCTTCCCGTGGGATAAAAATGTTCTATGGCGACTTCATTGATTTCATCTCGATGATTTGTTCAGCCGGTTGTTTCACCATCAGACTTTATTATTTCCAAAGGAAATGGGAAAAGAGCAAATAAACCTAAAAAGAGGAGGAGAGAATCTAGGTACGAGGGTTGGTTATGCAAAGGAAAGGTATTAACATCCTAAACATCTACGGTACTCGACATGAACCTCTTTGAAAATTTGTGTATTTTGGCTATAAAAGGTGTATACAAAAATAAATGGTGGAGATGAGAAAAGAATTGTTTTGTTATAATTTTGCACCAGCTGTAGTTGTGAACCTTTAGTGCCTACGTATCACCTTCCGTTCAATAGGGGATCAGGGTACTCGTAGTTCATCTCAAAAAGTTTAAAACACAAGTGTGTTGGTTAATTTTAAGAGAAGAGACATCATCATCATATCCGAGTGGAAAACCTACTTACTACCCACAATTATGAGAAAGGAGAATTTGCATCATCTCAAAGTGGAGGATATAACTTGAATTTTAAAATCAACAAAGCCTCACTCAACACTCAAATGAAAAATATCTCACTTCACTATATATCGTAGAAGTATAGTAGCTCGCATCACTACAAGGATCAACAAGAGTTTAATCTTTTGAGAAAAGGTTTAAAGTAAAAAGCTAAAGTGGAAAAATGATTTGAATAAGGTTGATTGACTTTTAGTCTTCTCACAAAAAATGTCAAAGTATAATTAACTTGGTTAAAGTTTTGTTAAGAAAATATTTTTGAAAAATGCATGGACCTAAGTCTAAGTTTATTATGAAAGCGGTTCAAATTAGAAAACAAGAAGAGTTTTGAAAAGGAGGGAGAAGATTTTTAAAATTAAAGAAGATTGGAGGAGATGAAGGGACTATCCTAAAGCATAAAGTAAAATCTAAGGAAAAGAACCATCTAACCAACAAGAAGCCAACACTTGACATAGAGAAGTCAATATAGAAATCTCATCCTTTATATTGAAATCAAGTAAGCGAAGATACTAAATCTCTCAAGAATACCAAGCTTCAGATGTATTAAGTCTTCACAAAAATTGGGCAAAGGAACAACTACACACAGAGGAATTCCCAATATAAAACAAAGTACATAATAAGAATAACCTGCACACAAATAAAATCAACTCAGTGTCTTGGGGTAAACCCCTAGAATTCCAAAGAAAATAACATCGAAATCACAAGGTCCTAAGGGTATCAAGGCTTCTAATCCTAAGTCCAAGAGATCCACAACTCCATAATGCCAAGGATAGTAACGAAATAGTCCAAGTAACTTTAAGGCTTTTAATGTTCAAGTTGATTATTAAGTGTCTTCAAAAAGAAAATAAAAGCTGAAGCGAGCAAAATAAAGAAGACATAAAGATAAATGCTCAAGTGAATAAAAATAAAATGACATAAAGATAAATTCTCAAGGGAAAAAAAAAGAAATGGAATTTAAATGCTAAAATGAGTGGTACATAAAAGTAAATGCATAAAATAAAGGGCATAAAGTAAAAGCTCAAAGTAAAGTCAATTGTTACTGAATTAGAAGTTAGAGGTTAGTTGAATAACCATCTTGAAACTTTTATTTGAAAACTCATTAGAAGATTGATAAAATCAAAACTTCTCTACAACAAGTTTCATTTGCTTTTTGTCAAGTATATAATTCATTTCAAGTACTCAAGGTAAACTCATATGATCGATGATATTCAAATGATTCACTTAGACCAAAGTTCATGAAGTTCATTAGAGGATTGATAGAACCAAAGCCTCCTAACAATGAACTTCAAATTTATTGGATCAAAGGTTTCAAATTAAACATACTTGGGCTTGCAAACATAGGTTTGGGCCATGAATGATTATTTTTCTAATCGAGACAAATTTAGTGCTATGTTAAGCAATCATAAGTGGACTTATGTAGAAGTCACACCTATTTTGAGGTCGGTCAATAACAATGTATGTACTATACAAGTTAAATATGTGATATAAACCACACTCATGAAACTTATAGCACAAGAAAAGTAAAAAAGAAATAAGATGAAGAAGAAATAGATAAGATTTAAATTCCATATTTGAATTAAAGCATTTAATCAAACTATAATTAAAATCATTCATCCATTTTGGTGGAGTTTAACTCAACACCCAAGATCCAATGATGTTAATGAAGCTTATGACAAAAAATTCTATGGTCCAAGACCAACAATAAAATATATACAAAATATCATTGCAGAGGATAAGACTCCAGACAACTCTCGAAAATAAGACAAAAGATTGAGAATAATGCATTATATGCAATTGCAAATGATTGTTTAAAAGTTTTAAAACTAGGTTTCTAAGGAACTTTAGAACAAGTTGCAAACATCAATTTAAGAACACAATTGGGATAGCTGAAAAAAATATCATTTCCTTAGTGTGATCGGTGGATCTGGAACTGACTGTTTTAAAGCTGGTTCGCGAAATGTCGCGGTAAGCAAGAGTCGCCACCGTCTTTTATTTTCTCCAACAAGGAAAGGACAAAAGCACAGAAAAATTCCTTAAAGAGATTGCTCTCGGTTCGGGAGGTAGGTTATAGAAAGGGAAGGTGTTAGCACCCTTTCTATCCATGGTTATCCATGGGCTCTTAGATACTTGCTCATTGTGTTTTCAAAATGTTTGTTTGCTTTTCAATGTGAGTGGGTTTTAAAAAATTTCTTTGAAAAATTTTAGTTCGACTCGTACGTCAGAGTGTTTGAAAAATTTGTTTTGAAAGCTTTTGGAAAAGTGTCAGTGTGAAAAGATTTTTTATTTGTTTTTGAAGAGAGCAAGTATCCATGAGTCGTCTACCTACCCTAAGGAATTCGTCTGTGTAAATGTCCTTTTAAAGTAGTGCCATCCCACCATTGAGAGGTAGGTAGCACCACCGTTGGAGGTGTTCGGGTCAATTCGAGTTTTAGGGACGTGGTGATCACCAGAGCAATGGGAAGATACCTTAGAAGCTACCCTCATGCCAGGTTCCCGGATCATGAGGACTTACTAAGACGTCCTCTACTCGACGATCACCTTTCGAAAGGCAACAGTGAGGCGTACCCTAGGGGTGGTGTGTGCGAATTGTGTGTCATGTTTCAATTATTTGTCTTGTCATGTTTGTTGTGTTCTACGCTTGATTTTAATTAGGGCCATTCATTCTTGCATGCATTTAACAGTTATAAAGTTTGCGAAAAAATAAATCTAAACTATTACAAATGGCGCGGGTCCACATCGCCAAAATAAACCGAACCCGATTTGACTGAAAGTAAAGAAGCAATAAAATAAAAGTGCGAGAAATAAAGTAAAAATTGTTACAAGGCTTTGGGGCATATACATAATTATTTAAACGATATAAAATAAATGTGCGAAATAAAGGAATTAAAAACAAAACTAGGGCGTTGGACCCTTTTTGCAAAAGTATTTAAAGTTAATGAATTAATTAGTTAGAACTAATGAAGAATTAAAATTAAAGAAAAAGGAATGTTTTTTTGTATTTTTGTATTTTTTAAGATTTAAAAGAAAAAGAAAAAGAAGGAATTAATTATAATTGACTAACCCTAATTCTATTGTTTTTTAAGTTTATTGTAAAAATGTTATATTAATCTAAATTAAACCCTAATTTATTTATGTGCAAATTTGATTATAAAAATAAATAAATAAATAATATTGTGATAAAAAAAGAAAATTAAAAAGGTATAAAAATTATTAATTAACCTAATTCTATATTTTTGGATTTTATTAAAAAGGAATTAAAGTTAAAAACCTAATTTAAACTAAATAATTACATGTAATTTATTTATAAAAGTAATTAAAATAAAAAATTATCTTTTTTGCCTTTTTCTGATTTTTTATGATATTTTTCATATTTTTGTAAAAATAATTAATTAATTAAAACAAATAAAATAAATAAATAACATAACAATTGAGAAAATGAAATATAAAAAGAAAATCAAACCAGGGGGGGTAGCCCCAGAATTGGAGGTAAGGCCTAGCATTCTGGCCCATTAACATTGAAATCCACTTGACTTTTCAGTTCACGTGCCAATGCGTTGACCATAGCGTATCATGTGCCTTGAATCTGAACCCTTTGATTGATCTACTGGGACGTGTGGATGATGAGTTTTGAGTGTGTATGGTAGGCATCAATGATAGCGCTGCATGGGAATTCATGTTGAAAAATAATATGAGAAATATGTGAGACCTGGGGTTTGAACCCAGGTCATGAGAGTCACAAGCGTATGTCCCTGCCAGCTGAGCCACTAAGTTTCATTTAATATATAATGGCTATTAAATAATAAAAAGAACAAACAAGACATTAATGATTCCGCGCGCGCATTTTCAAATTCCCCAATCCGCTTGTGCCACGCCATCATCTCTTTCGTTTTCCTGAAACACAAAGAACGAAGGCAACGGTTTTCGTTGTGTTTTCTTAGGCTGCTTTTGGAGAAATAGCGAATAGAGCTATAGGCTCCATAAATTGTTCGCGAATAGTGGTTCATGTCCGTCTCAACACACTGAATTCAATGGCCATGGTCTGAAGCTTTGATTTTTCTTATTTCCAAAAGCCCTAAATTAAGCTCTAAAAAACCCTAGAATATGAAAATGGTAGAATCGCGTATGGCCACTGAAAACTCAATTGAACACATCAGTTAGCTTGTAAACTTCACATTAAACAAGAATTCACAAATAAAAATGCAAAAGAATGTATGAATTATGATATAGGATTTCAAAAGTTTCTCTGTACAGGGGAGGTCCTTGCTGCCGATTCTTTGCGTTTGGATGGATGTTTGGAGTTGGAAATGCTTCAGGGAGCTTTGAGGAAACCTTTAGAAAAAGAATTAAGGCTTAAAACTTACTCGAACCTTGATTTCAGAATTTGTGTTTTTATGGAAAATTTTCAATGTTGCAATAAGCTTTTGAGCGCAGCATATGGTGTCCAAGGCTTAGGGTTTGACTCAGTGCTTATGATGGAAGAGAATTGGCTTGCTAGCTGACCTAGATTCATGCTCATGAGAGAACTAGTCCTAGGGTTTTTTCATTAACAAATTTTTCCTTCTTTTAAGCCAAGACCAAGACTTAGTGTGCAATTTAACCCTAGCCTGAGTTTTTGAGTTGGCCCATGATATATGGAAGTTGTCCAAATTCAAATGACACTATTCCATTGGTTTTTGAATTTTATTTGAATTTTTAAAGATTTAAAATGAATTAAATTATCAAAAATTAAATAAAATAAAAAAATCAATATTTGGTCTTGAAATTAATCATGGGACACGTGTGTGGCATGACAAGGATGAATCAAATGGAAGAAAGTGGGCCCTTTTGTCAAAAATTGGAGTTTCAAGGATAGTTGACTTTTGCCATTTCACAAAAATTTCCCAACTTCTACAAGGCATAACTTGCTCAATTTTTAAGCTTTTCACATGTTCTTGGACATTTTGGAAAGGTCTTTGAGTCCTTTAACCAATGCCTTTGGTCCCATGTCATTTTGATTTACCAATCTCAAGTTATGGTCTTTGACTTAAAGTCCCTTTTTGTTGACTTTTGAAAATGACCTATAATGTTGAAATTGATAACTTTTTGTGAGAGCATTTCTTGGACTTGAAGTATGAAGATGAGTTGTAGGAAATGTCTTTATCTTCAAAATGAGCTTTGGATGGAATTTTTCTGATAATCCATGTGAAAGTTATGCCCTGGTCAATTTCAGTTGACTTTTTCAGCTGTCCAAATATAGCAACTTTTGCATCTTTGATGATTTCTGAGCCAAATTTTGAGAATCATGATCAAGCATTGATCAAATGATGTTTGTGGCTTCAAAATGATATGTTGACCAAAAATTTGAACTTTTGACTGTCAAATGACCATTTTGCCCCTACAGTTGACTGTAGTGCAATTTAGGGTTTTGACTGTGCAATTTTGAGTTGAATGCCTTGAAACTTGATATGAGGATGCTTGACCATGTTTGTAAGCATATGAGACTTGATTGGGCCTTTGAACACTTCCTTTTCTTGATCAGAACCCAAACCCTAGTTTTGACTGTATGGGAGACTGTTGAGCTGTGCAACCCTTGGGAAATTTTGTAGCTTGGCTTGGCAATTTCTTGAGGAATATGGGAGGGCAAATTTTGGGGTATAACAGTTGCCCCTGTTCAATCTTCTTAGACCTGAGGATGCAGATTGGCTGACGTGCCTTTCGTAATCCGAGGGTAGAAGATGATTGGACACTAGAGTGCCCAGAAATTTGCGCTCACATGTTAGCAGTGTGATGGAAATGGGCTTATAGATGCCATTTGGAGGTTGTTGGATAGGATGATGGGCTTATAGATGCCATCTGAATGTTGATTGCGTGGGAGATTCCTTAGCGAGAACCTGCATACCTGCAAAACAGAAAAATGAGTACCTGACACGTTGCAGGAGCTGATTTTTAGATGCTTGGTATTGATGTGTCCTGACTGGTTACAGGAGCTGAGTCTGGAGCTTCAAACGGCGATGAAAGAACCAGGGATGATTACCACCTTAGCATGAATGGTAAGAGAACCTTAGGCTATTTTAACTTCAACAACGCTTGTTGAGAAAAACATCTTGGGTGACTTTAACTTCAACAACGCTTGTTGAGAAAAATCTTGGTGACTTTAACTTCAACGACGCTCGTTGAGCAAAATCTGGGTGATTTTAACTTCAACAACGCTCGTTGAGAAAAATCTGGGTGATTTTATCTTCAACAACGCTCGTTGAGAAAAATCTGGGGTGTCTTCTAGCTGGATAAGCATCAGGGAGATCTTAGGGTCGATCTGACTGAACCAGAGAAGGCCTTTGACTGGATAAGCATCAGGAAAATCTTGGGACGATTTAACTGAACCGGTCTAGGTCTTGAAATGTCTTCAACTGGATAAGCATCGGGGAGATCTTAGGGTCGATCTGACTGAACCAGAGAAGGCCTTTGACTGGATAAGCATCAGGAAAATCTTGGGACGATTTAACTGAACCGGTCTAGGTCTTGAAATGTCTTCAGCTGGATAAGCATCAGGGAGATCTTAGGGTCGATCTGACTGAACCAGAGAAGGCCTTTGACTGGATAAGCATCAGGAAAATCTTGGGACGATTTAACTGAACCGGTCTAGGTCTTGAAATGTCTTCAGCTGGATAAGCATCAGGGAGATCTTAGGGTCGATCTGACTGAACCAGAGAAGGCCTTTGACTGGATAAGCATCAGGAAAATCTTGGGACGATTTAACTGAACCGGTCTAGGTCTTGAAATGTAGCTTGAGAACTTAACTGGATCTTTCCTAAAAGGTAAAAGTCAGTCCTATGCAATGCATGATATGAATCAAGCAATGATGTTCTCAACATAAATGAGATTTGTATGATGCAGTGCGTTATGCATGCTATAATGATGTATGTATGTTTTCGTCTAGGAAAGTAAATCCTTGACGGGTGCCGGGAAGTCGTATCCTGGGCTGATGTCGAAGAATAGATTTTGCTTCCGCTGGGGATGATAACTGCAAGGATACCGGTAGGAGAAGATGACTCCGTTGCGGAATAAACTTGGCGAATGGAAGATTCTGCGGGGAGGAAAGATACTCTAGCGATCATGCTGGGAAGCAATACTCTGTGGGGATAGAGATGCTTTGCTGAGTGTTGATAGTAGTAATTTGCTGGCGATACCGTTGTTATGTTGGAAGTATTGATGGACTTCGCTGGGGATAGGCAAGAACTACATTGACGACGACCTTTCCGTGGCTTTTGGCTGAGGATAACCCAGTTATATCCTGTTGAGGAAATAACTCTTTAAATCAAGCCAGACGACGCGTTCGTGTTCTGTGAAGGATAAGCTTCCAGAACTTACTGGGGATAAGCTTACTGCTTGGGGAGATTAGTTCCATCTTTCCTGGGGAACTTGGATGGGACTCTCCTGGGGAAGTTTTGATATGCTGGGGAAGTGATTCCTTTGAATGTTGATGTATGCCGCCGGGGAACAATCTTTAGACCAAGACTGCCGGGGATACTTGTTAAGAATATATGCTGCTGGGGAATATTGGGATCTACTGGAGGATACTCAATTTCCTTGAGACTTGTTAACTTTGTTTGGGGAAGAATGCACTGACTTGCTGTCTCACTCTCTGGGGAATTTAAGATGCCTGGTTAGGTTCTTTAGCTGAACCTACCTTGGTACCTTGGAGGATAGAACAATTAGACTGCTCAAACAACTCTTTATTGCCCCTGTTTCTAGTGTCACCTGCAATTAATTCTTTGTTTCGTATGCAAATATTTATGAGCTAGCAAATTATTATCAATGCATATATCACAAATTGAACCTTGGACGTTCTTCGCAAAACAGAAAAAGAAAAACAGTTGACACGTTTAACTGAAAAGTATATTTGTATTGATTTTGAATGGCCTGTGAATAGGCGTTTTGTATACAAGAGGCTGACGTCCTAGTAAGAGAAACGTCGCCGAGCAAAAGAGTTTATACAAGTTTTGTACAAAAGAAAATAAAACAGCTGTGTGAAAGATGAATGATCCACTGGGTTTCAACTCTGCTATTGCCTTTATACTCCGTGCGTCTCATCACTTGATGACTTCGGTTGAAGGTGAAGCTGACTGATCGATGCCGTCTGAACTTGATGTAGATACCGGATTCTGGATGCAAAGTGATTTGATGAGACATAGTATTACGTTTTTATCCCTAACTTTTGCCTGGACTGCCCTTTCGGGTTTTTAGTCCACCGGGATACCCATTTTTGCCCAAGCCGCCTTTTCAGGTTTTCGACTTGCCGGGTGTACATATTTTTCATTTTCACCCCTTCATTTTGCCCGAACCCTTTTGGTTCGACGGGAAGCCCTAATTTTTGCCTAGACATGTCAGCCTAGCGGGTCTTTTTTCATGCGTAGTATTTTTTAACTATGTCTGCATTGGCGGGGTGAGGAAGGTCGTCACCATCCATGTTGGTTAATATCATTGCTCCTCCTGAGAACACATGCTTAACCACAAATGGCCCTTCGTACGTAGGGGTCCATTTGCCCCTTGGATCACTCTGAGGAAGGATGATTCGCTTGATCACCAGATCCCCGACTTGATATTCCTGTGGTCTGACCTTTTTGTTAAATGCCCTGATCATTTGTTTCTGATACGTCTGACCATGACAGATAGCAGCAAGTCTCTTTTCGTCAATAAGGTTAAGCTGATCAAGTCGTGTCTGGATCCAATCATCTTCATTCAGATTTGCATCCTTCATTATTCGGAGAGAAGGAATTTGTACTTCGATCGGCAAGACTGCCTCCATGCCATAAACCAGAGAGAAAGGAGTTGCCCCAGTTGACGTCCTAGCTGAGGTACGATACCCATGCAGAGCGAACGGTAACATCTCGTGCCAATCTTTATACGTTACTGTCATCTTCTGCACGATCTTCTTGATGTTTTTATTAGCTGCTTCTACAGCCCCATTCATCTTCGGTCTGTAAGGAGAAGAATTGTGGTGCTGTATCTTGAA
The DNA here is from genome assembly GCA_948472305.1 of Vicia faba. Taxonomy (NCBI): domain Eukaryota; kingdom Viridiplantae; phylum Streptophyta; class Magnoliopsida; order Fabales; family Fabaceae; genus Vicia; species Vicia faba. The sequence goes on along the minus strand of OX451737.1, from coordinate 402,892,226 downwards.
CTGTTCGCAGAGCTCAGCGATCATCTTATTGTTCAGATTGGTACCGTTATCTGTAATAATCCGCTCAGGGACACCGTACCGGCAGATCAGGTTGTGCCGAATGAACCGTGCCACAACAGTCTTGGTTACCGTAGCATAGGATGCTGCCTCAACCCACTTCGTAAAATAATCAATCGCCACTAGGATGAAGCGATGTCCATTGGATGCCGTAGGTTTTATCTCGCCGATCATGTCTATGCCCCACATTGCAAACGGCCAAGGTGCAGTCAGAACATTCAGGGGAACCGGAGGAACATGCACTTTATCTGCATAAATCTGGCATTTGTGGCATGTCCTGGAATGTTGGTAACAGTCAGCTTCCATTGTAGACCAGTAATATCCTGCCCGTAGGATTTTCTTAGCCATAGTGTGTCCACTGGAATGTGTACCAAAGGTCCCTTCATGTAGCTCTTCCATGATTCTTTCTGCTTCAGTCTTATCCACACAACGCAATAAGGTGGAATCATGGTTTCGCTTGTACAAGATGCCGTTGCTTAGGAAGAACTTGGTTGCAAACCTCCTCAGGAATTTCCTATCATTGACAGAAGCACCTTCAGGGTATTCCTGAGCTTCCAGATATCTCTTCACTTCGTGGTACCAAGGCTTCTCAGTTACCAATTCAGTCTCGAGATCACAACAGTATGTCGGTTCGTCCAGTTTCCAGATGATGATCCGGGGAGCTTCATTATCCCATTTAACCTTGAACATTGAAGACATTGTAGCTAACGCGTCCGCCAGCTGATTCTCTTCTCGTGGAAAGTGCTCAAATGTTATCTCTGTGAAGTGGAGGATCAGGGCCAACACACATTCTCTGTAAGGAATCAAGTTTGGGTGTTTCGTATCCCACTCTCCTTTGATCTGATTGATCACAAGAGCGGAATCTCCGAAGACACTCAGAAATTTGATCCTCAGGTCGATCGCCGCTTGAAGACCCATGATACACGCTTCATACTCCGCCATGTTGTTTGTACAGTTGAAACACAGCCGGGCGGTGAGGGGAGTATGAGTACCTTGTGGAGATATGATGATGGCACCAATACCATTTCCCAAAACGTTGGATGCTCCGTCAAAATGCATAGACCATCGGGATCCTGGCTCAGGTCCTTCATCCGGTCCAGGTACTTCACAGTCAGTTACTATCATAATGCTTTCATCCGGAAACTCGAAGTTCATTGATTGGTAGTCATCCACAGCTTGATGTGCTAAGTGGTCTGCCAATACACTTCCCTTGATGGCTTTTTGGGTCGTGTACTGAATGTCGTATTCCGTCAAGATCATCTGCCATCTTGCAATTCTCCCAGACAAAGCAGGCTTTTCGAATATGTACTTTATAGGATCCATTTTTGAGATCAACAAGGTAGTGTGAGTCAGCATATACTGTCTCAGCCGACGAGCAGCCCATACCAAAGCGCAGCAAGTTTTCTCAAGCAGTGAGTATCGGGTCTCACAGTCGGTAAACTTTTTGCTAAGGTAATAAATGGCATGCTCTTTTCGGCCAGACTCGTCATGCTGCCCCAGCACACACCCCATTGCATTATCAAGTACTGTCAGGTAAAGTATCAGAGGTCTCCCTTCAACTGGTGGCATAAGGATGGGTGGTTCTTGGAGATATTCTTCGATTCTGTCAAAAGCAGCCTGACATTCATCATTCCAACGTACTACCTGATCTTTCTTCAGCAGCTTGAAGATTGGTTCACAGGTAGCAGTTAAGTGTGAGATGAACCGAGCAATGTAATTCAGATGTCCTAGAAAACCTCTGACTTCCTTCTCTGTCTTAGGAACTAGCATCTCTTGAATGGCTTTGACCTTAGCAGGGTCCACTTGAATTCCCTTGTCACTTACCACGAAGCCTAGCAACTTTCCCGATCTTACCCCGAAGGTGCACTTGTTCGGGTTCAACCTCAGCTTGTACAGTTTCAAACGGTCAAACAGTTTCTGTAGATGATCAAGGTGTTCTTCCTCAGTCTGGGACCTAGCGATCATGTCGTCAACATACACTTCTATCTCATGATGGATCATGTCATGAAATAAAGCAACCATGGCATGTTGGTAGGTTGCCCCAGCATTCTTTAGTCCGAATGGCATGACTTTGTAGCAGAAGGTGCCCCACTGAGTAACAAATGTAGTCTTTTCCATGTCTTCAGGAGCCATCTTGATCTGATTGTAGCCTGAAAAGCCATCCATAAAAGAGAACACTTTATGCTGAGCTGTATTATCAACAAGGACATCAATGTGGGGTAGAGGGAAGTCATCCTTGGGGCTGGCCCTATTCAGATCCCTGTAATCGACACACATCCTGACCTTGCCGTCCTTCTTAGGTACCGGCACCACATTAGCAACCCACTGAGGGTAAGAAGTCACTGCAAGAAAACCGGCATCAAACTGCTTCATAACCTCGGCTTTAATCTTCTCAGACATCTCTGGACGCATACGGCGGACCTTTTGCTTAACCGGAGGGCAATCTTCTTTAGTTGGTAAGTGATGGACCACAATGTCGGTATCTAATCCGGGCATATCTTCGTAGGACCAGGCAAAGATTTCTTTATAGTCATGCAGCATCTGAGTCAACCGTTGCTTCACGCTGAGTTCTAGGTTGGCACCAATCTTCACCTCTTTCTTGTCTTCTTCAGTACCCAAGTTTATTATTTCCACTGGTTCTTCATGGGGTTGAATTGCCCTCTCCTCCTGTTGTAACAGTCTTGCAAGTTCACCAGGCACTTCGCAATCATCTTCACCTTCGTCTTCGGCTAAGTTGATCGGATTTTCGAAGTCATAACTGGCAGTAGCAGAGTCGTTACCAGTGAGATCCAGAGTGGATTGAAACCTGTATGAGTGAGTGTGTGTGTAAATACAGCTGTTTTGCAATATGTAAAGAAAGGAAAGAAAAAAGGAACGCAAAATTTGAAATGTGAAAAACGTCCAATGCTTTTATTCATGATATATGACAGTGACAAACAAAAGCCCTCACAAATAAAACCACGGTGCCCCGGGTAAGACACCGGGCCATATAGTTTCAAATTATTGTTTATTACAAATCAAAAACAAAGAAATTCATTACTGGGGAACAAAAGTTATGGGTGTAAAATCTTTAGCAGTCCAATTGGTCAATCCACCGTCGGTCGTCGGGTAGATCCAGCTATCGAACTCTGACTCTTCCACTTTGTCTTCCTCTCCAATAGCATTCACCTCTGAGTGGGTGATGAGCACAGGAGGTCTTCCAATTCTCGCCTTGCGCACTGCTTTCTGAGCTTCTGTGGTGAAACCCAGCCCAAACTTGTTAGTCTTAGGAGTAAGATCAGGGAGCTTGCCCCAGTTTGCACATTCACCTTTTTCGATCACAGCCCGGGCGTCCTTTAAGGAGGCCATCTTCATAGGAGAAACCTCTTCATCTGCTTCTGCTGCTGCCAAGGTTTGTGGTACTTCCTCAAAATGCTGAAAGGGGGTTTCAATGAACTCCCCATCCATTTCTACGTATCTGAAGGAGTTGAGGTGGCTGACCATGTACTCCTCTTCCCCTTGCACTGTTACGATCTTCCCCCTGACCGGGTACTTGAGCTTCTGATGCAATGTGGAGGTCACAGCTCCAGCCTTGTGGATCCACGGGCGACCCAGCAAACAAGAATAGGACGGATGGATGTCCATCACATAGAATTTTGAATCAAATACCTGTGACCCAACCCTGATTGGGATGTCCACCTCACCATGTACCATCCTTTTGGACCCGTCAAAGGCCCGGACAACAATGTGAGTTGGTTTGAGCTCTAGACCCTCACAATCCAGCCTATCCAGAGCCTTCTTGGGCAGCACGTTTAATGAAGAACCTGTGTCAACCAGCACATGAGCAAGAGTAGTGCCCCTGCATTCAATGGAGACATGCAGGGCATCATTATGGTTCTTCCCCTTTGCTGTCAGATCGGCATCAGAGAAACCCAGGCCATTATCAGCGGTTAGGTTGGCCACACAGTCGGTGAACTGGTCAGCAGACGTCCCTTGGGGTACGTGGGCTGTCTTTAAGAAAGCAATCAGAGCCTTTGCGTGGGCCTCTGAACACAGCAGCAGTGACAACATGGAGATTTTAGAGGGGGTATGCCCCAGCTGTTCTACAACGTTGAAATCACTTTTCTTTATTATCTTGAGGATCTCTTCCATTTCCTGCTTGGAAGCCTCAACAATGGTCTTTGGTGCCTCCGTCCTGGCAGGCATATCAGCAGCAATTCCCTTGCCCCGAGTATCAGATGACTCAGTAGCAGGGGTGGATACTTGGTCAGGGGGAGAAACAGGCACGCTGGCAGGTGTGAAGACCAAAGGCCTATGAATTACCGGAGGAGCAATGTCTGGCGAGAACAGTCTTCCACTACGAGTGACCTTAGCAGGCCCGGTGATGTTGGAGACACCAGTATCAATGTTGAACTCTTGTTTCACACCCAGAACATAAACATCCGCCCCATAGTGCCATGGGACAGCCTTATCAGATTTGTAGGGTATAGGCCCCGGAACAGTAATGGTGATGGGAGCACTCTTGTGAACTGGCAAAATTTGGACAAGCTTCTTTGAAGGAGCCTCGGAATGGTTGTTGAAGATGGTAACGATCGACACTTCTTCAACAGGAGCAGCAGGAACAACAGTCTTTCTGAACAAAATCTCTCTACTATCTATCAGGTTTTGGACGCCTGACTTCAGCAGAGAACAACCAGCAGGGGAAGCAACACATAGAGGGCAACCTTCGCTACATCCCGGAAATAAACCGGCTAGCAACAGATTCATCTTGACCATCAGCAACGGAGTAGCAACATCATCCACCGAAGCTACATACAAATCCTCCTCAACAGCATTCACTCCATGCTGGGGCATGGGAGCAGTTACAACATTCGGCCTCTCGGGCGCCTCAAACTGTATTTCCTTTGCATCAATGAGGTCTTGAACCTTATTCCTTAGGGCCCAACAGTCATCTGTGTTATGCCCCGGGCTATCAGAGTGATAAGCACAGGGAGCATTTGGATTGAACTTGGGGGATGCAGTATTGGGAAACTTTGGAGCCTCCCTGACAGTCACTAAATTGGTGGATAGCAACTGTGGCAGGATCTGTGATAAGGTCATGCTTAACCGGGTAAACTCTCTCCGGGGTCTTTCAAACTTTTGAGGATTAGTTGGCCGAGGAGCGGCAGCAGGTTTGGCAATCATTACCGCACTGACAGATTGGCGGTGTTCAGGTCGCTCTGTTCTCCGGGAGCTATATACAGCACTAGCCTCCTTTTTGAAGGGTTTCTTCTCAGTACTGGAGGAGGCAAATTTCTGTATCTTCTCCGATTTTATACCGGCCTCGATCCTTTCACCAGTTAGGATCAGATCAGTAAACCCAGCAGAGGAATTACCAATGAGATGATTGAAAAATGGACCAGATAGGGTCCCCAAAAACATATCTACCAGCTCCCGGTCCGTCAATGGTGGCTGCACCCTGCCAGCCAGGTCTCTCCATTTCTGGGCATACTCCTTAAAACCTTCACCCGACCCTAGCGACATACCCTGGAGCTGGGTACGCGTAGGAGCGAGGTCGGCATTATACTGATATTGCTTGTAAAAAGCAGTGGCCAGATCCTCCCAGTTACGAATGCTGATTCCATCCAGCTGATAGAACCAATCGAGATGAGTCCCTGAAAGACTCTCCTGGAAGAAGTGGATCCAAAGGTTCTTGTCTGCTGTGTAAGGCTGGATCTTCCTTACATAAGAACGGAGGTGCATCTTGGGACAGGAAGCCCCATCATACTTCACGAAGGCAGGTGTTTTGAACTTGTGTGGGATCACCACCCCAGTAGATAACCCCAAGTCTCCGAAATCCAATCCAGGCACCCGTTGAACTTCCATAGCCTTTAATCTGTCTTCCAGCTGTTTGTACCGGTCTTCAGCAGGAGGGTACTGTTCGTCGTTGAAGTCTGTTTCAGTATCAGAGCCCACAGGAGTAGGGACCTCCCTTTCTTGGTGACTACCTTCCTCCACAGATGGAGGAGTCCTTTCAGCTTCAACCAAGGTGTTCCCGAGTCTGCGCCCAGTGTTAAATAGCACAGTCCTCCTCTTCTTCTTAGTCTTCTTCAGCAGCATGGTCTTCAACTCTTGTTGACCCTGAGCCAAGCCCTTGATCAGCTCCTGAAATTGGGCGTTCTGCGCCTGAAATTGGACGTTCTGTGCCTGAAGAGCCTTGATAGATGCCTCGGTTGATGATTCAGGGTTCATGATGCTGAAATAAACAGCGAAGAACGGTAAACAACCTGAAAAGAAGAGTACCTATGATGCACATGATGAATGATATGTGTTTATGCAATGCATTCAAGAGTTCGAAAATTCAAATTTGTTGTAGACCAAAAGGAACACACATTATTATCAAGAAAATCATTGTTTAATACATCAAAGCCTCATGGGCAAAAGTACAAAAAGATCAAATCAATCCCAAAATATGTCGCGCATCTTCTTTGGAGCTATGTAAGTGTTGAGGTCCCTTTCCTCATGCAAAAGGCGGGTGAGCTCCAAGACCTTCTTTTCACTGGCATGCAAACTAGTCTCAAGAGAATTCCGCTCTTCCTTAAGCTGGATCCAGCTCTTCTGCATCTCTTCCCAGGATGTGGGCATATCAGGGTGCTGAATAACGTGAGACACCTCTCCTTCCAAGGCAGGCTCTTTGATTACTGGAAGCATGTGAGGATAAGGCATTACCAACTTCTGAGAGCGGGCTCGTACCCATTTGAGGTAAGGCTCCAAAGGGATGGAGTTCCTGTGCCCCAGTGTCTTGCTGTCTATCCTACTAGGCATCCTCCAAGCTCTGATAAATCTCTGGCGAAGTCCTCGAGTATCGTTGTCGAAGTCAAAAACTATGTCAGGAATCAACATGTCATGAGGACCATCCCTCCGAGCATAACCAAATTGTCTCCAGGCCAGGCATGGACTATAAGTAATTCCCCCTCTGATTCCAAGTAAAGGAACATTAAGATACTCCCCGCAACGATCAATGATAGTGACATCCTCCCTGGACCTAGGGCACCAATGTATATCTGCATGTGTAAGAGTCATCAACCGTTGTGACCATCTCAAACCCCGCTCGTTCTTCAGGACTGATTGTGGAAGGTGCGAAATAAACCACTTTCCCAGGAGAGGAGTGCAACACATAAGGACACCTCTTTTTCTCATGGTTCGAGTGTAACATGAGTGAAGGAGGTCCCCCAGCAACGTAGGTATAGGATTCCTGGACATAAAGATCTGAACGGCACTGATATCAATGAGCTGATCTGGGTTAGGGAACAACACCAAACCATAAACAAGAAGGGCCACAACCTCTTCAAAAGCTTGTAAGTCAAGGGAGTTCCAACATTCATAGGCCTTTTCAAACAGAAACCTGGCTAAGAACCCTTTGATACCACTTCTAACTTCCCAATGTCCCTTGAGGTCAGATGACTGTAGGTGCAAGGCTTTAGCAATCTCTTCAAGCTTAGGTTCCTTTTCTGTACCGTTGAAGGGTAGCTGATCAAGGATAGGGATCTTCAGGAGTCGGGAGAACTCCTCCAATGTAGGTACCAACTGATAGTCCAAGAAGGTGAAACAGTGATGCAGCGGGTCAAAGAACTGGAACAAGACCTTTATCATATCTTCCTCAATGTTGGTGTTGACCAAGCTGATGAGGCTTCCATGCCTTTCACTGAATGAAGAGTTCTCGGGAATCCTGGATATAAGCTCCTTAAGCTGAGGAGGGATCCTTACAAGACTGATTTGAATTGTCTTTCTACGAACAGTTTCCATGTCCTACAAAACAAGAACAAAGATGAAAATTCGAACCCCTGAAATGGTTAGTTAATGCATATGATGCTGGATGATGTCATGATGCTATGATTAAACACACCACAGATATTTACAAAGACAAACATGTAAGGTACACAAGGCACACAAGACAGGCCCTTAAGGTTTAAGGCCAGCATGGGGTCTGGGTAGTACCCTCTTGAAGTTGGTGGGTTCAACCTGTCCTAATCAAAGTAACCGGGTTCTAAGGTTCCCAATATCACGGGATTGCTTTCATTGTTCATCGTTTCGATTTAGCCACTGAACTGGCGACCGAAATATTCCAGGAAAGCAACCCTCAATTGAGTGTAGTATCGAGTATCAACCAACCTCGGACTGCACCAAAGTCAGTTATCTCACAACCCTAAAGAGGCCAAGATGGTTCAATTAAGGTTCCTAAGGTCTGTTGATGCTTCATGACACCACATGGAGGCCCCGTACTCTCCTTGACTGAACTCAAGGGTTACCGGTACACACCAAAGTGCCACATCAACGTAGCAGACTGTTTCAACCATGTCGGTATACCCCGCACAGTTCCCTCACAGCCTTGTTGCTACTTTCTAAGAAAGGTATCCCCAGATCCGGGTTAGGATCTATAGAACTCCCAAGACAGTCCCACAATAATAAAGCAAGCAAGGAAAGCAATTGAAAACACGGTGATCTTAGTCCTAAGGTATACCTCACTTTAAGTTTAATCTCCCCAGCAGAGTCGCCAGTTCTGTGATCGGTGGATCTGGAACTGACTGTTTTAAAGCTGGTTCGCGAAATGTCGCGGTAAGCAAGAGTCGCCACCGTCTTTTATTTTCTCCAACAAGGAAAGGACAAAAGCACAGAAAAATTCCTTAAAGAGATTGCTCTCGGTTCGGGAGGTAGGTTATAGAAAGGGAAGGTGTTAGCACCCTTTCTATCCATGGTTATCCATGGGCTCTTAGATACTTGCTCATTGTGTTTTCAAAATGTTTGTTTGCTTTTCAATGTGAGTGGGTTTTAAAAAATTTCTTTGAAAAATTTCAGTTCGACTCGTACGTCAGAGTGTTTGAAAAATTTATTTTGAAAGCTTTTGGAAAAGTGTCAGTGTGAAAAGATTTTTGATTTGTTTTTGAAGAGAGCAAGTATCCATGAGTCGTCTACCTACCCTAAGGAATTCGTCTGTGTAAATGTCCTTTTAAAGTAGTGCCATCCCACCATTGAGAGGTAGGTAGCACCACCGTTGGAGGTGTTCGGGTCAATTCGAGTTTTAGGGACGTGGTGATCACCAGAGCAATGGGAAGATACCTTAGAAGCTACCCTCATGCCAGGTTCCCGGATCATGAGGACTTACTAAGACGTCCTCTACTCGACGATCACCTTTCGAAAGGCAACAGTGAGGCGTACCCTAGGGGTGGTGTGTGCGAATTGTGTGCCATGTTTCAATTATTTGTCTTGTCATGTTTGTTGTGTTCTACGCTTGATTTTAATTAGGGCCATTCATTCTTGCATGCATTTAACAGTTATAAAGTTTGCGAAAAAATAAATCTAAACTATTACAAATGGCGCGGGTCCACATCGCCAAAATAGACCGAACCCGATTTGACTGAAAGTAAAGAAGCAATAAAATAAAAGTGCGAGAAATAAAGTAAAAATTGTTACAAGGCTTTGGGGCATATACATAATTATTTAAACGATATAAAATAAATGTGCGAAATAAAGGAATTAAAAACAAAACTAGGGCGTTGGACCCTTTTTGCAAAAGTATTTAAAGTTAATGAATTAATTAGTTAGAACTAATGAAGAATTAAAATTAAAGAAAAAGGAATGTTTTTTTGTATTTTTGTATTTTTTAAGATTTAAAAGAAAAAGAAAAAGAAGGAATTAATTATAATTGACTAACCCTAATTCTATTGTTTTTTAAGTTTATTGTAAAAATATTATATTAATCTAAATTAAACCCTAATTTATTTATGTGCAAATTTGATTATAAAAATAAATAAATAAATAATATTGTGATAAAAAAAGAAAATTAAAAAGGTATAAAAATTATTAATTAACCTAATTCTATATTTTTGGATTTTATTAAAAAGGAATTAAAGTTAAAAACCTAATTTAAACTAAATAATTACATGTAATTTATTTATAAAAGTAATTAAAATAAAAAATTATCTTTTTTGCCTTTTTCTGATTTTTTATGATATTTTTCATATTTTTGTAAAAATAATTAATTAATTAAAACAAATAAAATAAATAAATAACATAACAATTGAGAAAATGAAATATAAAAAGAAAATCAAACCAGGGGGGGGGGGGGGGGTAGCCCCAGAATTGGAGGTAAGGCCTAGCATTCTGGCCCATTAACATTGAAATCCACTTGACTTTTCAGTTCACATGCCAATGCGTTGACCATAGCGTATCATGTGCCTTGAATCTGAACCCTTTGATTGATCTACTGGGACGTGTGGATGATGAGTTTTGAGTGTGTATGGTAGGCATCAATGATAGCGCTGCATGGGAATTCATGTTGAAAAATAATATGAGAAATATGTGAGACCTGGGGTTTGAACCCAGGTCATGAGAGTCACAAACGTATGTCCCTGCCAGCTGAGCCACTAAGTTTCATTTAATATATAATGGCTATTAAATAATAAAAAGAACAAACAAGACATTAATGATTCCGCGCGCGCATTTTCAAATTCCCCAATCCGCTTGTGCCACGCCATCATCTCTTTCGTTTTCCTGAAACACAAAGAACGAAGGCAACGGTTTTCGTTGTGTTTTCTTAGGCTGCTTTTGGAGAAATAGCGAATAGAGCTATAGGCTCCATAAATTGTTCGCGAATAGTGGTTCATGTCCGTCTCAACACACTGAATTCAATGGCCATGGTCTGAAGCTTTGATTTTTCTTATTTCCAAAAGCCCTAAATTAAGCTCTAAAAAACCCTATAATATGAAAATGGTAGAATCGCATATGGCCACTGAAAACTCAATTGAACACATCAGTTAGCTTGTAAACTTCACATTAAACAAGAATTCACAAATAAAAATGCAAAAGAATGTATGAATTATGATATAGGATTTCAAAAGTTTCTCTGTACAGGGGAGGTCCTTGCTGCCGATTCTTTGCGTTTGGATGGATGTTTGGAGTTGGAAATGCTTCAGGGAGCTTTGAGGAAACCTTTAGAAAAAGAATTAAGGCTTAAAACTTACTCGAACCTTGATTTCAGAATTTGTGTTTTTATGGAAAATTTTCAATGTTGCAATAAGCTTTTGAGCGCAGCATATGGTGTCCAAGGCTTAGGGTTTGACTCAGTGCTTATGATGGAAGAGAATTGGCTTGCTAGCTGACCTAGATTCATGCTCATGAGAGAACTAGTCCTAGGGTTTTTTCATTAACAAATTTTTCCTTCTTTTAAGCCAAGACCAAGACTTAGTGTGCAATTTAACCCTAGCCTGAGTTTTTGAGTTGGCCCATGATATATGGAAGTTGTCCAAATTCAAATGACACTATTCCATTGGTTTTTGAATTTTATTTGAATTTTTAAAGATTTAAAATGAATTAAATTATCAAAAATTAAATAAAATAAAAAAATCAATATTTGGTCTTGAAATTAATCATGGGACACGTGTGTGGCATGACAAGGATGAATCAAATGGAAGAAAGTGGGCCCTTTTGTCAAAAATTGGAGTTTCAAGGATAGTTGACTTTTGCCATTTCACAAAAATTTCCCAACTTCTACAAGGCATAACTTGCTCAATTTTTAAGCTTTTCACATGTTCTTGGACATTTTGGAAAGGTCTTTGAGTCCTTTAACCAATGCCTTTGGTCCCATGTCATTTTGATTTACCAATCTCAAGTTATGGTCTTTGACTTAAAGTCCCTTTTTGTTGACTTTTGAAAATGACCTATAATGTTGAAATTGATAACTTTTTGTGAGAGCATTTCTTGGACTTGAAGTATGAAGATGAGTTGTAGGAAATGTCTTTCTCTTCAAAATGAGCTTTGGATGGAATTTTTCTGATAATCCATGTGAAAGTTATGCCCTGGTCAATTTCAGTTGACTTTTTCAGCTGTCCAAATATAGCAACTTTTGCATCTTTGATGATTTCTGAGCCAAATTTTGAGAATCATGATCAAGCATTGATCAAATGATGTTTGTGGCTTCAAAATGATATGTTGACCAAAAATTTGAACTTTTGACTGTCAAATGACCATTTTGCCCCTACAGTTGACTGTAGTGCAATTTAGGGTTTTGACTGTGCAATTTTGAGTTGAATGCCTTGAAACTTGATATGAGGATGCTTGACCATGTTTGTAAGCATATGAGACTTGATTGGGCCTTTGAACACTTCCTTTTCTTGATCAGAACCCAAACCCTAGTTTTGACTGTATGGGAGACTGTTGAGCTGTGCAACCCTTGGGAAATTTTGTAGCTTGGCTTGGCAATTTCTTGAGGAATATGGGAGGGCAAATTTTGGGGTATAACACTTAGTATTAGAAGGATTACATTTGAAGCACAAACTTTCACAAATCCTATAAAAAAAGAAGAGAAAGCTAAATCCTCAGGTCCAAATGAACTACATTTGAAGAAGATCCAACATCAGGCTGTAACGACTTCTTGAGCTTGAACTTGAAATGCTAGAGGAAAATAAATCTTCTTGCACTCTTCTCTCTTACTTCGCTGATAATCGGGAAAATAAATCACTGATACAACAGATGGAAGAATATGATTGAAGGTATGGAAAATTGCATATTTCGAACAACCAGGAGAATTTGAAATCCCAAGGACTAGATACCAAGGATTCGGGGTTTCTTAATTCTTCGAACGGGGATTCTTGAAAGTGTACTTCTGAGTACTCCTCCCAATATCCATAATTATAAAACTTGTGATGTTTGTAAAGAGAATATTTAAGTTCCTTAAAAATTTGGTTAAAGAATGCTCATGAATTCATGAATGATTGATGCAATAATCACACAAATATCACAAACATGGGGATTCATAGGTTCGATGTCACGAGCATGAAGCCAAAGGCCAAGAGAAACTCATCTGAGTGCAGTATCACGTGACAAGTACTTCTGGATTGCTCCATCATAGTCTCCACACTACACCTAAAAGGCCAAGATGGGTTAGGGGTTCTACGATTTCTCAGCTTTGCTGGCTCCCAGGTCAAAAGCAACAATGTCTTCTCGATTGCTCGGTAAAAAAATACTGCAATCAAAGAGGTCTCCACTGAGTGGGGGATCTCATGTCTCCTTTTTCAGAATTGCTCCCTCAAAGTCAACATGACTATACCACCCATCCTAATCTTAAATTTGCACAAGTCTGGGTATAGGACTTATAAGAGATCACCAAACACCCTGAAAACCAGAAAAATCCAGACAAACATATATACAAATATACAACAAATAATAGCATATACACGAATAAACAAAGATAGGCTCAACCCACTTAGAGATGTATTTCCCCAGTGAAGTCGCCAATTTTCTATAGCCGTAGAAATGTTGAGACTAAGCCATTGGATTAGACTTAACTTGCAAAATATGTGAAAGTCGCCACCACACTTTTATTTTATCCAAAGGAATGGGAAAAGAGCGAATAAATCCAAATTAAGAAAGAAATTAAAGTAAGGAGGTTGGTTAAGCAAATATAAGGTATTAACACCCTAAACATATATGGTACTTCGTAGGAACCTCTTGGAAAATTTGTGTATTTTGGCTATAAAGATATATTTACAAATTAAGATTGTGGATATGAGAAAAGAAGTGGTTTTTACAATTTTTGAACCCGCCACGGTTGCGAACTTTTTGTGCCTACATACCACCTTTCGTGCAATAGGAGGTCACGACACTCGTAGTTCTTCTCAAAATTTTTGAAAATTTTGTGTGTTGGTTAATTTTAAGAAAAAGTTTTTAAAGAGAAAAGGCAAAGTGGCAAAAACTTGAATGAGGTTAATGACTTTTAGTCTTTCAAAAAGATATCAAAGTATGATTAAATTGATTAAAATTTTATTTCTCTTTTGAAAATGCATGGACTTAAGTCCAAGTTTAATATGAAAGCCGTTCAAGTTTGAAAACAAGAAGAAGTTTTGAAAAGAAGTTCATAAAAACCAAAAAGAATAATAAAACAAACCATTTTTACTAGTTTATGAAGCGGAAATACCTATACTATTAATTTTAATAAATTACCTTCTAATGATATTTGTCGATTAAGTAAAGATTATGAATCGTGGCTAGGGCATAAGAGAATAAGCCATATCCACATGTACCATTTAAACAAATTGGTCTGTAAGAAATTAGTAATTGGTCTAATATACTTGCATTTAAAAAAGAATCGATTATACAATGTGTTTTAAAAGGTTTCCCAAGTAAATATACATTACCTTTAATAATTAAACCCAACATAAGTCTCATGGATAATCATAATGAAAACTAGGTAAATGATCTAACTTCTCAATTCATCTATTTTGAATTCCCATTCATCTATAAAAAGTTAAATAATGAGTCAAACAAATTAAATTAAGCTTTTTTTTTGTCTCTAAATGGATATATCTTCATTTGCAAAAAGTTAAACAATTGGTCCATTAAATTTAAAGAAGTTGTTTCGAACGTCTCAATTTAAATATATGCAGGTTTATCGAAACTGAAAAGAAAAATAAAACTAACCATTTTTACTAGTTTAAGAAGCGGAAATACCTATACTATTAATTTTAATAAATTATCTTGAAATGATATTTGTCTATTAAGTAAAGAGGATGAATCATGGCTAGGGCATAAGAGAATAAGCCATATCCAAATGTACCATTTAAACAAATTGGTCTATAAGAAATTAGTAATTGTTCGAATATACTTGCATTTAAGAAATAATCGATTATACAATGTGTTCTAAAAGGGAGCCCAAGTAAATATACATTACCTTTAATAAATAAACCCAACATATGTCTCATGAATAATCATAATGAAAACTAGGTAAATGATCTAACTTCTTAATTCATATATTTTGAACTCTCGTTCATCTATAAAAAGTTAAACAATAAGTCAAACAAATTAAATTAAGCTTTTCTTTTTGTCTCAAAATAGATATATCTTCATTTGCAAAAATTTAAAAAATGGGTCAAACAAATTTAAAGAAGTTGTTTCGAACTTCTCAATTTACATATATACAGGTTCATAAAAACTGAAAAGAAGGATAAAGCAAACCGTTTTTACTAGTTTATGAAGCGGAAATACCTATACTATTAATTTTAATAAATTACCTTGAAATGATATTTATCTATTAAGTAAAGAAGATGAATCATGTCTAGGGCATATGAGAGTAAGCCATATCCAAATGTACCAATTTAACAAATTGGTCTGTAAGAAATTAGTAACTGGTCTAATATACTTGCATTTAAAAAAGAATCGATTTTACAATGTGTTATAAAAGGGTGCCCAAGTAAATATACATTACCTTTAATAAATAAACCCAACATATATCTCATGGATAATCATTATGAAAATGAGGTAAATGATCTAATATCTCAATTTACCTATTTTGAACTCTCATTCATCTATAAAAAGATAAACTATAAGTCAAACAAATTAAAATAAGATTTTTTTTGGTCTCTAAATGGGTATTTCTTCAATTGCCAAAACTTAAACAATGGGTCGAACAAATTTATAGAAGTTGTTTCGAACTTCTAAATTTTCATATATGCAACTTCATAAAAACTGAAAAGAAAGACAAACAAAACATTTTTACTAGTTTATGAAGCGAAAATACCTATACTATTAATTTTGATAAATTACCTTCAAATGATATTTGTCGATTAAGTAAAGAGGATTAATCTTTTCTAGGGCATATGAGAATAAGCCATATCCACATGTACCACTAAAATCAATTGGTCTGTAAGAAATTAAAAATTGATATAATATACTTGATTTAAAAAATGAATCGATTATATAATGTGTTCTAAAAGGGTGTCCAAGTGTATATTCACCGCCTTTAATAAATAAACCCAATATAAGACTCATGGATAATCATGATGAAAATGAGGTAAATGATCTAACTTCTAAATATATCTATTTTGAACGGTCATTCATCTATAAAAAGTTAAACAATGATTCAAACAAATTAAATTAAGCCTTTTTTGTCTCTAAATGGGTATATATTCATTTGCAAATAGTTAAACAGTGGATCAAATAAATTTAAAGAAGTTGTTTCCAACTTCTCAATTTACATATATACAAGTTCATAAAAACTGAAAAGAAAAACAACAACCATTTTTACTAGTTTAAGAAGAGGAAATACCTATACTATTAATTTTAATAAATTACATTGAAGTGATATTTATCTATTAAGTAAAGAGGATGAATTGTGGCTAGGACATAGGAGAATAAGCCATATCCAAATATACCATGTAAACAAATTTGTCTGTATGAAATTAGTAATAGGTCAAATGTGTTCGAAAAGGGTGCCAAGTAAATATACATTGTCTTTAATAAATAAACCCAACATACGTCTCATGGATAATCTTGATGAAAACGAGGTAAATGACTAACTTCTCAATTTATCTATTTTAAACTCTCATTCATTTGCAAAAAGTTAAACAATGAGTCAAACAAATTAAAATAAGCTTTTTTTTTGTCTCTAAATAGATATATCCTCATTTGCAAAAATTTAAACAGTGGGTCAAACAAATTTAAAGAAGTTGTTTCGAACTTCTCAACTTACATATATGCAGGTTCATAAAAACCAAAAAGAATAATAAAACAAACCATTTTTACTAGTTTAAGAAGTAGAAATACCAATACTATTAATTTTAATAAATTACCTACAAATGATATTTGTCGATTAAGTAAAGATGATGAATCGTGGCTAGGGCATAAGAGAATAAGCCATATCCACATGTACCATTTAAACAAATTGGTCTGTAAGAAATTAGCAATTGGTCTAATATACTTGCATTTAAAAAAGAATCGATTATACAATGTGTTTTAAAAGGTTTCCCAAGTAAATATACATTACCTTTATTAGTTAAAACCAACATATGTCTCATGGATAATCATAATGAAAACTAGGTAAATGATCTAACTTCTCCATTCATCTATTTTGAACTCTCGTTCATCTATAAAAAGTTAAACAATGAGTCAAATAAATTAAATTAAGCTTTTTTTTGTCTCTAAATGGATCTGTCTTCATTTGCAAAAAGTTAAACAATGGGTCCATTAAATTTAAAGAAGTTGTTTCGAACTTCTCAATTGACATATATGCAGGTTTATCAAAACAGAAAATAAAAATAAAACAAACCATTTTTACTAGTTTAAGAAGCGGAAATACCTATACTATTAATTTTAATAAATTACCTTGAAATGATATTTATCTATTAAATAAAGAGGATGAATCGTGGCTAGGACATAGGAGAATAAAACATATCCAAATGTACCATTTAAACAAATTTGTCTGTAAGAAACTAGAAATTGGTCTAACATACTTGCATTAAAAAAGAATCGATTATAAAATATGTTCTAAAAGGGTTCTCAAGTAAATATACTATGCCTTTAATAAATAAACCCAACATATGTCTCATGGATAATTATAATGAAAACTAGGTAAATGATATAACTTCTTAATTCATCTATTTTGAACTCTCGTTTATCTATATAAAGTTAAACAATGAGTCAAATAAATTTAATTAGGCTTTTTTTTGGTCTCTAAATGGATATATCTTCATTTGCAAAAAGTTAAAAAATGGGTCCATTAAATTTAAAGAAGTTGTTTCGAATTTCTCAATTTACATATATGCCGGTTTATCAAAACTGAAAAGAAAAATAAATCTAACCATTTTTACTAGTTTAAGAAGCGGAAATACCTATACTATAAATTTTAATAAATTACCTTGAAATGCTATTTGTCTATTAAGTAAAGAGGATGAATCAAGGTTAGGGCATAAGAGAATAAGCCATATCCAAATGTACCATTTAAACAAATTGGTCTGTAAGAAATTAGTAATTGTTCGAATATACTTGCATTTAAGAAATAATCGATTATACAATGTGTTCTAAAAGGGAGCCCAAGTAAATATACATTACCTTTAATAAATAAACCCAACATATGTCTCATGAATAATCATAATGAAAACTAGGTAAATGATCTAACTTCTCAATTCATATATTTTGAACTCTCGTTCATCTATAAAAAGTTAAACAATAAGTCAAACAAATTAAATTAAGCTTTTTTTTTGTCTCAAAATAGATATATCTTCATTTGCAAAAATTTAAAAAATGGGTCAAACAAATTTAAAGAAGTTGTTTCGAACTTCTCAATTTACATATATACAGGTTCATAAAAACTGAAAAGAAGGATAAAGCAAACCGTTTTTACTAGTTTATGAAGCGAAAATACCTATACTATTAATTTTAATAAATTACCTTGAAATGATATTTATCTATTAAGTAAAGAAGATGAATCATGTCTAGGGCATATGAGAGTAAGCCATATCCAAATGTACCAATTTAACAAATTGGTCTGTAAGAAATTAGTAACTGGTCTAATATACTTGCATTTAAAAAAGAATCGATTTTACAATGTGTTATAAAAGGGTGCCCAAGTAAATATACATTACCTTTAATAAATAAACCCAACATATATCTCATGGATAATCATTATGAAAATGAGGTAAATGATCTAATATCTCAATTTACCTATTTTGAACTCTCATTCATCTATAAAAAGATAAACTATGAGTCAAACAAATTAAAATAAGAAGGGCCAAGAGTGTTGTGTGCAGGTTGATATGAGGGCCTGTACAGGGCTATAACATCACTTCCATTCTTTTGCTTCAAGTAGAAGAAACTTACAAAATACAAGGCACAAGACATATCTGTTAACACAAGCTTACAAGAACTTTATGAACAAGTTCCATACCCCCCAACAAGTCTAAAACACGACCCTTTCATCACTCAAAGCTCCTCATACTCAGAATCACTGTTTTTCCTGCAAAATGGGGAAAGTTCTGCATCTTGCAAGCCAAAACCAAATTCCATCGTGCGTTTTGTCCAAAGATAGTTCAAACACCTTCCAATCAACTCACCTGAACTATCCCAGGCCCCATTGCAAGCTGTAATACCTCTAACACACTTTGCCATTTTCATTTCAAAGCTATGCAGGTTGAGTTCTACAGCACGATTCAAGTTGTTTCAAAGCAAGCCAAGCATTGGAGAAGCTTCCTTGGACCTCAGGCAAGCTCAACAGAAGCTCAAACACCATTGAAGGTTGCTACATTGTCCAGCTTAAAGTCAACTAAAGCAAGTATTTCATGGACTTCTATCTCCCTATTTAGAAATGGTTAGGCTTAGGTTTGTGAATGAAATATGTTGTACTCATAGCCCTGAAGCCACACATATGCTTAGTTTTCATTTACATTAATCATGCTGAGAGAATTTCACTCATGAACTTTCTGAAAAAACTAGGTTAAAAATTAGGGCCAGAGAAATTCTCTCTGGTCTTTGAGAGTTAACCCAAGTTTTTATATGGTTGAATTCGTTGTTTGATGCTCTACAAGTTTCATGTTGTGAGTTTTGTCAAAAGATCAAAGAATCAGGAGATAGCATTGAAAGTACAAAATGCATGTGTTGTTTGAAACTGAGGAAGAAGATGAAGTTGCTTGGGCTGGGCCTGAGTTGCTTTTGCTTCTCACACATGCATATTCAGTTTGCACCCCCTTGGCCCATTTATTTAAATATTTATCATTTTGACATTTTTATTTTTAATTCTGACTTTATTATTTTTTGTCTAAATATAAAAAATGCCAAAAATAATTTTATATATTTTTTCATATTTGCTTGATATTTATTTTATTTTACTAAGTATGTATATATATCTAAATAAACTATTTTCTTTTTTTAATAAAACTCAAAAATAATACAAAAAATATAATTATTTTCATTTATTATCATTTTTATTTACATTTGAAAACATTTTCTTGAAAATACCCATTTTTGTAAATAATTAATTTTTATCTTTGTATATCTAATATGTTTAATATATATGCTTATATACTTGTTATTGAATAATTAGGTTAAAAAATACAAAATATCACATTTTCATTTTTTATTAATATTTTACACTAAAAAACATTTTTTACAATATACTTTTATTTTGTTAATATATAATTGTATATAATTATTAAAATAATATTATTTATTAAGAATTAGGGTTTCTTGCCCTAAATAGAAAAACAATTAAAATTGACTTTTTTTTTATTTATTTACATTTTATATTGAAAAAAAATACTTTTTTACATACATAGAAAACATTTTTGCATAAACATATTTTATTATATTTTTATTTAATTATTGTACATTTAAATATTGTATCTTGTACATTCAATTGGGTTGTAATAGTAATCTAGGGTTTAATTTCTTGTCAAATATCCCCAATTCAAATTTGTATCCCCTCCCTATATCATGTTGTAATAGTGTAGCATTTAAATTCTCGCTCATTTAAAAGCTTTCAATTATGCCATGCTTAGACTTGGGGTTTGTATGTAAATAAAATCAACAATTAGTTTGACCTAATCCAAGATAAATATGCATGAAAAACAAACACAAATGCACACTTGCACCCTTAGGGTTTCATCCACTTGTTGCCTTCAAAAATGGGCCATGGTTGCATATTGAGTACTTTGGCAAAACAAAAACAAACAAAAAGATCATAGTCCCTCGACGACGCTATCTGAGTTGCTTAAACAAAATGATCAAGTACCTCAAGAAAATTGCCAAAGATACTTGACACTATTGCTATCATGGTCTATACGATGACCCGCGCCTGTCCCGTTAACATCCTAACACAAGGTTGTTCACCAAATGCAATGGTGAAACAACACTGTTAAAAGAGTTAAAAACATAAGAAAGACTTTTGAGTAAATAGGGTAGAAAACTCTTAGTTACTTGATCAAAACTTGCAAAAACATCCTTGCTACCTTTCAAAACACACTTCACAACACAATTTCAAAACCCTACTTTCAAACATCGAAAAACTTTCAAAATACAAAAACACCTTTGTATACATTCAAACAAGAATCATTACAAAGGTTGCCACAACGATGACCTCTTTTCAAAATATCTTTCAAAATCACACACAAAGCACCATTTCAAACAATTGAAAAGCACCATTTCAAACAATAGAAATGCAAAGCAAGTGATCTAAACAAGTAACTAAGAGCCCATGGATAACCATGGATAGAAAGGGTGCTAATACCTTCCCTTTCTATAATCTACTCCCTGAACCCAAGAAAACATCTCAAAGGTCTTTCCTGTGCTTTTTGATCTTTCCTTAGGATAAAATAAAAAGTCGGTGGTGACTCTTGCTAAACCGAAACATTTGCAAACACAAACGCAAAATCCCAAGTCAGTTCTCCCACTGTATCACAGAACTGGCGACTCTGCTGGGGACATTTTTTAAAGTGGAGTAACCTTAAGGCTTAGATCACACTTGGCATGACTATTGTTTGCTTTGATTGCTTTACATTTTGGTTCTTTTGTTCGGGCTTGAAATCCTCCACCCAGATTTGGGAAACATTCATAGATAGAAATACGTTGTGGAAACTGTGCGGGGTATACTGACACAGTTGAAGCAATAGCTATATTAGTGCGACATATTTGTGAGTACCGGTAGCCTTTGAGTCAATCAAAGAGAATACGGGGCCGCTGAGTAATGTCATGAAGCACTAATGAACTAGAATCTTACTTGACCATCTTGGCCTTTCATTAGGGGTAGTGAGATGACCGACTTTGGTGAAGTCCGAAGTTGGTAGATACTCGATACTACACTCATTGAGGGTTGTTTTCTTGGAATATTTTGGTCGCTAGTTAAGTGGATAAACCAAAACAATGAATATAGAAAACAATCCAATGATATTGAGCTCCTTAGAACCCGGTTACTATTTATAGGACATGTTTTGAACTAACTAAACTCAAGAGGGTACTTACCTATGAAACCTCATGCAAGCCTGAAACTAGGGTTTTGTGTGATTTGCTTGTACATGTGCTTGTGAATACATCATGAACATCATAAAGCATCATATGCATCCACTAACCATTTCAAGGGTTTGGATCTTCATCTTTGTTCTTGTTTTGTAGGTCATGGAATCTCTTCGCAGGAAAACAATTCAAATCAACCTTGTGAGAATCCCTCCTCAACTCAAGGAGCTTACTTCCAAGATTCCAGAGAATTCTCTCTTCAGTGAAAGACATGGTAGACTCCTCAACTTAGTCAACACCAGCTTTGAAGAAGACATGGTGAAAGTACTTTTCCAGTTCTTTGACCCCCTACACCACTGTTTCATATTCCCTGATTATCAGTTGGTGCCTACTTTGGAGGAATTTTCTCAACTCCTGAGAATTCCTATTCTTAATCAACTACCCTACAACGGTACGGAAAGAGAACCAAAGCCTGAAGATGTTGCTCAAGCATTACACTTGCAACCATCTGACATCAAGGGGCATTGGGAAACCAGAAGTGGTGTCAAGGGATTCTTGGCAAAGTTTTTGTTTGAGAAGGCACAAGAATGCTGGAATTCTCTTGATCTACAAGCCTTTGAAGAGATTGTGGCACTCCTTATCTATGGGTTGGTCTTGTTCCCAAATCTTGACCAGCTTATAGATGTGAATGCTGTCAAGATTTTCATGTTCAGGAATCCTATACCTACATTGCTTGGGGACATCCTACACTCATTTTACACACGAACAATGAGGAAAAGAGGTGTTCTCATGTGCTGTACTCCTCTCCTAGAAAGGTGGTTTATTTCTCACCTCCCACAATCAGTTTTGAAGAATGAGCAGGGTTTGAGGTGGTCACAACGGTTGATGACCCTCACACATTCTGATGTACATTGGTGTTCTCGGTCCAGAGAAAATGTCATCATCATTGATCGTTGTGGGGAATTACCTAATGTCCCATTACTTGGCATTAGGGGAGGCATTACCTATAACCCCTGTCTAGCTTTGAGACAATTTGGATATGCTCGGAGGGATGGCCCTCATGACATGCTGATTCCTGACCTAGTTTTTGACTTCGACAATGATGCGCAAGGACTTCGACAAAGGTTCATCAGAGCTTGGATGATGACTAACAAGGTGGATAGTAAGACACTGGGGCACAAGAATTCCATCCCCCTTGAGCCTTACCTCAAGTGGGTACGAACCCGCTCCCAGAATCTTATGATGCCATATCCTCACATTCTCCCCTTGATCAAAGAGCCTGTTATGGAAGGAGAGGTTCCATACACCATCCTACATCCTGACATGCCAACATCATGGGAGGAAATGCAAAAGAGTTGGATCCAACTCAAAGAAGAACGGGATACTTTTGAAGCCAGCTTCTATGCCAGTGAGAAGAAGGTTTTAGAGCTTACCCGCCGACTTCACGGGGAGGAAACTCTCAACACTTACATCGCACAAAAGGGGATGCGCAATATCTTTTTACATTAAGAATTTTGTAATATTTCGCCCATGAAGCATTTATGTACTAACAAATTTCTTCTTAATATGACGTGCGTTCTTTTTGTTTGCAACAAATTTGAATTTTTGAACCCTTGAATGCATTACATGAATAACATACCATTCATCATATGCATAAACAGGTCTTCAAGCCAGGTTTCCTTATCTTTCTGCTGTTTATTTCAGCAAGATGGATTTGGAGCAAACAGTAAAGGATCTGCAGGCACAAAATTCACAATTTCAGCAACTCCTCATGACCTTGGCAAAGGGTCAAGAGGATCTCAAAGTTCTGTTAGAGAAGTGTAAAGAGAAGAAAAAGAAAAAGAGACCGGGGGTAGCCACTTTCGGAAGAAGGTTTGAGGGCGATGCTAGAAGGACTCTTGAGTTCCCTTCAACATCTGACGAAGGGGGTGGCAAAGGGAAAGGAGTTACTGTACCTTCTGAGTCTTAGGTAGAAGAGGAGGGAGAGGAAGAAGACGAGAACTATTCCGAACAACAGTATCCACCAGCGGACGAAAAATATAAGAACCTTGAAGACAGATTGGCAGCTATGGAGTTGCAGAGGTTGCCAGATTGGATTTTGAGGAACTAGGGCTGGTAGCTGGGATTGTTATCCCTCCCAAGTTCAAGGTGCCAACATTTGCCAAGTACGACGATCTGTCTTGCCCTAAGATGCACCTGAGGTCGTATGTTAGAAAGATCCAACCTCATTCGTCCGACAAAGACCTCTGGGTACACTTTTTCCAAGACAGCTTGTCTGGCACTCAGTTAGATTGGTTTTATCAACTCGAGAGATCAGAGGTTCACAATTGGGAAGACTTGGAAGCTGCTTTCTATCGTTAGTATCAATACAATGCTGATTTGGCGCCCACTCGTACTCAGTTACAAAGTATGGGGATGACTTCCAATGAAGGGTTTAAGGAGTACGCCCAGAAGTGGCGTGATCTGGCTAGAAGGGTGCAGCCACCGCTATCAGATAGGGAATTAGTTGACATGTTTCTGGGGACCCTGTCTGGCCCCTTCTTCAACCATCTAATCAGAAGCTCTTATGCAGGATTTATTGAACTGATTTTAACCGGCGAAAGGGTGGAGGCCGATATTAAAAGTGGAAAGATTCAAAAGGATGCTTCCGCATCCACAGTTGTTAAGAAACCTTTCCCATCCAAGAAGGAAGCATCTGCTGTGCATTCTAGGAAGGGATTGGGAAGAACTGAGCGCCGGCCGACTGTAGGGGCCGTGATGATTCAAAATTCGTCAAATGATCAACCTCGTAACAATCAGTCGAGACCTAATCAACAACGGGTAGAACGGCCACAACGACAGTTCACCCGCATCAACATGACGCCCGCTCAGGTCCTTCCCCATTTGTTGAAGCTAAATCTGACCAGTTTGAAAGAGGCACCAAAAACCCTAACACCTCCTCTCCATACTATCACTCTAACGCCAAGTGTGCTTACCATTCCGATAGTGCTGGGCACGATACCAATAATTGCTGGGCACTTAAGAACAAAATTCAGGACTTAATTAACGCCAAAGAAGTTGAATTTGATGCTCCTGAGAAGCCCAATGTTATATCTGCTTCGATGCCCAAGCACGGCCACAATGTGCATGCTGTTTTGGAAAACCTCCATGTTACTGATGTTGCCAATCTGTTGACTCCATTGCTTGTGATTAAAGAAAATTTGTTGAGAGCCGGGATCTTTCCTGGTTGTGGTAAAGACTGTTATTTTTGTTTGAACATTCAAGGCGATTGTCCCATGTTGAAGTCGGGTGTCCAACGCCTGATGGATACTCAAGAGATACTTTTCCAGAAAACCCCTGTTAACACTTTCAATCCGATTAATCCTGATACTTGTGATACTTCAACCAACAATATTGCCATCATAACCATTTCCGACAATCCTCCCAAGGCTTGCAAAAGGCCTGTCAGGATTACACCCAACTCTGAATGTGTACCTTTAAAGATCACCATGCCGGGACCTGTCCCGTACCAATCAAGCAAAATGATACCGTGGAACTATGGGGGATAAATCTTCTACCACGACATCAAACAAATCGAAATAGTCCAAGAGATTTCTGAAGAAGACCCTGATATAGGGAACATCGCGGGTACAAGCAAGATAACCCGCAGTGGCCGGATCTTTTCTCCGGAGATTGCTCCCCCTCGAGCAGTTTTCGGACCCTTAAAAGCTTCTGCACCTGTTGGACCCTCTGTGCAAGGCCCAGTGATTGAAGAAGTGGATACTCCTGAAGTAAGACCATCTGCTGATAATACCGACAAGGGTAAGGGGATACTAGAAATGCCTGTCAGGACGAAGGCCCATGCTGTGGTTATCCCCGAAACCACTCAGAAAGAAATGGATGAAATCTTGAAAATAATCAGAAAAAGTGACTACGACGTTGTGGAGCAGTTAGGGCAGACCCCTTCTAAAATTTCAATGTTGGCTCTTCTGCTATGTTCTGAGGCCCATGTCAAGGCCCTAATCAAATTCTTGAAAGCAGCACATGTACCCCAAGAGACTTCGGCTGACCAGTTTTAGGAATGTGGGACCAGTCTTACTACTGATAATGGCCTTGGCTTTTTCGACGCTGACTTAACTCCCAAAGGAAGGAAACACAATGATGCGTTGCATGTTTCAGTTGAATGCCCGGGAACTACTCTCTCCCATGTCTTGGTTGATACTGGTTCTTCCCTGAATCTGCTGCCAAAGAAAGCCTTAGACCGTTTGGATTGCGAAGGTTTGACCCTTAAACCTAGTAACATCGTCGTTAGGGCTTTCGATGGTTCCAAAAGAATGGATCATGGAGAGGTTGATATTCCTATTAAGGTAGGCACCGAAGCGTTCAACTCCACCTTCTACATAATGGACATCCGTCTGTCATACTCGTGTTTGCTAGGAAGACCGTGGATCCATTATGCCGGGGCGGTTACCTCATCTTTGCACCAAATGCTGAAATATCCTGTTAAGGGTAAGATTATAACAGTGCACGGCGAGGAAGAGTACATGATAAGTCATCTCAATTCTTTTCGATATATGGAGTTGGATGGCGAGTTCATCGAAACGCCTTTCCAACATTTTGAGGAAGTTTCTCCCGAAGTAGCAGCTGCGAAGACAATGGTTGAAGCACCTATCATTCCCAAGCATGTAGCTAGGATGGCATCTCTCAAGGACGCAAAGGCTGTGATTAAGGTGGGGAAGAGCATAGTGTAGGGGCAGTTTCCTGACTTTCCCTATAAGACAGACAATTTTGGGTTAGGGTTCACTGCTGAAGGACAAAAGGCTATGCGTCGCTCCAAGGATGGAGGGCCACCCGTCAAGATCTCACACCATGGAGTCAATGATGTAGAAGATGAAGATGAAGAGAGCCACTTTAAAGATTGGATCTTTCCGACTGTCGAAGGGGGTTTGAGCAATTGGGAAGCAAAGGATTTCGTTCCTATCACCTTTATCAACCAGTAATTTTATCTTTGAACAATTTCCCATTTTTATGGTCTGTAATAACTAAAACAATTCGCACACTATTTTCACCTCATGCCTTGCCCGGGGCATGTAGGTCCATTTGTAAGGGTTTGATTTTCTTCATAATCATATGCCATGTTTTAATGAATCATTGGACGTTTTCATCTATAAACTGCTGTGTTCATTTTCTTTCCTTTTGCATTTTTGTTTGTTTAAAGGATGGCTATCCCTTACACACACCCACTCTCACAAATGCAGGTACCCATCCACTCCAGATTCCATGGGTGACCATTCTGTTTTAGCCTGCGATAACTCTGAAGATTTGGTCAATCAGGCTGAGTACGAAGTTAACGAAGATTGTGAAGTTCCGGGAGAGTTAGCCAGACTTCTACAACAAGAAGAGAGGGCCATTCTGCCTCATGAAGAGCTATTAGAAACCATCAACTTGGGGACAGAGGAAGACAGGAAGGAAGTAAAAGTGGGTGCCAACCTGGAACCGAGTGTCAAGGAGCGCTTAGTACAACTGTTGAACGAGTATGTTGAAATCTTCGCCTGGTCTTATGAAGACATGCCGGGGTTAGACACATATATTGTGGTTCACCGTCTTCCTACAAGAGAGGATTATCCACCGATCAAGCAAAAGGTCCGACGAAAGAGGCCTGACATGTCTGAAAAGATTAAGGCTGAGGTAATGAAACAATTCAACGCTGGCTTTCTGGCTGTTACTACCTATCCATAATGGGTTGCTAACATCGTGCCCGTGCCTAAAAAGGACGACAAAGTCAGAATGTGCGCGGATTATCGGGATTTAAACAGGGCTAGCCCTAAAGACGATTTTCCACTGCCACATATCGATATCTTGGTTGACAACACAACTCAGCACAAGGTATTTTCCTTCATGGATGGATTCTCGGGCTACAACCAGATTAAAATGGCCCCCGAGGACATGCAGAAAACTACCTTTGTCACGCAATGGGGTACCTTCTGCTACAAGGTGATGCCGTTCAGACTGAAGAACGCATGGGCAACTTAGCAACGCGCCATGGTAGCTTTGTTTCATGATATGATACATCATGAGATCGAAATTTACGTAGACGACATGATAGCTCGATCATAAACAGAAGAAGAACACCTTGATCATCTGCAAAAGCTGTTTTCCAGGTTGAAGGAGTATAAGCTCAGGCTGAACCCAAGCAAGTGCACTTTTGGAGTTAGGTCTGGTAAACTTTTGGGATTTATTGTCAGCAACAAAGGTATTGAGGTTGATCCAGCTAAAGTAAAAGCTATACAAGAAATTCCTTCCCCCGTACTGAAAAGGAGGTTAGAGGATTCTTGGGACGCTTAAACTATATCGCGAGGTTCATCTCTCACCTGACATCTACCTGTGAGCCAATTTTCAAACTGTTGAAGAAAGATCAGGTAGTTGAATGGAACAATGATTGTCAAGTTGCTTTTGATAAAATCAAGGAGTATTTTCTAGAACCTCCTATTCTGATGCCACCCGTCGAAGGAAGGTCGTTAATCATGTATCTGACTGTTTTGGATAACTCAATGGGGTGTGTGCTGGGCCAACATGACGAGTCTGGTCGAAAAGAGCATGCCATTTATTACCTTAGCAAAAAGTTTACCGACTGTGAGACTCACTACTCACTGCTTGAGAAAACTTGCTGCGCTTTGGTATGGCTGCTCGCTGGCTAAGGCAGTATATGTTGACTCATACCACTTTGCTGATTTCTAAAATGGATCCGATCAAGTATATCTTCGAGAAGCCTGCTTTATCTGGAAGAATCGCTAGATGGAAAATGATCCTGACTGAGTATGATATCCAATATACTACCCAAAAAGCTATAAAAGGGAGTGTACTAGCTGACCATCTAGCTCATCAAGCCGTCAAAGATTATCAATCTATGAGATTCGACTTCCCTGACGAGGACATCATGACATTGGAAAACATCGAAGGTAACAGACTGTATGACGGACCTGAACAAGGATCCCAATGGACCCTGTACTTTGATGGTGCTTCAAATGCACTTGGCAACGGTATCAGTGCGGTACTAATTTCTCCGGAAGGTTTCCATACACCCTTCACTGCTCGACTTTGTTTCAGCTGTACCAACAACATGGCCGAATATGAAGCTTGCGTCTTTGGTTTCAAGGCCGCTATAGACTTGGGGATCAAATATTTGGTCGTATTTGGGGACTCGACTTTGGTTATCAGTCAAGTCAAAGGAGAGTGGGACACCAAACATCCTAATCTTATCCCATACAAAGAACATGTCTTGACATTATTGCCTCATTTCGAGCAGATTACTTTCGAGCACTTCCCGCGAGAAGAAAATCAGCTTGCAGATGCTCTGGCTACAATGTCTTCCATGTTTAAACTCAACTGGGATAACGAGGCTCCCCGAATCACCATCGAGCGAATGGACGAACCCGCGCATTGTCATGAGATTAATACCGAAGAAGTAATGGAACAACCCTGGTTTCATGAAATCAAAAGGTATCTCCAGACTAGAGAATACCCCGAAGGAGCTTCCTTCAATGACAAAAAGTTCTTAAGGAGATTTACTGCCAAGTTCTTCATGAGCAATGGCATCCTTTATAAGCGCAGTCATGATTGTGTTCTACTTCGTTGTGTGGACAAGATTGAAGCAGAGTTGATCATGACCGAAATACACAGTGGTACATTTGGCACCCATTTGAGCGGCCATACTATGGCTAAGAAGATTCTAAGGGCAGGCTACTACTGGTCTACCATGGAAGCTGATTGTCAACAATATTCCCGTACTTGCCACAAATGCCAAGTCTACGCCGACAAGGTACATATTCCTCCTGTTCCTCTCAACGTTCTGACAGCTCCTTGGCCATTCACAATGTGGGGCATTGACATGATTGGAGAGATCAAGCCCACGGCGTCCAATGGACATCGCTTCATCTTTGTCGCTATTGATTATTTCACCAAGTGGGTCGAGGCAGCTTCCTATGCCTCAGTTACAAAGAACGTGGTTGCCCGCTTCATCAAGCAGAACCTCATATGCCGGTATGGTGTCCCCGACAGGATCATCACAAACAACGGTACGAATTTGAACAATACTATGATCACCGCTCTATGCGAACAGTTCAAGATTTATCATCACAATTCATCTCCCTATTGGCCGAAGATGAACGGTGATGTTGAAGCCGCGAACAAAAATATCAAGAAGATCATTCAAAAGATGACAGTTACCTACAAGGATATTGTACCACGACACGTGCTTCAATAGGGGCAACCCCATTTTCTTTGGTGTATGGCATGGAAGCTGTTCTATCCATGGAAGTTCGGATTCCTTCCTTAAGGATTATGAAGGACACTGGTTTGAGTGAAGACGATTGGATTCAAACCTGGCTTGATCAACTTAATTTGATCGACGAGAAGCGACTTACTGCTGTTTGCCATGGTCAGACGTATCAAAAACGGATGATCAAGGCTTTAAACAAGAAAGTCAGGCGTCACGTATATCAAGTCGGAGATCTTGTGATCAAACGAATCATCTTACCGCAAAGTGATCCCCGGGGCAAGTGGACTCCTACTTACGAAGGACCATTTGTGATCAAGAGCATCTTTTCTGGTGGGGCAATGATTCTGACCACCATGGACGGTGATGACTTGCCGCACCCTGCGAACACAGACATAGTCAAAAGATACTACACATAAAACAACTCGACAAGTTGAAAACCCGAAAGGGCGACTTGGGCAAAAATGTGCATCCCGGTGGATCGAAAACTCGAAAGGGCGGTTCAGGAAAAAATCAGGGATAAGACATAAAAAATCTGTACACCCGGCAAGTTGAAAACCCGAAAGGGCGACTTGGGCCAAATAGGGTTTCCCGGTGGATCGAAAACCCGAAAGGGCGGTCCAGGCAAAAGTTAGGGAATTTAAAGCGTATGACTATGTCTCGACGGATCACTTTAAGAACAATCTCTTCACCAACAAGCCCCAAGCTTCTGATCAATCTAACCATCGGCGGACGAAGCAGTGAATGGACAAGATATTCAGAGTTGTGAAGGCTATAGCAGAATGGGAATCCCATGGAATTGTTACACATAATCATCTTTCTTTTGTATAGAATTTTTCAATTTTTACGACAACATTCTCTTACTAGGATGTATGTCTCCTTTGTACAAAAATACTCGCAAAAGCTAATACAAATAAAGTGCAGAAATTCGCTTGCCGCTCTTTTTTTTTTACACTTATGTTTTAGTTGAAAACGTCCAATGTTTTGTTAAATAGGCATATGCATTTGAACATAATCACTACTTACAAATAAAACGAAATTGAAAGAGGATAATTTACTGATAGGTTGAAGGTGTAGGAAGATATCTTTGTACCATTCCAGAAGAAATCCCCTACGATACATCATTCAGATCCCTAACAAGGCTAAATTTGGAGTATATTTCCCCAGCGAAGCTAAGCTTCAAGATTCGCAACAGAGCCAGTACAGTCTAAAACTTGATTCCCCAGCTGAGTTAAGTTTCAAAATTCCCATCAGAGTTAAGCTTCGAGATCCCCAGTGGATCCCGAAAACCCTGAAAATCCTATCCCCGGCGGAGCCAGAATAGTGAACATTTCCCCACAGAGTTATTTCCCAACAGATTGAAGATTCTCAGTCTCATTTCTCCAGCAAAAGTCTCTCAGGTTTTAACTCCCCAATAGATATTTTCAGAGTTTCCCTTATTCCCCAAGCAGTTAGCAAGGGTTTCTCATTTTCAACAATCAAAGATTTTTGAATCCTCAGCATCGGTCAAGGATTTATTTTCCCCAGCAACAGTCAAAGAATTCACTATCTCCAGCTATCCGGATTTTATCTTCCTCAACAAGACGGCTACTCAGCTTACATGCATAACCATTACATTCAAATATCATAAACATTGATGAAATACAGTTCATTGCATCATACATATCATGCAACATAACTTTGTGTTTTAGCTAACATTTTACCCTTTTTAGGATAAGATTAAAAGGCTATCATTAACAATTATTCAGATACAATGCAGATACACCCCAGACACGGTGGTCATTCTATTACTCATTCAGGCTTCAGCAATCCGATACAGACTAGATACGCTCTAGACACGATGGTCATTCTATTACTCATTCAGACTTCAGCAATCCGATACAGACTAGATACGCTCCAGACACGGCGGCCATTCTATCTCTCATTTAGATTCAATTATCAACTTCAAGTTCAGATATGCTTCAGACACGGATGCCATTCTGGCCCTTACACCAACAGCTTGATTCTACCCAGTGCAATCGGCACAAGAGTCATTCTGCCCCTTATTCAGATCCCAGTTACAGTCTTACATATACTCCAGACAAGGAAGTCATTCTGCTACTCATACATATCTCAAATTCAGATACAATACAGATACACTCCAGACACGGCAGTCATTCTGATATTCATTCGAAGTTCAAATACAGTTACAGCTCAGATACGCTCCAAACACAAATTCCATTCCTTTGCTCATACAGACTCAGTCTCCAAATACAGTTCAAGTGCATTCCAGACACGAATACCATTTTGATACTCGTTCTTTTGACCTATAGCATTGCAATTCAACAAAGATTCTTGGATGGCATCTTTAAGCCCATCTCCAGCAAGATTCTACCATCTCTAAATGACATCTTTAAGCCCATTTCCTCATCCATATTCAGACGAGTGCAAATTTACGGGCACTCTAGTGTCCAATCCTCTTTTACCTTCGAGTCGCGAAAGGCAAACTGGCCAATCTAACTCTTCAGGTTCAAGAAGATTGAACAGGGGCAACTGTTGTACCCCAAAATTTTCCCTCTCATTTCATCAACACTTTCTCATCACAAGACTCTTGGAATTCAAGATCAAGCTAGGGTTTGCTCTGCTCAAGACCCCTCCTTGCACTATTGGCCCAAATTAGGGTTTGAGTTTGCACAGGGATATTTTGACCTACAATACCCAAATTGACTTTCATGCTTCATGTTTGGTTCACAAGTTTGTCCATACCAAGTTTCAAGCTTTGATTCAAATCTTTGCCCAGTCAATTGGACAGTTGACCTAGAAATCAGTTGTATTGGGGAAAAAGTCAACAGTGGCCAATTGACAGTCAAATCTCATAAAATTTGACCCACATCAACATTATGAACTCCTATGAACCATTTTATCAAGTTTGAATCACAATTCCACAAGAAATTTGATCAGATCACCAAAAGGGCAAAATGGTCATTTTTAGGGTTTTGACTGCACAAAGACAATTTTTGACTGTTTGACCTAGCCAATAGCAATTTAAGCTCACATATGTACTCAAGGAGTCAATGACATTGTCTTGACCCATTCAACAAGTTCAAAAGATCTCAAGTGCATAGGATTGACAGATGGATTTTTCAGTCAACTGATCAAAATTTGACTGTATACTGAAAAGTCAAACTTTGACTTTTTGGTCAAAATCAAGTGCCAAGAGTTATTTTTCATCAAGAGATGTCAAATTATGAAACTTGTTCATCAATAAACCCAAAAATGCAAATTAGGGTATAAAATGGAAAAAATTTCATAACTTAGAAATTTTCTATGTTATGAAATTTTCTTATTTTTTCCTAACTTTGTCCCATTTTTTCACCAAGATGCAAATAGATTCAAACAAAACATGCAACATGAAAGTTGTATTCCATCACAAAGTCTACAACTTTGATTCACAAAGTTTTCTCAAAAGAATCTTGTATCTCAAGTTATGATTTTTGGAACAAGGGTACCTAAAACTTTTAACTTAGAGAAAATTTGCCCTAATCTAGGCAGGATTTTGACCCATCTTCTTGGCCACTTTTCATATAGTTCCCCTTGGAATTTCAAGTTTCATTGAAAAGATGGATTATAGTACATGTTCCAATCTTTCCAAATTTTCCAAGAACTCCTCAAGCACCCTTGTGGTTAGAGAGAATCGAATGCTTGAAGTTGGCAAAAACTCACTTTTGTCCATGGCCAATGCATGTTCATACAAACTTGCATTTTCAAATCAGCATGTTTGGTGCTAGCTTGCAGGCCTCAAAACCAACTTGTACTCCATAATTTAATGCCTAACCATTGAGTTAAGGTATTATCTTATTCATATGGACATTACATGCAAAATTAAGCCCTAAATGGTAAAAGGCATATTGCCATTTTTGCAAAAGTTACTTTATGTCAAAACACCAAGCATTGAGCCTTGGACAAAATCTGAGACTGCAAACCAAATCCATGAATTGGAGGGGGCCAAGAGTGTTGTGTTCAGGTTGATAGGAGGGCCTGTACAGGGCTATAACATCACTTCCATTCTTTTGCTTCAAGTAGAAGAAACTTGCAAAATACAAGACACAAGACATATCTGTTAACACAAGCTTACAAGAACTTTGTGAACAAGTTCCATACCTCCCAACAAGTCTAAAACACGACCCTTTCATCACTCAAAGCTCCTCATACTCAGAATCACTGTTTTTCTGCAAAATAGGAAAAGTTTGCATCTTGCAAGCCACAACCAAATTCCATCGTGCGTTTTGTCCAAAGATAGTTCAAACACCTTCCAATCAACTCACCTGAACTATCCCAGGCCCCCATTGCAAGCTGTAATACCTCTAACACACTTTGCCATTTTCATTTCAAAGCTCTACAGGTTGAGTTCTACAGCACGATTCAAGTTGTTTCAAAGCAAGCCAAGCATTGGAGAAGCTTCCTTGGACCTCAGGCAAGCTCAACAGAAGCTCAAACACCATTGAAGGTTGCTACATTGTCCAGCTCGAAGTCAACTGAAACAGGTATTTCATGGACTTCTATCTCCCTATTTAGGAATGGTTAGGCTTAGGTTTGTGAATGAAATATGTTGTACTCATAGCCCTGAAGCCACACATATGCTTAGTTTTCATTTACATTAATCGTGCTGAGAGAATTTCACTCATGAACTTTCTGAAAAAACTAGGTTAAAAATTAGGGCCAGAGAAATTCTCTCTGGTCTTTGAGAGTTAACCCAAGTTTTTTATATGGTTGAATTCGTTGTTTGATGCTCTACAAGTTTCATGTTGTGAGTTTTGTCAAAAGATCAAAGAATCAGGAGATATCATTGGAAGTACAGAACGCGTGTGTTGTTTGAAACTGAGGAAGAAGATGAAGTTGCTTGGGCTGGGCCTGAGTTGCTTTTGCTTCTCACACATGCATATTCAGTTTGCACCCTTTTGGCCCATTTATTTAAATATTTATCATTTTGACAATTTTATTTTTTATTCTGACTTTATTATTTTTTGTCTAAATATAAAAAATGCCAAAAATAATTTTCTATATTTTTTCATATTTGTTTGATATTTATTTTATTTTACTAAGTATATATATATCTAAATAAACTATTTTTTTTTAATAAAACAAAAAAATAATACAAAAAATATACTTATTTTCATTTATTATTTTTTTTATTTACATTTGAAAACATTTTCTTGAAAATACCCATTTTAGTAAATAATTAATTTTTATCTTTGTATATTTAATATGTTTAATAAATATATATATATGCTTATATACTTGTTATTGGATAATTAGGTTAAAAATACAAAAATATCACATTTTCATTTTTTATTAATATTTTACACTAAAAAACATTTTTTACAATATACTTTTATTTTGTTAATATATAATTGTATATAATTATTAAAATAATATTATTTATTAAGAATTAGGGTTTGTTGCCCTAAATAGAAAAACAATTAAAATTGACTTTTTTTTATTTATTTAAATTTTATATTGAAAAAAATACTTTTTTACATACATAGAAAACATTTTTGCATAAACACATTTTATTATATTTTTATTTAATTATTGTACATTTAAATATTGTATCTTGTACATTCAATTGGGTTGTAATAGTAATCTAGGGTTTAATTTCTTGTCAAATATCCCCAATTCAAATTTGTACCCCCCTCTCTATATCATGTTGTAATAGTGTAGCATTTAAATTCTCGCCTATTTAAAAGCTTTCAATTATACCATGATTAGACTTGGGGTTTGTATGTAAGTAAAATCAACAATTAGTTTGACCTAATCCAAGATAAATATGCATGAAAAACAAACACAAATGCACACTTGCACCCTTAGGGTTTCATCCACTTGTTGCCTTCAAAAATGGGCCATGGTTGCATGTTGAGTACTTTGGCAAAACAAAAACAAACAAAAAGATAATAGTCCCTCGATGACGCTATCTGAGTTGCCTAAACAAAATGATCAAGTCCCTCAAGAAAATTGCCAAAGATACTTGACACTATTGCTATCATGGTCTATACGATGACCTGCGCCTGTCCTGTTAACATCCTAACATAAGGTTGTTCACCAAATGCAATGGTGAAACAACACTGTTAAAAGGGTTAAAAACATAATAAAGACCTTTGAGTAAATAGGGTAGACAACTCTTAGTTACTTGATCAAAACTTGCAAAAACATCCTTGCTACCTTTCAAAACACACTTCACAACACAATTTCAAAACCCTACTTTCAAACATCGAAAAACTTTTAAAATACAAAAACACCTTTGTATACATTCAAACAAGAATCATTACAAAGGTTGCCACAATGATGGCCTCTTCTCAAAATGTCTTTCAAAATCACACACAAAGCACCATTTCAAACAATTGAAAAGCACCATTTCAAACAATAGAAATGCAAAGCAAGTGATCTAAACAAGTAACTAAGAGCCCATGGATAACCATGGATAGAAAGGGTGCTAATACCTTCCCTTTCTATAATCTACTCCCCGAACCCAAGAAAACATCTCAAAGGTCTTTCCTGTGCTTTTTGACCTTTGCTTAGGATAAAATAAAAAGTCGGTGGCGACTCTTGCTAAACCGAAACATTTGCGAACACAAACGCAAAATCCCAAGTCAATTCTCCCACCGTATCACAGAACTGGCGACTCTGCTGGGGACATTTTTTAAAGTGGAGTAACCTTAGGGCTTAGATCACCCTTGGCATGACTATTGTTTGCTTTGATTTCTTTACATTTTGGTTCTTTTGTTCGGGCTTGAAATCCTCCACCCGGATTTGGGAAACATTCATAGATAGAAATACGTTGTAGAAACTGTGCGGGGTATACCGACACGGTGGAAGCAATAGCTATATTAGTGCGACATATTTGTGAGTACCGGTAGCCTTTGAGTCAATCAAAGAGAATACGGGGCCGCTGAGTGATGTCATGAAGCACTAATGAACTAGAATCTTACTTGACCATCTTGGCCTTTCATTAGGGGTAGTGAGATGACCGCCTTTGGTGCAGTCTGAAGGTGGTAGGTACTCGATACTACACTCATTGAGAGTTGTTTTCTTGGAATATTTTGGTCTCTAGTTAAGTGGCTAAACCAAAACAATGAACATAGAAAACAATCCAATGATATTGAGCTCCTTAGAACCCGGTTACTATTTATAGGACAAGTTTTGAACCAACTAAACTCAAGAGGGTACTTACCTATGAAACCTCATGCAAGCCTGAAACTAGGGTTTTGTGTGATTTACTTGTACATGTGCTTGTGCATACATCATGAACATCATAAAGCATCATATGCATCCACTAACCATTTCAAGGGTTTGGATCTTCATCTTTGTTCTTGTTTTGTAGGTCATGGAATCTCTTCGCAGGAAAACAATTCAAATCAACCTTGTGAGAATCCCTCCTCAACTCAAGGAGCTTACTTCCAGGATTCCAGAGAATTCTCTCTTCAGTGAAAGACATGGTAGACTCCTCAACTTAGTCAACACCAGCATTGAAGAAGACATGGTGAAAGTACTTTTCCAGTTCTTTGACCCCCTACACCACTGTTTCACATTCCCTGATTATCAGTTGGTGCCTACTTTGGAGGAATTTTCTCAACTCCTGAGAATTCCTATTCTTAATCAACTACCCTACAACGGTTTGGAAAGAGAACCAAATCCTGAAGATGTTGCTCAAGCATTACACTTGCAACCATCTGACATCAAGGGGCATTGGGAAACCTGAAGTGGTGTCAAGGGATTCTTGGCAAAGTTTTTGTTTGAGAAGGCACAAGAATGCTGGAATTCTCTTGATCTACAAGCCTTTGAAAAGATTGTGGCACTCCTTATCTATGGGTTGGTCTTGTTCCCAAATCCTGACCAGCTTATAGATGTGAATGTTGTCAAGATTTTCATGTCCAGGAATCCTATACCTACATTTCTTGGGGATATCCTACACTCATTTTACACACGAACAATGAGGAAAAGAGGTGTTCTCATGTGCTGTACTCCTCTCCTAGAAAGGTGGTTTATTTCTCACCCCCCACAATCAGTTTTGAAGAATGAACATGGTTTGAGGTGGTCACAACGGTTGATGACCCTCACACATTCCGATGTACATTAGTGTTCTCGGTCCAGAGAAAATGTCATCATCATTGATCGTTGTGGGGAATTCCCTAATGTCCCATTACTTGGCATTAGGGGAGGCATTACCTATAACCCCTGTCTAGCTTTGAGACAATTTGGATATGCTCGGAGGGATGGCCCTCATGACATGTTGATTCCTGACCTAGTTTTTGACTTCGACAATGATGCGCAAGGACTTCGACAAAGGTTCATCAGAGCTTGGAGGATGCCTAACAAGGTGGATAGTAAGACGCTGGGGCACAAGAATTCCATCCCCCTTGAGCCTTACCTCAAGTGGGTACGAACCTGCTCCCAGAATCTTATGATGCCATATCCTCACATTCTCCCCTTGATCAAAGAGCCTGTTATGGAAGGAGAGGTTCCATACACCATCCTACATCCTGACATGCCAACATCATGGGAGGAAATGCAAAAGAGTTGGATCCAACTCAAAGAAGAACGGGATACTTTTGAAGCCAGCTTCTATTCCAGTGAGAAGAAGGTTTTAGAGCTCACCCGCCGACTTCACGAGGAGGAAACTCTCAACACTTACATCGCACAAAAGAGGATGCACAATGTCTTTTTACATTACGAATTTTGTAATATTTCGCCCATGGGGAATTTATGTACTAACAAATTTCTTCTTAATATGACGTGCGTTCTTTTTGTTTGCAACAAATTTGAATTTTTGAACCCTTGAATGCATTACATAAATAACATACCATTCATCATATGCATAAGCAGGTCTTCAAGCCAGGTTTCCTTATCTTTCTGCTGTTTATTTCAACAAGATGTATTTGGAGCAAACAGTAAAGGATCTGCAAGCATAAAATTCACAATTTCAGCAACTGCTCATGACCTTGGCAAAGGGTCAAGAGGATCTCAAAGTTCTGTTAGAGAAGAGTAAAGAGAAGAAAAAGAAAAAGAAAAAGAGACCGGGGGTAGCCACTTTCGGAAGAAGGTTTGAGGGCGATGCTAGAAGGTCTCTTGAGTTCCCTTTAACATCTGACGAAGGGGGTGGCAAAGGGAAAGGAGTTACTGTACCTTCTGAGTCTAAGGTAGAAGAGGAGGGAGAGGAAGAAGACGAGGACTATTCCGAACAACAATATCCACCAGCGGATGAAAAATATAAGAACCTTGAAGACATATTGGCAGCTATGGAGTTGTAGAGGGTGCCCGGATTGGATTTTGAGGAACTAGGGATGGTAGCTGGGATTGTTATCCCTCCCAAGTTCAAGGTGCCATCATTTTCCAAGTACGACGGTCTGTCTTGCCCTAAGATGCACCTGAGGTCGTATGTTAGAAAGATCCAACCTCATTCGTGCGACAAAGACCTCTGGGTAAACTTTTTCCAAGACAGCTTGTCTGGCACTCAGTTAGATTGGTTTTATCAACTCGAGAGATCAGATGTTCACAATTGGGAAGACTTGGCAGCTGCTTTCTATCGTCAGTATCAGTACAATGCTGATTTGGCGCCCACTCGTACTCAGTTACAAAGTATGGGGATGGCTTCCAATGAAGGGTTTAAAGAGTACGCCCAGAAGTGGCGTGATCTGGCTGGAAGGGTGCAGCCACCGCTATTAGATAGGGAATTAGTTGACATGTTTCTGGGGACCCTGTCTGGCCCCTTCTTCAACCATCTAATCGGAAGCTCTTCTGCAGGATTTACTGAACTGATTTTAACCGGCGAAAGGGTGGAGGCCGGTATTAAAAGTGGAAAGATTCAAAAGGATGCTTCCGCATCCACAGCTGTTAAGAAACCTTTCCCAGCCAAGAAGGAAGCATCTGCTGTGTATTCTCGGAAGGGATTGGGAAGAACTAAGCGCCGACCGACTGTAGGGGTCGTGATGATTCAAAATTCGTCAAATGATCAACCTCGTAACAATCAGTTGGGACCTAATCAACAACGGGTAGAACGGCCACAACGGCAGTTCACCCGCATCAACATGACGCCCGCTCAGGTCCTTCCCCATTTGTTGAAGCTGAATCTGACCAGTTTGAAAGAGGCGCCAAAAAACCCTAACACCTCCTCTCCATACTATCACTCCAACGACAAGTGTGCTTACCATTCCGACAGTGCTGGGCACGATACCAATAATTGCTGGGCACTTAAGAACAAAATTCAGGACTTAATTAACGCCAAAGAAGTTGAATTTGATGCTCCTGAGAAGCCCAATGTTATATCTGCTCCGATGCCCAAGCACGGCCACAATGTGCATGTTGTTTTGGAAAACCTCCATGTTACTGATGTTGCCAATCTGTTGACTCCATTGCTTGTGATTAAAGAAAATTTGTTGAGAGCCGGGATCTTTCCTGGTTGTGGTAAAGACTGTTATTTTTGTTTGAACATTCAAGGAGATTGTCCCATGTTGAAGTCGGGTGTCCAACGCCTGATGGATACTCAAGAGATACTTTTCCAGAAAACCCCTGTTAACACTTTCAATCCGATTAATCCTGATACTTATGATACTTCAACCAACGATATTGCCATCATAACGATTTCCGACAATCCTCCCAAGGCTTGCAAAAGGCCTGTCAGGATTACACCCAACTCTGAATGTGTACCTTTAAAGATCACCATGCCGGGACCTGTCCCGTACCAATCAAGCAAAATGATACCGTGGAACTATGAGGGAGAAATCTTCTACCACGACATCAAACAAATTGAAACAGTCCAAGAGATTTCTGAAGAAGACCCTGATATAGGGAACATCGCGGGTACAAGCAAGATAACCCGCAGTGGCCGGAGCTTTTCTCCGGAGATTGCTCCCCCTCGAGCAGTTTTCGGACCCTTAAAAGCTTCTGCACCTGTTGGACCCTCTGTGCAAGGCCCAGTGATTGAAGAAGTGGATACTCCTGAAGTAAGACCATCTGCTGATAATACCGACAAGGGTAAGGGGATACTAGAAATGCCTGTCAGGAAGAAGGCCCATGCCGTGGTTATCCCCGAAACCACTCAGAAAGAAATGGATGAAATCTTGAAAATAATCAGAAAAAGTGACTACGACGTTGTGGAGCAGTTAGGGCAGACCCCTTCTAAAATTTCAATGTTGGCTCTTCTGCTATGTTCCGAGGCCCATGCCAAGGCCCTAATCAAATTCTTGAAAGCAGCACATGTACCCCAAGAGACTTCGGCTGACCAGTTTTAGGAATGTGTGGCCAGTCTTACTGCTGATAATGGCCTTGGCTTTTTCGACGCTGACTTAACTCCCAAAGGAAGGAAACACAACGATGCGTTGCATGTTTCAGTTGAATTGCGGGGAACTACTCTTGCCCATGTCTTGGTTGATACTGGTTCTTCCCTGAATGTGCTGCCAAAGAAAGCCTTAGACCGTTTGGATTACGAAGGTTTGACCCTCAAACCTAATAACATCGTCGTTAGGGATTTCGATGGTTCCAAAAGAATGGTTCATGGAGAGGTTGATATTCCTATTAAGATAGGCACCGAAGTGTTCAACTCCACCTTCTACGTAATGGACATTCGTTTGTCATACCCGTGTTTGCTAGGAAGACCGTGGATCCATTATTCCGGGGCGGTTACCTCATCTTTGCACCAAATGATGAAATATCCTGTTAAGGGTAATATTATAACAGTGCACGACGAGGAAGAGTACATGATAAGTCATCTCAATTCCTTTCGATATGTGGAG
Source organism: Vicia faba (assembly GCA_948472305.1). NCBI lineage: Eukaryota > Viridiplantae > Streptophyta > Magnoliopsida > Fabales > Fabaceae > Vicia > Vicia faba. The sequence continues at coordinate 402,850,421 of OX451737.1, read as the reverse complement.
TTGGATGGCGAGTTCATCGAAACGCCTTTCCAACATTTTGAGGAAGTTTCTCCCGAAGTAGCAGCTGCGAAGACAATGGTTGAAGCACCTATCATTCCCAAGCATGTAGCTAGGATGGCATCTCTCAAGGACACAAAGGCTGTGATTAAGGAGGGGAAGAGCACAGTATGAGGGCAATTGCCTGACTTTCCCTATAAGACAGACAAGTTTGGGTTAGGGTTCACTGCTGAAGGACAAAAGGCTATGCGTCGCTCCAAGGCTGGAGGGCCACCCGTCTAGATCTCACACCATGGAGTCAATGTTGTAGAAGATGAAGATGAAGATGAAGAGAGCCAATTTGAAGATTGGATCTTTCCGACCGTCGAAGGGGGTTTGAGCAATTGGGAAGAAAAGGATTTCGTTCCTATCACCTTTATCAACCAATAATTTTATCTTTGAACAATTTCCCATTTTTATGGTCTGTAATAACTAAAATAATTCGCACACTATTTTCACCTCATGCCTTTCCCGGGGCATGTAGGTCCATTTGTAAGGGTTTGATTTTCTTCATAATCATATGCCATGTTTTAATGAATCATTGGACGTTTTCATCTATAAACTACTGTGTTCATTTTCTTTCCTTTTGCATTTTTGTTTGTTTAAAGGATGGCTATCCCTTACACACACCCACACTCACAAATGCAGGTACCCATTCACTCCGGATTCCATGGGTGACCATTCTGTTTTAGCCTTCGATAACTCTGAATATTTGGTCAATCAGGCTGAGTACGAAGTTAACGAAGATTGTGAAGTGCCGGGAGAGTTAGCCAGACTTCTACAACAAGAAGAGAGGGCCATTCTACCTCATGAAGAGCTATTAGAAACCATCAACTTGGGGACAGAGGAAGACAGGAAGGAAGTAAAAGTGGGTGCCAACCTGGAACCGAGTGTCAAGGAGCGCTTAGTACAACTGTTGAACGAGTATGTTGAAATCTTCGCCTGGTCTTATGAAGACATGCCGGGGTTAGACACATATATTGTGGTTCACCGTCTTCCTACAAGAGAGGATTATCCACCGATCAAGCAAAAGGTCCGACGAAAGAGGCCTGACATGTCTGAAAAGATTAAGGCTGAGGTAATGAAACAATTCAACGCTGGCTTTCTGGCTGTTACTACCTATCCATAATGGGTTGCTAACATCGTGCCCGTGCCTAAAAAGGACGACAAAGTCAGAATGTGCACGGATTATCGGGATTTAAACAGGGCTAGCCCTAAAGACGATTTTCCACTGCCACATATCGATATCTTGGTTGACAACACAACTCAGCACAAGGTATTTTCCTTCATGGATGGATTCTCGGGCTACAACCAGATTAAAATGGCCCCCGAGGACATGGAGAAAACTACCTTTGTCACGCAATGGGGTACCTTCTGCTACAAGGTGATGCCGTTTGGACTGAAGAACGCAGGGGCAACTTATCAACGCACCATGGTAGCTTTGTTTTATGATATGATACATCATGAGATCGAAGTTTACGTAGACGACATGATAGCTCGATCACAAACAAAAGAAGAACACCTTGATCATCTGCAAAAGCTGTTTGCGAGGTTGAAGGAGTATAAGCTCAGGCTGAACCCAAGCAAGTGCACTTTTGGAGTTAGGTCTGGTAAACTTTTGGGATTTATTGTCAGCAACAAAGGTATTGAGGTTGATCCAGCTAAAGTAAAAGCTATACAAGAAATGCCTGCCCCCCGTACTGAAAAGGAGGTTAGAGGATTCTTGGGATGCTTAAACTATATCGCGAGGTTCATCTCTCACCTGACATCTACGTGTGAGCCAATTTTCAAACTGTTGAAGAAAGATCAGGTAGTTGAATGGAACAATGATTGTCAATTTGCTTTTGATAAAATCAAGGAGTATTTGCTAGAACCTCCTATTCTGATGCCACCCGTCGAAGGAAGGCCGTTAATCATGTATCTGACTGTTTTGGATAACTCAATGGGGTGTGTGCTGGGCCAACATGATGAGTCTGGTCGAAAAGAGCATGCCATTTATTACCTTAGCAAAAAGTTTACCGACTGTGAGACTCGCTACTCACTGCTTGAGAAAACTTGCTGTGCTTTGGTATGGGATGCTCGCTGGCTAAGGCAGTATATGTTGACTCATACCACTTTGCTGATTTCTAAAATGGATCCGATCAAGTATATCTTTGAGAAGCCTGCTTTATATAGAAGAATCGCTAGATGGCAAATGATCCTGACTGAGTATGATATCCAATATACTACCCAAAAAGCTATAAAAGGGAGTGTACTAGCTAACCATCTAGCTCATCAAGCCGTCGAAGATTATCAATCTATGAGATTCGACTTCCCTGACGAGGACATCATGACATTGGACAACATCGAAGGTAACGGACCGTATGACGGACCTGAACAAGGATCCCGATGGACCCTGTATTTTGATGGTGCTTCTAATTCACTTGGAAACGGTATCGGTGCGGTACTAATTTCTCCGGAAGGTTGCCATACACCCTTCACTGCTCGACTTTGTTTTAGTTGTACCAACAACATGGCCGAATATGAAGCTTGCATCTTTGGTCTCAAGGCCGCTATAGACTTGGGGATCAAATCTTTGGTCGTATTTGGGGACTCGGCTTTGGTTATCAGTCAAGTCAAAGGAGAGTGGGACACCAAACATCCTAATATTATCCCATACAAAGAACATGTCTTGACGTTGTTGCCTCATTTAGAGCAGATTACTTTCGAGCACTTCCCGCGAGAAGAAAATCAGCTAGCAGATGCTCTGGCTATAATGTCTTCCATGTTTAAACTCAACTGGGATAACGAGGCTCCCCGAATCACCATCGAGCGAATGGATGAACGCGCACATTGTCATGAGATTAATACCGAAGAAGTAATGGAACAACCCTGGTTTCATGAAATCAAAAGGTATCTCCAGACTAGAGAATACCCCGAAGGAGCTTCCTTCAATGACAAAAAGTTCTTAAGGAGATTTGCTGCCAAGTTCTTCCTGAGCAATGGCATCCTTTATAAGCGCAATCATAATTGTGTTCTACTTCGTTGTGTGGACAAGATTGAAGCAGATTTGATCATGACCGAAATACACAGTGGTACATTTGGCACCCATTTGAGCGGACATACGATGGCTAAGAAGATTCTAAGGGCAGGCTACTACTGGTCTACCATTGAAGCTGATTGTCGCCAATATTCCCGTACTTGCCACAAATGCAAAGTCTACACCGACAAGGTACATATTCCTCCTGTTCCTCTCAATGTTCTGACAGCTCTTTGGCCATTCACAATGTGGGGCATTGACATGATTGGAGAGATCAAGCCCACGGCGTCCAATGGACATCGCTTCATCTTGGTCGCTATTGATTATTTCACCAAGTGGGTCGAGGCAGCTTCCTATGCCTCAGTTACAAAGAACGTGGTTGCCCGCTTCATCAAGCAGAACCTCATATGCCGGTATGGTGTCCCCGACAGGATCATCACAGACAACGGTACGAATTTGAACAATACTATGATCACCGCTCTATGTGAACAGTTCAAGATTTATCATCACAATTCATCTCCCTATTGGCCGAAGATGAACGGTGCTGTTGAAGCCGCGAAAAAAAATATCAAGAAGATCATTCAAAAGATGACAGTTACTTACAAGGACTGGCATGAGATATTACCGTTTTCTCTGCATAGATATCGTACCACGACACATACTTCAGCAGGGGCAACCCCATTTTCTTTGGTGTATGGCATGGAAACTGTTCTATCCATGGAAGTTCAGATTCCTTCCTTCAGGATTATGAAGGACTCTGGTTTGAGTGAAGACGATTGGATTCAGACCCGACTTGATCAACTTAATTTGATCGACAAGAAGCGACTTACTGCTGTTTGCCATGGTCAGACGTATCAAAAACGGACGATGAAGGCTTTCAACAAGAAAGTCAGGCGTCACGTATATGAAGTCGGAGATCTTGTGATCAAACGGATCATCTTACCGCAAAGTGATCCCAGGGGCAAGTGGACCCCTACTTACGAAGGACCATTTGTGATCAAGAGCATCTTTTCTAGTGGGGCAATGATTCTGACCACCATGGACAGTGATGACTTGCCGCACCCTGCGAACGCAGACATAGTCAAAAGATACTACACATAAAACAACCCGACAAGTTGAAAACCCGAAAGGGCGACTTGGGCAAAAATGGGCATCCCGGTGGATCGAAAACCCGAAAGGGCGGTTCAGGAAAAAATTAGGGATAAAATAAAAAAAATCTGTACACCCGGCAAGTTGAAAACCCGAAAGGGCGACTTGGGCAAAAAAGGGTTTCCCAGTGGATCGAAAACCCGAAAGGGCGGTCCAGGCAAAAGTTAGGGAATTTAAAGCGTATGACTATGTCTCGACGGATCATTTTAAGAACAATCTCTTCACCAACAAGCCCCAAGCTTCTGATCAATCTAACCATCGGCGGACGAAGCAGTGAATGGACAAGATATTCAGAGTTGTGAAGGCTATAGCAGAATGGGAATCCCATGGAATTGTTACACATAGCCATCTTTGTTTTGTATAGAATTTTTCAATTTTTACGACAACATTCTCTTACTAGGATGTCTGTCTCCTTTGTACAAAAATACTCACAAAAGTTAATACAAATAAAGTGCAGAAATTCGCTTGCCTCTCTTTTTTTTTTACACTTATGTTTTAGTTGAAAACGTCCAATGTTTTGTTAAATAGGCATATGCATTTGAACATAATCACTGCTTACAAATAAAACAAAATTGAAAGAGGATAATTTACTGATAGGTTGAAGGTGTAGGAAGATATCTTTGTGCCATTCCAGAAGAAATCCCCTACGATACATCATTCAGATCCCTAACAAGGCTAAATTTGGAGTATATTTCCCCAGCGAAGCTAAGCTTCAAGATCTACAACAGAGCCAGTACAGTCTAAAACTTGATTCCCCAGCTGAGTTAAGTTTCAAAATTCCCATCAGAGTTAAGCTTCGAGATCCCTAGTCGAGCCCGAAAACCCCGAAAACCCTATCCCCGGCGGAGCCAGAATAGTGAACATTTCCCCACAGAGTTATTTCCCAGCAGATTGAAGATTCTCAGTCTCATTTCTCCAGCAGAAGTCTCCCAGGTTTTAACTCCCCAGTAGAGATTTTCAGAGTTTCCCTTATTCCCCAAGCAGTCAGCAAGGGTTTCTCATTTTCAACAATCAAAGATTTTTGAATCCTCAGCATCGGTCAAGGATTTATTTTCCCCGGCAGCAGTCAAAGAATTCATTATCTCCAGCTATCCGGATTTTATCTTCCTCAACAAGACGACTAATCAGCTTACATGCATAACCATTACAGTCAAATATCATAAACATTGATGAAATACAGTTTATTGCATCATACATATCATGCAACATAACTTTGTGTTTTAGCTAACATTTTACCCTTTTCAGGATAAGATTAAAAGGCTATCATTAACAATTATTCAGATACAGTGCAGATACACCCCAGACACGGTGGTCATTCTATTACTCATTCAGACTTCAGCAATCCGATATAGACTAGATACGCTCCAGACACGGTGGTCATTCTATTACTCATTCATACTTCAGCAATCCGATACAGACTAGATACGCTCCAGACACGGCGACCATTCTATCTCTCATTTAGATTCAATTATCAACTTCAAGTTCAGATATGCTCCAGACACGGATGCCATTCTGGCCCTTACACCAGCAACTTGATTCTACCCAGTGCAATCGGCACAGGAGTCATTCTGTCACTTATTCAGATCCCAGTTACAGTCTCAGATATACTCCAGACAAGGAAGTCATTCTGCTACTCATACAGATCTCAAATTCAGATACAATACAGATACACTCCAGACACGGCAGTCATTCTGATATTCATTTGAAGTTCAAATACAGTTACAGCTCAGATACGCTCCAAACACGGATTCCATTCCTTTGCTCATACAGACTCAGCCTCCAGATACAGTTCAAGTGCATTCCAGACACGGATACCATTTTGATACTCGTTCTTTTGACCTATAGCATTGCAATTCAACAAAGATCCTTTGATGGCATCTTTAAGCCCATCTCCAGCAAGATTCTACCATCTCTAAATGGCATCTTTAAGCCCATTTCCTCAGCCATATTCATACGAGTGTAAATTTACGGGCACTCTAGTGTCCAATCCTCTTTTACCTTCGAGTCGCGAAAGGCAAACTGGCCAATCTAACTCTTATGGTTCAAGAAGATTGAACAGGGGCAACTGTTGTACTCCAAAATTTGCCCTCTCATTTCATCAACACTTTCTCATCACAAGCCTCTTGGAATTCAAGATCAAGCTAGGGTTTGCTCTGCTCAAGACCCCTCCTTGCACTATTGGCCCAAATTAGGGTTTGAGTTTGCACAGGGATATTTTGACCTACAATACCCAAATTGACTTTCATGCTTCATGTTTGGTTCACAACTTTGTCCATACCAAGTTTGAAGCTTTGATTCAAATCTTTGCCCAGTCAATTGGACAGTTGACCTAGAAATCAGCTGTATTGGGGAAAAAGTCAACAATGGCCAATTGACAGTCAAAACTCATAAAATTTTACCCACATCAACATTATGAACTCCTATGAACCATTTTATCAAGTTTGAATCACAATTCCACAAGAAATTTGATCAGATCACCAAAAGGGCAAAATGGTCATTTTTAGGGTTTTGACTGCACAATGGCAATTTTTGACTGTTTGACCTAGCCAATAGCAATTTAAGCTCACATATGTACTCAAGGATTCAATGATATTGTCTTGAACCATTCAACAAGTTCAAAAGATCTCAAGTGCATAGGATTGACAGATGGATTTTTCAGTCAACTGATCAAAATTTGACTGTATACTGAAAAGTCAAACTTTGACTTTTTGGTCAAAATAAAGTGCCAAGAGTTATTTTTCATCAATACATGTCAAATTATGAAACTTGTTCATCAAGAAACACAAAAATGCAAATTAGGGTTTAAAATGGAAAAAATTTCATAACTTAGAAATTTTCTAAGTTATGAAATTTTCTTATTTTTTCCTAACTTTGTCCCATTTTTTCACCAAGATGTAAATGGATTCAAACAAAACTTGCAACATGAAAGTTGTAGTACATCACAAAGTCTACAACTTTGATTCACAAAGTTTTCTCAAAAGAAGCTTTTATCTCAAGTTATGATTTTTTGAACAAGGGTACCTAAAACTTTTAACTTAGAGAAAATTTGCCCTAATCTAGGCAGGATTTTGACCCATCTTCTTGGCCACTTTTCATATAGTTCCACTTGGAATTTCAAGTTGCATTGCAAAGATGGATTATAGTACATGTTCCAAGATTTCCAAATTGTCCAAGAACTCCTCAAACAACCTTGTGGTTAGAGAGAATCAAATGCTTGAAGTTGGCAAAAACTCACTTTTGCCCATGGCCAATGCATGTTCATACAAACTTGCATTTTCAAATCAGCATGTTTGGTGCTAGCTTGCAGGCCTCAAAACCAACTTGTACTCCATAATTTAATGCCTAACCATTGAGTTAAGGTATTATCTTATTCATATGGACATTACATGCAAAATTAAGCCCTAAATGGTAAAAGGCATATTGCCATTTTTGCAAAAGTTACTTTATGTCAAAACACCAAGCATTGAGCCTTGGACAAAATCTGAGACTGCAAACCAAATCCATGAATTGGAGGGGGCCAAGAGTGTTGTGTACAGGTTGATAGGAGGGTCTGTACAGGGCTATAACATCACTTCCATTCTTTTGCTTCAAGTAGAAGAAACTTGCAAAATACAAGACACAAGACATATCTGTTAACACAAGCTTACAAGAACTTTGTGAACAAGTTCCATACCCCCCAACAAGTCTAAAACACGACCCTTTCATCACTCAAAGCTCCTCATACTCAGAATCACTGTTTTTCTGCAAAACAGGGAAAGTTCTGCATCTTGCAAGCCACAACCAAATTCCATCATACGTTTTGTCCAAAGATAGTTCAAACACCTTCCAATCAACTCACCTGAACTATCCCAAGCCCCCATTGCAAGCTGTAATACCTCTAACACACTTTGCCATTTTCATTTCAAAGCTCTGCAGGTTGAGTTCTACAGCACGATTCAAGTTGTTTCAAAGCAAGCCAAGCATTGGAGAAGCTTCCTTGGACCTTAGGCAAGCTCAACAGAAGCTCAAACACCATTGAAGGTTGCTACATTGTCCAGCTCGAAGTCAACTGAAACAGGTATTTCATGGACTTCTATCTCCCTATTTAGGAATGGTTAGGCTTAGGTTTGTGAATGAAATATATTGTACTCATAGCTCTGAAGCCACACATATGCTTAGTTTTCATTTACATTAATCGTGCTGAGGGAATTTCACTCATGAACTTTCTGAAAAAACTAGGTTAAAAATTAGGGCCAGAAAAATTCTCTCTGGTCTTTGAGAGTTAACCCAAGTTTTTTATATGGTTGAATTCGTTGTTTGATGCTCTACAAGTTTCATGTTGTGAGTTTTGTCAAAAGATCAAAGAATCAGGAGATAGCATTGGAAGTACAGAACGCGTGTGTTGTTTGAAACTGAGGAAGAAGATGAAGTTGCTTGGGCTGGGCCTGAGTTGCTTTTGCTTCTCACACATGCATATTCAGTTTGCACCCCCTTGGCCCATTTATTTAAATATTTATCATTTTGACATTTTTATTTTTTATTCTGACTTTATTATTTTTTGTCTAAATATAAAAAATGCCAAAAATAATTTTCTATATTTTTTCATATTTGTTTGATATTTATTTTATTTTACTAAGTATATATATATATATATCTAAATAAACTATTTTCTTTTTTTAAAAAAACTCAAAAATAATACAAAAAATATACTTATTTTCATTTATTATTATTTTTATTTACATTTGAAAACATTTTCTTGAAAATACCCATTTTTGTAAATAATTAATTTTTATCTTTGTATATTTAATATGTTTAATAAATATATATATATGCTTATATACTTGTTATTGAATAATTAGGTTAAAAAATACAAAAATATCACATTTTCATTTTTTATTAATATTTTACACTAAAAAACATTTTTTACAATATACTTTTATTTTGTTAATATATAATTGTATATAATTATTAAAATAATATTATTTATTAAGAATTAGGGTTTCTTGCCCTAAATAGAAAAACAATTAAAATTGACTTTATTTATTTATTTACATTTTATATTGAAAAAAAATACTTTTTTACCTACATAGAAAACATTTTTGCATAAACACATTTTATTATATTTTTATTTAATTATTGTACATTTAAATAATGTATCTTGTACATTCAATTGGGTTGTAATAGTAATCTAGGGTTTAATTTCTTGTCAAATATCCCCAATTCAAATTTGTACCCCCTCTCTATATCATGTTGTAATAGTGTAGCATTTAAATTCTCGCTCATTTAAAAGCTTTCAATTATGCCATGCTTAGACTTGGGGTTTGTATGTAAATAAAATCAACAATTAGTTTGACCTAATCCAAGATAAATATGCATGAAAAACAAACACAAATGCACACTTGCACCCTTAGGGTTTCATCCACTTGTTGCCTTCAAAAATGGGCCATGGTTGCATGTTGAGTACTTTGGCAAAATAAAAACAAACAAAAAGATCATAGTCCCTCGATGACGCTATCTGAGTTGCCTAAACAAAATGATCAAGTCCCTCAAGAAAATTTCCAAAGATACTTGACACTATTGCTATCATGGTCTATACGATGACCCGCGCCTGTCCCATTAACATCCTAACACAAGGTTGTTCACCAAATGCAATGGTGAAACAACACTGTTAAAAGGGTTAAAAACATAAGAAAGACCTTTGAGTAAATAGGGTAGACAACTCTTAATTACTTGATCAAAACTTGAAAAAACATCCTTGCTACCTTTCAAAACACACTTCATAACACAATTTCAAAACCCTACTTTCAAACATCGAAAAACTTTCAAAATACAAAAACACCTTTGTATACATTCGAACAAGAATCATTACAAAGGTTGCCACAACGATGGCCTCTTTTCAAAATATCTTTCAAAATCACACACAAAGCACCATTTCAAACAATTGAAAAGCACCATTTCAAACAATAGAAATGCAAAGCAAGTGATCTAAACAAGTAACTAAGAGCCCATGGATAACCAAGGATAGAAAGGGTGCTAATACCTTCCCTTTCTATAATCTACTCCCCAAACCCAAGAAAACATCTCAAAGGTCTTTCCCGTGCTTTTTGACCTTTCCTTAGGATAAAATAAAAAGTCGGTGGCGACTCTTGCTAAACCGAAACATTTGCAAACACAAACGCAAAATCCCAAGTCAGTTCTCCCACCGTATCACAGAACTGGCGACTCTGCTGGGGACATTTTTTAAAGTGGAGTAACCTTAGGGCTTAGATCACCCTTGGCATGACTATTGTTTGCTTTGATTGCTTTACATTTTGGTTCTTTTGTTCGGGCTTGAAATCCTCCACCCAGATTTGGGAAACATTCATAGATAGAAATACGTTGTGGAAACTGTGCAGGGTATACCGACACGGTTGAAGCAATAGCTATATTAGTGCGACATATTTGTGAGTACCGGTAGCCTTTGAGTCTATCAAATAGAATACGGGGCCGCTGAGTGATGTCATGAAGCACTAATGAACTAGAATATTACTTGACCATCTTGGCCTTTCATTAGGGGTAGTGAGATGACCGGCTTTGGTGCAGTCCGAAGTTGGTAGATACTCGATACTACACTCATTGAGGGTTGTTTTCTTGGAATATTTTGGTCGCTAGTTAAGTGGATAAACCAAAAAAATGAACATAGAAAACAATCCAATGATATTGAGCTCCTTAGAACCTGGTTACTATTTATAGGTCAGGTTTTGAACCAACTAAACTCAAGAGGGTACTTACCTATGAAACCTCATGCAAGCCTGAAACTAGGGTTTTGTGTGATTTGATTGTACATGTGCTTGTGCATACATCATGAACATCATAAAGCATCATATGCATCCACTAACCATTTCAAGGGTTTGGATCTTCATCTTTGTTCTTGTTTTGTAGGTCATGGAATCTCTTCGCAGGAAAACAATTCAAATCAACCTTGTGAGAATCCCTCCTCAACTTAAGGAGCTTACTTCCAGGATTCCAGAGAATTCTCTCTTCAGTGAAATACATGGTAGACTCCTCAACTTAGTCAACACCAGCATTGAAGAAGACATGGTGAAAGTACTTTTCCACTTCTTTGACCCCCTACACCACTGTTTCACATTCCCTGATTATCAGTTGGTGCCTACTTTGGAGGAATTTTCTCAACTCCTGAGAATTCCTATTCTTAATCAACTAACCTACAACGGTACGGAAAGAGAACCAAAGCCTGAAGATGTTGCTCAAGCATTACACTTGCAACCATCTGACATCAAGGGGCATTGGGAAACCAGAAGTGGTGTCAAGGGATTCTTGGCAAAGTTTTTGTTTGAGAAGGCACAAGAATTCTGGAATTCTCTTGATCTACAAGCCTTTGAAGAGATTGTGACACTCCTTATCTATGGGTTGGTCTTGTTCCCAAATCCTGACCAGCTTATAGATGTGAATGCTGTCAAGATTTTCATGTCCAGGAATCCTATACCTACATTGCTTGGGGATATCCTACACTCATTTTACACACGAACAATGAGGAAAAGAGGTGTTCTCATGTGCTGTACTCCTCTCCTAGCAAGGTGGTTTATTTTTCACCTCCCACAATCAGTTTTGAAGAATGAGCAGGGTTTGAGGTGGTCACAATGGTTGTTGACCCTCACACATTCTGATGTACATTGGTGTTCTCGGTCCATAGAAAATGTCATCATCATTGATCGTTGTGGGGAATTCCATAATGTCCCATTACTTGGCATTAGGGGAGGCATTACCTACAACCCCTGTCTAGCTTTGAGACAATTTGGATATGCTCGGAGGGATGGCCCTCATGACATGCTGATTCTTGACCTAGTTTTTGACTTTGACAACGATGCGCAAGGACTTCGACAAAGGTTCATCAGAGCTTGGAGGATGCCTAACAAGGTGGATAGTAAGACACTGGGGCACAAGAATTCCATCCCCCTTGAGCCTTACCTCAAGTGGGTACGAACCCGCTCCCAGAATCTTATGATGCCATATCCTCACATTCTCCCCTTGATCAAAGAGCCTGTTATGGAAGGAGAGGTTCCATACACCATCCTACATCCTGACATGCCAACATCATGGGAGGAAATGCAAAAGAGTTGGATCCAACTCAAAGAAGAACGGGATACTTTTGAAGCCAGCTTCTATGCCAGTGAGAAGAAGGTTTTAGAGCTCACCCGCCGACTTCACGGGGAGGAAACTCTCAACACTTACATCGCACAAAAGGGGATGCGCAATATCTTTTTACATTAAGAATTTTGTAATATTTCGCCCATGAAGCATTTATGTACTAACAAATTTCTTCTTAATATGACGTGCGTTCTTTTTGTTTGCAACAAATTTGAATTTTTGAACCCTTGAATGCATTACATGAATAACATACCATTCATCATATGCATAAACAGGTCTTCAAGCCAGGTTTCCTTATCTTTCTGCTGTTTATTTCAGCAAGATGGATTTGGAGCAAACAGTAAAGGATCTGCAGGCACAAAATTCACAATTTCAGCAACTCCTCATGACCTTGGCAAAGGGTCAAGAGGATCTCAAAGTTCTGTTAGAGAAGAGTAAAGAGAAGAAAAAGAAAAAGAGACCGGGGGTAGCCACTTTCGGAAGAAGGTTTGAGGGCGATGCTAGAAGGACTCTTGAGTTCCCTTCAACATCTGACGAAGGGGGTGGCAAAGGGAAAGAAGTTACTGTACCTTCTGAGTCTTAGGTAGAAGAGGAGGGAGAGGAAGAAGACGAGAACTATTCCGAACAACAGTATCCACCAACGGACGAAAAATATAAGAACCTTGAAGACAGATTGGCAGCTATGGAGTTGCAGAGGTTGCCGGATTGGATTTTGAGGAACTAGGGCTGGTAGCTGGGATTGTTATCCCTCCCAAGTTCAAGGTGCCAACATTTGCCAAGTCGCCACCGACTTTTCTTTTATCCAAAAGGAAAGGTTAAAAAGCACAGGAAAGCCCTTTGAGATTATTTCTTGAGTTTGGGGGGTAGATTATGAAAAGGGAAGATATTAGAACCCTATTCATCCATGGTTTTCCATGGGCTCTTAGTTACTTGCTAGATCACTTGCTTTTTTGTTTTAAATTATGCTTGATGTGGTTTTGGAAAGTATTTTGTAAAGAGGCCATTGTTTAGGCAATCTTTGTAATGATTCTTGTTTGTAAGAATGTATACAAAGATGTTTGATCTTTTGAAAATATTTTCTATTTTGTAAGATGTTTGAAAGTGTATGTGTTTGTTTTGAAAATAGCAAGGATGTTTGTTTTGAAATGGAGCAAGTAATTAGGAGCAATCTACCTACTCAAATGTCTTTCTTGTTCATTTTCTTTTCCTTTGACATTATTGTCTAACCATTGACTTGGTAAACAACCCTATCTTTGGATGTAAGCGGGACGGGCGTGGGTCATCGTATAACCATGATTAGCAATGTTGCAAGGTATCTTAGCATTCTTTTTGAGGGACTAAGATAATTTATAAGGTAACTTAGATAACGTCATCGAGGGACCATGATCTTGTATTTTTGCTTGTTTTTGCTAAGATACCTCACATGCGTAATATGGCCATTTTGTATAAGGCAACCAAGTGGAATAACCCTAGATGTGCTTGTGTGCAAGTGTATCATTTTCATGCTTGTTTTTGTCTTGAATTAGGGTTTTCTAATAATTGGTTTTAGTCTTTCCATACAAAGGCTAATTACTAGCATGTTATATAAAAGTGATAAATTGCGAAATTTAAAGTTACTACACTATTACAACATTTGTGGGGAGGGGGTGTACAAGTTGAATGGGGATTGCAAGAATTCAAACCCTAATTAATCTATTAAAACCATATTGAATTGGTATGAATATACAAGGAAATAAATAAATACAAAGTATTAAAATGAATAAATATACAAGGATATAAAATATAAAGAAAAGGAATTTTGTTTGGCTTTCATGAAAAAAGATTTTTGTCTTAACCTAATTAAATAAAGAAAATTAACTAAGTTTGAATTTATTAAGAAAAGATTTTAAATGAAAACCTATTTCTATTAATTAATCAAAAGAAAATAAGTTTAAGAAAAGTATTTTTTGGTATTTTTTTATCTTGAAAATATTTGTAGTATTATAAAATATTTTTAGTCTTTTTTATATTAAAATAATGTATTTTAAATGGTGTGAATAAAAATAAATAAATAAAGTAATATTAATTAAGTTTATAAGATTTACTTAATAAAATAAATAAAGTATAATAAATAAAAATATTTTTATTTATGGAAAAATAAAATAAAATAAGTCAAAATATAAACATATATCATTTTCTTATATTTTTATGATTTTTAGTATTTAAGAAATATTTTTAAGAAAAGAAAAATAAAAAAATGAAATAAATGAAAAAATAAAATAATTTAGGCCAGGGGGTGCCAAAAGTCAGCATGGGAGTCAGCTAGCAAAAACAAAAATGAACCAGGCCCAAAGGGCCCAACGCCTGCCAAACAAAAAAGGGCCAGAATTGCAAAAAAACATGAAAAAAATGCAAAAGGGTACCACTGGGGCTCGAACCCAGGTCCCATAGGTTACAGGCGCGCGCTTCTACCACTGGGGTGGCTATACATCCGTTAATAAAAATGAAACAATAAATATGTAAGGAAAAACGCCCCCTGAAGACTTCATCTTTAACCTCCAGCCAGACCTACTGTAACTTGTTCATTTCTCATTAAAAATGAAAACTGTAAACATGAAACTTGTAGCAAATTTTCTCATGATTCCAGAAATGTAAAGTATTAAAACTATTGATCAAAGATAAGCAAGAATTTTAATGGCCCTAATCTGAACCCTAAAAATTTCAGAAATTTCAGTTTCAAAATTCTCTAATCTCAAGCAAAATTAATGAAAATTATGGACATGGTTAGCTTCAGGGCAATGATATCTACATGTTTTATTCACAAATAAACTATTGATGATGCATGTATGAAGAGTTCCAAGTTGAGAAAACTTACCTCAAAACTGGAAATCGTGTTTTGAGTTTGAGCTTGTTTCAAGTGATGGTGATGATCAGGTTAGCTTCCTTGAGGTCCTAGGAAGCTAATGCAATGGTTAGCTTGAACAATGGATGGTTGAAATGGCCTGGAGAAGTCAAGTTGCAGACTCTGTTTTTTGGTTATGGAAGTTATGGTAAATGGTGTTACAGTTCTGGAATAAGGATGGGGATGAGTTGTATTTGATGTAAGGAAGCTTTAGAAACTAAAAGGCCAAGAAACGCACGAGGGAAATGGGAGTTTGATGTTCAAGGTCAGAAACTTTGCAACAATGGAGTTTTTGTGCAATTTAGGATTTGAGAGAGTTTTGGTGTATTTCAAGGTGTTCAAGCTCGTGTTCTAGCTCACAAATAGTGACTCTATTTATAAGCAACAAGTTTGGAGTTCTCTAGTTGATCATAATTCAAATTTACGTGTTTAAGTTAAACATGTGATTTTTTGACAAAACAAGTTTCCATGCCTTGTGTACTTTCTAAGATAGAGTGGTTATGCTTTAAACAAGCTTGCTTCTAACTTTGTGGATGGAGTGTGATCAGAGGGAACAAGTTATAGGTTCAATGTGAACTTTATGCAAAAAGCTTGGTTTTACAAGAATGTCATTGTTAACTTTGTGCCATAAATGGAAATGCAACTTGCACAATAGCTCAATTGCTTGGATCAGAGCTCTAACAGTTGTGTAAACATTTAATTATGGAGTGAAAAAAAAGTTTGATGCCTGCAAAGCAAGGATTATGCAGCCTAACATGGATTTGGTTCAAGTGTTCATCAAAAATGACTTGTAATTCAAGTGACAAAACCCTAATTTCATCTCTTCGATTCTCCCTCCTCAAGAATGATCTCAAGGAGTTTTTGGACATTTTGGAAAGCTTTAAATGTTCTATACAACCCATATTTGAATTTATTTTGAATATTCCCCTTGTAACTATGTGAAAAAGTGTCATGAAGTTAGGTTAAAATCCTGGCTAAATTAGGGCAAAATTTCACTAAGTGTTTAGTTTCATGACCCTATGTTCATAAAATCATAACTTGAGATCTAAGCATTTTTAGAAGGAGTTGTGTAAAGAAAAGTTATAGATTTCATGGAGATCTAAAACTTTCATGTTAGAAGTTTTTCTTGAATCATCTTGCATCATGGTGAAAATTTGGCTCAAAGTTATGAAAAAACATGAAATTTCCAACACTGGAAAAATTTCTAAGTTTAGAAATTTTGACTTTTCAAAATGAAATCTTGACTTTTTGACTTATTGATGAATAAGTTTCATATTTTGACATGTTTTAATGAATTATGATCTTTGGCACTTGAATTTGACCAAAAAGTCAAAGTTTGACTTTTCAGTATACAATTGACTTTTGATTAGTTGACTACAAAATTCATTTGTCAATCCAATAGACTTGCAATGTTTTGAACCATGTCATTAGATCAAAATGATGCAATTGGACACTTGAGATCATGCCTTAAACCAATTGACCATTTGCTAGGTCAAAAATCAGAAATTGCCCTTTCCCAATCAAAACCCTAATTTTGACTATTTTGCCCTTTTGGAGATTTGATCAAATTTCTTGAGGAGTTATGGTCCAAACTTGATCAAATGATAGACATGAGTTTAAAATGTTGATGTGGACCAAAAATTATGAATTTTGACTGTGAATTGACCATAGTTGACTTTTTCCCCAATACAACTGATTTTTAGGTTAACTGCTCAATTGACTGATCAAAAGTGTGATCCAAAGCTTGAAAGTTGACATAAGTAATATTGGGGGTCCATAATGATCCATGAAAATCATATGGGGCATTTGAAGTCCAAAAATCCTTGTGTAATCTCAAACCCTAATTTTGGTCATCAGGGCATAAGGAGGTGTCTTGAGCTGATCAAACCCTAATACAGTCTTGAGCCCAAGGAGATCTTCTGGGAAAATTATTGGTAAGTGAGAGGGAAAATTTTGGGGTACAACAGCTGCCCTTGTCCAATCTTCTTAAGCCTGAAGAGTTAGATTGGCATGTTTTGCCATTCGTGACTCGAAGGTGGAAGACGTTTGGACATTAGAGTGCCCAGAGATTTGCACTCGGCGGTGTGATGGTAGAAGGAATGGGCTTAAAGATGCCATTTAGAGAGGTGATAGAAAGTTGTTGGAGATGGGCTTGTAGATGCCATCCAAGAGTGTTTGTTGAATTGTAATTTGTAAGCCGAAATGATGAGTATCAGAATGGCGTCCGTGTCTGGAGTGTATTTGTACTGTATCTTATGAATATCAGAATGGCGTCTGCGTTTGGAGCGTATCTGAATTGTATATGAAAGAGACTTTGAATGAGTATCAGAATGGCGTCCGTGTATGAAGCGTATCTATACTGTATCTGAAAGTGACTTTAAATGAGTATCAGAATAGCGTCCGTGTCTGGAGCGTATCTGTATTGTATCTGGAAGCTGCTTTTGAATGAGTATCAGGATGACATTCGCATCTGGAGCGTATCTAAACTGTATCTGAGAGCTGAATTTGAATGTGTATCAGAATGGCATCAGTGTCTGGAGCGTATCTGAACTGTATCTGAGAGCTGAATTTGAATGAGTATCAGAATGGCATCCGTGTCTGGAGCGTATCTGAACTGTATCTGAAAAAGAATCTGAATGAATATCAGAATGGCATCCGTGTCTGGAGCGTATCTGAACTATATCTGAAGACTTTGAACATTGTTAATGGTAGCTGTTGATTAATCTTATCCTGAAAAAGGTAAAATGTTAGCTAAAATGAAATGTTATGTTGTATGAAATTCAAGGTATAATGCATTCGTGTTATCGATATTTATGATATGTGGATGTGATGTATGCATATGTGAGCTAATCTGCTGCACTGCTTGTTGAATTGGGGAAAATAAATCCCTGACTACTGCTGAGGATACGGAGTATAAGTCTTCATGTTGTGAAGTTTAAACGTTGATGAACTTTTGTTTGGAGAGATAAACTCTATTGTAAGAGGAATGACGTGTACTGCTTGAAAAAATCCTTCTTGGGGAATTGGGAGAAATTTGACGACTTCTATTGGGGATTTGATAACTAGAAGCTCTGTTACACTGGGGATTGAGCTGCACACTACGGGGGATTATAGAAATAGCATAGAGAGATTTCCCTACCTCTTAAAGCCGTCAGTGATTGTCTTTCTATTTTGTTTATTTGTAAACAGTAATTATATTCAAATGCATATGTTCAAAAATGAATCGTTGGACGTTTTTGTAAACAAAACACAAGCGTAAAGAAAAACAAATAGTTTTTGCACTTTCAATGGGATATCTTTGTATTTGACTTTGAGTAAGTATTTTTGTACAATGAGACAAACATTCTAGTAAGAGAATGCCGTCGTAAAAAATGAAAATTTTGATACAAAGAAAATATAGCTATGTGCAATAATCCCACGGGGTTCCCATTCTACCATAGCCTTCGTATCTCTGAGCATCTTATCTATTTTTCTGCCTCGTCTGAAGATGATTGAATTGATCAGAAACTCTGAGTTTTACAGTTGAAGCCAAAGGTTGTCCATAAGGTGATCTGACGGGACATAGTCATATGCTTTAATTCCCTAACTTTTGCCTAGACCGCCCTTTCGGGTTTTCAGTCCACCGGGAAACCCTTTTTTTACCCAAGTCGCCCTTTCGGGTTTTCAACTTGCCGGGTGTACAAATTTTTTTGTTTTATCCCTAATTTTTTCCCGAACCTTTTGGTTTATCGGGATGCCCTTGTTTTTCCCAGGTGTGTCAACCTAGTGGGTATCTTATGCGTAGTATCTTTTGACTATGTCTGTGTTCGCAGGGTGCAGCAGGTCGTCACCATCCATGGTGGTCAAGATCATTGCTCCACCAGAGAAAATGTTTTTAATTATAAATGGTCCTTCGTATGTAGGAGTCTATTTTCCCCTGGGGTCACCTTGCGGCATTATGATACGTTTGATCACCAGATCCCCAATATGATACACTTGGCGTCTGACCTTTTTGTTGAAAGCCTTGATCATCCGTTTTTGATACATTTGACCGTGACATACAACAGTAAGCCTTTTCTTATAAATCAAGTTTAGTTGATCAAGTCGAGTATGGATCCAATCGTCTTCATTTAGACCTGCATCCTTCATAATTCTCAGAGAGGGGATCTGTACCTCAATAGGGAAGACAACCTCCATGCCATATACCATAGAGTAGGGTGTTGCTCTGGTTGACGTGCGAGTTATGGTATGATACCCGTGGAGAGCGAATGGTAGCATCTCATGCAAGTATTTGTATGTGACCGTCATCTTCTGTATGATCTTTTTAATGTTCTTATTCGCGGCTTCGATAACACCATTCATCTTCGGCCGGTAAGGGGAATAATTATGATGCTGAATCTTGAATTGCTCGCACAGGGAGGTGATCATAGTATTATTAAAGTTTGTACCATTGTCTGTAATGATCTTCTCCGGGATACTGTAACGACATATGAGATTCTGCTTGATGAACCGGGCGACAACGTTCTTGGTAACGGAAGAGAAGGAAGCTTCCTCCACTCACTTTGTAAAATAATCAATGGCCACTAAGATGAAGCGGTGTCCATTAGAGGCTGTTGGCTTGATTTCCCCAATCATGTCAATTCCCCACATAGCAAAGTGCCAAGGAGCCATCAAGACATTTAGAGGAACCAGAGGTACGTGCACCTTGTCAGCATAAATCTGACACTTATGGCAGGTTTGAGAGTGTTGATAGCAATCCGCTTCCATGGTAGACCAGTAATAGCCTGCCCGTAGGATTTTCTTTGCCATCGTATGCCCATTGGAATAAGTTCCAAAAGTGCCTTCATGTAATTTAGCCATGATCCTTTCAGCTTCAACCTTGTCTACGCACCAAAGTAACACCGAGTCATGGCTGAGTTTGTAAAGGATGCCATTACTAAGGAATAATTTAGCGGAGAATCTCCTTAAAAACTTCGTATCATTGACTGAAGCTCCTTCTGGGTATTCTTGAGCCTCGAGATACCTCTTGACTTCGTGAAACAAAGGCTGGTCCACTACTTCTTCGGTATTAATCTCGTGACAGTGTGATGGTTCATCCCTTCGTTCGATGGTGATCTGGGGAGTCTCATTGTCCCATTTAAGTTTAAACATAGATGACATTCTGGCTAGTGCGTCTGTTAGTTGATTTTCTTCTCGTGGGAAATGCTCGAAGGTAATCTTCTCAAAATATGGGAGCAATGTCAAAACATGTTCTTTGTAAGGGATAGGGTTAGGATGTTTGGTGTCCTATTCCCCTTTGATCTGGATGATAACCAAAGCTGAATCACCGAATACATTCAAAGATTTGATCCCTAAGTCTATGGCAGCTTTGAGACCAAAGATGCATGCTTCGTATTCTGCCATGTTATTTGTACAATTGAAGCAGAGTCTTACCATAAAAGGAGTATGATATCCTTCAGGTGATATGAGTACAACACCAATACCATTGCCGAGTGTGTTAGATTCCCCATCAAAAACCAGGGTCCATCGGGATCCTTGTTCAGGTTTGTCATATGGCCCGAATTCTTCACAGTTGTTTACCATCATGATGTATTCATCTGGAAATTCCAACTTCATGGACTAGTAGTCTTCTACAGCTTGGTGAGCAAGGTGATCAGCTAATACACTACCATTTATTGCTTTTTGGGTAGTATACTATATGTCATATTCTGTTAGGATCATCTGCCATCTCGCTATTCTCCCAGAGAGAGCAGTTTTTTCAAAGATGTATTTTATTTGATCCATTTTAGATATCAACATGGTAGTATGAGTCAGCATATACTGTCTTAGCTTGCGAGCAGCCCATGCTAGAGCGCAACAAGTTTTCTCGAGCAGTGAATATCTTGTTTCACAGTCGATAAACTTTTTGCTCAGGTAATAAATAGCGTGCTCTTTTCGGCCAGACTCGTCATGCTTCCCCAGCACACACCCCATTGAATTTTCCAACACGGTCATATACATAATCAACGGTCTTCCCTCGACTGGTGGCATCAAAACAGGAGGCTCTTGTAGGTACTCTTTGATCTTGTTGAAAGAAGTTTGGCATTCATCATTCCATTTGACTACTTGATCTTTCTTCAATAGTTTAAAGATTGGTCCACAGGTAGCTGTTAGGTGAGAAATAAATCTGGCAATGTAGTTCAAACGTCCCAAGAATCCTCTGACTTCCTTTTCAGTACGAGGAGCAGGCATATCTTGTATCGCTTTTACTTTGGCAAGATCTACTTCAATACCCTTATTGCTGACGACAAAGCCTAGGAGCTTACTAGACCTTACTCCAAACGTGCATTTATTTGGGTTCAACCTCAGCTTGTACTTTTTTAATCTCTTGAACAGCTTTTGTAAATGACCAAGATGCCCTTCTTCTGTTTGAGATCTAACTATCATGTCGTCCATATAGACCTCTATTTCGTGATGTATCATGTCGTGAAATAGAGATACCATGGCACGCTGATTGGTTGCCCCAGCATTCTTCAGTCCGAACGACATCACCTTGTAGAAAAATATGCCCCATTGTGTGACAAAGGTTGTCTTCTCCATGTCCTCATGCGCCATTTTGATTTGGTTGTAACCTGAGAAACCGTCCATAAAGGAAAACACTTTGTGTTATGCAGTATTATCAACTAGGATGTGAATATGGGGAAGTGGGAAATCATCCTTAGGGCTTGCCCTATTCAAATCTCTATAGTCCACGCACATTCGTACCTTGCCGTCCTTTTTGGGCACGGGGACAACATTGGAAACCCATTGCGGATAAGAGGTGACGACCAAGAATCCATCATTGAATTGCTTCATGACTTCAGCTTTAATCTTCTCTGACATATCTGGTCGCATGCGACGGACCTTTTGTTTTACTGGTGGGCAATCCTCTTTTGTAGGTAGACGATGCACCATAATATCTGCATCAAGTCCTGGCATGTCTTCACACGACCAGGAAAAGACCTTAACATACTCGTGTAGCAACTGAATCAGATGCTCCTTGACACTGGGTTCCAGATTGGCACCCATCTTGACTTCTCTTTTGTCTTCCTCGGTACCTAGGTTGATCGTATCCACGGATTCTTCGTGAGGCTGAATGGTTTTATCTTCTTGTAGTAGTAATATGGAAAGTTCCCATGGTACTTTACAAACTTCCTCACCTTTATCTTTGGCTTGGTAGATTAGATTTTCAGAGTCACAGAAGGCCATAGCAGAACCGTTACCCATGAGATCTCAAACGAATGTAGACCTGCATTGTGAGTGTGAGTGTATGTAAGGGTATAACTATCTTTGAAAGAAATGAAAATGTAAAAAAAAAAAAAAACAATTAGCATAAAGTTTGTATGCAAAACATCCATGATTCATTGATGTCGTATGTAAATGAGATAATAACCCTTACAAATGGACCATTGCGCCTCGGGTAAGACACAAGGTTTTAAGAGTTTGAATTGTTTTAATATTACAGATCCAACAAAATGTAAAGAAAAATTACTGTGGGATAAAAGTGATCAGGACAAAATCTCTAGCCTCCCAATTGCTGAGCCCTCCACTGATAGTTGGGAAGATCCAATCATCCAGGTTGCAACCATCTTCATCATCCTCTACCGCGTTGACTTCACGGTTACTAATCTTCAGGGGTGGTCCTCCAGCACGAGCGCGGCGTACAATCTTCTGAGCACTTGAAGTGAAACCCAGACCAAATTTGTCAGACTTGTATGGGATATCTGGGAGTTGCCCCCAGATAGTGCACCCACCTTCTTCTATCATTGCCTTTGCATCATTCAAATATGACATTCTGAGTGGAGGCCTTGTGATTTTGGGAACAACCCTGGTTACTGCCACATCTTGCAGGACTTCCTCAAAGTGTTGGAATGAAGTTTCAATAAATTCACCATCTAACTCCACATATCTGAAGGAATTGAGATGGCTGATCATATACTCTTCTTCTCCATGAACGATGATAATCTTCCCTTGGATCGGATACTTCAGCATTTGGTGCAATGTAGAAGTGATAACGCCAGCATTGTGAATCCACGGTCTGCCTAGCAAGCAGGAATATGAGGGGCGGATATCCATTACATAAAAAGTTGAATCAAATGTTTGGGTTCCAACCTTTATGGGGATATCCACTTCCCCATGCACCATCCTTTTTGAGCCGTCAAAGGCCCTCACTACTATGTTTCTTGGTTACAATGTCAATCCCTCACAGTAAAGCCTATCAAGAGCCTTCTTAGGCAATACATTCACAGATGAGCCAGTGTCCACCAAAACATGAGCCAAGGTTATGCCCCTACATTCAACTGAGACGTGAAATGCCTCATTATGCTTCCTTCCTATTGTACCCCTAAATTTGCCCTCTCATTTATCAAGACTTTTCTCACAAGACTTCTTTGACTCAAGACAAGATTAAGGTTTGGTCAGCTCAAGACATCTCATCTTGCACTAATAACCCAAAATTAGAGTTTGAGTTTGCACAAGGATTTTTGGATCACCAATGCTTCATATGACTTTCATACACCATTTTGGACCTATAAGATTGCTCATGACAAGTTTCAAGCTTTGAACCACATTTTTGATCACTCAATTGGACATTTGACCTAAAAATCAGCTGTATTAGGGAAAAATTAAACCATGTCCAATTTACAGTCAAACTTCATAATTTTTGATCCACATCAATATTTTAGACTCATATGTACCATTTGATCAAGTTTGGATTACAACTCCTCAAGAAATTTGATCAAATCATCAAAAGGGCAAAATGGTCAAAATTAGGGTTTTGCCTGAGGAAGGGCAATTTTTAATTTTTAACCTAGCAATTGACCAATTGAGTTCAAGCATGATTTCAAGGTTTCAATGGCATCATCTTGACTTAATTACATGGTTCAAAACATCTCAAGTTCATTGGATTGACAAATGAATTTTGCAGTCAACTGATTAAAAGTAAATTGTACACTGAAAAGTCAAACTTTGACTTTTTGGTCAAAATCAAGTGCCAAGGGTCATAATTCATCAAGATATGTCAAAATGTGAAACTTTTTGACCAAGAAAACCAAATTTGAAAATTAGGGTTTTGAATTTGAAATTTTCAAAACTTAGAATTTTTCTAAGTATACAAATTTTCTTATTTTTTCTCAATTTAGCACCACTTTTTCACCATGATGCATTTTGATTCAAGGAAAGTCCCCAACATGAAAGTTGTAGACCTACATGAAATATAAAAATTTTCTTCACAAACGTTTCCCTAAATATGCTTGGATCTCAAGTTATGAATTTGTGAATGCATGGTCATGAACTTCTTAACTTAGTGAAATTTTGCCCTAATTTAGGCAGATTTTGGACCCAACTTCATGGAAATTTTTCACCTAGTTCCAAGAGGTATCTCAAAATTCATTTCAAATATGGATTATAGAGAACAATTAAATCTTTCCAAAATGTTCAAGAACTCTCCAAGATCATTTTTGAGTAGGGAGAATCGGAGAGAGGAAGTTGGCATTTTCTCACTTTTTGTTCAAGCCATTTTCATGAAGAACCAAGTTGCAAACCAAACCTATGCTGGCTATTTCATGCTTTACAGGTCCTAAACTTGCTACACACTCCTTAATTAAATGCATACTCAGTTTACAAAGCCTTTATCCTTGCTTTTGAACTTTTACACAACTTGTAATTCCATTTTGGGCAAAAAGGCTCCATTGCCATTTTCATAAAGAAGCACTTTTGCAAACTTGTTAACTTGGAGCTTTGAACCTGTCCCCTTGATACAAGAAACCCACACAGGTCTCAATAAACTTGTACAAACTCATACCAACCCTAAAGCAAGCTGGTACAAGCATGTGGGTTTGGTCTTGTCACTTTGCTTCAAGTACAAGAAAAGTTGCCAAAAGGCTAGGGCTTGTACAACTGATAGAGAGCTGACTTTAGATCATTTCTATACTAATATGCAAACAATGTACAACACATAACAAGCTTGGCAAGGACCTGAAACTCTCTCAAACTAAAAAACACTAAAAAATTGCCCAAGCATACAGTTTCTGCACAAACTCATCCAACTCTCATTTGGCTCGTGCGTTTTGTGTTTAACTCATCCAAACATCTTACATACTTGATACCTAGTCAATCCAAACAATCATCCTTGTTATGTAACCTTTGTTTCACCACCTGCCATTGTTAACTTTGAAGCTTGAAGTTGGACTTGGTCAGGGAGTTTTAGCCACTTTCAGAGCAAGGTAAGAGTTGGAATAGATTCAGGGAAGCTCAAGGAAGCTCAAGCAATCATCAGGCCTCCATTAAAGTCCCTACATTTCCATACACGATTCCAGCTGAAGGATGTATTTTTTCAAACTCTATCTCCTTATACATGCAACCTCAAGCCACGATTTGTGAATAAAAAATGTAGTTCTCATCATAACGAAGTTGTACATATCATTATATTGCATTTATATTACTTGTGCTAAGAGAATTTAGATTTTGAAATCTCTGAAAATTTTAGGTCACGATTTAGGGATTTCAAAATTCTCTTTGATCTTTGATAGTTAGATTACATAATTTATATGGTTGGAATCGTGAGCTCAAATGTTACATTTTTCATGTTATAAGTTTTCATTTTTATGCAAGCATGAGGAAGATACAGGTTGAACTGGCTATGGCGTGAGGAAGAGAAGGCAGGACAGGGATGAAGTCTGTTTGGGCTTTTTTGCTTCTTGGGCCTTTTTTGTTTTTGCTAAACACCACCACTGATCTGCTATTACACCCCCTACTAACTCTTTCATATTTTATTTTTTTTCATTTTTTATATTTAATACTATTTAATTATTTCTTTAATGATAAAAAAATCCTAAAAAAATAATTTATTTATTTTTACACTTTTATTTTATTTATTTATTATTTCTCACATAAAAAATTAATTAATTTTGATAGAATATAATTTATTTTCTTAATAAACTTATAAAAATAATTAAATATACTTAATATTTTTATTTTTATTTTACATTTCTTATTTACAAATACTTATTTTTTGCATATATTTAATTTTTAATATTTATATATAATATTATTTATTTTTTATACAAAAAAATGCATAAAATAATAATATAGAAACATTATTTTCTTCAAAACAAAAATTAGGGTTTAACCCCTTTCAAAAATTAAATATTTTTCCTTATATTTTTTAGGTTTAAGTTAAATATTCTTTTATATAAAAAAACAAGACATAAAACATCTTTTCTTTACATACATATTGCATTACATTTTAAATATTGTATTATATTTATTTTAATTCGCGCAAATTCGATTTGGTTGTAATAATATATTTGGCTTTATATTTGTGCAAATCCCCACTCAAACTTGTATTCCCCCCTCCTATAAAATTGTTGTAATAGCTTAGTATATTTACATTACACAATTTATTGCTTTCATATGCCATGATTAGTAATTAGGGTTTGTATGACAAGAACGAAACAAAACAAATAGAAAACCCTAAATACAAGACAAAATCAAAAGCATGAAAATGCTACACTTTGCACACAAGCACCCTTACGGTTTCTCCCACTTGGTTTCCTAAAATAAAATGGCCATGTCACGCATGCGAAGTATCTTGGCAAAACAAAACAAATATAAGATCATAGTCCCTCGATGACACTATTCAAAAGTTGCCTAAACAAAATAATCTTGATCCCTCTAAAATGCTAAGATACTTTGCAATATTGCTATCATGGTTATACGATGACCCACGCCCGTCCCGTTTACATCCAAAGATAGGGTTGCTTACCAAATCAATGGTAAGTCAACAATGTCAAAGGAATAGAAGATGCATAAGAAAGACATTTGAGTAGGTAGATAGCTTCTAAGTTACTTGCTCCATTTCAAACAATCCTTGCTATTTTCAAAAACAAACACACACACATTTCAAAAACATCTTACAAACATTGAAAACATTTTCAAAAAGACAAACATCTTTGTATACATTCTTACGAACGAGAATCATTACAAAGATTGCCTAGTTGAATGGCCTCTTTTACAAAATACTTTCAAAACCACATCAAACACCATCTAAAATAAACCAAAGCAAGTGATCTAAGCAAGTAACTAAGAGCCCATGGAAAATCATGGATGAAAAGGGTGCTAACAACTTCCCTTTTCATAATCTACCCCCCGAACTCAAGAAAACATCTCAAAGGTCTTTCCTGTGCTTTTTCACCTTTTCTTTTGGATAAAATAAAATTCAGTGGCGACTTTTGCTAACCGCGACATTTGCTACAAAACGCAAAACCTCAAGTCAGTTCTCCCACCGCATCACAGAACTGGCGACTCTGTTGGGGAAAATTTATAAAAATTGGGGTTACCTTAGGGTTTAGATCACATTTATTTGCTTACAT
The DNA here is from genome assembly GCA_948472305.1 of Vicia faba. Classification (NCBI taxonomy): domain Eukaryota; kingdom Viridiplantae; phylum Streptophyta; class Magnoliopsida; order Fabales; family Fabaceae; genus Vicia; species Vicia faba. Next base: position 402,822,841 of record OX451737.1, on the reverse strand, counting down.
TTGTTTGACTTGTTTTCTTTACAAATATGGTTCTTTGTTTGGGTTTAAATCCTCCACCCGGATTTGGGAAACATTATAGGTAAATAACAATACGTTGTGGAAACTGTGCAGGGTTTACCAACATGGTCTAAGCAATAACTATGTCAGTGTGACATATTTGTGGGTACCGGTACCCTTTGAGTCAATCAAAGAGAATACGGGGCCGCTGAGTGATGTCATGAACCACTAATGAACTTCTAGAACCATTTACTTGACCAAATTGGCCTTTTTAGGATGTAGTGAGATGACCGGCTTTGGTGCAGTCCGAAGTTGGTAGATACTCGATACTACACTCATTGAGGGTTGGTTTCTTGGGATATTCCGGTCGCCATTAAAGAGGCTTGTGCTGAAACAATGACCAAGGAAACAATCCAGTGATATTGAGCTCCTTAGAACCCGATTACTATTACTAGGACAGGTTGAGCCAACTAAACTTCAAGAGGATACTTACCTATGAAACCCCATGCAAGCCTAAACTAAGAACTTACTTGATTTGTTTGTATATGCACGCTTGTACATAAACATCATGCCCATCATGAACATCATATGCATTCACTAACCATTTCAAGGATTTTGGAGATTCATCTTTGTTCTTGTTTTGTAGGTTATGGATTCACTTCGTAGGAAAACTATCCATATCAACCTTGTAAGAATTCCTCCACAACTCAAGGAGCTAGCTTCAAGGATCCCTTAGAACTCTCCATTCACCGAGAGACATGGTCGTCTACTCAACTTGGTCACCTCCAACACATAGGAGGATATGGTGAAGGTTCTCTTCCAGTTCTTTGACCCTTTGCATCATTGCTTCACATTTCCTGACGATCCGCTTGTGCCTACTTTGGAAGAATTCTCTCAACTCTTGAGGATACCTATTCTCAATCAACTACCCTTCAACGATATGGAAAGAGATCCAAATCCAGAAGAGATTGCTCAAGCCATGCACTTGCACTCATCTGATGTCACAACTCACTGGGAAACTAGAAGTGGTGTCAAAGGCTTCTTGGTAAAGTTTCTGTTTGAGAAAGCCCAAAGCTGTTGGAATTTTCTAGACTTGCAAGATTTTGAGGAGATTGTGGCTCTTCTTATCTATGGGATGGTCTTGTTCCCCAATCCTGACCAACTCATAGATGTGAGCGCTGTCAAAATCTTCATGTCTCGCAACCCGGTGCCTACATTGCTTGGGGATATCCTACACTCTTTTCACACTCGTACAATGAGGAAAAGAGGTGTTCTTATATGTTGCACTCCTCTCCTGGAAAGATGGTTTATTTCTCATCTTCCCCAATCAGTCTTAAAGAATGAGAAAGGTTTGAGGTGGTCACAAAGGTTAATGACGCTCAAACATTCAGATATTCATTGGTGCTCTCGATCTAAAGAGAATGTTATCATTGTTGACCGTTGTGGGGAATTCTCTAATGTCCCAATACTTGGCATTAGGGGAGGCATCACCTTTAACCCGTGATTAGCTCTAAGACAATTTGGTTATGCCCGAAGGGATGGCTCACATGATATGCTGATTCAAGGCCTGGTATTCGACTATGACAACAACGATTAAGGACTTCGCCAGAGATTCATCCGAGCTTGGAGGATGCTAAACAAGGTGGATAGCAAGACTTTGGGACACAAGAATTCCATCCCTCTTGAGACTTACTTCAAGTGGGTATGAACCCGCGCTCAAAGTCTTATGATGCCTTATCCTTCCATTCCCCCAATGATTATTGATCCTGTTAAGGAGGGAGAAGTTCCATACACTATCCTACATCCTGACATGCCTACATCACTCGAAGACCTACAAAGGGATTGTATACATCTCAAAGGAGAGCACGATACTTTCGAAGCCTAATTCTACGTAAGCGAGAAGAATGTTTTGGAACTCACTCGGCTACTTCATGAAGAGCAGACTCTAAATACCCACATTGCACCAAAGAGGATGCGCAATGTCTTTTTACCTTAGAATTTTGTATTATTTTGCCCAAGGGGCATTGATGTACTCAAATTATATCTTATTAATATAACGTGTGTTTCTTTTTGTTTTAAAACAAATTTGAATTTTTAAATCCTTGAAAGAATTGCATGAATACATATCATTCATCATAAACATAAACAGGTCTTTGCAACAAGTTTCCTCATCTCTCTACTGTTTATTTCAGTAAGATGGATCTCGAACAGACCGTCAAAGACCTACAAGCTCAAAACACACAATTTCAACAGTTACTCATGACCTTAGCCAAGGGGAAAGAGGAGCTGAAGACTCTGCTAGAGAAAGAGAAAGAGAAAAAGAAGAAGAAGCCAACTGGTGTGGTAATCATGGGCAGAAGGTTTCAGGGACAAGCTAGAAGGACCTTAGATTTTCCAACAATATCTGATGAAGGGGAAAGAAAAGGAAAAGAAACGGCAGTTCCGTCATACTCTGAAGAAGAAGAGGAAGAGGAGGACTACTCTGAAAAACAATACCTTCCGGCTGATGACAAGTACAAACACCTTGAAGAGCGTTTAAGCGCTATGGAAATACAGAGAGTATCGGGGCTAGATTTTGAAGAGTTGAGGTTAGTATCAGGAATTGTGATCCCACCAAAGTTTAAAGTGCCATTATATGCCAAGTATGATGGAGTGTCGTGTCCTAAAATTCACCTCCGATCATATGTCAGAAAGATTCAGCCGCACTCTGCCGACAAAGACTTGTGGGTCCACTTTTTCCAAGACAGTTTATCAGGAACACAACTTGATTGGTTTTACCAATTAGAAAGGGCCGACGTCCATAATTGGGAAGACCTGGCCGCAACTTTCTATAAACAATACCAGTACAACACCGATTTGGCGCCTACCTGTACTCAACTTCAGAGTATGGCTATGGTTTCCAATGAGGGCTTCAAAGATTACACACAAAAGTGGAGAGATCTAACCGGAAGAGTGCAACCCCCTCTGTCCGAAAGGGAGTTGGTAGACATGTTCTTGGGAACTCTATCGGGCCCTTTCTTCAATCATCTAATTGGGAGTTCCTCTGCAGGGTTTACTGAATTGATTTTAACCGGCGAGAGGGTGGAGGCTGGTATAAGAAGTGGGAAGATTCAAAAAGATTTATCTGCCTCTACAGCTGTGAAAAAACCCTTCACTGGGAGGAAGGAAGTATCTGCTGTTTATTCACAAAGGAATCAAGGAAGGACTGAACACTGACCAACGGTGGGGGCCGTTATGATTCCAAAGCCTGCATCTGACCAACCAAGAAATAACCAGCCAAAGGTGGAAAGGCCATTCCGGCAATTCACCAAGATTAACATGACTCTAGCCCAGGTTCTACCACATCTTCTGAAATTGAATCTGACAACTTTAAAAGAGGCCCCAAAGAATCCCAATACTGCGTCTCCTCATTACCATCCAAATGCCAGATGCACATACCATTCTGAAAGTCCAGGGCACGATACTAACAATTGTTGGGCTCTGATGAACAAATTCAAGACCTGATAGATGCGAAGGAAGTTGAGTTTGATGCGCCTGAGAAACCGAATGTCATTTCCGCTCCGATGCCTAGGCATGGTCACAATGCCAATGCTATCGAGGAAGATTTATTTGTTGCCACCATGGATGAACTATTGACTCTGCTCCCGATCATTAAGTTGAATTTGTTGAAAGCTGGTATATTCCCAGGTTGTGACAAAGACTGCCATGTTTGCCTATCCTCATCATTTGACTGCCCTCTGTTTAAAAAAGGTATCCAACGACTGATTGATAACCAAGAAATTCTGTTTGAGAATGCTCCTATTTCACCCGTTCCAGTTAAAGAAGTTTCAATCATAACCATCTCCGCCAATCCTTCCAGGGTCCCTAAAAGACCCGTTAGGATTACATATGCTCCAAAGATTACTCCACTTAAGATTACAATGCCCAGGCCGGTCCCATACAAATCAGATAAAACAGTACCATGGAATTACGGTGGAGAAATCTACTACCATGGTATCAAACAGGATGAACTGACTGCCAAAGAAGAGAGCTCCGAAGAGGAAAATTCCGACATTAGCAATATTGCCAGAACTAGCAAGATTACCCGTAGTGGTAGAATCTTCTCTCCAGAGATTGCCCCTCCAAAGGCAGTCTTTGGACCCGTGGCCGTTCCGAAGATTACCTCTGCACCAGTGATTATAACTGCAAGCATACTTACCAACAAAGACAACACAATCCCTATCCCTACCAATACTTCCACTGCTGAGAATAAAGGAAAAGGAATTCAAGAAGAGCATGTCCGGATGAAGGCTCAATCACTAGCTATTCCCGAAACATCCAAGAAGGAAATGGAAGAAATCTTGAGGATAATAAAGAAGAGTGATTATGATGTGGTTGAACAGTTGGGGCAAACCCCTTCCAAGATCTCTATGCTAGCTCTGCTGCTGTGCTCTGAAGCACATGCGAAAGCTCTGGTAAAATTTCTGAAGACAGCTCATGTGCCACAAGAGACATCTGCTGACCAGTTCCAAGACTGTGTGGCCAGTTTGACAGATGATAATGGCTTGGGTTTCTCTGATGTTAATTTGACACCCAGAGGGAGAAAACACAACGAGGCATTACATGTATCTGTGGAGTGTAGAGGACCGACTCTGGCCCATGTCTTGGTGGACATGGGATCATCTTTAAACGTCTTACAGAAGAAAGCCCTTGATAGATTGGACTGCAAAGGGCTGACTTTAAAACCTAGTAACATAGTGGTGAGAGCATTTGATGGTTCGAAGAGGATGGTCCACGGGGAGGTGGACATCCCAATAAAGGTGGGAACTCATATTTTCAACTCAACCTTCTATGTGATGGATATCCGTCCTTCTTATTCCAGTCTATTAGGACGCCCCTAGATCCATAATGTCGGTGCTGTCTGTGACACCCCAAATAATCCGATTATTAAATAATTAGAATTTTTAATTATTAATTTAATTGGAAATTTAATTATTGGTATTTTTGGATTATTGGAATTAATTTAATTAATTAAAGGAAAGAAGTATTGGTGGTGTGAAGAGTGATTAGAGGGTGTGATGGGTAAAATACTCTACTCTTACTAATTACTAATTTAATTATTTTATTGGAATAATAAAAGGAGTATTAAAAGGAAAAAGAAGAGAAAGAGAGTTATTTTGGAATATTCATCATATGTGCATTTGAGAAGAGGAAAAAGAAGGAGAAAACCGGAAGCGTCAGAATTCGAAGAACCCACAAGGTAAGGGGTGATTTCGATTAGTTAATTCGTATTATCGGTTTAGATATTCAATAGTATGGATCATAGTATGTTAGGGAATCCCGGTTTGGAATTCTAGGGTTCCGTAGAATTGTCCCTATTGCGTCGAATTGTAGGTTGAAAACCATTAGGGTGTCAGATGATAAAAAGGAATGATGAAATAATGTTGTTTGATGTTATAATGGTGCAAAATGGATGTGTTTTGGTGTTTCTCATGTTGCAATTTGTATGGGTATGTTTGGAATTGGTTTAGAATGAATAAATGCTGTCAAAAGTGCAGAATTTGACTCTGCAGGTCGTGGGAACTGGTTCCCAGTGGGGAGGAACCGGGTTCCACTGTGTGAATTTATAAAAACTGGCAAAAATGCACGTAGGAACCGATTCCTGTATAGTTAGGAACCGGGTTCCCATACATTTTTCCAGAAGCATGATTTTTGAACTTCGCAGGTACCGGTTCCTGCATATGTAGGAACCGGGTTCTGCTGTAACTTTTTGAAAAATATTAAACTTTGAAAATTCATAACTTTCAAACCGTAAGTCCGTTTTGAGTGCCGTTTTGGAAGTTATTTCTTAAATTTAATGCTCTATTTTATAAAATGAAAATATTTCCTAAAACATGAAATTCTTTTGAAAATGAGTCAAATCCCGGAATAAGTGATTATTGGCTAACGCACATGGGTGGGTATGTAGTAGTGAACCTGTGATGGATGGATGTATTAGTATCGTGTGAATGAAAGGCATGTTTATGTTGCTAATGATGGTGTGCATGATCGTTGAGATATCATGTTTTTGGTTTTGGTTCAGTTATGATAAATTGATGTATTTCATAGACTGATTTGATGTTGCATGCTAGTGATGTGCGTGCATATGCATTGTTTTGGTGAAGTTAATTCCCATTGTGTGGAATTTGACTTGTATTGCCGTTAACCGATACCCAGGTGATGATGGATGGTTAGGCTGGATTCGTGTCCGGGTGTTTATGGATGAATCAATGGTTGCTGTATCCGGTTGATGATGGATCAGTGTTGGGTGACTTGGTCACGTGTTGGTACCAAATGCATTGTGTCTGCATTTGTGTTTGCATGGAATTGTAACATGTTAGGATGTCTTCCAGTGTTACAATTCTTTGGTTGATTATTGATTTGTGCAAAATGACTTGTATGATTGGAACTGCGTGTTGAATCTGAATTTATGCTAAAATGGGTGAAATAATATGCTTGTGATATAATGTTGATTGAGAAGCTTATAATGCATGTTAATTATGAGAAATCTCACCCTTACTTTAACAATTTCAGATTAAAGTTAGCAGCTCAGGAGTTGGTGAGGATGGCTCTAGAGCTATGTTACTTTAAGTCCGCGTGTCAGTGTCGTGCTCTGATAGGTTGTAACACTGGGGAACGTTTAGTTGAGGAATTAGTTATTATTCAATTGTTCTTTGAATTTCATTGGGAATAATTATGTTTTGGTTTATTCCGTTTTGGTTATGGTATTTTTCCGTTGTGTAAGACATGGTCTTAATTTGATTGAATTATTTGAATAATGACCCTCAGTGTAGCATGACTACTGTTTTATTGGAAGTTTTATTTATTTCATAATTGTGACATCCCTTGTTCCGTGTTGACTCTGATGGAATATGTCTTTAATCATTGATATAATTAATATTATTCGGGGTATTTTAGAAGGGGTGTTACAATAGTGGTATCAGAGCATAGTCAGTCTTGTCTTGTGTCGTTATCCCTTTTGTATGCGACTAGTGTAAGATGACACTGTCGATACTTGTGTGCTGATGAGGTTGTTTTGTAATGTTACAGAACAATGGCCGGAAGAGGTAACAGAAGAAACGATGATGCTATTGCTGAAGCATTGGGAATGTTGGCTGGAGTACTCGGAGGGAACCAGCAGGGAGCTGTGATTGGTGCTGACCGACAATTGGGGAATTTTCAGAGGAATAATCCTCCGTTGTTCAAGGGTGCACATGATCCCGAAGGTGCTCAGAATTGGTTGAAGGAGATCGAGAGGATCTTCAGAGTAATTGACTGTGTTGAAGGGCTGGAGGTGAGATACGGAACTCACATGTTAGCAGAGGAAGCTGATGACTGGTGGGTTGCTACCAGAACTAAAATGGAAGAAGATGGTATTGCGTTGACTTGGGCTGTGTTCAGGAGGGCTTTTCTGAGGAGGTACTTTCCTGAGGACATCAGAGGCAAGAAGGAGATTGAGTTTCTGGAACTCAAGCAGGGTAACAAGACTGTCAGTGAGTATGCTTCGAAGTTTACTGAGTTAGCGAAGTATTATGCTCATTATACTAACGATGCAGATGGAGAATTTTCCAAATGTATCAAGTTTGAGAATGGTCTTTGTGATGAGATTAAGCAGGGTATTCGGTATCAGCGTATCCGAAGATTTCCTGATCTGGTTGACTGTAGTAGGATTTTAGAGGAGGATCTTGCTAGCACTAAGTCGAATGCTCGAGGGTATGTTGATAGGAAGGGTAAGCAACAGATGGATCATGGTAAGCCTTATGATAGAAGTAATCAGAGACCCGATGGTTGGAAGAAGTTTGGTGGAGGAGATTCTAGTTCTTCCATTAAGTGCTACAAGTGTGGTGAGACAGGACATCATATGGTGGATTGCAAAAGTAATGATAAGAAGTGTTTCAAGTGTGGGAAACTCGGCCATGTGGCCAATGATTGCAGAGTAAGAGTGGTGACTTGTTACAACTGTGGTGAAGAAGGTCATACTCGTCCTCAGTGTACAAAACCCAAGAAGGAGAAAGCTGGTGGTAAAGTGTTTGCATTGTCTGGGTTAGAGATTAAGCCAGATGATCGGCTGATTAAAGGTACATGTTTTATTAATGACATACCTTTGATTGCGATTATTGATACTGGAGCTACGCATTCTTTTATTGCTTTGGATAGTGCTAAAAGATTGAATTTGGAAATTTCTAATATGGATGGAAGTATGGTTATTGATACTCCTGCGTCGGGTTCAGTGACTACTTCGTATGTTTGTAGGAATTGTCCTATTGTGATTTTTGGTAGGGGTTTCGATATGGATTTAGTGTGCCTACCGTTAGAACAACTTGATATCATCCTTGGAATGAACTGGTTGGAATTCAACCAGGTTCATATCAACTGTTTTGCAAAGACGTTTATTTTTCCTGAAGAGGTTGGTGTCGAAGATGTGACTATGTCGGTTAAACAGATGAACCTAGCTGTGAAAGATGGTGCTGTGGTATTTATGTTGTATTCTGCAATAGAAGTGGAGGGAAAAGCAAAGAGTGATGGATCGCCAGTGGTGAATGAATTTCCAGAGGTGTTTCTGGAAGACATTAGTGAATTGTCACCTGAGAGGGAGGTAGAATTTACTATAGATTTGATTCCTGGAACTAGTCCGGTGTCGATGGCGCCTTACCGTATGTCGGCATCTGAATTAGAGGAGTTAAAGAAACAGTTGGAGGAGTTACTTGAGGAGAAGTTTATTCGTCCGAGTGTTTCGCCGTGGGGTGCTCCGGTGTTGTTGGTTAAGAAGAAAGAAGGTTCAATGAGATTATGTGTTGATTACAAACAGCTGAATAAAGTTACAATCAAGAATCGGTATCCTTTGCCGAGGATCGATGATTTGATGGATCAACTAGTTGGAGCTTGTGTATTTAGTAAGATTGATCTGAGATCTGGATATCATCAGATTCGTGTGAAGTCGGAAGATATTCAGAAAACTGCATTTAGAACGAGGTATGGACATTACGAGTATTCTGTTATGCCGTTTGGAGTTACTAATGCACCTGGTGTTTTCATGGAGTATATGAACATGATATTTCATCCGTATCTTGATAAGTTTGTGGTGGTGTTCATTGATGATATTCTAATTTATTCGAAGAGCGATGAAGAGCATGCAAAACATCTCAGAGTTGTGTTGGAATTGTTGAAAGAGAAGAAGCTTTATGCGAAGTTGTCCAAGTGTGAATTCTGGTTAAGTGAAGTAAGTTTTCTTGGCCATGTAATTTCCAAGAATGGAATTGCTGTGGATCCTACGAAGGTCGAAGCAGTATCTCAGTGGGAAGCGCCGAAGAATGCTTCTGAGATCTGTAGTTTTCTGGGTCTTGCAGGTTATTATAGGAAGTTTATAGAAGGATTTTCCAAATTAGCGTTACCGTTGACTAAGTTGACCAGGAAGGGTCAGATGTTTGTTTGGGATGTTGAATGTGAGAAAGGATTTCAAGAGCTGAAGAGGAGGTTGACAAGTGCTCCGATCTTGATTTTGCCAAATCCGACTAAGTCTTTTGTTGTGTATTGTGACGCATCATTAATGAGATTAGGTGGTGTGTTGATGCAAGATAAGCAGGTGGTGGCTTATGCTTCGAGACAATTGAAAGTACATGAAAGGAATTATCCGACTCATGATTTGGAGTTGGCAGCTGTTGTGTTTGTTTTGAAGTTGTGGAGGCATTATTTATATGGTTCTCAGTTTGAGGTGTTTAGTGATCACAAAAGTCTGAGGTATCTCTTTGATCAGAAAGAGTTGAATATGAGGCAAAAGAGATTGTTAGAATTTCTAAAGGATTATGATTTCGGTTTGAATTACCATCCTGGTAAGGCAAACGTTGTTGCGGATGCCTTGAGTAGGAAGTCCTTGCATATGTCGATGTTAATGGTCCGTGAGTTAGATTTGGTTGAGCAGTTCAGAGATTTAAGTTTGGTATGTGAAACTACTCCGAATAGTGTGAAATTGGGTATGTTGAAACTGACTAGTGGTATTCTGGAAGAAATTCGGAATGGACAGAAGTCCGATGTTGGGTTAGTTGATAAATTGACATTGATCAACCAAGGTCAAGGAGGCGAGTTCCGGATTGATGAGAATGGTGTTATGAGATTTGGTAATAGGGTGTGTGTTCCGGATGTTGCAGAGATTAGGAAGAGTATTTTGGAAGAAGGACATCGTAGTGGATTGAGTATTCATCCTGGTGCTACTAAAATGTACCATGATCTGAAGAAGTTGTTTTGGTGGCCGGGAATGAAAAAGGAAATTGCTGAGTTGGTGTATGCTTGTTTGGTTTGTCAGAAGTCGAAGATTGAGCATCAGAAACCGTCAGGATTGATGGAACCGTTGTTTGTTCCAGAATGGAAATGGGATGGAATCTCTATGGATTTTGTTTCTGGTTTGCCAAGGACATCGAAGAATTGTGATTCAATCTGGGTTATTGTTGATCGGTTGACGAAATATGCTCACTTTATTCCGATAAGAATGGATTATCCGATGGAAAGGTTGGCAGAATTGTATGTTGAGAAGATTGTGAGTTTGCACGGTATTCCTTCTAGTATTGTGTCGGATCGAGATCCGAGGTTTACATCTAAATTCTGGACGGGATTGCAAGAAGCTTTGGGTACTAAGTTGCGTTTGAGTTCCGCTTATCATCCACAGACAGATGGTCAGACGGAGAGAACGATTCAGTCGTTGGAAGATTTGTTAAGAGCTTGTGTGTTGGAGAAAGGTGGAGCTTGGGATAGTTATCTACCATTGATTGAGTTTACCTACAACAATAGTTTTCATTCAAGCATTGGTATGGCTCCGTTTGAGGCATTATATGGTAGGAGGTGTCGGACACCGTTGTGTTGGTATGAATCTGGAGAGAGTGCTGTGATTGGACCGGAAATTGTCCAACAGACTTCGGAAAAGATTAAGATGATTCAGGAGAAGATGAGGACTTCTCAGAGTCGTCAGAAAAGTTATCACGATAAGAGGAGGAAAGATCTTGAGTTTAGTGAAGGAGAACATGTTTTTATGCGAGTTACTACGATGACTGGTATTGGTCGAGCTTTGAAGTCAAAGAAGTTGACTCCACGTTTTATTGGTCCATTTCAGATTACCAAGAGAGTTGGGAAAGTTGCTTATCAGATTGCTTTGCCGCCGTCACTTGCAAATTTGCATGATGTTTTTCATGTATCTCAGCTAAGGAAGTACATTGTTGATCCGTCTCATGAGATTCGGGTAGACCATATACAGGTATGAGAGAATTTGACTGTGGAAGCGGTACCTGCGAGAATTGAGGATCGGAAGTTGAAACAGTTACGATGCAAGGAGATCGCGTTGGTAAGAGTGGCTTGGGGAGGACTAGCAGATGGAAATGTCACTTGGGAGCTGGAGAGTCAGATGAAGGACTCGTATCCCGAACTGTTCGTCTAAGGTATGTTTTCGAGGACGAAAACTCTTTTAGTTGGGGAGAGTTGTGACACCCCAAATAATCCGATTATTAAATAATTAGAATTTTTAATTATTAATTTAATTGGAAATTTAATTATTGGTATTTTTGGATTATTGGAATTAATTTAATTAATTAAAGGAAAAAAGTATTGGTGGTGTGAAGAGTGATTAGAGGGTGTGAGGGGTAAAATACTCTACTCTTACTAATTACTAATTTAATTATTTTATTGGAATAATAAAAGGAGTATTAAAAGGAAAAAGAAGAGAAAGAGAGTTATTTTGGAATATTCATCATACGTGCATTTGAGAAGAGGAAAAAGAAGGAGAAAACCGAAAGCGTCAGAATTCGAAGAACCCACAAGGTAAGGGGTGATTTCGATTAGTTAATTCGTATTATCGGTTTAGATATTCAATAGTATGGATCATAGTATGTTAGGGAATCCCGGTTTGGAATTCTAGGGTTCCGTAGAATTGTCCCTATTGCGTCGAATTGTAGGTTGAAAACCATTAGGGTGTCAGATGATAAAAAGGAATGATGAAATAATGTTGTTTGATGTTATAATGGTGAAAAATGGATGTGTTTTGGTGTTTCTCATGTTGCAATTCGTATGGGTATGTTTGGAATTGGTTTAGAATGAATAAATGCTGTCAAAAGTGCAGAATTTGACTCTGCAGGTCGTGGGAATCGGTTCCTAGTGGGGAGGAACCGGGTTCCACTTTGTGAATTTATAAAAACTGGAAAAAATGCACGTAGGAACCGATTCCTGTATAGTTAGGAACCGGGTTCCCATACATTTTTCCAGAAGTGTGATTTTTGAACTTCGCAGGAACCGGTTCCTGCATATGTAGGAACCGGGTTCTGCTGTAACTTTTTGAAAAATATTAAACTTTGAAAATTCATAACTTTCAAACTGTAAGTCCGTTTTGAGTGCCGTTTTGGAAGTTATTTCTTAAATTTAATGCTCTATTTTATAAAATGAAAAGATTTCCTAAAACCTGAAATTCTTTTGAAAATGAGTCAAATCCCGGAATAAGTGATTATTGGCTAACGCACATGGGTGTGTATGTAGCAGTGAACCTGTGATGGATGGATGTATTAGTATCGTGTGAATGAAAGGCATGTTTATGTTGCTAATGATGGTGTGCATGATCGTTGAGATATCATGTTTTTGGTTTTGGTTCAGTTATGATAAATTGATGTATTTCATAGACTGATTTGATGTTGCATGCTAGTGATGTGCGTGCATATGCATTGTTTTGGTGAAGTTAATTCCCATTGTGTGGAATTTGACTTGTATTGCCGTTAACCGATACCCAGGTGATGATGGGTGGTTAGGATGGATTCGTGTCCGGGTGTTTATGGATGAATCGATGGTTGCTGTATCCGGTTGATGATGGATCAGTGTTGGGTGACTTGGTCACGTGTTGGTACCAAATGCATTGTGTATGCATTTGTGTTTGCATGGAATTGTAACATGTTAGGATGTCTTCCAGTGTTACAATTCTTTGGTTGATTATTGATTTGTGCATAATGACTTGTATGATTGGAACTGCGTGTTGAATCTGAATTTATGCTAAAATGGGTGAAATAATATGCTTGTGATATAATGTTGATTGAGAAGCTTATAATGCATGTTAATTATGAGAAATGTCACCCTTACTTTAACAATTTCAGCTTAAAGTTAGCAGCTCAGGAGTTGGTGAGGATGGCTCTAGAGCTATGTTACTTTAAGTCCGCGTGTCAGTGTCGTGCTCTGATAGGTTGTAACACTGGGGAACGTTTAGTTGAGGAATTAGTTATTATTCAATTGTTCTTTGAATTTCATTGGGAATAATTATGTTTTGGTTTATTCCGTTTTGGTTATGGTATTTTTCCGCTGTGTAAGACATGGTCTTAATTTGATTGAATTATTTGAATAATGACCCTCAGTGTAGCATGACTACTGTTTTATTGGAAGTTTTATTTATTTCATAATTGTGACATCCCTTGTTCCGTGTTAACTCTGATGGAATATGTCTTTAATCATTGATATAATTAATATTATTCGGGGTATTTTAGAAGGGGTGTTACACTGTCACCTCCACATTGCATCAGATGCTGAAGTACCCGGTCCAAGGGAAGATCATAACTGTCTACAGGGAGGAGGAGTACATGATTAGTCATCTGAATTCTTTCCGATATGTGGAGTTGGATGGCGAGTTCATTGAAACCCCTTTCCAACATTTTGAAGAAGTCTCTCAATAAGTAACAGCGACCAAGGCGGTATCCTCAATTCCTAAGATCACAAGACCTCCACTTCGGATGTCATCTATAAAGGATGCAAAGGCAGTAGTGGAAGAGGGTGGATGCACCATCTGGGGGCAGCTTCCAGACATTCCGTACAAATCATACAAGTTTGGCTTGGGGTTTACTTCAACTGCTCAGAAGGCTGTACGTCGTGCCCGTGCTAGGGGGCCACCTATGAAGATTAACAACCAAGGGGTCAATGCAGTAGAAGACAATGAAGAGGATGGCAGCTTGGAAGATTGGATATTTCCTACTGTCAACGGAGGACTTCGCAACTGGGAAGCCAGAGACTTTGTCCCAATAACATTCATCTCTCAGTAATTTTTCTTTTACATTTCTGTTGGACTTGTAATATTCACGAACAATTCGCACTTTAAAAACCTTGTGTCTTACTCGAGGCACAATGGTCCCTTTGTAAGGGTTTTTATTTCATCTTCATATGACATTCAATGAATCATGGACGCTTTTTCATATATAAACCTTTGGTGCTCATTGTCTTTATTTTACATTTTATTGTTTTAAGATGGCTATACCCTTACACACACCCACACTCACAAATGCAGGTACCCCTCCATTCCGGATCCCATGGGTAACGATACTGCTATAGCCTTCAGTGACTCTGAAGATCTGATCTACCAAGCCGAATACGAAGGTGAGGAAGATTGTGAAGTTCCAGGGGAATTGGCCAGACTACTACAACAAGAGGAAAGAGCTATTCAGCCTCATGAAGAGCTGTTGGATACAATCAATTTGGGTACTGAGGAAGATAAAAAGGAAATCAAAGTGGGTGCCAATTTAGATCCGAGTGTGAAGGAGCGTCTAATTCAGCTATTGCATGATTATGTTGAGATCTTTGCCTGGTCATACGAAGACATGCCAGGACTCGATATAGACATCATGGTACATCATCTACCCACAAGAGAAGACTGTCCACCAGTGAAACAAAGTCCGCCGCATGAGACCTGACATGTCAGAGAAGATCAAAGCGGAAGTCATGAAACAGTTCAATGCTAGATTTCTGGCTGTTACTTCCTATCCTCAATGGGTTTCCAACATTGTTCCCGTGCCTAAAAAGGACGGTAAAGTACGGATGTGCGTGGATTATAGAGATTTAAACAGGGCCAGCCCTAAATATGATTTTCCACTTCCACACATCGACATCCTAGTTGATAATACGGCCCATCACAAAGTATTTTCTTTCATGGATGGATTCTCAGGCTATAACCAGATCAAAATGGCACCTGAGGACATGGAGAAAACTACATTTGTCACACAGTGGGGCACATTCTGCTACAAAGTGATGCCATTCGGACTGAAGAATGCCGGGGCAACCTATCAACGCGCCATGGTAGCTTTGTTTCATGATATGATACATCATGAGATAGAGGTCTACATAGATGACATGATAACCCGATAACAAACTAAAGAAGAACACCTTGATCACTTGCAAAAGCTGTTTGTCAGATTGAAGGAGTACAAACTAAGGTTGAACCCGAACAAGTGCACATTCAGAGTCCGGTCAGGTAAACTCTTAGGTTTCATTGTCAGCAACAAAGGCATCGAGGTTGATCCTGCCAAGGTTAAAGAAATACAAGAAATGCCTGCTCCTCGCACTGAGAAGGAAGTCAGAGGATTCTTGGGACACCTGAACTATATTGCCAGATTCATTTCTCACCTAACATCTACTAGTGAACCAATCTTCAAACTGTTGAAGAAAGATCAAGTAGTCAGATGAAATAATGAGTGTCAGATTGCTTTTGACAAATTCAAAGAGTATTTACAAGAGCCTCTTGTCTTGATGCCGCCAGTCGAGGGAAGACCACTGATCATGTATCTGACTGTTTTAGAGAACTCAATGGGGTGTGTATTGGGGAAGCATGACGAGTCTGGATGAAAAGAGCACGCTATTTACTACATGATCAAAAAGTTTACTGACTGTGAAACCAGATATTCACTGCTGGAGAAAACTTGCCGCGCTCTGGTATGGGTTGCTCGCCGACTAAGACAATATATGTTAACTCATACCACTTTGCTGATATCTAAGATGGATCCGATAAAGTACATCTTTGAGAAGCCTGCTCTGTCTGGGAGGATAGCTAGATGGCAGATGATCCTAACAGAATATGACATACAGTACACTACCCAAAAAGCTATAAAGGGCAGCGTGCTAGCTGATCATCTTGTTCATCAAGCTGTAGAAGATTATCAGTCCATGAAGTTTGAATTCCCAGATGAAGACATCATGACATTAGACAACGGTGAAGAAATCAGGCCATATGACATACCTGAACAAGGATCCTGATGGACCCTGTTCTTTGACGGGGCATCCAATGCACTTGGTAATGGTATCGGTGCTGTACTCATATCTCCGGAAGGATGCCATACTCCTTTTACTGCTAGACTTTGCTTCAATTGTAGGAATAACATGGCAGAATACGAAGCATGCATCTTTGGTCTCAAGGCTGCCATGGACTTGGGAGTCAAATATTTAGATGTGTTTGGAGATTCAGCTTTGGTCATCGGTCAGATCAAAGGAGAATGGGACACTAAGCATCCAAACCTTATCCCTTACAAAGAACATGTTTTGACATTGTTGCCACGTTTTGAGCAGATTACCTTCGAGCACTTCCCGCGAGAATAAAATTAGTTAGCAGATGCTCTAGCCACAATGTCATCTATGTTTAAACTTAATTGGGATAACGAGGCTCCCCAGATCACCATTGAATGAATGGACGAACCAGCACACTATCACGAGATTAATACTGAAGAAGTAGTGGACCAACCTTTATTTCATGAAGTCAAAAGGTATTTCGAGGCTCAAGAATATCCATAAGGAGCTTCAATCAACGACAAAAAGTTCTTAAGGAGATTCTCAGCTAAGTTCTTCCTAAGTAATGGCATCCTGTACAAACGTAATCATGATTATATTCTGCTCCGTTGTGTGGATAAGATTGAGGCTGAAAAGATTATGGCTGAATTACATGAAGGTACCTTTGGAACTCACTCTAGTGGGCATATTATGGCGAAGAAAATTCTACGGGCAGGCTATTATTGGTCTACCATGGAAGCAGACTGCTATCAACACTTCCGGACCTGTCATAAGTGTCAAATCTATGCAGACAAGGTGCACGTGCCTCCGGTTCCTCTAAATTTCTTAACAGCTCCTTGGCCCTTCGCTATGTGGGGAATCGATATGATTGGGGAGATCAAGCCTACAGCCTCCAATGGACACCGCTTCATTCTAGTGGCCATTGACTATTTCACAAAGTGGGTCAAAGCAGCTTCCTTCACATCCGTTACTAAGAATGTTGTTGTCCGCTACATCAAGTAGAATCTTATTTGCCGGTACGGTATCCCAGAAAGGATCATCACTGATAACGGTACGAACCTTAACAATACTATGATCACCGCCTTGTGCAAGAAGTTCAAGATTCAACATCACAATTCATCCCCCTATCGGCCAAAGATGAATGGTGCGGTCGAAGTTGCTAATAAAAACATTAAAAAGATCATACAGAAGATGGCAGTCACCTACATAGACTGGCATGAGATGCTACCGTTTGCTCTCCATGGGTACCGTACCGCGGCTCACACATCAGCTGGGGAAACACCCTATTCTTTGGTTTATGGCATGGAGGTTGTCTTGCCTATCGAGGTTCAAATCCCCTTTTTGAGAATTATGAAAGATGCAGGTTTGAGTGAGGACGATTGGATCCAGACCCGACTTGATCAACTGAACTTAATTGATGAAAAAAGACTTACTGCTGTTTGCCATGGTCAGATGTATCAAAAATGGATGATCAAAGCTTTCAACAAGAAAGTCAGACGCCAAGTATATCAAGTTGGAGATCTGGTGATCAAGCGCATCATCTTGCCACAAAGTGATCCCATGGACAAATGGACTCCTACCTATGAAGGACCATTTATAATCAAGAACATCCTTTTCGGTGGGGCAATGATCTTAACCACCATAAACGGCAACAATTTGCCACACCCCGCAAACGCGGACATAGTCAAAAGATACTACGCATAAGAGACCCGCTAGGTTGACACACCTAGGCAAAAAAAAGGGGGCATCCCGGCGAACCAAAAGGTTCGGGCAAAAATTAGGGATAAAATAAAAAAAAATCTGTACACCCGGCAAGTTGAAAACCCGAAACGGCGACTTGGGCAAAAAAGGGTTTCCCGGTGGATTGAAAACCCGAAAGGGAAGTCCAGGAAAAAGTTAGGGAATTAAAGCGTATGGCTATGTCTCGTCGGATCACTTTGAGGACAACTTCAACCTCTTCACTGAAAAACTCGGAGTTCTGATCGATTCAATCATCTTCGGGCGAAGACACGGATAGACAAGATATTCAGAGATACGGAGGATATAGCAGAATCGGAACCCCATGGGATTATCACATATAGCTATCTTTCTTTGTATAAATTTTTCTTATTGTTATGACACCATCCTCTTGCTAGGATGTTTGTCTCCTTTGTATAAAATACTTATTCAAAGTGAATACAAAGATATCTCTTTAAAGTACAGAAAACTATTTGTCCTTTTCTTTTACACTTGCGTTTTATTTGCAAAAAACGTCCAATGATTCATTAGTGAACATATGCATTTGAACATAATTACTGTTTACAAATAAGCAAAATGGAAAAGAAAAATTACTGACAGGTTGAAAGAATAGGAAAACGTCTTTAAGCTATTCCATGAACAATCCCTACAGTACGTCATTAAGATCCCCAGCGGAGCTGAAACTTCAAACTATTAATCCCCGATGGAAACCATCCAGTTTCTCCAAGTTCCCCAACAAGTTGTCTTGAAGCCTGAAAATCAACCGGATAATGACTAACTTCTATTTCTCCCTAACCTAGGATAATTCCCCAGTAGAGTGGCAGGTGACCGAAACTCCTGAACTTTTTCCAAACAGGAATAAGCTTTTTCCCAGAGTTTTCATTGTTCCCCAACAGAACGAGGATCCCATTGTTGGATCCCCTGTAGAAGTCATCAAAATTCTTTGGATTCCCCAAGAAGATTACTCAAGCAGTATATGGAATTGCTCACAATAGAATTTTTGTCAATTACTCCAACTTCAAGACATGAAGAATCCACATATCCTCAGCAGCAGTCAAGGATTTATTTTCCTCAACAATACAGCGAATTAGCTTACATGCGCATACATTACATCCACATATCATAAACATTGATAAAACAAATATATTGCATCATACATTTCATGCAACATAATTCTATGTTCCAACTAACATTTTACCCTTTTCAGGATAAGATTAAAATCTACCGTTAAACAATGTGCAATCATGATACAGTACAGATACGCTCCAGACGCGGTTGCCATTCTGTTACTCATTCAGTTTTCAAAATCAGTTACAGTTCAGATACGCTCCAGACACGGAAGCCATTCTGTTACTCATTCAGATTCGACCTTTTGATACAGTTCAGATACGCTCCAGATACGGAAGCCATTCTGTTACTCATTCAGATTCAACCTTTTGATACAGTTCAGACACGCTCCAGATACGGATGACATTCTGATACTTATTCAGTTTTCAGATTCATATACAGTTCAGATACGCTCCAGACACGGATGCCATCCCGATACTCATTCAGATTTCCAAAGTTCAGATACGCTCCAGACACGGATTCTATTCTGTTTCTCATTCAGATTTCAAGGTCAGATACAACTCAGATACGTTCCAGACGTGGACACCATTTTGATACTTATTCTTCTGACTTACAACTTACAATTCAACAAACATTCTTGGATGGCATCTACAAGCCCATCTCCAACAATATTCTATCCCCTCTCCAAATGGCATCTTTAAGCCCATTCCCTCAAATACACTTTGTCGAGTGCAAATTTATGGGCACTCTAGTGTCTAATCATCTTTTACCTTCGAGTCACGAATGACAAAGCTCGCCAATCTAACTCTTCAGGTTCAAGAAGATTTAATAGGGGAAGCTATTGTACCCAAAAATTTTCCCTCTTATTTATCAAGACTATTCTCACAAGACTTCTTTGACTCAAGACAAGACTAGGGTTTGGTCAACTCAAGACATCTCATCTTGCACTGATAACCCAAAATTAGGGTTTGAGTTTGCACAAGGATTTTTGGACCACCAATGCTTCATATGAATTTCATACACCATTTTGGACCCATAAGACTGCTCATGATAAGTTTCAATCCTTGAAGCACATTTTTGATCAGTCAATTGGACAATTGACCTAAAAATCAGTTGTATTGGGGAAAAAGTCAACCATGGCCAATTTACAGTCAAACTTCATAATTTTTGATACACATCAACATTTTAGACTCATATGTACCATTTGATCAAGTTTGTATTACAACTCCTCAAGAAATTTGATCAAATCATCAAAAGAGCAAAATGGTCAAAATTAGGGTTTGGACTGAGGAAGGGCAATTTCTGATTTTTAACCCAGCAATTGACAAATTGAGTTCAAGCATAATTACAAGGATTCAATGGCATCATATTGACTTAATTATATGGTTCAAAACATCTCAAGTTCATTGGATTGACAAATGAAATTTGCAGTCAACTGATCAAAAGTCAACTGTACACTGAAAAGTCAAACTTTGACTTTTTGGTCAAAATCAAGTGCCAAGGGTCATAATTCATCAAGATATGTCAAAATGTGAAACTTGTTGACCAAGAAAACCAAATTTGAAAATTAGGGTATTGAATTTGAAATTTTTATAACTTAGAATTTTTCTAAGTATAAATATTTTCTTATTTTTTCTCAACTTTGCACCACTTTTTCACCATGATGCATTTTGATTCAAGGAAAGTCCCCAACATGAAAGTTGTAGAAATCCATGAAATATACAACTTTTATTCACAAACTTTTCCCTAAAGATGCTTGGATCTCAAGTTATGAATTTGTGAATGCATGGTCATGAACTTCTTAACTTAGTGAAATTTTGCCCTAATTTAGGCAGGTTTTGGACCCAACTTCATGGCAATTTTTCACCTAGTTCCAAGAGGTATCTCAAAATTAATTTCAAAGATGGATTATAGATCATATTGCAAGCTTTCTAAAATGTTGAAGAACTCTCTAAGATCATTTTTGAGTAGGGAGAATCGAAGAGAGGAAGTTGGCATTTTCTCACTTTTTGTTCAAGCCATTTTCATGAAGAACCAAGTTGGAAACCAAACCTATGCTGGCTATTTCATGCTTTACAGGTCCTAAACTTGCTACACACTCCTTAATTAAATGCATACTCAGTTGACAAAGCCTTTATCCTTGCTTTTGAACTTTTACACAACATGTAATTCCATTTTGGGCAAAAAGGCTCCATTGCCATTTTCATAAAGAAGCACTTTTGCAAAATTGTCAACTTGGAGCTTTGAACCTGTCCGCTTGATACAAGAAAACCACACAGGTCTCAAGCAACTTGTACAAACTCATACCAACCCTAAAGCAAGCTGGTACAAGCATGTGGGTTTGGTCTTGTCACTTTGCTTCAAGTACAATAAAAGTTTCCAAAAGGCTAGGGCTTGTACAGCTGATAGAGAGGTGACTTTAGATCATTTCTATACTAATATGAAAACAATGTATAATACATAACACGCTTGGAAAGGACCTAAAACTCTCTCAAACTGAAAAACAACAAAAAACTGCCCAAGCATACAGTTTATGCACAAACTCATCCAACTCTCATTTGGCTTATGCGTTTTGTGTTTAACTCATCCAAACATCTTACATACTTGATACCTAGTCAATCCAAACAATCATCCTTGTTCTGTAACCTCTGTTTCACCACCTGCCATTGTTAACTTTGAAGCTTGCAGTTGGACTTGGTCAGGGAGTTCTATCCACTTTCAGAGCAAGGTAAGAGTTGGAATAGATTCAGGGAAGCTCAAGGAAGCTCAAGCAATCATCAGGCCTCCATTAAAGTCCCTACATTTCCATACACGATTCCAGCTGAAGGAGGTATTTTTTCAAACTATATCTCCTTATACAGGCAACCTCAAGTCACGATTTATGAATAAAAAATGTAGTTCTCATCATAACAAAGCTGTACATATCATTATATTGCATTATATTACTTGTGCTAAGAAAATTTGGAGTTTGAAATCTCTGAAAATTTTAGGTCACGATTTAGAGATTTTAAAATTCTCTTTGATCTTTGATAGTTAGATTACATAATTTATATGGTTGGAATCGTGAGCTCAAATGCTACATTTTTCATGTTATAAGTTTTCATTTTTATGCAAGCATGAGGAAGATACAGGTTGAACTGGCTATGGCGTAAGGAAGAGAAGGCAGGACAGGGATGAAGTCTATTGGGGATTTTTTGCTTCTTGGGCCTTTTTTGTTTTTGCTAAACACCACTACCGATCTGCTATTACACCCCCTACTAACTCTTTCATATTTTATTTTTTTCATTTTTTATATTTAATACTATTTAGTTATTTTCTTTAATGATAAAAAAATCCTAAAAAAATAATTTATTTATTTTTACACATTTATTTTATTTATTTTATTATTTCTCACATAAAAAATTAATTTATTTTGATAGAATATAATTTATTTTCTTAATAAACTTATAAAAATAATTAAATATACTTAATATTTTTATTTTTATTTTACATTTCCTATTTACAAATACTTATTTTTTGCATATATTTAATTTTTAATATTTATATATAATATTATTTATTTTTTATACAAAAAAATGCACAAAATAATAATATAGAAACATTATTTTCTTCAAAACAAAAATTAGGGTTTAACCCCTTTCAAAAATTAAATATTTTTCTTTATATTTTTTAGGTTTAAGTTAAATATTCTTTTATACAAAAAAACAAGACATAAAACATCTTTTCTTTACATACATATTGCATTACATTTTAAATATTGTATTATATTTATTTTAATTCGCGCAAATTCGATTTGGTTGTAATAATATATTTGGCTTTATATTTGTGCAAATCCCCACTCAAACTTGTATTCCCCCCTCCCATAAAATTGTTGTAATAGCTTAGTATATTTACATTACGCAATTGATTGCTTTCATATGCCATGATTAGTAATTAGGATTTGTATGACAAGAACGAAACAAAACAAATAGAAAACCCTAAATACAAGACAAAATCAAAAGCATGAAAATGATACACTTTGCACACAAGCACCCTTAGGGTTTCTCCCACTTGGTTGCCAAAAATAAAATGGCCATGTTACGCATGCGAAGTATCTTGGCAAAATAAAACAAATATAAGATCATAGTCCCTCGATGACGCTATTCAAAAGTTGCCTAAACAAAATAATCTTGGTCCCTCAAAAATGCTAAGATACTTTGAAACATTGCTATCATGGTTATACGATGACCCACGCCCGTCCCGTTTACATTCAAAGATAGGGTTGCTTACCAAATAAATGGCAAGTCAACAATGTCAAAGGAATAGAAGATGCATAAGAAAGACATTTGAGTAGGTAGATAGCTTCTAAGTTACTTGCTCCATTTCAAACAATCCTTGCTATTTTCAAAAACAAACACACACACATTTCAAAAACATCTTACAAACATTGAAAACATTTTCAAAAAGACAAACATCTTTGTATACATTCTTACGAATGAGAATCATTACAAAGATTTCCTAAACGAATGGCCTCTTTTACAAAATACTTTCAAAACCACATCAAACACCATTTCAAACAAGCCAAAGCAAGTGATCTAAGCAAGTAACTAAGAGCCCATGGAAAACCATGGATGAAAAGGGTGCTAGCACCTTCCCTTTTCATAATCTACCCCCCGAACTCAAGAAAACATCTCAAAGGTCTTTCCTGTGCTTTTTCACCTTTCCTTTTGGATAAAAGAAAAGTCGGTGGCGACTCTTGCTAACCGCGACATTTGCGACAAAATGCAAAACCTCAAGTCAGTTCTCCCACCGCATCACACTTCCTCTTGGCGTTAAATCAACATCCGAAAAACCTAGACCATTATCTGCAGTCAAGCTGGCTATGCAGTCTTAAAATTGATCGACAGATGTTTCTTGGGGTACATGGGCAGTTTTCAAGAATTTTACCAGGGCTTTTGCATGCGCCTCAGAACATAGAAGTAAATCTAGCATGGAGATTTTAGATGGAGTTTGCCCCAGTTTCTTAACTACATCGTAGTCGCTTCTTTTTATGATCTTTAGAATTTCCTCCATATATTTCTGGGAGGTCTCAGGGATAGCCAATGATTGTGCCTTCGTCCAGATGGGCTCAATCAGAATACTTTTACCTCGAGTCTCAGTTAACTCGGCAGCAGGAATGTCAATAGGAGTGATAGCAGGGATTGTAACAGCTTTGTCTGTTGGAGTATTGGTGGAGATGATTGTAAGACTGGGAATAGCCTTCGGAGGAGCAACAACAACATTAATGATTACGGGTCCAGAAACTGTTTTTGAGGGAGCAATTTATGGAGAGAATATCCTTCCGCTTCGGGTAATCTTGCTAGTCCTTGCAATATTACTGATATCGGAGCCAATTTTCTCAGAACTTGAATCTTTGGCAGCTGGCCAATCTTGCTTGATACCGTGGTAGTAGACATCCCCTCCATAATTCCATGGTATGGTTTTGTCTGACGAATACAGGACTGGTCCAGGCATTGTAATTATCAAAGGAGCTGCTTTTGGAATTGATGTAATTCTAACGGGTATTTTGGTGGAGACCTTGGAAGATTCGGCAGAAATGGTAATGATAGAAAGATCATTATAAGGAACAGGTGAAATAGAAGTCTTTTCAAACAAAATTTCCTTGTTATCTATTAGGCATTGAACGACTGCTTTCAACAAAGGATAGCTAGTTGGTGAGGACAAACATAAATGGCAGCTTTCATCACAGCCTATGAATACACTGGCATTTAATAAGTTCTCTTTGATAGTCCGGAGTGGAATCATAAGGTCATCAACTGAAGTAACAAACATATCTTCCTCAATGGCATTGGTATTATGGCCATGTTTGGGCATAGGGGCAGAAATGACATTTGGCTTTTCGGGTGTATCAAATTCAATCTCCTTGGCTTCAATGAGGTCTTGTACTTTGTTCTTCAGTGCCCAACAGTTGTTAGTGTCATGGCCGGGACTCTCAGAGTGGTATGCACAACAGGAATTAGGATGATAGTGAGGAGATGTTGTGTTAGGATTCTTAAGAGCTTCTTTTAAGGTAACTAGGTTGGATCTCAACAGATGTGGCAATACCAGAGATAAGGTCATATTAATTTTGGTGAATTGTCTGACTGGTCTTTCCATCCTTGGTTGGTTGTTTCTTTGCTGATCAGGCGCAGGTTTAGGAATTATAATAACCCCCACCATTGGATGGTGTTCGGCCCTATCTTGATTTCTCTGAGGATAAAGAACAACCACTTCTTTCTTTCTGATAAATGGCTTCCTTATAGCAGTAGAGGATGTATCTTTTTGAATCTTTCCACTTTTTATCCCGACTTCTACCCTCTCTCCGGTCAATATCAGTTCAGTAAAACCTGCCGATGAACTCCCAATTAGGTGATTGGAGAAGGGACCAGACAAGGGTCCCAAAAACATGTCTACTAATTCTCTTTCAGATAGGGGAGGTTGAACTCTTCCAGCCAAGTCTCTCCATTTTTGCGCATAGTCTTTGAAGCCCTCACTTGAAACCATGGCCATACTCTAGAGTTGAGTACGGGTTGGCGCAAGATTAGTGTTGTATTTGTATTGTTTGTAAAAGGCTACAACAAGATCTTCCCAGTTATGAACATTGGCTCTTTCTAACTGATAAAACCAATCAAGTTGAGTTCCAGACAGACTATCTTAGAAGAAGTGTACCCATAAATATTTGTCAGCAATATGGGGCTGGATTTTCCTCATATAAGACCCGATATTCATTTTAGGACATGAAACTCCGTCATATTTGGTGAACATAGGTGCTTTGAATTTTGGAGGAATGACAATTCCCGATACTAACCCCAACTCCTGAAAGTCCAAGCCAGGCACTTTTTGGATTTCCATTGCACTCAACCGCTCTTCGAGATGTTTATACTTATCATCAACTGGAGGGTATTGTTCTTCAGAATAGTCTTCTTCTTCCACTTCCTCTTCTGATTCTGACTGGACAATTATTTCCTTTCCCTTCCCATATTGGTTGTCTTTCTCACCGGATGTTGTTGCAAAGTTTAGGGCCCTTCTTGTCTGCCCTTGGAACCTTCTTCCCATGTTTAGAACTCCGGTTATCTTCTTTGTCTTCTTTTTCTTCTCCTCATCCAGCAAAGTCTTCAACTCTTCTTGTCCTTTAGCTAGGGTCAAGAACAACTGTTGGAACTGTGCATTCTGAGCTTGGAGGTCCTTCACCGTTTGCTTGAGATCTATCTTACTGAAATAAATAGTAGAGAGATGAGGAGACTTGTTTCAAGAAACCTTCTTATGTTATAATGAATGGTAAATGCATATGCAATGTTTTCAAGGATTTTAAGATTCAAATTTGTTTTAGACAAAAAGGAAACACACGTCATATTAATAGATTAAAGCTTGAGTACATCAATGCCTTCTTGGGAAAAATAATACAAAAACTCTAAGATAAAAAGGTAGTATGCATCCTCTTTGGTGCAATGTAGGCATTCAAAGTATGTTCCTCATGAAGTAGCCTAGTGACTTCCAAAACCTTCTTTTCGCTTGCGTAGAATTGGGCTTCGAATGTATCTCGCTCCCCCTTGAGTTGTATCCAATCCTTTTGTAGGTCTTCAAGAGAGGTAGGCATGTCAGGATGTAGGATAGTATATGGAACATCTACCTCTATGACAGGCTCAATGATTACCGGGAGAATGGAGGGATAAGGCATCATTAGACTCTGAGCACGAGTTCGTACCCATTTGAGGTAAGGCTCAAGAAGGATGGAATTCTTTAGCCCCAAAGTATTGCTCTCTACCTTGTTTAAAATCCTCCAAGCTCAGATAAATCTCTGGCGAAGACCTTGATCGTCGTTATCGTAGTCAAATACCAAACCTTGAATCAACATCTCGTGCGGACCATCCCTTCGGGCGTAACCAAACTGTCTTAAAGCTAATTAGGGGTTGTAGGTGATTCCTACCCTAATGCCAAGTAAAGGGAAATTAGGAAATTCCCCATAACGGTCGACAATAGTAACATTCTCTATGGATCGGGAGCACCAATGAATGTCTGAATGTTTAAGCGTCATCAACCTTTGTGACCACCTTGAACCTTGCTCATTCTTTAATACAGACTAGGGAAGATGTGAAATAAACCATCTTGCCAAGAGAGGAGTGCAATACATAACGACACCTCTTTTCCTCATTGTACGAGTGTGAAAAAAGTGTAGGATATCCCCTAGCAATGTAGGCATCGGGTTGCGAGATATGAAGATTTTGACGACATTCACATGTATGAGTTGGTCAGGATTTGGAAACAAAACCATCCCATAGATGAGGAGAGCCACAATTTCCTCGAAGGCTTGCAAATCCAAGGAATTCCAACAGTTTTGGGCTTTCTCGAACAAGAACTTTTCTAAGAAACCTTTGAAACCACTCCTTGTTTCCCAATGAATTGTGACATCAGAGGAGTGCAAGTGTAGAGCTTGAGAAATCTCTTCTGGCTTTGGGTCTCTTTCCGTACCGTTGAAAGGTAGTTGATTGAGAATGGGAATCCTCAAAAGTTTGGAGAATTCTTCCAAAGTAGGCATAAGTTAATAATCGGGAAAAGTTAAGTAATGGTGTAGAGGATTAAAGAACTGGAAGAGCACCTTCATCATGTCTTCATCAGTGTTAGAGGTGACCAATTTGAGTAGGCGACCATATCTCTCGGTGAATGGAGAGTTTTCAGGAATCCTTGAAGCTAGCTCCTTAAGTTGTGGAGGGATCCTCATAAGGTTGAGTTGAATAGTTTTCCTGCAAAGTGAATCCATATCCTACAAAACAAGACAAAGATGAATCCAAAAAATCCTTGAAATGGTTAGTGAATGTGAATGATGTTATGATGTTCATGATGTTTAGGCTTGCATGGAGTTTTATAGGTAAGTACCCTCTTGAAGTTTAGTTGGCTTAAACCTGTTCTAGTAATAGTAACCGGGTTCTAAGGAGCTCAATATCACTGGATTGTTTCCTTGGTCATTGTTTCATCTCAAGCCTCTTTAATGGCGATCGAAATACCCCAAGAAACCAAACCTCAATGAGTGTAGTATCGAGTATCTACCAACTTCGGACTGCACCAAAGCCGGTCATCTCACTACATCCTAAAGGCCAAGTTGGTCAAGTAAAGGTTCTAGAAGTTCATTAGTGCTTTATGACATCACTCAGTGGCCCCGTATTCTCTTTGATTAACTCAAAGGCTACCGGTACCATCAAATATGTCGCACTAACATAGCTATTGCTTAGACCATGTCGGTATACCCCGCACAATTTCCACAACGTATTGCTACTTACCTATAATGTATCCCAAATCTGGGTAGAGGATTCAAACCCAAACAAAGAACCATAATGTAAAGCAAACAAATCAAACAACGTAAGCAAGTAAATGTGATCTAGCCCTAGGGTAACCCCACTTTTATAAAATTCCTCAACAGAGTCGCCACTTCTGTGATATGGTGGGAGAACTGACTTGAGGGTTTTACATATGATTGCAAATGTTGCGGTTAGCAAGAGTTGCCACCGACTTTTCTTTTATCCAAATGGAAAGGTGAAAAAGCATATGAAAGATGTTTGAGATTATTTCTTGAGTTCGGGGGGTAGATTATGAAAAGGGAAGGTATTAGCACCCTATTTATCCATGGTTTTCTATGGGCTCTTAGTTACTTGCTAGATCACTCTTTTTTGTTTGAAATTGTGCTTGATGTGTTTTGGAAAGTATTTTGTAAAGAGGCCATTGTTTAGGCAATCTTTGTAATGATTCTTGTTTGTAAGAATGTATACAAAGATGTTTGATCTTTTGAAAATGTTTTCAATTTTGTAAGATGTTTGAAAGTGTATGTGTTTGTTCTGAAAATAGCAAGGATGTTTGTTTTGAAATGGAGCAAGTAATTAGGAGCAATCTACCTACTCAAATGTCTTTCTTGTTCATTTTCTTTTCCTTTGACATTGTTGTCTTACCATTGACTTGGTAAACAATCCTATCTTTGGATGTAAATGGGACGGGCGTGGGTCATCGTATAACCATGATTAGCAATGTTGCAAGGTATCTTAGCATTCTTTTTGAGGGACTAAGATCATTTGTAAGGCAACTTAGATAGCATCGTCGAGGGACCATGATCTTGTATTTTTGCTTGTTTTTGCTAAGATACCTCACATGCGTAATAGGGCCATTTTGTATAACGCAACCAAGTGGAATAACCCTAGAGGTGCTTGTGTGAAAGTGTATCATTTTCATGCTTGTTTTTGTCTTAAAATAGGGTTTTCTAATCATTGGTTTTAGTCTTTCCATACAAACCCTAA
This sequence comes from Vicia faba, assembly GCA_948472305.1. Taxonomy (NCBI): domain Eukaryota; kingdom Viridiplantae; phylum Streptophyta; class Magnoliopsida; order Fabales; family Fabaceae; genus Vicia; species Vicia faba. Next base: position 402,793,667 of record OX451737.1, on the reverse strand, counting down.
TTACTAGCATGTTATATAATAGCGATAAATTGCGAAATTTAAAGTTACTACGCTATTACAACATTTGTGGGGAGGGGGTGTACAAGTTGAATGGGGATTGCAAGAACTTAAACCCTAATTAATCTATTACAACCATATTGAAGTGGTATGAAAATACAAGGAAATAAATAAATACAAAGTATTAAAATGAATAAATGTACAAGGATATAAAATGTAAAGAAAAGGAATTTTGTTTGGTTTTCATGAAAAAAGATTTGTCTTAACCTAATTAAATAAAGAAAATAATTAATTAAGTTTGAATTTATTAAGAAAAGATTTTAAATGAAAACCTAGTTCTATTAATTAATCAAAAGAAAATAAGTTTAGGAAAAATATTTTTTGGTATTTTTATATCTTGAAAATATTTGTAGTATTATAAAATATTTTTAGTCTTTTTTATATTAAAATAATGTATTTTAAATGGTGTGAAGAAAAATAAATAAATAAAGTAATATTAATTAAGTCTATAAGATTTACTTAATAAAATAAATAAAGTATAATAAATAAAAATATTTTTATTTATGGAAAAATAAAATAAAATAAGTCAAAATATAAACATATATCATTTTCTTATATTTTTATGATTTTTAGTATTTAGGAAATATTTTTAAGAAAAGAAAAATAAAAAAAAATGAAATACTTGAATAAATAAAATAATTTGGGCCAGGGGGTGCCAAAAGTCAATATGGCAGTCAGCTAGCAAAAACAAAAATGAACCAGGCCCAAAGGGCCTAGCGCCTGCCAAACAAAAAAGGATCAGAATTGCAAAAAAAAACACGAAAAAATGCAAAAGGGTACCACTGGGGCTCGAACCCAGGTCCCATAAGTTACAGGGGCGCGCTTCTACTACTGAGGTAGCTATACATCCGTTAATACAAATGAAAAAATAAATATGTAAGGAAAAACGCCCCCTGAAGACTTCATCTTCAACCTCCAGCCAGACCTACTGTAACTTGCTCATTTCTCATTAAAAATGAAAACTGTAAACATGAAACTTGTAGCAAATTTTCTCACGATTCTAGAAATGTAAAGTATTAAAACTATAGATCAAAGATAAGCAAGAATTTTAATGGCCCTAATATGAACCCTAAAAATTTCAGAAATTTCAGTTTCAAAATTCTCTAAGCTCAAGCAAATTTAATGGAAACTATGGACATGGATAGCTTCAGGGCAATGATATCTACATGTTTTATTCACAAATAAACTATTGATGATGCCTGTATGAAGATGTTCCAAGTTGAGAAAACTTTACTCAAAACTGGAAATCGTGTTTTAAGTTTGAGCTTGTTTCAAGTGATGGTGATTATCAGGTTAGCTTCCTTGAGGTCCTAGGAAGCTAATGCAATGGTTAGCTTGAACAATGGATGGTTGAAATGTCCTGGAGAAATCAAGTTGCAGACTCTGTTTTTTGGTTATGGAAGTTATGGTAAATGGTGTTACAGTTCTGGAATAAGGATGGGGATGAGTTGCATTTGATGTAAGGAAGCTTTAGAAACTAAAAGGCCAAGAAACACACGAGGAAAATGGGAGTTTGATGTTCAAGGTCAGAAACTATGCAACAATGGAGTTTTTGTGCAATTTCTAATTTGAGAGAGTTTTGGTGTATTTCAGGGTGTTCAAGCTCGTGTTCTAGCTCACAAATAGTGACTCTATTTATAAGAAACAAGTTTGGAGTGCTCTAGTTGATCATAATTCAAATTTACATGTTTAAGTTAAACATGTGATTTTTTGACAAAATAAGTTTCCATGCCTTGTGTACTTGCTAAGATAGAGTGGTTATGCTTTTAACAAGCTTTCTTATGACTTTGTGGGTGGAGTGTGATCAGAGGGAACAAGTTAGAGGCTTAATGTGAACTTTATGCACAAAGCTTGCTTTATAAGAATGGCATTGTTAACTTTGTGCCATAAATGGAAATGCAACTTAGACAATAGCTCAATTTCTTGGATCAAAGCTCTAACAGCTGTGTAAACATTTAAATTGGTTCAAATTAAGGATTATGCATCCTAGCATGGATTTGGTTCAAGTGTTCATAAAAAATGACTTGTAATTCAAGTGACAAAACACTAATTTCATCTCTTCGATTCTCCCTCCTCAAGAATGATCTCAAGGAGTTCTTGGACATTTTGGAAAGCTTGAAATGTTATCTACAACCCATATTTGAATTTATTTTGAAAATGCCCCTTGGAACTATGTGAAAAAGTGTCATGAAGTTAGGTCAAAATCGTGGCTAAATTAGGGCAAAATTTCACTAAGTGTTTAGTTTCATGACCCTATGTTCATAAAATCATAACTTGAGATCCAAGCATTTTTAGAAGGATTTGTGTAAAGAAAAGTTGTAGATTTCATGGATATCTACAACTTTCATGTTGGAAGTTTTTCTTGAATCATCTAGCATCATAGTGAAAATTTGGCTCAAAGTTATGAAAAAACATGAAATTCCCAACACTTAGAAAAATTTCTAAGTTTAGAAATTTTGACTTTTCAAAATGAAATCTTGACTTTTTGATTTCTTGATGAATAAGTTTCATATTTTGACATGTTTTGATGAATTATGATCTTTGGCACTTGAATTTGACCAAAATGTCAAAGTTTGACTTTTCAGTATACAGTTGACTTTTGATCAGTTGATTACAAAATTCATCTGTCAATCCAATGGACTTGCAATGTTTTGAACCATGTCATTAGGTAAAAATGATGCAATTGAACTCTTGAGATCATGCCTTAAACCAATTGACCATTTGCTAGGTCAAAAATAAGAAATTTCCCTTTCCCAGTCAAAACCATAATTTTGACCATTTTGCCCTTTTGGAGATTTGATCAAATTTCTTGAGGAGTTGTGGTCCAAACTTGATCAAATGATACACATGAGTTAAAATGTTTACGTGGACCAAAAATTATGAAGTTTGACTGTGAATTGGCCATAATTGACTTTTTCCCCAATATAGTTGATTTTTAGGTCAATTGCTCAATTGACTGATCAAAAGTGTGATCCAAGGCTTGAAACTTGACATAAGTAATCTTGGGGGTCCATAATGATCCATTAAAATCATATGGGGCATTTTAAGTCCAAAAATCCTTGTGCAATCTCAAACCCTAATTTTGGTCATCAGGACATAAGGAGGTGTCTTAAGCTGATCAAACCCTAATGCAGTCTTGAACCCAAGGAGATCTTGTGGGAAAATTCTTGATAAGTGAGAGGGAAAATTTTGGGGTACAACAATAATCATAATGAGAACTAGGTAAATGATCTAACTTCTCAATTCATCTATTTTGAACTCTCGTTCATCTATAAAAAGTTAAACAATGAGTCAAACAAATTAAATTAAGCTTTTTTTTTGTCTCTAAATGGATATATTTTCAGTTGCAAAAAGTTAAACAATGGGTCCATTAAATTTAAAGAAGTTTTTTCAAACTTATCAATTTACATATATGCAGGTTTATCAAAACTGAAAAGAAAAATAAAACTAACCATTTTTACTAGTTTAAGAAGCAGAAATACCTATACTATTAATTTTAATAAATTACCTTGAAATGATATTTGTATATTAAGTAAAGAGGATGAATCATGGATAGGGCATAAGAGAATAAGCCATATCCAAATGTACCATTTAAACAAATTGGTCTGTAAGAAATTAGTAATTGTTCGAATATACTTGCATTTAAGAAATAATCGATTATACAATGTGTTCTAAAAGGGAGCCCAAGTAAATATACATTACCTTTAATAAATAAACCAAACATATGTCTCAAGGATAATCATGTTGGAAACGAGGTAAATTACTAACTTCTCAATTTATCTATTTTAAACTCTCATTCATTTGCAAAATGTTCAACAATGAGTCAAACAAATTAAAATAAGCTTTTTTTTTGTCTCTAAATGGGTATATCTTCATTTGCAAAAAGTTAAACAGTGGGTCAAACAAATTTAAAGAAGTTGTTTCAAAATTCTCAATTTACATATATGGAGATTCATAAAAACCAAAAAGAATAATAAAACAAACCATTTTTACTAGTTTAAGAAGCATAAATACCAATACTATTAATTTTAATAACTTACCTTCAAATGATATTTGTCGATTAAGTAAAGACAATGAATCGTGGCTAGCGCATAGGAGAATAAGTTATATCCACATGTACCATTTAAACAAATTGGTCTGTAAAAAATTGTAATTGGTAAAATATACTTGCATTTAAAAAATAATCGATTATACAATGTGTTTTAAAAGGTTTCCCAAGTAAATATACATTACCTTTAATAATTAAATCCAACACATTTCTCATGGATAATCATAATGAAAAATAGTTAAATGAACTAACTTCTCAATTCATCTATTTTGAACTCTCGTTCATCTATAAAAAGTTAAACAATGAGTCAAACAAATTAAATTAAACTTTTTTTTTGTCTCTAAATGGATATATCTTCATTTGCAAAAAGTTAAACAATGGGTCCATTAAATTTAAAGAATTTGTTTCAAACTTCTCAATTTACATATATGCAGGTTCATCAAAACTGAAAAGAAAAATAAAACAAACCATTTTTACTAGTTTACAAAGCGGAAATACCTATACTATTAATTTTAATATATTACCTTGAAATGATATTTGTCTATTAAGTAAAGAGGATGAATCGTGGCAAGGGCACAAGAGAATAACCCATATCCAAATATCCATTTAAACAAATTGGTCTGTAAGAAATTAGTAATTATTCAAATATACTTGCATTAAAAAAATAATCGATTATACAATGTGTTTTAAAAGGTTTCCCAAGTAAATATCCATTACCTTTAATAATTAAACCCAACATATGTCTCATGGATAATCATAATGAAAACAAGGTAAATGATCTAACTTCTCAATTAATCTATTTTGAACTCTCGTTCATCTATAAAAAGTTAAACAATGAGTCAAACAAATTAAATTAGGCTTTTTTTGTCTCTAAATAGATATATCTTCATTTGCAAAAAGTTAAAAAATGGGTCAAACAAATTTAAAGAAGTTGTTTCGAACTTCCCAATTTACATTTATGCAGGTTCATAAAAACTGAAAAGAAGGATAATGCAAACCATTTTACTAGTTTATGAAGCGGAAATACCTATACTACTAGTTTTAATAAATTAACTTTAAATGATATTTGTCGATTAAGTAAAGACGATGAATCGTGGCTAGGGCATAAGAGAATAAGCCATATCCACATGTACCATTTAAACAAATTGGTCTGTAATAAATTAGTAATTGATCTAATATACTTGTATTTAAAAAAGAATCGATTATACAATGTGTTTTAAAAGGTTTCCCAAGTAAATATACATTACCTTTAATAATTAAACCCAACATATGTCTCATGGATAATCATAATGAAAACTAGGTAAATGATCTAACTTCTCAATTCATTTATATTGAACTCCCGTTCATCTATAAAAAGTTAAACAATGAATCAAACAAATTAAATTGAGCTTTTTTTTGTCTCTAAATGGATATATATTCATTTGCAAAAAGTTAAACAATGGGTCCAATAAAATTAAAGAAGTTGTTTCGAACTTCTCAATTTACATATATTCAGGTTTATCAAAACATAAAAGAAAAATAAAACTAACCATTTTTACTAGTTTAAGAAGCGGAAATACCTATACTATTAATTTTAATAAATTACCTCGAAATCATATTTGTCTATTAAGTAAAGAGGATGAATCATGGCTAGGGAATAAGAGAATAAGCCATATCCAAATGTACCATTTAAACAAATTGGTCTGTAAGAAATTAGTAATTGTTCCAATATACTTGCATTTAAGAAATAATCGATTATACAATGTGTTCTAAAAGGGAGCCCAAGTAAATATACATTACCTTTAATAAATAAACCCAACATATGTCTTATGGATAATCTTGATGAAAATGAGGTAAATGACTAACTTCTCAATTTATCTATTTCAAACCCTCATTCATTTGCAAAAAGTTAAACAATGAGTCAAACAAATTATAATAAGCTTTTTTTTGTCTCTAAATGGGTATATCTTCATTTGCAAAAAATTAAACAGTGGGTCAAACAAATTTAAAGAAGTTGTTTCGAACTTCTCAATTTACATATATGGAGATTCATAAAAACCAAAAAGAATAATAAAACAAACCATTTTTAATAGTTTAAGAAGCAGAAATACCAATACTATTAATTTTAATAACATACCTTCAAATGATATTTGTCGATTAAGTAAAGACGATGAATCGTGGCTAGGGCATAGGAGAATAAGCTATATCCACATGTACCATTTAAACAAATTGGTCTGTAAAAAATTAGTAATTGGTAAATTGTACTTGCATTTAAAAAATAATCGATTATACAATGTGTTTTAAAAGGTTTCCCAAGTAAATATACATTACCTTTAATAATTAAATCCAACATATTTCTCACGGATAATCATAATGAAAACTAGTTAAATGAACAAACTTCTCAATTCATCTATTTTGAACTCTCGTTCATCTATAAAAAGTTAAACAATGAGTCAAACAAATTAAATTAAACTTTTTTTGTCTCTAAATGGATATATCTTCATTTGCAAAAAGTTAAACAATGGGTCCATTAAATTTAAAGAAGTTGTTTCGAACTTATTAATTTACATATATGCAGGTTTATCAAAACTGAAAAGAAAATTAAAACTAACCATTTTTACTAGTTTAAGAAGCAGAAATACCTATACTATTAATTTTAATAAAGTACCTTGAAATTAAATTTGTCTATTAAGTAAAGAGTATGAATCATGGCTAGGGCATAAGAGAATAAGCCATATCCAAATGTACCATTTAAACAAAATGGTCTGTAAGAAATTAGTAATTGTTCGAATATACTTGCATTTAAGAAATAATCCATTATAAAATTTGTTCTAAAAGGGAGCCCAAGTAAATATACACTACCTTTAATAAATAAACCAAACATATGTCTCAAGGATAATCATGTTGGAAACGAGGTAAATGACTAACTTCTCAATTTATCTATTTTAAACTCTCATTCATTTGCAAAATGTTCAACAATGAGTCAAACAAATTAAAATAAGCTTTTTTTTTTGTCTCTAAATGGGTATATCTTCATTTGCAAAAAGTTAAACAGTGGGTCAAACAAATTTAAAGAAGTTGTTTCAAAATTCTCAATTTACATATATGGAGATTCATAAAAACCAAAAAGAATAATAAAACAAACCATTTTTACTAGTTTAAGAAGCAGAAATACCAATACTATTAATTTTAATAACTTACCTTCAAATGATATTTGTCGATTAAGTAAAGACGATGAATCGTGGCTAGCGCATAGGAGAATAAGTTATATCCACATGTACCATTTAAACAAATTGGTCTGTAAAAAATTAGTAATTGGTAAAATATACTTGCATTTAAAAAATAATCGATTATACAATGTGTTTTTAAAAGGTTTCCCAAGTAAATATACATTACCTTTAATAATTAAATCCAACACATTTCTCATGGATAATCATAATGAAAACTAGTTAAATGAACTAACTTCTCAATTCGTCTATTTTGAACTCTCGTTCATCTATAAAAAGTTAAACAATGAGTCAAACAAATTAAATTAAACTTTTTTTTTGTCTCTAAATAGATATATCTTCATTTGCAAAAAGTTAAACAATGGGTCCATTAAATTTAAAGAATTTGTTTCAAACTTCTCAATTTACATATATGCAGGTTCATCAAAACTGAAAAGAAAAATAAAACAAACCATTTTTACTAGTTTAAGAAGCGGAAATACCTATACTATTAATTTTAATATATTACCTTGAAATGATATTTGTCTATTAAGTAAAGAGGATGAATCGTGGCAAGGGCACAAGAGAATAACCCATATCCAAATATCCATTTAAACAAATTGGTCTGTAAGAAATTAGTAATTATTCAAATATACTTGCATTAAAAAATAATCGATTATACAATGTGTTTTAAAAGGTTTCCCAAGTAAATATCCATTACCTTTAATAATTAAACCCAACATATGTCTCATGGATAATCATAATGAAAACTAGGTAAATGATCTAACTTCTCAATTAATCTATTTTGAACCCTCGTTCATCTATAAAAAGTTAAACAATGAGTCAAACAAATTAAATTAAGCTTTTTTTGTCTCTAAATAGATATATCTTCATTTGCAAAAAGTTAAAAAATGGGTCAAACAAATTTAAAGAAGTTGTTTCGAACTTCCCAATTTACATTTATGCAGGTTCATAAAAACTGAAAAGAAGGATAATGCAAACCATTTTACTAGTTTATGAAGCGGAAATACCTATACTACTAGTTTTAATAAATTACCTTCAAATGATATTTGTTGATTAAGTAAAGACGATGAATCGTGGCTAGGGCATAAGAGAATAAGCCATATCCACATGTACCATTTAAACAAATTGGTCTGTAATAAATTAGTTATTGGTCTAATATACTTGTATTTAAAAAAGAATCGATTATACAATGTGTTTTAAAAGGTTTCCCAAGTAAATATACATTACCTTTAATAATTAAACCCAACATATTTCTTATGGATAATCATAATGAAAACTAGGTAAATGATCTAACTTCTCAATTCATCTATATTGAACTCCTGTTCATCTATAAAAAGTTAAACAATGAATCAAACAAATTAAATTGAGCTTTTTTTTTGTCTCTAAATGGATATATCTTCATTTGCAAAAAGTTAAACAATGGGTCCATTAAAATTAAAGAAGTTGTTTCGAACTTCTCAATTTACATATATGCAGGTTTATCAAAACATGAAAGAAAAATAAAACTAACCATTTTTACTAGTTTAAGAAGCGGAAATACCTATACTATTGATTTTAATAAATTACCTCGAAATCATATTTGTCTATTAAGTAAAGAGGATGAATCATGGCTAGGGCATAAGAGAATAAGCCATATCCAAATTTACCATTTAAACAAATTGGTTTGTAAGAAATTAGTAATTGTTCCAATATACTTGCATTTAAGAAATAATCGATTATACAATGCGTTCTAAAAGGGAGCCCAAGTAAATATACATTACCTTTAATAAATAAACCCAACATATGTCTTATGGATAATCTTGATGAAAATGAGGTAAATGACTAACTTCTCAATTTATCTATTTTAAACCCTCATTCATTTGCAAAAAGTTAAACAATGAGTCAAACAAATTATAATAAGCTTTTTTTTTTTGTATCTAAATGGGTATATCTTCATTTGCAAAAAGTTAAACAGTGGGTCAAACAAATTTAAAGAAGTTGTTTCGAACTTCTCAATTTACATATATGGAGATTCATAAAAACCAAAAAGAATAATAAAACAAACCATTTTTACTAGTTTAAGAAGCAGAAATACCAATACTATTAATTTTAATAACATACCTTCAAATGATATTTGTCGATTAAGTAAAGACGATGAATCGTGGCTAGGGCATAGGAGAATAAGCTATATCCACATGTACCATTTAAACAAATTGGTCTGTAAAAAATTAGTAATTGGTAAATTATACTTGCATTTAAAAAATAATCGATTATATAATGTGTTTTAAAAGGTTTCCCAAGTAAATATGCATTACCTTTAATAATTAAATCCAACATATTTCTCATGGATAATCATAATGAAAACTAGTTAAATGAACAAACTTCTCAATTCATCTACTTTGAACTCTCGTTCATCTATAAAAAGTTAAACAATGAGTCAAACAAATTAAATTAAACTTTTTTGTCTCTAAATGGATATATCTTCATTTTCAAAAAGTTAAACAATGGGTCCATTAAATTTATAGAAGTTGTTTCGAACTTATCAATTTAGATATATGCAGGTTTATCAAAACTGAAAAGAAAAATAAAACTAACCATTTTTACTAGTTTAAGAAGCAGAAATACCTATACTATTAATTTTAATAAAGTACCTTGAAATTATATTTGTCTATTAAGTAAAGAGTATGAATCATGGCTAGGGCATAAGAGAATAAGCCATATCCAAATGTACCATTTAAACAAAATGGTCTGTAAGAAATTAGTAATTGTTCGAATATACTTGCATTTAAGAAATAATCGATTATACAATGTGTTCTAAAAGGGAGCCCAAGTAAATATACATTACCTTTAATAAATAAACCAAACATATGTCTCAAGGATAATCATGTTGGAAACGAGGTAAATGACTAACTTCTCAATTTATCTATTTTAAACTCTCATTCATTTGCAAAATGTTCAACAATGAGTCAAACAAATTAAAATAAGCTTTTTTTTGTCTCTAAATGGGTATATCTTCATTTGCAAAAAGTTAAACAGTGGGTCAAACAAATTTAAAGAAGTTGTTTCAAAATTCTCAATTTACATATATGGAGATTCATAAAAACCAAAAAGAATAATAAAACAAACCATTTTTACTAGTTTAAGAAGCAGAAATACCAATACTATTAATTTTAATAACTTACCTTCAAATGATATTTGTCGATTAAGTAAAGACGATGAATCGTGGCTAGCGCATAGGAGAATAAGTTATATCCACATGTACCATTTAAACAAATTGGTCTGTAAAAAATTAGTAATTGGTAAAATATACTTGCATTTAAAAAATAATCGATTATACAATGTGTTTTTAAAAGGTTTCCCAAGTAAATATACATTACCTTTAATAATTAAATCCAACACATTTCTCATGGATAATCACAATGAAAACTAGTTAAATGAACTAACTTCTCAATTCCTCTATTTTGAACTCTCGTTCATCTATAAAAAGTTAAACAATGAGTCAAACAAATTAAATTAAACTTTTTTTTGTGTCTCTAAATAGATATATCTTCATTTGCAAAAAGTTAAACAATGGGTCCATTAAATTTAAAGAATTTGTTTCAAACTTCTCAATTTACATATATGCAGGTTCATCAAAACTGAAAAGAAAAATAAAACAAACCATTTTTACTAGTTTAAGAAGCGGAAATACATATACTATTAATTTTAATATATTACCTTGAAATGATATTTGTCTATTAAGTAAAGAGGATGAATCGTGGCAAGGGCACAAGAGAATAACCCATATCCAAATATCCATTTAAACAAATTGATCTGTAAGAAATTAGTAATTATTCAAATATACTTGCATTAAAAAATAATCGATTATACAATGTGTTTTAAAAGGTTTCCCAAGTAAATATCCATTACCTTTAATAATTAAAGCCAACATATGTCTTATGGATAATCATAATGAAAACTAGGTAAATGATCTAACTTCTCAATTAATCTATTTTGAACCCTCGTTCATCTATAAAAAGTTAAACAATGAGTCAAACAAATTAAATTAAGCTTTTTTTGTCTCTAAATAGATATATCTTCATTTGCAAAAAGTTAAAAAATGGGTCAAACAAATTTAAAGAAGTTGTTTCGAACTTCCCAATTTACATTTATGCAGGTTCATAAAAACTGAAAAGAAGGATAATGCAAACCATTTTACTAGTTTATGAAGCGGAAATACCTATACTACTAGTTTTAATAAATTACCTTCAAATGATATTTGTTGATTAAGTAAAGACGATGAATCGTGGCTAGGGCATAAGAGAATAAGCCATATCCACATGTACCATTTAAACAAATTGGTCTGTAATAAATTAGTAATTGGTCTAATATACTTGTATTTAAAAAAGAATCGATTATACAATGTGTTTTAAAAGGTTTCCCAAGTAAATATACATTACCTTTAATAATTAAACCCAACATATGTCTCATGGATAATCATAATGAAAACTAGGTAAATGATCTAACTTCTCAATTCATCTATATTGAACTCCCGTTCATCTATAAAAAGTTAAACAATGAATCAAACAAATTAAATTGAGCTTTTTTTTTGTCTCTAAATGGATATATCTTCATTTGCAAAAAGTTAAACAATGGGTCCATTAAAATTAAAGAAGTTGTTTCGAACTTCTCAATTTACATATATGCAGGTTTATCAAAACATAAAAGAAAAATAAAACTAACCATTTTTACTAGTTTAAGAAGCGGAAATACCTATACTATTGATTTTAATAAATTACCTCGAAATCATATTTGTCTATTAAGTAAAGAGGATGAATCATGGCTAGGGCATAAGAGAATAAGCCATATCCAAATTTACCATTTAAACAAATTGGTTTGTAAGAAATTAGTAATTGTTCCAATATACTTGCATTTAAGAAATAATCGATTATACAATGCGTTCTAAAAGGGAGCCCAAGTAAATATACATTACCTTTAATAAATAAACCCAACATATGTCTTATGGATAATCTTGATGAAAATGAGGTAAATGACTAACTTCTCAATTTATCTATTTTAAACCCTCATTCATTTGCAAAAAGTTAAACAATGAGTCAAACAAATTATAATAAGCTTTTTTTTTGTATCTAAATGGGTATATCTTCATTTGCAAAAAGTTAAACAGTGGGTCAAACAAATTTAAAGAAGTTGTTTCGAACTTCTCAATTTACATATATGGAGATTCATAAAAACCAAAAAGAATAATAAAACAAACCATTTTTACTAGTTTAAGAAGCAGAAATACCAATACTATTAATTTTAATAACATACCTTCAAATGATATTTGTCGATTAAGTAAAGACGATGAATCGTGGCTAGGGCATAGGAGAATAAGCTATATCCACATGTACCATTTAAACAAATTGGTCTGTAAAAAATTAGTAATTGGTAAATTATACTTGAATTTAAAAAATAATCGATTATACAATGTGTTTTAAAAGGTTTCCCAAGTAAATATGCATTACCTTTAATAATTAAATCCAACATATTTCTCATGGATAATCATAATGAAAACTAGTTAAATGAACAAACTTCTCAATTCATCTATTTTGAACTCTCGTTCATCTATAAAAAGTTAAACAATGAGTCAAACAAATTAAATTAAACTTTTTTTGTCTCTAAATGGATATATCTTCATTTGCAAAAAGTTAAACAATGGGTCCATTAAATTTAAAGAAGTTGTTTCGAACTTATCAATTTACATATATGCAGGTTTATCAAAACTGAAAAGAAAAATAAAACTAACCATTTTTACTAGTTTAAGAAGCAGAAATACCTATACTATTAATTTTAATAAAGTACCATGAAATTATATTTGTCTATTAAGTAAAGAGTATGAATCATGGCTAGGGCATAAGAGAATAAGCCATATCCAAATGTACCATTTAAACAAAATGGTCGGTAAGAAATTAGTAATTGTTCGAATATACTTGCATTTAATAAATAATCGATTATACAATGTGTTCTAAAAGGGAGCCCAAGTAAATATACATTACCTTTAATAAATAAACCAAACATATGTCTCAAGGATAATCATGTTGGAAACGAGGTAAATGACTAACTTCTCAATTTATGTATTTTAAACTCTCATTCATTTGCAAAATGTTCAACAATGAGTCAAACAAATTAAAATAAGCTTTTTTTTTTTGTCTCTAAATGGGTATATCTTCATTTGCAAAAATTTAAACAGTGGGTCAAACAAATTTAAAGAAGTTGTTTCAAAATTCTCAATTTACATATATGGAGATTCATAAAAACCAAAAAGAATAATAAAACAAACCATTTTTACTAGTTTAAGAAGCAGAAATACCAATACTATTAATTTTAATAACTTACCTTCAAATGATATTTGTCGATTAAGTAAAGACGATGAATCGTGGCTAGCGCATAGGAGAATAAGTTATATCCACATGTACCATTTAAACAAATTGGTCTGTAAAAAATTAGTAATTGGTAAAATATACTTGCATTTAAAAAATAATCGATTATACAATGTGTTTTTAAAAGGTTTCCCAAGTAAATATACATTACCTTTAATAATTAAATCCAACACATTTCTCATGGATAATCATAATGAAAACTAGTTAAATGAACTAACTTCTCAATTCATCTATTTTGAACTCTCGCTCATCTATAAAAAGTTAAACAATGAGTCAAACAAATTAAATTAAACTTTTTTTTTTGTCTCTAAATAGATATATCTTCATTTGCAAAAAGTTAAACAATGGGTCCATTAAATTTAAAGAATTTGTTTCAAACTTCTCAATTTACATATATGCAGGTTCATCAAAACTGAAAAGAAAAATAAAACAAACCATTTTTACTAGTTTAAGAAGCGGAAATACCTATACTATTAATTTTAATATATTACCTTGAAATGATATTTGTCTATTAAGTAAAGAGGATAAATCGTGGCAAGGGCACAAGAGAATAACCCATATCCAAATATCCATTTAAACAAATTGGTCTGTAAGAAATTAGTAATTATTCAAATATACTTGCATTAAAAAATAATCGATTATACAATGTGTTTTAAAAGGTTTCCCAAGTAAATATCCATTACCTTTAATAATTAAACCCAACATATGTCTCATGGATAATCATAATGAAAACTAGGTAAATGATCTAACTTCTCAATTAATCTATTTTGAACCCTCGTTCATCTATAAAAAGTTAAACAATGAGTCAAACAAATTAAATTAAGCTTTTTTTGTCTCTAAATAGATATATCTTCATTTGCAAAAAGTTAAAAAATTGGTCAAACAAATTTAAAGAAGTTGTTTCGAACTTCCCAATTTACATTTATGCAGGTTCATAAAAACTGAAAAGAAGGATAATGCAAACCATTTTACTAGTTTATGAAGCGGAAATACCTATACTACTAGTTTTAATAAATTACCTTCAAATGATATTTGTTGATTAAGTAAAGACGATGAATCGTGGCTAGGGCATAAGAGAATAAGCCATATCCATATGTACCATTTAAACAAATTGGTCTGTAACAAATTAGTAATTGGTCTAATATACTTGTATTTAAAAAAGAATCGATTATACAATGTGTTTTAAAAGGTTTCCCAAGTAAATATACATTACTTTTAATAATTAAACCCAACATATGTCTCATGGATAATCATAATGAAAACTAGGTAAATGATCTAACTTCTCAATTCATCTATATTGAACTCTTGTTCATCTATAAAAAGTTAAACAATGAATCAAACAAATTAAATTGAGCTTTTTTTTTGTCTCTAAATGGATATATCTTCATTTGCAAAAAGTTAAACAATGGGTCCATTAAAATTAAAGAAGTTGTTTCGAACTTCTCAATTTACATATATGCAGGTTTATCAAAACATAAAAGAAAAATAAAACTAACCATTTTTACTAGTTTAAGAAGCGGAAATACCTATACTATTGATTTTAATAAATTACCTCGAAATCATATTTGTCTATTAAGTAAAGATGATGAATCATGGCTAGGGCATAAGAGAATAAGCCATATCCAAATGTACCATTTAAACAAATTGGTTTGTAAGAAATTAGTAATTGTTCCAATATACTTGCATTTAAGAAATAATCGATTATACAATGCGTTCTAAAAGGGAGCCCAAGTAAATATACATTACCTTTAATAAATAAACCCAACATATGTCTTATGGATAATCTTGATGAAAATGAGGTAAATGACTAACTTCTCAATTTATCTATTTTAAACCCTCATTCATTTGAAAAAAGTTAAACAGTGAGTCAAACAAATTATAATAAGCTTTTTTTTTTGTATCTAAATGGGTATATCTTCATTTGCAAAAAGTTAAACAGTGGGTCAAACAAATTTAAAGAAGTTGTTTCGAACTTCTCAATTTACATATATGGAGATTCATAAAAACCAAAAAGAATAATAAAACAAACCATTTTTACTAGTTTAAGAAGCAGAAATACCAATACTATTAATTTTAATAACATACCTTCAAATGATATTTGTCGATTAAGTAAAGACGATGAATCGTGGCTAGGGCATAGGAGAATAAGCTATATCCACATGTACAATTTAAACAAATTGGTCTGTAAAAAATTAGTAATTGGTAAATTATACTTGCATTTAAAAAATAATCGATTATACAATGTGTTTTAAAAGGTTTCCCAAGTAAATATGCATTACCTTTAATAATTAAATCCAACATATTTCTCATGGATAATCATAATGAAAACTAGTTAAATGAACAAACTTCTCAATTCATCTATTTTGAACTCTCGTTCATCTATAAAAAGTTAAACAATG
Organism: Vicia faba; assembly: GCA_948472305.1. Taxonomy (NCBI): domain Eukaryota; kingdom Viridiplantae; phylum Streptophyta; class Magnoliopsida; order Fabales; family Fabaceae; genus Vicia; species Vicia faba. Next base: position 402,777,556 of record OX451737.1, on the reverse strand, counting down.
AGTCAAACAAATTAAATTAAACTTTTTTTGTCTCTAAATGGATATATCTTCATTTGCAAAAAGTTAAACAATGGGTCCATTAAATTTAAAGAAGTTGTTTCGAACTTATCAATTTACATATATGCAGGTTTATCAAAACTGAAAAGAAAAATAAAACTAACCATTTTTACTAGTTTAAGAAGCAGAAATACCTATACTATTAATTTTAATAAAGTACCATGAAATTATATTTGTCTATTAAGTAAAGAGTATGAATCATGGCTAGGGCATAAGAGAATAAGCCATATCCAAATGTACCATTTAAACAAAATGGTCGGTAAGAAATTAGTAATTGTTCGAATATACTTGCATTTAATAAATAATCGATTATACAATGTGTTCTAAAAGGGAGCCCAAGTAAATATACATTACCTTTAATAAATAAACCAAACATATGTCTCAAGGATAATCATGTTGGAAACGAGGTAAATGACTAACTTCTCAATTTATGTATTTTAAACTCTCATTCATTTGCAAAATGTTCAACAATGAGTCAAACAAATTAAAATAAGCTTTTTTTTTGTCTCTAAATGGGTATATCTTCATTTGCAAAAATTTAAACAGTGGGTCAAACAAATTTAAAGAAGTTGTTTCAAAATTCTCAATTTACATATATGGAGATTCATAAAAACCAAAAAGAATAATAAAACAAACCATTTTTACTAGTTTAAGAAGCAGAAATACCAATACTATTAATTTTAATAACTTACCTTCAAATGATATTTGTCGATTAAGTAAAGACGATGAATCGTGGCTAGCGCATAGGAGAATAAGTTATATCCACATGTACCATTTAAACAAATTGGTCTGTAAAAAATTAGTAATTGGTAAAATATACTTGCATTTAAAAAATAATCGATTATACAATGTGTTTTTAAAAGGTTTCCCAAGTAAATATACATTACCTTTAATAATTTAAATCCAACACATTTCTCATGGATAATCATAATGAAAACTAGTTAAATGAACTAACTTCTCAATTCATCTATTTTGAACTCTCGTTCATCTATAAAAAGTTAAACAATGAGTCAAACAAATTAAATTAAACTTTTTTTTGTCTCTAAATAGATATATCTTCATTTGCAAAAAGTTAAACAATGGGTCCATTAAATTTAAAGAAATTGTTCCAAACTTCTCAATTTACATATATGCAGGTTCATCAAAACTGAAAAGAAAAATAAAACAAACCATTTTTACTAGTTTAAGAAGCGGAAATACCTATACTATTAATTTTAATATATTACCTTGAAATGATATTTGTCTATTAAGTAAAGAGGATGAATCGTGGCAAGGGCACAAGAGAATAACCCATATCCAAATATCCATTTAAACAAATTGGTCTGTAAGAAATTAGTAATTATTCAAATATACTTGCATTAAAAAATAATCGATTATACAATGTGTTTTAAAAGGTTTCCCAAGTAAATATCCATTACCTTTAATAATTAAACCCAACATATGTCTCATGGATAATCATAATGAAAACTAGGTAAATGATCTAACTTCTCAATTAATCTATTTTGAACCCTCGTTCATCTATAAAAAGTTAAACAATGAGTCAAACAAATTAAATTAAGCTTTTTTTGTCTCTAAATAGATATATCTTCATTTGCAAAAAGTTAAAAAATGGGTCAAACAAATTTAAAGAAGTTGTTTCGAACTTCCCAATTTACATTTATGCAGGTTCATAAAAACTGAAAAGAAGGATAATGCAAACCATTTTACTAGTTTATGAAGCGGAAATACCTATACTACTAGTTTTAATAAATTACCTTCAAATGATATTTGTTGATTAAGTAAAGACGATGAATCGTGGCTAGGGCATAAGAGAATAAGCCATATCCACATGTACCATTTAAACAAATTGGTCTGTAATAAATTAGTAATTGGTCTAATATACTTGTATTTAAAAAAGAATCGATTATACAATGTGTTTTAAAAGGTTTCCCAAGTAAATATACATTACCTTTAATAATTAAACCCAACATATGTCTCATGGATAATCATAATGAAAACTAGGTAAATGATCTAACTTCTCAATTCATCTATATTGAACTCCTGTTCATCTATAAAAAGTTAAACAATGAATCAAACAAATTAAATTGAGCTTTTTTTTTTGTCTCTAAATGGATATATCTTCATTTGCAAAAAGTTAAACAATGGGTCCATTAAAATTAAAGAAGTTGTTTCGAACTTCTCAATTTACATATATGCAGGTTTATCAAAACATAAAAGAAAAATAAAACTAACCATTTTTACTAGTTTAAGAAGCGGAAATACCTATACTATTGATTTTAATAAATTACCTCGAAATCATATTTGTCTATTAAGTAAAGAGGATGAATCATGGCTAGGGCATAAGAGAATAAGCCATATCCAAATGTACCATTTAAACAAATTGGTCTGTAAGAAATTAGTAATTCTTCCAATATACTTGCATTTAAGAAATAATCGATTATACAATGCGTTCTAAAAGGGAGCCCAAGTAAATATACATTACATTTAATAAATAAACCCAACATATGTCTTATGGATAATCTTGATGAAAATGAGGTAAATGACTAACTTCTCAATTTATCTATTTTAAACCCTCATTCATTTGCAAAAAGTTAAACAATGAGTCAAACAAATTATAATAAGCTTTTTTTTTGTATCTAAATGGGTATATCTTCATTTGCAAAAAGTTAAACAGTGGGTCAAACAAATTTAAAGAAGTTGTTTCAAACTTCTCAATTTACATATATGGAGATTCATAAAAACCAAAAAGAATAATAAAACAAACCATTTTTACTAGTTTAAGAAGCAGAAATACCAATACTATAAATTTTAATAACATACCTTCAAATGATATTTGTCGATTAAGTAAAGACGATGAATCGTGGCTAGGGCATAGGAGAATAAGCTATATCCACATGTACCATTTAAACAAATTGGTCTGTAAAAATTAGTAATTGGTAAATTATACTTGCATTTAAAAAATAATCGATTATACAATGTGTTTTAAAAGGTTTCCCAAGTAAATATACATTACCTTTAATAATTAAATCCAACATATTTCTCATGGATAATCATAATGAAAACTAGTTAAATGAACAAACTTCTCAATTCATCTATTTTGAACTCTCGTTCATCTATAAAAAGTTAAACAATGAGTCAAACAAATTAAATTAAACTTTTTTTTGTCTCTAAATGGATATATCTTCATTTGCAAAAAGTTAAACAATGGGTCCATTAAATTTAAAGAAGTTGTTTCGAACTTATCAATTTACATATATGCAGGTTTATCAAAACTGAAAAGAAAAATAAAACTAACCATTTTTACTAGTTTAAGAAGCAGAAATACCTATACTATTAATTTTAATAAAGTACCTTGAAATTATATTTGTCTATTAAGTAAAGAGTATGAATCATGGCTAGGGCATAAGAGAATAAGCCATATCCAAATGTACCATTTAAACAAAATGGTCTGTAAGAAATTAGTAATTGTTCGAATATACTTGCATTTAAGAAATAATCGATTATACAATGTGTTCTAAAAGGGAGCCCAAGTAAATATACATTACCTTTAATAAATAAACCAAACATATGTCTCAAGGATAATCATGTTGGAAACGAGGTAAATGACTAACTTCTCAATTTATCTATTTTAAACTCTCATTCATTTGCAAAATGTTCAACAATGAGTCAAGCAAATTAAAATAAGCTTTTTTTTTTGTCTCTAAATGGGTATATCTTCATTTGCAAAAATTTAAACAGTGGGTCAAACAAATTTAAAGAAGTTGTTTCAAAATTCTCAATTTACATATATGGAGATTCATAAAAACCAAAAAGAATAATAAAACAAACCATTTTTACTAGTTTAAGAAGCAGAAATACCAATACTATTAATTTTAATAACTTACCTTCAAATGATATTTGTCGATTAAGTAAAGACGATGAATCGTGGCTAGCGCATAGGAGAATAAGTTATATCCACATGTACCATTTAAACAAATTGGTCTGTAAAAAATTAGTAATTGGTAAAATATACTTGCATTTAAAAAATAATCGATTATACAATGTGTTTTTAAAAGGTTTCCCAAGTAAATATACATTACCTTTAATAATTTAAATCCAACACATTTCTCATGGATAATCATAATGAAAACTAGTTAAATGAACTAACTTCTCAATTCATCTATTTTGAACTCTCGTTCATCTATAAAAAGTTAAACAATGAGTCAAACAAATTAAATTAAACTTTTTTTTGTCTCTAAATAGATATATCTTCATTTGCAAAAAGTTAAACAATGGGTCCATTAAATTTAAAGAAATTGTTCCAAACTTCTCAATTTACATATATGCAGGTTCATCAAAACTGAAAAGAAAAATAAAACAAACCATTTTTACTAGTTTAAGAAGCGGAAATACCTATACTATTAATTTTAATATATTACCTTGAAATGATATTTGTCTATTAAGTAAAGAGGATGAATCGTGGCAAGGGCACAAGAGAATAACCCATATCCAAATATCCATTTAAACAAATTGGTCTGTAAGAAATTAGTAATTATTCAAATATACTTGCATTAAAAAATAATCGATTATACAATGTGTTTTAAAAGGTTTCCCAAGTAAATATCCATTACCTTTAATAATTAAACCCAACATATGTCTCATGGATAATCATAATGAAAACTAGGTAAATGATCTAACTTCTCAATTAATCTATTTTGAACCCTCGTTCATCTATAAAAAGTTAAACAATGAGTCAAACAAATTAAATTAAGCTTTTTTTGTCTCTAAATAGATATATCTTCATTTGCAAAAAGTTAAAAAATGGGTCAAACAAATTTAAAGAAGTTGTTTCGAACTTCCCAATTTACATTTATGCAGGTTCATAAAAACTGAAAAGAAGGATAATGCAAACCATTTTACTAGTTTATGAAGCGGAAATACCTATACTACTAGTTTTAATAAATTACCTTCAAATGATATTTTTTGATTAAGTAAAGACGATGAATCGTGGCTAGGGCATAAGAGAATAAGCCATATCCACATGTACCATTTAAACAAATTGGTCTGTAATAAATTAGTAATTGGTCTAATATACTTGTATTTAAAAAAGAATCGATTATACAATGTGTTTTAAAAGGTTTCCCAAGTAAATATACATTACCTTTAATAATTAAACCCAACATATGTCTCATGGATAATCATAATGAAAACTAGGTAAATGATCTAACTTCTCAATTCATCTATATTTAACTCCTGTTCATCTATAAAAAGTTAAACAATGAATCAAACAAATTAAATTGAGCTTTTTTTTTGTCTCTAAATGGATATATCTTCATTGCAAAAAGTTAAACAATGGGTCCATTAAAATTAAAGAAGTTGTTTCGAACTTCTCAATTTACATATATGCAGGTTTATCAAAACATAAAAGAAAAATAAAACTAACCATTTTTACTAGTTTAAGAAGCGGAAATACCTATACTATTGATTTTAATAAATTACCTCGAAATCATATTTGTCTATTAAGTAAAGAGGATGAATCATGGCTAGGGCATAAGAGAATAAGCCATATCCAAATGTACCATTTAAACAAATTGGTCTGTAAGAAATTAGTAATTCTTCCAATATACTTGCATTTAAGAAATAATCGATTATACAATGCGTTCTAAAAGGGAGCCCAAGTAAATATACATTACATTTAATAAATAAACCCAACATATGTCTTATGGATAATCTTGATGAAAATGAGGTAAATGACTAACTTCTCAATTTATCTATTTTAAACCCTCATTCATTTGCAAAAAGTTAAACAATGAGTCAAACAAATTATAATAAGCTTTTTTTTTGTATCTAAATGGGTATATCTTCATTTGCAAAAAGTTAAACAGTGGGTCAAACAAATTTAAAGAAGTTGTTTCGAACTTCTCAATTTACATATATGGAGATTCATAAAAACCAAAAAGAATAATAAAACAAACCATTTTTACTAGTTTAAGAAGCAGAAATACCAATACTATAAATTTTAATAACATACCTTCAAATGATATTTGTCGATTAAGTAAAGACGATGAATCGTGGCTAGGGCATAGGAGAATAAGCTATATCCACATGTACCATTTAAACAAATTGGTCTGTAAAAATTAGTAATTGGTAAATTATACTTGCATTTAAAAAATAATCGATTATACAATGTGTTTTAAAAGGTTTCCCAAGTAAATATACATTACCTTTAATAATTAAATCCAACATATTTCTCATGGATAATCATAATGAAAACTAGTTAAATGAACAAACTTCTCAATTCATCTATTTTGAACTCTCGTTCATCTATAAAAAGTTAAACAATGAGTCAAACAAATTAAATTAAACTTTTTTTTGTCTCTAAATGGATATATCTTCATTTGCAAAAAGTTAAACAATGGGTCCATTAAATTTAAAGAAGTTGTTTCGAACTTATCAATTTACATATATGCAGGTTTATCAAAACTGAAAAGAAAAATAAAACTAACCATTTTTACTAGTTTAAGAAGCAGAAATACCTATACTATTAATTTTAATAAAGTACCTTGAAATTATATTTGTCTATTAAGTAAAGAGTATGAATCATGGCTAGGGCATAAGAGAATAAGCCATATCCAAATGTACCATTTAAACAAAATGGTCTGTAAGAAATTAGTAATTGTTCGAATATACTTGCATTTAAGAAATAATCGATTATACAATGTGTTCTAAAAGGGAGCCCAAGTAAATATACATTACCTTTAATAAATAAACCAAACATATGTCTCAAGGATAATCATGTTGGAAACGAGGTAAATGACTAACTTCTCAATTTATCTATTTTAAACTCTCATTCATTTGCAAAATGTTCAACAATGAGTCAAGCAAATTAAAATAAGCTTTTTTTTTTGTCTCTAAATGGGTATATCTTCATTTGCAAAAACTTAAACAGTGGGTCAAACAAATTTAAAGAAGTTGTTTCAAAATTCTCAATTTACATATATGGAGATTCATAAAAACCAAAAAGAATAATAAAACAAACCATTTTTACTAGTTTAAGAAGCAGAAATACCAATACTATTAATTTTAATAACTTACCTTCAAATGATATTTGTCGATTAAGTAAAGACGATGAATCGTGGCTAGCGCATAGGAGAATAAGTTATATCCACATGTACCATTTAAACAAATTGGTCTGTAAAAAATTAGTAATTGGTAAAATATACTTGCATTTAAAAAATAGTCGATTATACAATGTGTTTTTAAAAGGATTCCCAAGTAAATATACAATACCTTTAATAATTAAATCCAACACATTTCTCATGGATAATCATAATGAAAACTAGTTAAATGAACTAACTTCTCAATTCATCTATTTTGAACTCTCGTTCATCTATAAAAAGTTAAACAGTGAGTCAAATAAATTAAATTAATCTTTTTTTTGTCTCTAAATGGATATATATTCATTTGCAAAAAGTTAAACAATGGGTCCATTAAATTTAAAGAATTTGTTTCAAACTTCTCAATTTACATATATGCAGGTTCATCAAAACTGAAAAGAAAAATAAAACAAACCATTTTTACTAGTTTAAGAAGCGGAAATACCTATACTATTAATTTTAATATATTACCTTGAAATGATATTTGTCTATTAAGTAAAGAGGATGAATCTTCGCAAGGGCACAAGAGAATAACCCATATCCAAATATCCATTTAAACAAATTGGTCTGTAAGAAATTAGTAATTATTCAAATATACTTGCATTAAAAAATAATCGATTATACAATGTGTTTTAAAAGGTTTCCCAAGTAAATATCCATTACCTTTAATAATTAAACCCAACATATGTCTCATGGATAATCATAATGAAAACTAGGTAAATGATCTAACTTCTCAATTAATCTATTTTGAACTCTCGTTCATCTATAAAAAGTTAAACAATGAGTCAAACAAATTAAATTAAGCTTTTTTTGTCTCTAAATAGATATATCTTCATTTGCAAAAAGTTAAAAAATGGGTCAAACAAATTTAAAGAAGTTGTTTCGAACTTCCCAATTTACATTTATGCAGGTTCATAAAAACTGAAAAGAAGGATAATGCAAACCATTTTACTAGTTTATGAAGCGGAAATACCTATACTACTAGTTTTAATAAATTACCTTCAAATGATATTTGTCGATTAAGTAAAGACGGTGAATCGTGGCTAGGGCATAAGAGAATAAGCCATATCCACATGTTCCATTTAAACAAATTGGTCTGTAATAAATTAGTAATTGGTCTAATATACTTGTATTTAAAAAAGAATCGATTATACAATGTGTTTTAAAAGGTTTCCCAAGTAAATATACATTACCTTTAATAATTAAACCCAACATATGTCTCATGGATAATCATAATGAAAACTAGGTAAATGATCTAACTTCTCAATTCATCTATATTGAACTCCCGTTCATCTATAAAAAGTTAAACAATGAATCAAACAAATTAAATTGAGCTTTTTTTTGTCTCTAAATGGATATATCTTCATTTGCAAAAAGTTAAACAATGGGTCCATTAAAATTAAAGAAGTTGTTTCGAACTTCTCAATTTACATATATGCAGGTTTATCAAAACATAAAAGAAAAATAAAACTAACCATTTTTACTAGTTTAAGAAGCGGAAATACCTATACTATTGATTTTAATAAATTACCTCGAAATCATATTTGTCTATTAAGTAAAGAGGATGAATCATGGCTAGGGCATAAGAGAATAAGCCATATCCAAATGTACCATTTAAACAAATTGGTCTGTAAGAAATTAGTAATTCTTCCAATATACTTGCATTTAAGAAATAATCGATTATACAATGTGTTCTAAAAGGGAGCCCAAGTAAATATACATTACATTTAATAAATAAACCCAACATATGTCTTATGGATAATCTTGATGAAAATGAGGTAAATGACTAACTTCTCAATTTATCTATTTTAAACCCTCATTCATTTGCAAAAAGTTAAACAATGAGTCAAACAAATTATAATAAGCTTTTTGTTTTGTATCTAAATGGGTATATCTTCATTTGCAAAAAGTTAAACAGTGGGTCAAACAAATTTAAAGAAGTTGTTTCGAACTTCTCAATTTACATATATGGAGATTCATAAAAACCAAAAAGAATAATAAAACAAACCATTTTTACTAGTTTAAGAAGCAGAAATACCAATACTATAAATTTTAATAACATACCTTCAAATGATATTTGTCGATTAAGTAAAGACGATGAATTGTGGCTAGGGCATAGGAGAATAAGCCATATCCACATGTACCATTTAAACAAATTGGTCTGTAATAAATTAGTAATTGGTCTAATATACTTGTATTTAAAAAAGAATCGATTATACAATGTGTTTTAAAAGGTTTCCCAAGTAAATATACATTACCTTTAATAATTAAACCCAACATATGTCTCATGGATAATCATAATGAAAACTAGGTAAATGATCTAACTTCTCAATTCATCTATATTGAACTCTTGTTCATCTATAAAAAGTTAAACAATGAATCAAACAAATTAAATTGAGCTTTTTTTTTGTCTCTAAATGGATATATCTTCATTTGCAAAAAGTTAAACAATGGGTCCATTAAAATTAAAGAAGTTGTTTCGAACTTCTCAATTTACATATATGCAGGTTTATCAAAACATAAAAGAAAAATAAAACTAACCATTTTTACTAGTTTAAGAAGCGGAAATACCTATACTATTGATTTTAATAAATTACCTCGAAATCATATTTGTCTATTAAGTAAAGATGATGAATCATGGCTAGGGCATAAGAGAATAAGCCATATCCAAATGTACCATTTAAACAAATTGGTTTGTAAGAAATTAGTAATTGTTCCAATATACTTGCATTTAAGAAATAATCGATTATACAATGCGTTCTAAAAGGGAGCCCAAGTAAATATACATTACCTTTAATAAATAAACCCAACATATGTCTTATGGATAATCTTGATGAAAATGAGGTAAATGACTAACTTCTCAATTTATCTATTTTAAACCCTCATTCATTTGCAAAAAGTTAAACAATGAGTCAAACAAATTATAATAAGCTTTTTTTTTTGTATCTAAATGGGTATATCTTCATTTGCAAAAAGTTAAACAGTGGGTCAAACAAATTTAAAGAAGTTGTTTCGAACTTCTCAATTTACATATATGGAGATTCATAAAAACCAAAAAGAATAATAAAACAAACCATTTTTACTAGTTTAAGAAGCAGAATTACCAATACTATTAATTTTAATAACATACCTTCAAATGATATTTGTCGATTAAGTAAAGACGATGAATCGTGGCTAGGGCATAGGAGAATAAGCTATATCCACATGTACCATTTAAACAAATTGGTCTGTAAAAAATTAGTAATTGGTAAATTATACTTGCATTTAAAAAATAATCGATTATACAATGTGTTTTAAAAGGTTTCCCAAGTAAATATGCATTACCTTTAATAATTAAATCCAACATATTTCTCATGGATAATCATAATGAAAACTAGTTAAATGAACAAACTTCTCAATTCATCTATTTTGAACTCTCGTTCATCTATAAAAAGTTAAACAATGAGTCAAACAAATTAAATTAAACTTTTTTTGTCTCTAAATGGATATATCTTCATTTGCAAAAAGTTAAACAATGGGTCCATTAAATTTAAAGAAGTTGTTTCGAACTTATCAATTTACATATATGCAGGTTTATCAAAATTGAAAAGAAAAATAAAACTAACCATTTTTACTAGTTTAAGAAGCAGAAATACCTATACTATTAATTTTAATAAAGTACCATGAAATTATATTTGTCTATTAAGTAAAGAGTATGAATCATGGCTAGGGCATAAGAGAATAAGCCATATCCAAATGTACCATTTAAACAAAATGGTCGGTAAGAAATTAGTAATTGTTCGAATATACTTGCATTTAATAAATAATCGATTATACAATGTGTTCTAAAAGGGAGCCCAAGTAAATATACATTACCTTTAATAAATAAACCAAACATATGTCTCAAGGATAATCATGTTGGAAACGAGGTAAATGACTAACTTCTCAATTTATGTATTTTAAACTCTCATTCATTTGCAAAATGTTCAACAATGAGTCAAACAAATTAAAATAAGCTTTTTTTTTGTCTCTAAATGGGTATATCTTCATTTGCAAAAATTTAAACAGTGGGTCAAACAAATTTAAAGAAGTTGTTTCAAAATTTTCAATTTACATATATGGAGATTCATAAAAACCAAAAAGAATAATAAAACAAACCATTTTTACTAGTTTAAGAAGCAGAAATACCAATACTATTAATTTTAATAACTTACCTTCAAATGATATTTGTCGATTAAGTAAAGACGATGAATCGTGGCTAGCGCATAGGAGAATAAGTTATATCCACATGTACCATTTAAACAAATTGGTCTGTAAAAAATTAGTAATTGGTAAAATATACTTGCATTTAAAAAATAATCGATTATACAATGTGTTTTAAAAAGGTTTCCCAAGTAAATATACATTACCTTTAATAATTAAATCCAACACATTTCTCATGGATAATCATAATGAAAACTAGTTAAATGAACTAACTTCTCAATTCATCTATTTTGAACTCTCGCTCATCTATAAAAAGTTAAACAATGAGTCAAACAAATTAAATTAAACTTTTTTTTTTGTCTCTAAATAGATATATCTTCATTTGCAAAAAGTTAAACAATGGGTCCATTAAATTTAAAGAATTTGTTTCAAACTTCTCAATTTACATATATGCAGGTTCATCAAAACTGAAAAGAAAAATAAAACAAACCATTTTTACTAGTTTAAGAAGCGGAAATACCTATACTATTAATTTTAATATATTACCTTGAAATGATATTTGTCTATTAAGTAAAGAGGATAAATCGTGGCAAGGGCACAAGAGAATAACCCATATCCAAATATCCATTTAAACAAATTGGTCTGTAAGAAATTAGTAATTATTCAAATATACTTGCATTAAAAAATAATCGATTATACAATGTGTTTTAAAAGGTTTACCAAGTAAATATCCATTACCTTTAATAATTAAACCCAACATATGTCTCATGGATAATCATAATGAAAACTAGGTAAATGATCTAACTTCTCAATTAATCTATTTTGAACCCTCGTTCATCTATAAAAAGTTAAACAATGAGTCAAACAAATTAAATTAAGCTTTTTTTGTCTCTAAATAGATATATCTTCATTTGCAAAAAGTTAAAAAATGTGTCAAACAAATTTAAAGAAGTTGTTTCGAACTTCCCAATTTACATTTATGCAGGTTCATAAAAACTGAAAAGAAGGATAATGCAAACCATTTTACTAGTTTATGAAGCGGAAATACCTATACTACTAGTTTTAATAAATTACCTTCAAATGATATTTGTTGATTAAGTAAAGACGATGAATCGTGGCTAGGGCATAAGAGAATAAGCCATATCCACATGTACCATTTAAACAAATTGGTCTGTAATAAATTAGTAATTGGTCTAATATACTTGTATTTAAAAAAGAATCGATTATACAATGTGTTTTAAAAGGTTTCCCAAGTAAATATACATTACCTTTAATAATTAAACCCAACATATGTCTCATGGATAATCATAATGAAAACTAGGTAAATGATCTAACTTCTCAATTCATCTATATTGAACTCTTGTTCATCTATAAAAAGTTAAACAATGAATCAAACAAATTAAATTGAGCTTTTTTTTTGTCTCTAAATGGATATATCTTCATTTGCAAAAAGTTAAACAATGGGTCCATTAAAATTAAAGAAGTTGTTTCGAACTTCTCAATTTACATATATGCAGGTTTATCAAAACATAAAAGAAAAATAAAACTAACCATTTTTACTAGTTTAAGAAGCGGAAATACCTATACTATTGATTTTAATAAATTACCTCGAAATCATATTTGTCTATTAAGTAAAGAGGATGAATCATGGCTAGGGCATAAGAGAATAAGCCATATCCAAATGTACCATTTAAACAAATTGGTCTGTAAGAAATTAGTAATTCTTCCAATATACTTGCATTTAAGAAATAATCGATTATACAATGTGTTCTAAAAGGGAGCCCAAGTAAATATACATTACATTTAATAAATAAACCCAACATATGTCTTATGGATAATCTTGATGAAAATGAGGTAAATGACTAACTTCTCAATTTATCTATTTTAAACCCTCATTCATTTGCAAAAAGTTAAACAATGAGACAAACAAATTATAATAAGCTTTTTTTTGTATCTAAATGGGTATATCTTCATTTGCAAAAAGTTAAACAGTGGGTCAAACAAATTTAAAGAAGTTGTTTCGAACTTCTCAATTTACATATATGGAGATTCATAAAAACCAAAAAGAATAATAAAACAAACCATTTTTACTAGTTTAAGAAGCAGAAATACCAATACTATTAATTTTAATAACATACCTTCAAATGATATTTGTCGATTAAGTAAAGACGATGAATCGTGGCTAGGGCATAGGAGAATAAGCTATATCCACATGTACCATTTAAACAAATTGGTCTGTAAAAATTAGTAATTGGTAAATTATACTTGCATTTAAAAAATAATCGATTATACAATGTGGTTTAAAAGGTTTCCCAAGTAAATATACATTACCTTTAATAATTAAATCCAACATATTTCTCATGGATAATCATAATGAAAACTAGTTAAATGAACAAACTTCTCAATTCATCTATTTTGAACTCTCGTTCATCTATAAAAAGTTAAACAATGAGTCAAACAAATTAAATTAAACTTTTTTTTGTCTCTAAATGGATATATCTTCATTTGCAAAAAGTTAAACAATGGGTCCATTAAATTTAAAGAAGTTGTTTCGAACTTATCAATTTACATATATGCAGGTTTATCAAAACTGAAAAGAAAAATAAAACTAACCATTTTTACTAGTTTAAGAAGCAGAAATACCTATACTATTAATTTTAATAAAGTACCTTGAAATTATATTTGTCTATTAAGTAAAGAGTATGAATCATGGCTAGGGCATAAGAGAATAAGCCATATCCAAATGTACCATTTAAACAAAATGGTCTGTAAGAAATTAGTAATTGTTCGAATATACTTGCATTTAAGAAATAATCGATTATACAATGTGTTCTAAAAGGGAGCCCAAGTAAATATACATTACCTTTAATAAATAAACCAAACATATGTCTCAAGGATAATCATGTTGGAAACGAGGTAAATGACTAACTTCTCAATTTATCTATTTTAAACTCTCATTCATTTGCAAAATGTTCAACAATGAGTCAAGCAAATTAAAATAAGCTTTTTTTTTTGTCTCTAAATGGGTATATCTTCATTTGCAAAAACTTAAACAGTGGGTCAAACAAATTTAAAGAAGTTGTTTCAAAATTCTCAATTTACATATATGGAGATTCATAAAAACCAAAAAGAATAATAAAACAAACCATTTTTACTAGTTTAAGAAGCAGAAATACCAATACTATTAATTTTAATAACTTACCTTCAAATGATATTTGTCGATTAAGTAAAGACGATGAATCGTGGCTAGCGCATAGGAGAATAAGTTATATCCACATGTACCATTTAAACAAATTGGTCTGTAAAAAATTAGTAATTGGTAAAATATACTTGCATTTAAAAAATAGTCGATTATACAATGTGTTTTAAAAGGATTCCCAAGTAAATATACAATACCTTTAATAATTAAATCCAACACATTTCTCATGGATAATCATAATGAAAACTAGTTAAATGAACTAACTTCTCAATTCATCTATTTTGAACTCTCGTTCATCTATAAAAAGTTAAACAGTGAGTCAAATAAATTAAATTAAACTTTTTTTTGTCTCTAAATGGATATATCTTCATTTGCAAAAAGTTAAACAATGGGTCCATTAAATTTAAAGAATTTGTTTCAAACTTCTCAATTTACATATATGCAGGTTCATCAAAACTGAAAAGAAAAATAAAACAAACCATTTTTACTAGTTTAAGAAGCGGAAATACCTATACTATTAATTTTAATATATTACCTTGAAATGATATTTGTCTATTAAGTAAAGAGGATGAATCTTCGCAAGGGCACAAGAGAATAACCCATATCCAAATATCCATTTAAACAAATTGGTCTGTAAGAAATTAGTAATTATTCAAATATACTTGCATTAAAAAATAATCGATTATACAATGTGTTTTAAAAGGTTTCCCAAGTAAATATCCATTACCTTTAATAATTAAACCCAACATATGTCTCATGGATAATCATAATGAAAACTAGGTAAATGATCTAACTTCCCAATTAATCTATTTTGAACTCTCGTTCATCTATAAAAAGTTAAACAATGAGTCAAACAAATTAAATTAAGCTTTTTTTGTCTCTAAATAGATATATCTTCATTTGCAAAAAGTTAAAAAATGGGTCAAACAAATTTAAAGAAGTTGTTTCGAACTTCCCAATTTACATTTATGCAGGTTCATAAAAACTGAAAAGAAGGATAATGCAAACCATTTTACTAGTTTATGAAGCGGAAATACCTATACTACTAGTTTTAATAAATTACCTTCAAATGATATTTGTCGATTAAGTAAAGACGATGAATCGTGGCTAGGGCATAAGAGAATAAGCCATATCCACATGTTCCATTTAAACAAATTGGTCTGTAATAAATTAGTAATTGGTCTAATATAAAAAGAATCGATTATACAATGTGTTTTAAAAGGTTTCCCAAGTAAATATACATTACCTTTAATAATTAAACCCAACATATGTCTCATGGATAATCATAATGAAAACTAGGTAAATGATCTAACTTCTCAATTCATCTATATTGAACTCCCGTTCATCTATAAAAAGTTAAACAATGAATCAAACAAATTAAATTGAGCTTTTTTTTGTCTCTAAATGGATATATCTTCATTTGCAAAAAGTTAAACAATGGGTCCATTAAAATTAAAGAAGTTGTTTCGAACTTCTCAATTTACATATATGCAGGTTTATCAAAACATAAAAGAAAAATAAAACTAACCATTTTTACTAGTTTAAGAAGCGGAAATACCTATAATATTGATTTTAATAAATTACCTCGAAATCATATTTGTCTATTAAGTAAAGAGGATGAATCATGGCTAGGGCATAAGAGAATAAGCCATATCCAAATGTACCATTTAAACAAATTGGTCTGTAAGAAATTAGTAATTCTTTCAATATACTTGCATTTAAGAAATAATCGATTATACAATGTGTTCTAAAAGGGAGCCCAAGTAAATATACATTACATTTAATAAATAAACCCAACATATGTCTTATGGATAATCTTGATGAAAATGAGGTAAATGACTAACTTCTCAATTTATCTATTTTAAACCCTCATTCATTTGCAAAAAGTTAAACAATGAGACAAACAAATTATAATAAGCTTTTTTTTGTATCTAAATGGGTATATCTTCATTTGCAAAAAGTTAAACAGTGGGTCAAACAAATTTAAAGAAGTTGTTTCGAACTTCTCAATTTACATATATGGAGATTCATAAAAACCAAAAAGAATAATAAAACAAACCATTTTTACTAGTTTAAGAAGCAGAAATACCAATACTATTAATTTTAATAACATACCTTCAAATGATATTTGTCGATTAAGTAAAGACGATGAATCGTGGCTAGGGCATAGGAGAATAAGCTATATCCACATGTACCATTTAAACAAATTGGTCTGTAAAAATTAGTAATTGGTAAATTATACTTGCATTTAAAAAATAATCGATTATACAATGTGTTTTAAAAGGTTTCCCAAGTAAATATACATTACCTTTAATAATTAAATCCAACATATTTCTCATGGATAATCATAATGAAAACTAGTTAAATGAACAAACTTCTCAATTCATCTATTTTGAACTCTCGTTCATCTATAAAAAGTTAAACAATGAGTCAAACAAATTAAATTAAACTTTTTTTTGTCTCTAAATGGATATATCTTCATTTGCAAAAAGTTAAACAATGGGTCCATTAAATTTAAAGAAGTTGTTTCGAACTTATCAATTTACATATATGCAGGTTTATCAAAACTGAAAAGAAAAATAAAACTAACCATTTTTACTAGTTTAAGAAGCAGAAATACCTATACTATTAATTTTAATAAAGTACCTTGAAATTATATTTGTCTATTAAGTAAAGAGTATGAATCATGGCTAGGGCATAAGAGAATAAGCCATATCCAAATGTACCATTTAAACAAAATGGTCTGTAAGAAATTAGTAATTGTTCGAATATACTTGCATTTAAGAAATAATCGATTATACAATGTGTTCTAAAAGGGAGCCCAAGTAAATATACATTACCTTTAATAAATAAACCAAACATATGTCTCAAGGATAATCATGTTGGAAACGAGGTAAATGACTAACTTCTCAATTTATCTATTTTAAACTCTCATTCATTTGCAAAATGTTCAACAATGAGTCAAGCAAATTAAAATAAGCTTTTTTTTTTGTCTCTAAATGGGTATATCTTCATTTGCAAAAACTTAAACAGTGGGTCAAACAAATTTAAAGAAGTTGTTTCAAAATTCTCAATTTACATATATGGAGATTCATAAAAACCAAAAAGAATAATAAAACAAACCATTTTTACTAGTTTAAGAAGCAGAAATACCAATACTATTAATTTTAATAACTTACCTTCAAATGATATTTGTCGATTAAGTAAAGACGATGAATCGTGGCTAGCGCATAGGAGAATAAGTTATATCCACATGTACCATTTAAACAAATTGGTCTGTAAAAAATTAGTAATTGGTAAAATATACTTGCATTTAAAAAATAATCGATTATACAATGTGTTTTTAAAAGGATTCCCAAGTAAATATACATTACCTTTAATAATTAAATCCAACACATTTCTCATGGATAATCATAATGAAAACTAGTTAAATGAACTAACTTCTCAATTCATCTATTTTGAACTCTCGTTCATCTATAAAAAGTTAAACAGTGAGTCAAATAAATTAAATTAAACTTTTTTTTGTCTCTAAATGGATATATCTTCATTTTCAAAAAGTTAAACAATGGGTCCATTAAATTTAAAGAATTTGTTTCAAACTTCTCAATTTACATATATGCAGGTTCATCAAAACTGAAAAGAAAAATAAAACAAACCATTTTTACTAGTTTAAGAAGCGGAGATACCTATACTATTAATTTTAATATATTACCTTGAAATGATATTTGTCTATTAAGTAAAGAGGATGAATCTTCGCAAGGGCACAAGAGAATAACCCATATCCAAATATCCATTTAAACAAATTGGTCTGTAAGAAATTAGTAATTATTCAAATATACTTGCATTAAAAAATAATCGATTATACAATGTGTTTTAAAAGGTTTCCCAAGTAAATATCCATTACCTTTAATAATTAAACCCAACATATGTCTCATGGATAATAATAATGAAAACTAGGTAAATGATCTAACTTCTCAATTAATCTATTTTGAACTCTCGTTCATCTATAAAAATTTAAACAATGAGTCAAACAAATTAAATTAAGCTTTTTTTGTCTCTAAATAGATATATCTTCATTTGCAAAAAGTTAAAAAATGGGTCAAACAAATTTAAAGAAGTTGTTTCGAACTTCCCAATTTACATTTATGCAGGTTCATAAAAACTGAAAAGAAGGATAATGCAAACCATTTTACTAGTTTATGAAGCGGAAATACCTATACTACTAGTTTTAATAAATTACCTTCAAATGATATTTGTCGATTAAGTAAAGACGATGAATCGTGGCTAGGGCATAAGAGAATAAGCCATATCCACATGTACCATTTAAACAAATTGGTCTGTAATAAATTAGTAATTGGTCTAATATAAAAAGAATCGATTATACAATGTGTTTTAAAAGGTTTCCCAAGTAAATATACATTACCTTTAATAATTAAACCCAACATATGTCTCATGGATAATCATAATGAAAACTAGGTAAATGATCTAACTTCTCAATTCATCTATATTGAACTCCCGTTCATCTATAAAAAGTTAAACAATGAATCAAACAAATTAAATTGAGATTTTTTTTGTCTCTAAATGGATATATCTTCATTTGCTAAAATTTAAACAATGGGTCCATTAAAATTAAAGAAGTTGTTTCGAACTTCTCAATTTACATATATGCAGGTTTATCAAAACATAAAAGAAAAATAAAACTAACCATTTTTACTAGTTTAAGAAGCGGAAATACCTATACTATTGATTTTAATAAATTACCTCGAAATCATATTTGTCTATTAAGTAAAGAGGATGAATCATGGCTAGGGCATAAGAGAATAAGCCATATCCAAATGTACCATTTAAACAAATTGGTCTGTAAGAAATTAGTAATTCTTCCAATATAGTTGCATTTAAGAAATAATCGATTATACAATGTGTTCTAAAAGGGAGCCCAAGTAAATATACATTACATTTAATAAATAAACCCAACATATGTCTTATGGATAATCTTGATGAAAATGAGGTAAATGACTAACTTCTCAATTTATCTATTTTAAACCCTCATTCATTTGCAAAAAGTTAAACAATGAGTCAAACAAATTATAATAAGCTTTTTTTTTGTATCTAAATGGGTATATCTTCATTTGCAAAAAGTTAAACAGTGGGTCAAACAAATTTAAAGAAGTTGTTTCGAACTTCTCAATTTACATATATGGAGATTCATAAAAACCAAAAAGAATAATAAAACAAACCATTTTTACTAGTTTAAGAAGCAGAAATACCAATACTATTAATTTTAATAACATACCTTCAAATGATATTTGTCGATTAAGTAAAGACGATGAATCGTGGCTAGGGCATAGGAGAATAAGCTATATCCACATGTACCATTTAAACAAATTGGTCTGTAAAAATTAGTAATTGGTAAATTATACTTGCATTTAAAAAATAATCGATTATACAATGTGTTTTAAAAGGTTTCCCAAGTAAATATACATTACCTTTAATAATTAAATCCAACATATTTCTCATGGATAATCATAATGAAAACTAGTTAAATGAACAAACTTCTCAATTCATCTATTTTGAACTTTCGTTCATCTATAAAAAGTTAAACAATGAGTCAAACAAATTAAATTAAACTTTTTTTTGTCTCTAAATGGATATATGTTCATTTGCAAAAAGTTAAACAATGGGTCCATTAAATTTAAAGAAGTTGTTTCGAACTTATCAATTTACATATATGCAGGTTTATCAAAACTGAAAAGAAAAATAAAACTAACCATTTTTACTAGTTTAAGAAGCAGAAATACCTATACTATTAATTTTAATAAAGTACCTTGAAATTATATTTGTCTATTAAGTAAAGAGTATGAACCATGGCTAGGGCATAAGAGAATAAGCCATATCCAAATGTACCATTTAAACAAAATGGTCTGTAAGAAATTAGTAATTGTTCGAATATACTTGCATTTAAGAAATAATCGATTATACAATGTGTTCTAAAAGGGAGCCCAAGTAAATATACATTACCTTTAATAAATAAACCAAACATATGTCTCAAGGATAATCATGTTGGAAACGAGGTAAATGACTAACTTCTCAATTTATCTATTTTAAACTCTCATTCATTTGCAAAATGTTCAACAATGAGTCAAGCAAATTAAAATAAGCTTTTTTTTTTGTCTCTAAATGGGTATATCTTCATTTGCAAAAACTTAAACAGTGGGTCAAACAAATTTAAAGAAGTTGTTTCAAAATTCTCAATTTACATATATGGAGATTCATAAAAACCAAAAAGAATAATAAAACAAACCATTTTTACTAGTTTAAGAAGCAGAAATACCAATACTATTAATTTTAATAACTTACCTTCAAATGATATTTGTCGATTAAGTAAAGACGATGAATCGTGGCTAGCGCATAGGAGAATAAGTTATATCCACATGTACCATTTAAACAAATTGGTCTGTAAAAAATTAGTAATTGGTAAAATATACTTGCATTTAAAAAATAGTCGATTATACAATGTGTTTTTAAAAGGATTCCCAAGTAAATATACAATACCTTTAATAATTAAATCCAACACATTTCTCATGGATAATCATAATGAAAACTAGTTAAATGAACTAACTTCTCAATTCATCTATTTTAAACTCTCGTTCATCTATAAAAAGTTAAACAGTGAGTCAAATAAATTAAATTAAACTTTTTTTTGTCTCTAAATGGATATATCTTCATTTGCAAAAAGTTAAACAATGGGTCCATTAAATTTAAAGAATTTGTTTCAAACTTCTCAATTTACATATATGCAGGTTCATCAAAACTGAAAAGAAAAATAAAACAAACCATTTTTACTAGTTTAAGAAGCGGAAATACCTATACTATTAATTTTAATATATTACCTTGAAATGATATTTGTCTATTAAGTAAAGAGGATGAATCTTCGCAAGGGCACAAGAGAATAACCCATATCCAAATATCCATTTAAACAAATTGGTCTGTAAGAAATTAGTAATTATTCAAATATACTTGCATTAAAAAATAATCGATTATACAATGTGTTTTAAAAGGTTTCCCAAGTAAATATCCATTACCTTTAATAATTAAACCCAACATATGTCTCATGGATAATCATAATGAAAACTAGGTAAATGATCTAACTTCTCAATTAATCTATTTTGAACTCTCGTTCATCTATAAAAAGTTAAACAATGAGTCAAACAAATTAAATTAAGCTTTTTTTGTCTCTAAATAGATATATCTTCATTTGCAAAAAGTTAAAAAATGGGTCAAACAAATTTAAAGAAGTTGTTTCGAACTTCCCAATTTACATTTATGCAGGTTCATAAAAACTGAAAAGAAGGATAATGCAAACCATTTTACTAGTTTATGAAGCGGAAATACCTATACTACTAGTTTTAATAAATTACCTTCAAATGATATTTGTCGATTAAGTAAAGACGATGAATCGTGGCTAGGGCATAAGAGAATAAGCCATATCCACATGTTCCATTTAAACAAATTGGTCTGTAATAAATTAGTAATTGGTCTAATATAAAAAGAATCGATTATACAATGTGTTTTAAAAGGTTTCCCAAGTAAATATACATTACCTTTAATAATTAAACCCAACATATGTCTCATGGATAATCATAATGAAAACTAGGTAAATGATCTAACTTCTCAATTCATCTATATTGAACTCCCGTTCATCTATAAAAAGTTAAACAATGAATCAAACAAATTAAATTGAGCTTTTTTTGTCTCTAAATGGATATATCTTCATTTGCAAAAAGTTAAACAATGGGTCCATTAAAATTAAAGAAGTTGTTTCGAACTTCTCAATTTACATATATGCAGGTTTATCAAAACATAAAAGAAAAATAAAACTAACCATTTTTACTAGTTTAAGAAGCGGAAATACCTATAATATTGATTTTAATAAATTACCTCGAAATCATATTTGTCTATTAAGTAAAGAGGATGAATCATGGCTAGGGCATAAGAGAATAAGCCATATCCAAATGTACCATTTAAACAAATTGGTCTGTAAGAAATTAGTAATTCTTCCAATATACTTGCATTTAAGAAATAATCGATTATACAATGTGTTCTAAAAGGGAGCCCAAGTAAATATACATTACATTTAATAAATAAACCCAACATATGTCTTATGGATAATCTTGATGAAAATGAGGTAAATGACTAACTTCTCAATTTATCTATTTTAAACCCTCATTCATTTGCAAAAAGTTAAACAATGAGACAAACAAATTATAATAAGCTTTTTTTTGTATCTAAATGGGTATATCTTCATTTGCAAAAAGTTAAACAGTGGGTCAAACAAATTTAAAGAAGTTGTTTCGAACTTCTCAATTTACATATATGGAGATTCATAAAAACCAAAAAGAATAATAAAACAAACCATTTTTACTAGTTTAAGAAGCAGAAATACCAATACTATTAATTTTAATAACATACCTTCAAATGATATTTGTCGATTAAGTAAAGACGATGAATCGTGGCTAGGGCATAGGAGAATAAGCTATATCCACATGTACCATTTAAACAAATTGGTCTGTAAAAATTAGTAATTGGTAAATTATACTTGCATTTAAAAAATAATCGATTATACAATGTGTTTTAAAAGGTTTCCCAAGTAAATATACATTACCTTTAATAATTAAATCCAACATATTTCTCATGGATAATCATAATGAAAACTAGTTAAATGAACAAACTTCTCAATTCATCTATTTTGAACTCTCGTTCATCTATAAAAAGTTAAACAATGAGTCAAACAAATTAAATTAAACTTTTTTTTGTCTCTAAATGGATATATCTTCATTTGCAAAAAGTTAAACAATGGGTCCATTAAATTTAAAGAAGTTGTTTCGAACTTATCAATTTACATATATGCAGGTTTATCAAAACTGAAAAGAAAAATAAAACTAACCATTTTTACTAGTTTAAGAAGCAGAAATACCTATACTATTAATTTTAATAAAGTACCTTGAAATTATATTTGTCTATTAAGTAAAGAGTATGAATCATGGCTAGGGCATAAGAGAATAAGCCATATCCAAATGTACCATTTAAACAAAATGGTCTGTAAGAAATTAGTAATTGTTCGAATATACTTGCATTTAAGAAATAATCGATTATACAATGTGTTCTAAAAGGGAGCCCAAGTAAATATACATTACCTTTAATAAATAAACCAAACATATGTCTCAAGGATAATCATGTTGGAAACGAGGTAAATGACTAACTTCTCAATTTATCTATTTTAAACTCTCATTCATTTGCAAAATGTTCAACAATGAGTCAAGCAAATTAAAATAAGCTTTTTTTTTTGTCTCTAAATGGGTATATCTTCATTTGCAAAAACTTAAACAGTGGGTCAAACAAATTTAAAGAAGTTGTTTCAAAATTCTCAATTTACATATATGGAGATTCATAAAAACCAAAAAGAATAATAAAACAAACCATTTTTACTAGTTTAAGAAGCAGAAATACCAATACTATTAATTTTAATAACTTACCTTCAAATGATATTTGTCGATTAAGTAAAGACGATGAATCGTGGCTAGCGCATAGGAGAATAAGTTATATCCACATGTACCATTTAAACAAATTGGTCTGTAAAAAATTAGTAATTGGTAAAATATACTTGCATTTAAAAAATAATCGATTATACAATGTGTTTTTAAAAGGATTCCCAAGTAAATATACATTACCTTTAATAATTAAATCCAACACATTTCTCATGGATAATCATAATGAAAACTAGTTAAATGAACTAACTTCTCAATTCATCTATTTTGAACTCTCGTTCATCTATAAAAAGTTAAACAGTGAGTCAAATAAATTAAATTAAACTTTTTTTTTGTCTCTAAATGGATATATCTTCATTTTCAAAAAGTTAAACAATGGGTCCATTAAATTTAAAGAATTTGTTTCAAACTTCTCAATTTACATATATGCAGGTTCATCAAAACTGAAAAGAAAAATAAAACAAACCATTTTTACTAGTTTAAGAAGCGGAAATACCTATACTATTAATTTTAATATATTACCTTGAAATGATATTTGTCTATTAAGTAAAGAGGATGAATCTTCGCAAGGGCACAAGAGAATAACCCATATCCAAATATCCATTTAAACAAATTGGTCTGTAAGAAATTAGTAATTATTCAAATATACTTGCATTAAAAAATAATCGATTATACAATGTGTTTTAAAAGGTTTCCCAAGTAAATATCCATTACCTTTAATAATTAAACCCAACATATGTCTCATGGATAATAATAATGAAAACTAGGTAAATGATCTAACTTCTCAATTAATCTATTTTGAACTCTCGTTCATCTATAAAAATTTAAACAATGAGTCAAACAAATTAAATTAAGCTTTTTTTGTCTCTAAATAGATATATCTTCATTTGCAAAAAGTTAAAAAATGGGTCAAACAAATTTAAAGAAGTTGTTTCGAACTTCCCAATTTACATTTATGCAGGTTCATAAAAACTGAAAAGAAGGATAATGCAAACCATTTTACTAGTTTATGAAGCGGAAATACCTATACTACTAGTTTTAATAAATTACCTTCAAATGATATTTGTCGATTAAGTAAAGACGATGAATCGTGGCTAGGGCATAAGAGAATAAGCCATATCCACATGTACCATTTAAACAAATTGGTCTGTAATAAATTAGTAATTGGTCTAATATAAAAAGAATCGATTATACAATGTGTTTTAAAAGGTTTCCCAAGTAAATATACATTACCTTTAATAATTAAACCCAACATATGTCTCATGGATAATCATAATGAAAACTAGGTAAATGATCTAACTTCTCAATTCATCTATATTGAACTCCCGTTCATCTATAAAAAGTTAAACAATGAATCAAACAAATTAAATTGAGATTTTTTTTGTCTCTAAATGGATATATCTTCATTTGCTAAAAGTTAAACAATGGGTCCATTAAAATTAAAGAAGTTGTTTCGAACTTCTCAATTTACATATATGCAGGTTTATCAAAACATAAAAGAAAAATAAAACTAACCATTTTTACTAGTTTAAGAAGCGGAAATACCTATACTTTTGATTTTAATAAATTACCTCGAAATCATATTTGTCTATTAAGTAAAGAGGATGAATCTTGGCTAGGGCATAAGAGAATAAGCCATATCCAAATGTACCATTTAAACAAATTGGTCTGTAAGAAATTAGTAATTGTTCCAATATACTTGCATTTAAGAAATAATCGATTATACAATGTGTTCTAAAAGGGAGCCCAAGTAAATATACATTACCTTTAATAAATAAACCCAACATATGTCTTATGGATAATCTTGATGAAAATGAGGTAAATGACTAACTTCTCAATTTATCTATTTTAAACCCTCATTCATTTGCAAAAAGTTAAACAATGAGTCAAACAAATTATAATAAGCTTTTTTTTTTGTCTCTAAATGGGTATATCTTCATTTGCAAAAAGTTAAACAGTGGGTCAAACAAATTTAAAGAAGTTGTTTCGAACTTCTCAATTTACATATATGGAGATTCATAAAAACCAAAAAGAATAATAAAACAAACCATTTTTACTAGTTTAAGAAGCAGAAATACCAATACTATTAATTTTAATAACATACCTTCAAATGATATTTGTCGATTAAGTAAAGACGGTGAATCGTGGCTAGGGCATAGGAGAATAAGCTATATCCACATGTACCATTTAAACAAATTGGTCTGTAAAAAATTAGTAATTGGTAAATTATACTTGCATTTAAAAAATAATCGATTATACAATGTGTTTTAAAAGGTTTCCCAAGTAAATATGCATTACCTTTAATAATTAAATCCAACATATTTCACATGGATAATCATAATGAAAAATAGTTAAATGAACAAACTTCTCAATTCATCTATTTTGAACTCTCGTTCATCTATAAAAAGTTAAACAATGAGTCAAACAAATTAAATTAAACTTTTTTTGTCTCTAAATGGATATATCTTCATTTGCAAAAAGTTAAACAATGGGTCCATTAAATTTAAAGAAGTTGTTTCGAACTTATCAATTTACATATATGCAGGTTTATCAAAACTGAAAAGAAAAATAAAACTAACCATTTTTACTAGTTTAAGAAGCAGAAATACCTATACTATTAATTTTAATAAAGTACCTTGAAGTTATATTTGTCTATTAAGTAAAGAGTATGAATCATGGCTAGGGCATAAGAGAATAAGCCATATCCAAATGTACCATTTAAACAAAATGGTCTGTAAGAAATTAGTAATTCTTCGAATATACTTGCATTTAAGAAATAATCGATTATACAATGTGTTCTAAAAGGGAGCCCAAGTAAATATACATTACCTTTAATAAATAAACCAAACATATGTCTCAAGGATAATCATGTTGGAAACGAGGTAAATGACTAACTTCTCAATTTATCTATTTTAAACTCTCATTCATTTGCAAAAAGTTAAAAAATGAGTCAAACAAATTAAAATAAGCTTTTTTTTTGTCTCTAAATGGGTATATCTTCATTTGCAAAAAGTTAAACAGTGGGTCAAACAAATTTAAAGAAGTTGCTGCAAAATTCTCAATTTACATATATGGAGATTCATAAAAACCAAAAAGAATAATAAAACAAACCATTTTTACTAGTTTAAGAAGCAGAAATACCAATACTATTAATTTTAATAACTTACCTTCAAATGATATTTGACGATTAAGTAAAGATGATGAATCGTGGCTAGCGCATAGGAGAATAAGTTATATCCACATGTACCATTTAAACAAATTGGTCTGTAAAAAATTAGTAATTGGTAAAATATACTTGCATTTAAAAAATAATCGATTATACAATGTGTTTTTAAAAGGTTTCCCAAGTAAATATACATTACGTTTAATAATTAAATCCAACACATTTCTCATGGATAATCATAATGAAAACTAGTTAAATGAACTAACTTCTCAATTCATCTATTTTGAACTCTCGTTCATCTATAAAAAGTTAAACAATGAGTCAAACAAATTAAATTAAACTTTTTTTTGTCTCTAAATGGATATATCTTCATTTGCAAAAAGTTAAACAATGGGTCCATTAAATTTAAAGAATTTGTTTCAAACATCTCAATTTACATATATGCAGGTTCATCAAAACTGAAAAGAAAAATAAAACAAACCATTTTTACTAGTTTAAGAAGCGGAAATACCTATACTATTAGTTTTAATATATTACCTTGAAATGATATTTGTCTATTAAGTAAAGAGGATGAATCGTGGCAGGGGCACAAGAGAATAACCCATATCCAAATATCCATTTAAACAAATTGGTCTGTAAGAAATTAGTAATTATTCAAATATACTTGCATTAAAAAAATAATCGATTATACAATGTGTTTTAAAAGGTTTCCCAAGTAAATATCCATTACCTTTAATAATTAAACCCAACATATGTCTCATGGATAATCATAATGAAAACTAGGTAAATGATCTAACTTCTCAATTAATCTATTTTGAACTCTCGTTCATCTATAAAAAGTTAAACAATGAGTCAAACAAATTAAATTAAGATTTTTTTTGTCTCTAAATAGATATATCTTCATTTGCAAAAAGTTAAAAAATGGGTCAAACAAATTTAAAGAAGTTGTTTCGAACTTCCCAATTTACATTTATGCAGGTTCATAAAAACTGAAAAGAAGGATAATGCAAACCATTTTACTAGTTTATGAAGCGGAAATACCTATACTACTAGTTTTAATAAATTACCTTAAAATGATATTTATCGATTAAGTAAAGACGATGAATCGTGGCTAGGGCATAAGAGAATAAGCCATATCCACATGTACCATTTAAACAATATGGTCTGTAATAAATTAGTAATTGGTCTAATATAAAAAGAATCGATTATACAATGTGTTTTAAAAGGTTTCCCAAGTAAATATACATTACCTTTAATAATTAAACCCAACATATGTCTCATGGATAATCATAATGAAAACTAGGTAAATGATCTAACTTCTCAATTCATCTATATTGAACTGCCGTTCATCTATAAAAAGTTAAACAATGAATCAAACAAATTAAATTAAGCTTTTTTTTGTCTCTAAATGGATATATCTTCATTTGCTAAAAGTTAAACAATGGGTCCATTAAAATAAAAGAAGTTGTTTCGAACTTCTCAATTTACATATATGCAGGTTTATCAAAACATAAAAGAAAAATAAAACTAACCATTTTTACTAGTTTAAGAAGCGGAAATACCTATACTATTGATTTTAATAAATTACCTCGGAATCATATTTATCTATTAAGTAAAGAGGATGAATCATGGCTAGGGCATAAGAGAATAAGGCATATCCAAATGTACCATTTAAACAAATTGGTCTGTAAGAAATTAGTAATTGTTCCAATATACTTGCATTTAAGAAATAATCGATTATACAATGTGTTCTAAAAGGGAGCCCAAGTAAATATACATTACCTTTAATAAATAAACCCAACATATGTATTATGGATAATCTTGATGAAAATGAGGTAAATGACTAACTTCTCAATTTATCTATTTTAAACCCTCATTCATTTGCAAAAAGTTAAACAATGAGTCAAACAAATTATAATAAGCTTTTTTTTTTGTCTCTAAATGGGTATATCTTCATTTGCAAAAAGTTAAACAGTGGGTCAAACAAATTTAAAGAAGTTGTTTCGAACTTCTCAATTTACATATATGGAGATTCATAAAAACCAAAAAGAATAATAAAACAAACCATTTTTACTAGTTTAAGAAGCAGAAATACCAATACTATTAATTTTAATAACATACCTTCAAATGATATTTGTCGATTAAGTAAAGACGGTGAATCGTGGCTAGGGCATAGGAGAATAAGCTATATCCACATGTACCATTTAAACAAATTGGTCTGTAAAAAATTAGTAATTGGTAAATTATACTTGCATTTAAAAAATAATCGATTATACAATGTGTTTTAAAAGGTTTCCCAAGTAAATATGCATTACCTTTAATAATTAAATCCAACATATTTCTCATGGATAATCATAATGAAAAATAGTTAAATGAACAAACTTCTCAATTCATCTATTTTGAACTCTCGTTCATCTATAAAAAGTTAAACAATGAGTCAAACAAATTAAATTAAACTTTTTTTGTCTCTAAATGGATATATCTTCATTTGCAAAAAGTTAAACAATGGGTCCATTAAATTTAAAGAAGTTGTTTCGAACTTATCAATTTACATATATGCAGGTTTATCAAAACTGAAAAGAAAAATAAAACTAACCATTTTTACTAGTTTAAGAAGCAGAAATACCTATACTATTAATTTTAATAAAGTACCTTGAAGTTATATTTGTCTATTAAGTAAAGAGTATGAATCATGGCTAGGGCATAAGAGAATAAGCCATATCCAAATGTACCATTTAAACAAAATGGTCTGTAAGAAATTAGTAATTCTTCGAATATACTTGCATTTAAGAAATAATCGATTATACAATGTGTTCTAAAAGGGAGCCCAAGTAAATATACATTACCTTTAATAAATAAACCAAACATATGTCTCAAGGATAATCATGTTGGAAACGAGGTAAATGACTAACTTCTCAATTTATCTATTTTAAACTCTCATTCATTTGCAAAAAGTTAAAAAATGAGTCAAACAAATTAAAATAAGCTTTTTTTTTTGTCTCTAAATGGGTATATCTTCATTTGCAAAAAGTTAAACAGTGGGTCAAACAAATTTAAAGAAGTTGCTGCAAAATTCTCAATTTACATATATGGAGATTCATAAAAACCAAAAAGAATAATAAAACAAACCATTTTTACTAGTTTAAGAAGCAGAAATACCAATACTATTAATTTTAATAACTTACCTTCAAATGATATTTGACGATTAAGTAAAGATGATGAATCGTGGCTAGCGCATAGGAGAATAAGTTATATCCACATGTACCATTTAAACAAATTGGTCTGTAAAAAATTAGTAATTGGTAAAATATACTTGCATTTAAAAAATAATCGATTATACAATGTGTTTTTAAAAGGTTTCCCAAGTAAATATACATTACGTTTAATAATTAAATCCAACACATTTCTCATGGATAATCATAATGAAAACTAGTTAAATGAACTAACTTCTCAATTCATCTATTTTGAACTCTCGTTCATCTATAAAAAGTTAAACAATGAGTCAAACAAATTAAATTAAACTTTTTTTTGTCTCTAAATGGATATATCTTCATTTGCAAAAAGTTAAACAATGGGTCCATTAAATTTAAAGAATTTGTTTCAAACATCTCAATTTACATATATGCAGGTTCATCAAAACTGAAAAGAAAAATAAAACAAACCATTTTTACTAGTTTAAGAAGCGGAAATACCTATACTATTAGTTTTAATATATTACCTTGAAATGATATTTGTCTATTAAGTAAAGAGGATGAATCGTGGCAGGGGCACAAGAGAATAACCCATATCCAAATATCCATTTAAACAAATTGGTCTGTAAGAAATTAGTAATTATTCAAATATACTTGCATTAAAAAAATAATCGATTATACAATGTGTTTTAAAAGGTTTCCCAAGTAAATATCCATTACCTTTAATAATTAAACCCAACATATGTCTCATGGATAATCATAATGAAAACTAGGTAAATGATCTAACTTCTCAATTAATCTATTTTGAACTCTCGTTCATCTATAAAAAGTTAAACAATGAGTCAAACAAATTAAATTAAGATTTTTTTTGTCTCTAAATAGATATATCTTCATTTGCAAAAAGTTAAAAAATGGGTCAAACAAATTTAAAGAAGTTGTTTCGAACTTCCCAATTTACATTTATGCAGGTTCATAAAAACTGAAAAGAAGGATAATGCAAACCATTTTACTAGTTTATGAAGCGGAAATACCTATACTACTAGTTTTAATAAATTACCTTAAAATGATATTTATCGATTAAGTAAAGACGATGAATCGTGGCTAGGGCATAAGAGAATAAGCCATATCCACATGTACCATTTAAACAATATGGTCTGTAATAAATTAGTAATTGGTCTAATATAAAAAGAATCGATTATACAATGTGTTTTAAAAGGTTTCCCAAGTAAATATACATTACCTTTAATAATTAAACCCAACATATGTCTCATGGATAATCATAATGAAAACTAGGTAAATGATCTAACTTCTCAATTCATCTATATTGAACTGCCGTTCATCTATAAAAAGTTAAACAATGAATCAAACAAATTAAATTAAGCTTTTTTTTGTCTCTAAATGGATATATCTTCATTTGCTAAAAGTTAAACAATGGGTCCATTAAAATAAAAGAAGTTGTTTCGAACTTCTCAATTTACATATATGCAGGTTTATCAAAACATAAAAGAAAAATAAAACTAACCATTTTTACTAGTTTAAGAAGCGGAAATACCTATACTATTGATTTTAATAAATTACCTCGAAATCATATTTATCTATTAAGTAAAGAGGATGAATCATGGCTAGGGCATAAGAGAATAAGGCATATCCAAATGTACCATTTAAACAAATTGGTCTGTAAGAAATTAGTAATTGTTCCAATATACTTGCATTTAAGAAATAATCGATTATACAATGTGTTCTAAAAGGGAGCCCAAGTAAATATACATTACCTTTAATAAATAAACCCAACATATGTCTTATGGATAATCTTGATGAAAATGAGGTAAATGACTAACTTCTCAATTTATCTATTTTAAACCCTCATTCATTTGCAAAAAGTTAAACAATGAGTCAAACAAATTATAATAAGCTTTTTTTTTGTCTCTAGATGGGTATATCTTCATTTGCAAAAAGTTAAACAGTGGGTCAAACAAATTTAAAGAAGTTGTTTCGAACTTCTCAATTTACATAATGGAGATTCATAAAAACCAAAAAGAATAATAAAACAAACCATTTTTACTAGTTTAAGAAGCAGAAATACCAATACTATTAATTTTAATAACATACCTTCAAATGATATTTGTCGATTAAGTAAAGACGATGAATCGTGGCTAGGGCATAGGAGAATAAGCTATATCCATATGTACTATTTAAACAAATTGGTCTGTAAAAAATTAGTAATTGGTAAATTATACTTGCATTTAAAAAATAATCGATTATACAATGTGTTTTAAAAGGTTTCCCAAGTAAATATACATTACCTTTAATAATTAAATCCAACATATTTCTCATGGATAATCATAATTAAAACTAGTTAAATGAACAAACTTCTCAATTCATCTATTTTGAACTCTCGTTCATCTATAAAAAGTTAAACAATGAGTCAAACAAATTAAATTAAACTTTTTTTGTCTCTAAATGGATATATCTTCATTTGCAAAAAGTTAAACAATGGGTCCATTAAATTTAAAGAAGTTGTTTCGAACTTATCGATTTACATATATGCAGGTTTATCAAAACTGAAAAGAAAAATAAAACTAACCATTTTTACTAGTTTAAGAAGCAGAAATACCTATACTATTAATTTTAATAAAGTACCTTGAAATTATATTTGTCTATTAAGTAAAGAGTATGAATCATGGCTAGGGTATAAGAGAATAAGCCATATCCAAATGTACCGTTTAAACAAAATGGTCTGTAAGAAATTAGTAATTGTTCGAATAATCTTGCATTTAAGAAATAATCGATTATACAATGTGTTCTAAAAGGGAGCCCAAGTAAATATACATTACCTTTAATAAATAAACCAAACATATGTCTCAAGGATAATCATGTTGGAAACGAGGTAAATGACTAACTTCTCAATTTATCTATTTTAAACTCTCATTCATTTGCAAAAAGTTAAACAATGAGTCAAACAAATTAAAATAAGCTTTTTTTTTGTCTCTAAATGGGTATATCTTCATTTGCAAAAAGTTAAACAGTGGGTCAAACAAATTTAAAGAAGTTGTTTCAAAATTCTCAATTTACATATATGGAGATTCATAAAAACCAAAAAGAATAATAAAACAAACCATTTTTACTAGTTTAAGAAGCAGAAATACCAATACTATTAATTTTAATAACTTACCTTCAAATGATATTTGACGATTAAGTAAAGACGATGAATCGTGGCTAGCGCATAGGAGAATAAGCTATATCCACATGTACCATTTAAACAAATTGGTCTGTAAAAAATTAGTAATTGGTAAAATATACTTGCATTTAAAAAATAATCGATTATACAATGTGTTTTTAAAAGGTTTCCCAAGTAAATATACATTACCTTTAATAATTAAATCCAACACATTTCTCATGGATAATCATAATGAAAACTAGTTAAATGAACTAACTTCTCAATTCATCTATTTTGAACTCTCGTTCATCTTTAAAAAGTTAAACAATGAGCCAAACAAATTAAATTAAACTTTTTTTTGTCTCTAATTGGATATATCTTCATTTGCAAAAAGTTAAACAATGGGTCCATTAAATTTAAAGAATTTGTTTCAAACTTCTCAATTTACATATATGCAGGTTCATCAAAACTGAAAAGAAAAATAAAACAAACCATTTTTACTAGTTTAAGAAGCGGAAATACCTATACTATTAATTTTAATATATTACCTTGAAATGATATTTGTCTTTTAAGTAAAGAGGATGAATCGTGTCAAGGGCACAAGAGAATAACCCATATCCAAATATCCATTTAAACAAATTGGTCTGTAAGATATTAGTAATTATTCAAATATACTTGCATTAAAAAAATAATCGATTATACAATGGGTTTTAAAAGGTTTCCCAAGTAAATATCCATTACCTTTAATAATTAAACCCAACATATGTCTCATGGATAATCATAATGAAAACTAGGTAAATGATCTAACTTCTCAATTCATCTATTTTAAACTCTCGTTCATCTATAAAAAGTTAAACAATGAGTCAAACAAATTAAATTAAGCTTTTTTTTGTCTCTAAATAGATATATCTTCACTTGTAAAAAGTTAAAAAATGGCTCAAACAAATTTAAAGAAGTTGTTTCGAACTTCCCAATTTACATTTATGCAGGTTCATAAAAACTGAAAAGAAGGATAATGCAAACCATTTTACTAGTTTATGAAGCGGAAATACCTATACTACTAGTTTTAATAAATTACCTTCAAATGATATTTGTCGATTAAGTAAAGACGATGAATCGTGGCTAGGGCATAAGAGAATAAGCCATATCCACATGTACCATTTAAACAAATTGGTCTGAAATAAATTAGTAATTGGTCTAATATACTTGTATTTAAAAAAGAATCGATTATACAATGTGTTTTAAAAGGTTTCCAAAGTAAATATACATTACCTCTAATAATTAAACCCAACATATGTCTCATGGATAATCATAATGAAAACTAGGTAAATGATCTAACTTCTCAATTCATCTATATTGAACTCCCGTTTATCTATAAAAAGTTAAACAATGAATCAAACAAATTAAATTGAGCTTTTTTTTGTCTCTAAATGGATATATCTTCATTTGCAAAAAGTTAAATAATGGGTCCATTAAATTTAAAGAAGTTGTTTTGAACTTCTAAATTTACATATATGCAGGTTTATCAAAACATAAAAGAAAAATAAAACTAACCATTTTTACTAGTTTAAGAAGCGGAAATACCTATACTATTAATTTTAATAAATTACCTCGAAATCATATTTGTCTATTAAGTAAAGAGGATGAATCATGGCTAGGGCATAAGAGAATAAGCCATATCCAAATGTACCATTTAAACAAATTGGTCTGTAAGAAATTAGTAATTGTTCCAATATACTTGCATTTAAGAAATAATCGATTATACAATGTGTTCTAAAAGGGAGCCCAAGTAAATATACATTACCTTTAATAAATAATCCCAACATATGTCTTATGGATAATCTTGATGAAAATGAGGTAAATGACTAACTTCTCAATTTATCTATTTTAAACCCTCATTCATTTGCAAAAAGTTAAACAATTAGTCAAACAAATTATAATAAGCTTTTTTTTTGTCTCTAAATGGGTATATCTTCATTTGCAAAAAGTTAAACAGTGGGTCAAACAAATTTAAAGAAGTTGTTTCGAACTTCTCAATTTACATATATGGAGATTCATAAAAACCAAAAAGAATAATAAAACAAACCATTTTTACTAGTTTAAGAAGTAGAAATACCAATACTATTAATTTTAATAACATACCTTCAAATGTTATTTGTCGATTAAGTAAAGACGATGAATCGTGGCTAGGGCATAGGAGAATAAGCTATATCCACATGTACCATTTAAACAAATTGGTCTGTAAAAAATTAGTAATTGGTAAATTATACTTGCATTTAAAAAATAATCGATTATACAATGTGTTTTAAAAGGTTTCCCAAGTAAATATACATTACCTTTAATAATTAAATCCAACATATTTCTCATCGATAATAATAATGAAAACTAGTTAAATGAACAAATTTCTCAGTTCATCTATTTTGAACTCTCGTTCATCTATAAAAAGTTAAACAATGAGTCATACAAATTAAATTAAACTTTTTTGTCCCTAATTGGATATATCTTCATTTGCAAAAAGTTAAACAATGGGTCCATTAAATTTAAAGAAGTTGTTTCAAACTTATCAATTTACATATATGCAGGTTCATCAAAACTGAAAAGAAAACTAAAAGAAACCATTTTTACTTGTTTAAGAAGCGGAAATACCTATACTATTAATTTTAATAAATTACCTTGAAATGATATTTGTCTATTAAGTAAAGAGGATGAATCGTGGCTAGGGCACAAGAGAATAACCCATATCCAAATATCCATTTAAACAAATTGGTCTGTAAGAAATTAGTAATTATTCTAATATACTTGCATTTAAAAAAGAATCGATTATACAATGTGTTTTAAAAGGTTTCCCAAGTAAATATCCATTACCTTTAATAATTAAACCCAACATATGTCTCATGGATAATCATAATGAAAACTCGGTAAATAATCTAACTTCTCAATTCATCTATTTTGTACTCTCGTTCATCTATAAAAAGTTAAACAATGAGTCAAACAAATTAAATTAAGCTTTTTTTTTGTCTCTAAATAGATATATCTTCATTTA
Source organism: Vicia faba (assembly GCA_948472305.1). Lineage (NCBI taxonomy): Eukaryota > Viridiplantae > Streptophyta > Magnoliopsida > Fabales > Fabaceae > Vicia > Vicia faba. The sequence continues at coordinate 402,740,883 of OX451737.1, read as the reverse complement.
TAAAAAGTTAAACAATGGGTCAAAAAAATTTAAAGAACTTGTTTCGAACTTCCCAATTTACATATATGCAGGTTCATAAAAACTGAAAAGAAGGATAATGCTAACCATTTTTACTAGTTTATGAAGCGGAAATACCTATACTACTAGTTTTAATAAATTACCTACAAATGATATTTGTCGATTAAATAAAGACGATGAATCGTGGCTAGGGCATAATAGAATAAGCCATATCCACATGTAACATTTAAATAAATTGGTCTGTAATAAATTAGTAATTGGTCTAATATACTTGCATTTAAAAAAGAATCGATTATACAATGTGTTTTAAAAGGTTTCCCAAGTAAATATACATTACCTTTAATAATTAAACCCAACATATGTGTCATGGATAATCATAATGAAAACTAGGTAAATGATCTAACTTCTCAATTCATCTATATTGAACTCCCGTTCATCTATAAAAAGTTAAACAATGAGTCAAACAAATTAAATTATGCTTTTTTTGTCTCTAAATGGATATATCTTCATTTGCAAAAAGTTAAACAATGGGTCCATTAAATTTAAAGAAGTTGTTTCGAACTTCTCAATTTACATATATGCAGGTTTATCAAAACAGAGAAGAAAACTAAAACTAACCATTTTTACTAGTTTAAGAAGCAGAAATACCTATACTATTAATTTTAATAAATTACCTCGAAATGATATTTGTCTATTAAGTAAAGAGGATGAATCATGGCTAGGGCATAAGAGAATAAGCCATATCCAAATGTACCATTTAAACAAATTGGTCTGTAAGAAATTAGTAATTGTTCCAGTATACTTGCATTTAAGAAATAATCGATTATACAATGTGTTCTAAAAGGGAGCCCAAGTAAATATACATTACCTTTAATAAATAAACCCAACATATGTCTTATGGATAATCTTGATGAAAATGAGGTAAATGACTAACTTCTCAATTTATCTATTTTAAACCCTCATTCATTTGCAAAAAGTTAAACAATGAGTCAAACAAATTATAATAAGCTTTTTTTTGTCTCTAAATGGGTATATCTTCATTTGCAAAAAGTTAAACAGTGGGTCAAACAAATTTAAAGAAGTTGTTTCAAACTTCTCAATTTACATATATGGAGATTCATAAAAACCAAAAGGAATAATAAAACAAACCATTTTTACTAGTTTGAGAAGCAGAAATACCAATACTATTAATTTTAATAACTTACCTTCAAATGATATTTGTCGATTAAGTAAAGACGATGAGTCGTGGCTAGGGCATAGGAGAATAAGCTATATCCACATGTACCATTTAAACAAACAGTTATGTAAAAAATTAGTAATTTGTAAAATATACTTGCATTTAAAAAATAATCGATTATACAATGTGTTTTATAAGGTTTCCCAAGTAAATATACATTACGTTTAATAATTAAATCCAACATATTTCTCATGGATAATCATAATGAAAACTAGTTAAATGAACTAACTTCTCAATTCATCTATTTTGAACTCTCGTTCATCTATAAAAATTTAAACAACGAGTCAAACAAATTAAATTAAACTTGTTTTTGTCTCTAAATGGATATATCTTCATTTGCAAAAAGTTAAACAATGGGTCAATTAAATTTAAAGAAGTTGTTTCAAACTTATCAATTTACATATATGCAGGTTTATCAAAACTGAAAAGAAAAAAAAACCAACCATTTTTACTAGTTTAAGAAGCAGAAATACCTATACTATTAATTTTAATAAATTACCTTGAAATAATATTTGTCTATTAAGTAAAGAGGATGAATCATGGCTAGGGCATAAGAGAATAAGCCATATCCAAATGTACCATTTAAACAAATTGGTCTGTAAGAAATTAGTAATTGTTCCAATATACTTGCATTTAAGAAATAATCGATTATACAATGTGTTCTAAAAGGGAGCCCAAGTAAATATACATTACCTTTAATAAATAAACCAAACATATGTCTCAAGGATAATCATGTTGGAAACGAGGTAAATGACTAACTTCTCAATTTATCTATTTTAAACCCTCATTCATTTGCAAAAAGTTAAACAATGAGTCAAACAAATTATAATAAGCTTTTTTTTGTCTCTAAATGGGTATATCTTCATTTGCAAAAAGTTAAACAATGGGTCAAACAAATTTAAAGAAGTTGTTTCGAATTTCTCAATTTACATATATGGAGATTCATAAAAACCAAAAAGAATAATAAAACAAACCATTTTTACTAGTTTAAGAAGCAAAAATACCAATACTATTAATTTTAATAACTTACCTTCAAATGATATTTGTCGATTAAGTAAAGACGATGAATTGTGGCTAGGGCATAGGAGAATAAGCTATATCCACATGTACCATTTAAACAAATTGGTCTGTAAAAAATTAGTAATTGGTAAAATATACTTGCATTTAAAAAATAATCGATTATACAATGTGTTTTAAAAGGTTTCCCAAGTAAATATACATTACCTTTAATAATTAAATCCAACATATTTCTCATGGATAATCATAATGAGAACTAGTTAAATGAACAAACTTCTCAAGTCATCTATTTTGAACTCTCATTCATCTATAAAAAGTTAAACAATGAGTCATACAAATTAAATTAAACTTTTTTTGTCTCTAAATGGATTAATCTTCATTTGCAAAAAGTTAAACAATGGGTCCATTAAATTTAAAGAAGTTGTTTCAAGCTTCTCAATTTACATATATGCAGGTTCATCAAAACTGAAAAGAAAACTAAAAGAAACCATTTTTACTTGTTTAAGAAGCGGAAATACCTATACTATTAATTTTAATAAATTACCTTGAAATGATATTTGTCTATTAAGTAAAGAGGATGAATCGTGGCTAGGGCACAAGAGAATAACCCATATCCAAATATCCATTTAAACAAATTGGTTTGTAAGAAATTAGTAATTATTCTAATATACTTGCATTTAAAAAAGAATCGATTATACAATGTGTTTTAAAAGGTTTCCCAAGTAAATATCCATTACCTTTAATAATTAAACCCAACATATGTCTCATGGATAATCATAATGAAAACTCGGTAAATGATCTAACTTCTCAATTCATCTATTTTGTACTCTCGTTCATCTATAAAAAGTTAAACAATGAGTCAAACAAATTAAATTAAGCTTTTTTTTTTGTCTTTAAATAGATATATCTTCATTTATAAAAAGTTAAACAATGGGTCAAAAAAATTTAAAGAACTTGTTTCGAACTTCTCAATTTACATATATGCAGGTTTATCAAAACAGAGAAGAAAAATAAAACAAACCATTTTTACTAGTTTAAGAAGCTGAAATACCTATACTGTTAATTTTAATAAATTACCTCGAAATGATATTTGTCTATTAAGTAAAGAGGATGAATCATGGCTAGGGCATAAGAGAATAAGCCATATCCAAATGTACCATTTAAACAAATTGGTCTGTAAGAAATTAGTAATTGTTCCAATATACTTGCATTTAAGAAATAATTGATTATACAATGTGTTCTAAAAGGGAGCCCAAGTAAATATACATTACCTTTAATAAATAAACCCAACATATGTCTTATGGATAATCTTGATGAAAATGAGGTAAATGACTAACTTCTCAATTTATCTATTTTAAACCCTCATTCATTTGCAAAAAGTTAAACAATGAGTCAAACACATTATAATAAGCTTTTTTTTTTGTCTCTAAATGGGTATATCTTCATTTGCAAAAAGTTAAACAGTGGGTCAAACAAATTTAAAGAAGTTGTTTGGAACTTCTCAATTTACATATATGGAGATTCATAAAAACCAAAAAGAATAATAAAGCAAGCCATTTTTACTAGTTTAAAAAGCAGAAATACCAATACTATTAATTTTAATAACTTACCTTCAAATGATATTTGTCTATTAAGTAAAGACAATGAATCGTGGCTAGGGCATAGGAGAATAAGCTATATCCACATGTACCATTTAAACAAACTGGTATGTAAAAAATTAGTAATTGGTAAAATATACTTGCATTTAAAAAATAATCGATTATACAATGTGTTTTAAAAGGTTTCCCAAGTAAATATACATTACCTTTAATAATTAAATCCAATATATTTCTCATGGATAATCATAATGAGAACTAGTTAAATGAACTAACTTCTCGATTCATCTATTTTGAACTCTCGTTCATCTATAAAAAGTTAAACAATGAGTCAAACAAATTAAATTAAACTTTTTTTTGTCTCTAAATGGATATATCTTCATTTGCAAAAAGTTAAACAATGGGTCCATTAAATTTAAAGAAGTTGTTTCAAACTTAATATTTTCATATATGCAGGTTTATCAAAACTGAAAAGAAAAATAAAACTAACCATTTTTACTAGTTTAAGAAGCAGAAATACCTATACTATTAATTTTGATAAATTACCTTGAAATGATATTTGTCTATTAAGTAAAGAGGATGAATCATGGCTAGGGCATAAGAGAATAAGCCATATCCAAATGTACCATTTAAACAAATTGGTCTGTAAGAAATTAGTAATTGTTCCAAAATACTTGCATTTAAGAAATAATCGATTATACAATGTGTTCTAAAAGGGAGCCCAAGTAAATATACATTACCTTTAATAAATAAACCAAACATATGTCTCAAGGATAATCACGTTGGAATCGAGGTAAATGACTAACTTCTCAATTTATCTATTTTAAACCCTCATTCATTTGCAAAAAGTTAAACAATGAGTCAAACAAATTATAATAAGCTTTTTTTTGTCTCTAAATGGGTATATCTTCATCTGCAAAAAGATAAACAGTGGGTCAAACAAATTTAAAGAAGTTGTTTCGAACTTCTCAATTTACATATATGGAGATTCATAAAAACCAAAAAGAATAATAAAACAAACCATTTTTACTAGTTTAAGAAGCAGAAATACCAATACTATTAATTTTAATAACTTACCTTCAAATGATATTTGTCGATTAAGTAAAGACGATGAATCGTGGCTAGGGCATAGGAGAATAAGCTATATCCACATGTACCATTTAAACAAATTGGTCTGTAAAAAATTAGTAATTGGTAAAATATACTTGCATTTAAAAAATAATCGATTATACATTGTGTTTTAAAAGGTTTCCCAAGTAAATATACATTACCTTTAATAATTAAATCTAGCATATTTCTCATGGATAATCATAATGAAAACTAGATAAATGAACAAACTTCTCAATTCATCTATTTTGAACTCTCGTTCATCTATAAAAAGATAAACAATGAGTCATACAAATTAAATTAAACTTTTTTTTGTCTCTAAATGGATATATCTTCATTTGCAAAAAGTTAAACAATGGGTCCATTAAATTTAAAGAAGTTGTTTCAAACTTCTCAATTTACATATATGAAGGTTCATCAAAACTAAAAAGAAAACTAAAAGAAACCATTTTTACTTGTTTAAGAAACGGAAATACCTATACTATTAATTTTAATAAATTACCTTGAAATGATATTTGTCTATTAAGTAAAGAGGATGAATCGTGGCTAGGGCACAAGAGAATAACCCATATCCAAATATCCATTTAAAAAAATTGGTCTGTAAGAAATTAGTAATTATGCTAATATACTTGCATTTAAAAAAGAATCGATTATGCAATGTGTTTTAAAAGGTTTCCCAAGTAAATATCCATTACCTTTAATAATTAAACCCAAAATATGTCTCATGGATAATCATAATGAAAACTAGGTAAATGATCTAACTTCTCAATTCATCTATTTTGAACTCTCGTTCATCTATAAAAAGTTAAACAATGAGTCAAACAAATTAAATTAAGCTTTTTTTTGTCTCTAAATGGGTATATCTTCATTTGCAAAAAGTTAAACAATGGGGAAAAAAAATTTAAAGAAGTTGTTTCGAACTTCCAAATTTACATTTATGCAGGTTCATAAAAACTGAAAAGAAGGACAATGCAAACAATTTTACTAGTTTATGAAGCGGAAATACCTATACTACTAGTTTTAATAAATTACCTTCAAATGATATTTGTCGATTAAGTAAAGACGATGAATCGTGTCTAGGGCATAAGAGAATAAGCCATATCCACATGTACCATATAAACAAATTGGTCTGTAATAAATTAGTAATTGGTCTAATATACTTGTATTTAAAAAGGAATCGATTATACAATGTGTTTTAAAAGGTTTCCCAAGTAAATATACATTACCTTTAATAATTAAACCCAAATATGTCTCATGGATAATCATAATGAAAACTAGGTAAATGATCTAACTTCTTAATTCATCTATTTTGTACTCTCGTTCATTTATAAAAAGTTAAACAATGAGTCAAACAAATTAAATTAAGCTTTTTTTTGTCTCTAAATACATATATCTTCATTTATAAAAAGTTAAACAATGGGTCAAACAAATTTAAAGAATTTGTTTCGAACTTCCCAATTTACATATATGCAGGTTCATAAAAACTAAAAAGAAGGATAATGCAAACCATTTTTACTAGTTTATGAAGCGGAAATACCTATACTACTAGTTTTAATAAATTACCTTCAAATGATATTTGTCGATTAAGTAAAGACGATGAATCGTGGCTAGGGCATAATAGAATAAGCCATATCAACATGTACCATTTAAACATATTGGTCTGTAAAAAATTAGTAATTGGTCTAATATACTTGCATTTAAAAAAGAATCGATTATACAGTGTGTTTTAAAAGGTTTCCCAAGTAAATATACATTACCTTTAATAATTAAACCCAACATATGTGTCATGGATAATCATAATGAAAACTAGGTAAATGATCTAACTTCTCAATTCATCTATATTGAACTCCCGTTAATCTATAAAAAGTTAAACAATGAGTCAAACAAATTAAATTAAGCTTTTTTTGTCTTTAAATGGATATATCTTCATTTGTAAAAAGTTAAACAATGGGTCCATTAAATTTAAAGAAGTTGTTTCGAACTTCTCAATTTACATATATGCAGGTTTATCAAAACATAGAAGAAAAATAAAACTAACCATTTTTACTAGTTTAAGAAGCGGAAATACCTATACTATTTATTTTAATAAATTACCTCGAAATGATATTTGTCTATTAAGTAAAGAGGATGAATCATGGCTAGGGCATAAGAGAATAAGCCTTATCCAAATGTACCATTTAAACAAATTGGTCTGTAAGAAATTAGTAATTGTTCCAATATACTTGCATTTAAGAAATAACCGATTATACAATGTGTTCTAAAAGGGAGCCCAAGTAAATATACATTACCTTTAATAAATAAACCCAACATATGTCTTATGGATAATCTTGATGAAAATGAGGTAAATGACTAACTTCTCAATTTATCTATTTTAAACCCTCATTCATTTGCAAAAAGTTAAACAATGAGTCAAACAAATTATAATAAGCTTTTTTTTGTCTCTAAATGGGTATATCTTCATTTGCAAAAAGTTAAACAGTGGGTCAAACAAATTTAAAGAAGTTGTTTCGAACTTCTCAATTTACATATATGGAGATTCATAAAAACCAAAAAGAATAATAAAACAAACCATTTTTACTAGTTTAAGAAGCAGAAATACCAATAATATTAATTTTAATAACTTACCTTCAAATGATATTTGTCGATTAAGTAAAGACGATGAATCGTGGCTAGGGCATAGGAGAATAAGCTATATCCACATGTAACATTTAAACAAATTGGTCTGTAAAAAATTAGTAATTGGTAAAATATACTTGCATTTAAAAAATAATCGATTATACATTGTGTTTTAAAAGGTTTCCCAAGTAAATATACATTACCTTTAATAATTAAATCCAACATATTTCTCATGGATAATCATAATGAAAACTAGTTAAATGAACAAACTTATAAATTCATCTATTTTGAACTCTCGTTCATCTATAAAAAGTTAAATGATGAGTCATACAAATTAACTTAAACTTTTTTTTGTCTCTAAATGGATATATCTTCATTTGCAAAAAGTTAAACAATGGATCCATTAAATTTAAGAAGCGGAAATACCTATACTATTAATTTTAATAAATTACCTCGAAATGATATTTGTCTATTAAGTAAAGAGGATAAATCATGGCTAGGGCATAAGAGAATAAGCCATATCCAAATGTACCATTTAAATAAATTGGTCTGTAAGAAATTAGTAATTGTTCGAATATACTTGCATTTAAGAAATAATCGATTATACAATGTGTTCTAAAAGGGAGCCTGTGATCGGTGGATCTAGAACTGACTGTTTAACGCTGGTTCGCGAAATGTCGCGGAAGCAAGAGTCGCCACCGTCTGTTATTTTCTCCAACATGGACAGGACAAAAGCACAGCAAAATTCCTTATGAGATAGTTTCTCGGTTCGGGAGGTAGATTTATAGAAAGGGAAGGTGTTAGCACCCTTTCTATCCATGGTTATCCATGGGCTCTTAGATACTTGCTCATTTGTGTTTTCAAAATGTTTGTTTGCTTTTCAATCGTGAGTGGGTTTTGAAAAAGTTTCGTTTAAAGATTTCAGATCGACTCTTGTATCAGTCCTCAAGAGTGTTTGAAAAATTGTTTTGAAAGCTTTTTCAAAAGTGTCAGTGTGAAAAGAGTTTTTGATTTGTTTTTGAATAGAGCAAGTATCTACGAGTCATCTACCTACCCTAAGGAATTAGGCTGTGTAAATGTCCTTAAGGTAGTGCCATCCCACCATTGAGAGGTAGGTAGCACCACCGTTGGAGGTGTTCGGGTCAATTCGAGGTTCCGGACATGGTGATCACCGGAGCAATAGGAAGACACCTTAGAAGCTACCCTCATGCCAGGTTCCCGGATCATGAGGACTTACTAAGACATCCTCTACTCGAGGATCACCTTTCGAGGCAAGGCAACAATGAGGCGTACCGTAGGGGTGGTGTGTGATTCGTGTGTCAGATTCGTTTATTTTTATCTTGTCATGGTATAGGTGATCTACGCGTTTGTTTTTATTTATTGTCATTCATTCTTGCATGTCATTTATTTAATAGTTAAAAGAGCGAGAAAGGTAAAGTTCTAAACTATTACAAAAGGCGCGGGTCCACATCGCTAAAATTTCCAGGACCCGATTTGACAGAAAATAAATAAATAATGGAAAGTGCGAGAAATTAAGTTTACACGACTTTGGGAGAGGTACATAAATAATTATACGAAAAGAAAGTAAATGTGCGATTTGAATTAAAATTAGAAACGAGGGCGTTGGACCCTTTTTGATGAAATTAAATTATTAGCAAATTAATTAAATTAAAGAAAAAGAAATTATTTTTTTGGTTTTTTTGTATTTATGAGAATTTAATGAAATTGAATTAAATTGAGAAATTAACCCTAATTCTAATTTTTTTATTTATTAAGAAAGAATATTAAAGTTAAACCTAAATTAACCTAATTAATTACATGGTAATTTAATTACAAAAATAAATAATATTTAATAATTAATTATTATGAAAGAAAAGAAAAAAGGATAAAAATTATTACAAACCCTAATTCTACCAAATTTTAAATTGATTAAGGAAAATATTAAAATTAAACCTAATTTAATAACTAAAATTAATGAATAATATTTATTTACAAAAAATATATTAATTAAATAAAATACTTATTTTTTGTCTTTTTCTGATTTTATATTGTTTTTTTTATATTTTTTATGAAAATATTGAATTAATTAAAAGCAATAATTGAAATAAATAAAAAGAATGAAAAAATGTAAAAAAGCTTGCAAACCTAGGGGGGTTCTGCCCCTAATTTGGAGGTGTACTTGTAGAATTCAGGCCCAATTATCCCTGGCCCCATTGACCTTTTCAGGACGCGTGTAAGTGCGTTGACTGGGGTTTACCATGCGCTCCAGATCTGGTCCCTTGGATTGGTGAAATTGGCCAAGTGGCATGTTGGATGGAGGGGCATATGGTGGAGCCTTAGACCCTGCACTGCATGAGAATGCAATTAAATGAAAAATATAAGGAAAGGGAGGGGGACCTGGGATCGAACCCAGTTCCTGTGGCTTACCAAGCGTTTTCCCCACCACTCAAGCTAGCGCGTTTATTCTTTAATCTGATGGAAACTAAATAATATAATAAAAAAAATGGATTAGTGGACAAAATAAAAAAACGCGCTAATTATTTGAATCCTCCAATGGTACTCTTCCACGCATCATCTTCTTCTTCTTCGTTTATTTTTTCCTGAAACAAAAAAAGATTGGCAACGGTTTTGAACCGTTCCAAAAGGCACCATTCTAGAAAATAGCGAATAGGCCATATGGCCTCATAAATTAGGCGCGAAGGTTGGTCTAGATCGTCAAAGCACGCTTGTTTCAATGATATATGTCTCGAATCTCAATTGTTCCAGAATAAAGAAACCCTAATTCATGAACTCTGTAACCCTAAAAAGCAACAATGGTAATTTTGCGTATGGTGCACAAAACTTCAATCAAACCACATTGTTAGCTTCAGAATGGTCTCATTAGTACAAATCCATGAATAAAATGCAATGAGAATGCTGGGAATTTGAAATACGAATATGCATATTACATGAAAAAGTTTGAGTTGTGTATACCAATTCTGGGCGTTATGAATGTGAAAAACGATTCAAATATGTTGCTTGATGTCTCAGGAAGCCAATGGAACAAATATTTGGCCTTGAATCGCCTTGTATCCTAGTTTTCAATATTTGACTTTTTTGAGAAAATTGCAAACTTGTTGATCAGGTTCTTGCGCAGCTGGGAGCCTCTATGCATTAGGGTTGCACTATATATGTATGTGTGAAGGTTTTAGGGTTGAGAACTTGATCAAAAATCCATGCATTGATGTGAAAAATATTTGATTTGCAAACCATAATTTTCCAATCTTTTTCAAGCATATTTGATACAAATCATGGCCAATTGACTTGATTCTTTCTATATTTGGTCATGCACGAAATCTTAAGCTCATTCCCTGCATAAAAAGATTTGATTGCATTGGTTTGGTATTTTTCATGTATTTTAATTAATTAAATGAATTATTAATAATAAAATATCCAAATAAATAAATAAAAATGAAGAAAAACTTCCCTTTGGGCCACATGGTCGTGCACATGCCTTGGATGATGAATTGTGGAAGAAAAAGAGGCCCATTAGCAATTTTAAGACTTTTGAAGCAATGTTGACTTTTCAAAATATCCAAAAATTTCCCAACTTCCACAAGGCATAACTTGCTCAATTTTTAAGCTTTGCTCATGTTCTTGGACATTTTGGAAAGGTCTTTGAGTCCGCTAACCAATGCCTTTGGTCCCATGTCATTTTGATTTACCAATCTCAAGTTATGGCCTTTGACTTAAAGTCCCTTTTTGTTGACTTTTGAAAATGACCTATAATGTTGAAATTGATAACTTTTTGTGAGAGCATTTCTTGGACTTGAAGTATGAAGAGGAGTTGTAGGAAATGTCTTTATCTTCAAAATGAGCTTTGGGTGGAATTTTTCTGATAATCCATGTGGAAGTTATGCCCTGGTCAATTTACAGTTGACTTTTTCAACTGTCCAAACATGGAAACTTTTGCATCTTGATGATTTTTGAGCCAAGCTTTGAGAATCATGATCAAGAATTGATCAAATGATGTTTGTGGCTTCAAAATGAGATGTTGATCAAAAATTTGGACTTTTGACTGTCAAATGATCATTTTGCCCCTACAGTTGACTGTAGTGCAATTAGGGTTTTTGACTGTGCAATTTTGTACTGTAAGCCTTGAAACTTGGTATGAGGATGCTTGACCATATTTATAGGCATGTGAGACTTGATTGGACCCTTGGAAACTTCATTTTCTTGATCAGAACCAAAACCCTAATTTTGACTGTTTAGGAGGCCCTTGAACTGTGCAACCCTTGGGGAATTTTGAAGCTTTGACTTGGCAAATCTTGAAGAATATGGGAGGGCAAATTTTGGGGTACAACAGTTGCCCCTGTTCAATCTTCTTAAACCTGAGGATGCAGATTGGCTGACGTGCCTTTCGTAATCCGAAGGTGGAAGATGATTGAACACTAGAGTGCCCAGAAGTTTGCGCTCACATGGTAGCAGTATGATGGTGGAATGGGCTTACAGATGCCATTTGGAGATTGACGGATAGGATGATGGGCTTATATATGCCATGCTAAGAGATGATGGAAGGTGGATGGGCTTATAGATGCCATCTGGACGTTGATCGCGTAAGAGATGCCTTAGCGAGAACCTGTGTACCTGCAAAAGAAAGATGAGTACCTGACATGTTGCAGGAGCTGGTCTTCAGATGCTTTGTATAGATGTATCCTGACTGGTTACAGGAGCTGGATCTGGAGCTTCAAACGGTGATGAATGAACCAGGGATGGTTACTACCTCAACAGTAACGGTGAGAGAACCTTGGATGACTTTAACCTCAACAGCAATCGTTGAGAAAATCTTGGGATGATTACTACCTCCGCAGTATCGGGGAGAGAACCACAGGCGACTACAACCTCAACAGCAATCATTGAGAGAATCTTGGGCGACTTCGACTTCAACAGTATCATTGAGCGAATCTGGGGATGATTACTACCTCCGCAGGATCGGGGAGAGAACCATAGGCGACTACAACCTCAATAGCAATCATTGAGAGAATCTTGGGTAACTTCAACTTCAACAGCAATCGTTGAGCGAAATCTTGGGATTACCACCTCCGCAGTATCGGGGAGAGAACCATAGGCGACTACAACCTCAATAGCAATCATTGAGAGAATCTTGGATAACTTCAACCTCAACAGCAATCGTTGAGCGAAATCTTGGGATTACCATCTCCGCAGTATCGGGGAGAGAACCATAGGCGACTACAACCTCAACAGCAATCATTGAGAGAATCTTGGGTAACTTCAACTTCAACAGCAATCATTGAGCGAAATCTTGGGATTACCACCTCCGCAGTATCGGGGAGAGAACCATAGGCGACTACAACCTCAATAGCAATCATTGAGAGAATCTTGGATAACTTCAACTTCAACAGCAATCGTTGAGCGAATCTTGGGATTACCACCTCCGCAGTATCGGGGAGAGAACCACAGGCGACTACAACCTCAATAGCAATCATTGAGAGAATCTTGGATAACTTCGACTTCAACAGCAATCGTTGAGCGAATCTTGGGATTACCACCTCCGCAGTATCAGGGAGAGAACCATAGGCGACTACAACCTCAATAGCAATCATTGAGAGAATCTTGGATAACTTCAACTTCAACAGCAATCATTGAGCGAATCTTGGGATTACCACCTCCGCAGTATCGGGGAGAGAACCATAGGCGACTACAACCTCAATAGCAATCATTGAGAGAATCTTGGATAACTTCACTTCAACAGCAATCATTGAGCGAAATCTGGGATTACCACCTCCGCAGTATCGGGGAGAGAACCATGGGCGACTACAACCTCAATAGCAATCATTGAGATAATCTTGGATAACTTCACTTCAACAACAATCATTGAGCGAAATCTGGGATTACCACCTCCGCAGTATCGGGGAGAGAACCATAGGTGACTACAACCTCAATAGCAATCATTGAGAGAATTCTGGGTAACTTCAACTTCAACAGCAATCATTGAGCGAAATCTGGGATTACCACCTCCGCAGTATCGGGGAGAGAACCATAGGCGACTACAACCTCAATAGCAATCATTGAGAGAATCTTGGATGTCTTCTACTGAGTCTTCATCAGGAAAATCTGTTTGGGGTCGATTTAACTGGACTAGAGAAGGCCTTTGACTGGATAAGAAACAGAGAAATCTTTGGAGTCGATTTAACTGAACCGGTCTAGGTCTTGAAATATGATTGAGAACTTAACTGAATATTTCCTGAAAGGTAAAGGTCAGTCATATGCAATGCGCGATATGGATCAAGCAATGATGTTCTCAACATAAATGAGATTTGTAAGATATGATGCGTATATGCATGCTATGATGTATGGAAGTGCGATATTTATGAATGTATGTTTTCGTCTAGGAAAATAAATCCTTGACGGGTGCCAGGAAGTCACTCCTGGGCTGATGTTGGCATGTAGATCTTTGCCTCCACTGGGGATGATAGTTGCAAGAATACCGGTAGGAGAATATGACTCCGTTGGGGAATAAACTTGGCGAATGGAATATTCTGCGGGGAGAAAAGTACTCTAACGATCTTGCTGGGAAACAAAACTCTGTGGGGAACGAGGTACTTTGTTGAATTGTTGATAATAACTTGCTGGGGATACCCTTGAAGTGTTGATAGACTTTGCTGGGGATGAGAAGACTTCGTCGAGGACGCTCTTTCCGCGGCTTTCGGCTGAGGATAACCCAGTTATATCCTGGTAAGGAAATAACTCTTTGAATAAGGCCGGGAGACGCGTTCGTGCTCTGCGAGGATAAGCTTCCAGAATCTACTGGGGATAAGCTTACTGCTTGGGGAGATGGATTCCAGCTTTCCTGGGGAGACTGGGTTGGACTCTCTTGGGGAAGTCTTGAATTGTATTGGGGAAGTGACTCCGTTGAATGTTTGAAATACCGCCGGGGAACAACCTTTAGACTAAGACTGCCGGGGATGCTTGTTAAGAATACATGTACTGCCGGGGAGTGTTGAGACCTGCTGGAGGTTACCCAACTTCCTTAAGTTTGATAATATAGCTTGCTGGCTCACTCTCTGGGGAATTAGGATATCTGGTTATGTTCTTCGGCTGAACCTACCTTGGTACCTTTGGAGGACAGAAAAATTAGATTTCTTAGACATCTCTTTATTGCCCCTGTTTCTAATGTTACCTGTAATTAATCCTTTGTTTCGTACGCAAATATTCATGAGTTAGCAAATTATTGTCAATGCATATATCACAAATTGAACCTTGGACGTTCTTCGCAAAACAAAACAGAAAAAGGAAAAACAATTGGCAATTTTAACTGAAAAGTGTATTTGTATTGATTTTGAATTTGCCTGTAAAATAGGCGTTTTATGTACAAGAGGCTGACGTCCTAGTAAGAGAACGCCGCCGAACAAAAGAGTTTATACAAATTTTGTACAAGAGAAAATAAAACAGCTGTGTGAAATGAATGATCCCACTGGGTTTCAACTCTGTTATTGCCTTTATAACTCCGAGCGTCTCATCACTTGATGACCTTGGTTGAAGGTGAAGCTGACTGATCGATGCCGTCTGAACTTGATGTAGATACCGGATTCTGGATGCAAAGTGATCCAATGAGACATAGTATTACGCTTTATCCCTAACTTTTGCCTGGACTGCCCTTTCGGGTTTTCAGTCCACCGGGATACCCATTTTTTCCCAAGCCGCCTTTTCAGGTTTTCGACTTGCCGGGTGTACAGATTTTTTTTCATTTCATCCCTTCATTTTGCCCGAACCCTTTTGGATCGCCGAGAAGCCCTAATTTTTGCCTAGGCATGTCAGCCTAGCGGGTCTTTTTTCATGCGTAGTATCTTTTTACTATGTCTACATTGGCGGGGTGAGGAAGGTCGTCACCATCCATATTGGTTAGAATCATGGCTCCTCCTGAGAACACATGCTTAACCACAAATGGCCCTTCGTACGTAGGGGTCCATTTTCCCCTTGGATCACTCTGAGGAAGGATGATTCGTTTGATTACCAGATCCCCAACTTGATATTCCTGTGGTCTGACCTTTTTGTTAAATGCCCTGATCATCCGTTTCTGATACGTCTGACCATGACAGACAGCAGCAAGTCTCTTTTCATCAATTAAGTTTAACTGATCAAGTCGTGTCTGGATCCAATCATCTTCGTTCAGATCTGCATCCTTCATTATCCGGAGAGAGGGTATTTGCACTTCGATCGGTAAGACTGCCTCCATACCATAAACCAAAGAGAAAGGAGTTGCCCCGGTTGATGTCCTAGCTGAGGTACGGTACCCATGTAGAGCGAACGGTAACATCTCGTGCCAATATTTATAAGTTACTGTCATCTTCTGCACGATTTTCTTGATGTTTTTATTTGCTGCTTCTACAGCCCCATTCATCTTCGGTCTGTAAGGAGAAGAATTGTGGTGCTGTATTTTGAACTGCTCGCAGAGCTCAGTGATCATCTTATTATTCAGATTGGTACCGTTGTCTGTAATGATCCTCTCTGGGACGCCGTACCGACAGATCAGATTATGCCGAATGAACCGTGCCACAACAGTCTTGGTTACCGTAGCGTAGGAAGCTGCTTCAACCCATTTTGTAAAATAATCAATCGCCACTAGGATGAAGCGATGCCCATTAGATGTCGTAGGTTTAATCTCGCCGATCATGTCTATGCCCCACATTGCAAACGGCCAAGGCGCAGTCAGAACATTCAGAGGAACTGGAGGAACATGCACCTTGTCTGCATAAATCTGGCACTTATGGCATGTCCTGGAATGTTGGTAGCAGTCAGCTTCCATTGTGGACCAGTAATACCCTGCCCGAAGGATCTTCTTTGCCATTGTATGTCCACTGGAATGTGTACCAAAGGTCCCTTCATGTAGCTCTTCCATGATCCTTTCTGCTTCAGTCTTATCCACACAACGCAGTAAGGTTGAATCATGGTTTCGCTTGTACAAGATGCCGTTGCTAAGGAAGAACTTTGCCGCGAACCTTCTCAGGAATTTCTTATCATTGACAGAGGCACCCTCAGGGTATTCCTGAGCTTCTAGATATCTCTTCACCTCATGGTACCAAGGCTTCTCAGTCACCAATTCAGTCTCGAGATCACAACAGTATGCCGATTCGTCCAGTTTCCAGATGATGATCCGGGGAGCCTCATTGTCCCATTTAACTTTGAACATAGAAGACATTGTAGCTAACGCGTCCGCCAACTGATTCTCTTCTCTCGGAAAGTGTTCAAAGGTTATCTTCGTGAAGTGGGGGATCAAGGTCAACACACATTCCCTGTAAGGAATAAGATTCGGATGTTTCGTATCCCACTCTCCTTTAATCTGATTGATCACAAGAGCGGAATCTCCGAAGACACTCAAAAACTTGATCCTTAGGTCGATCGCAGCTTGAAGACCCATGATGCACGCCTCATACTCCGCCATGTTGTTGGTACAGTTGAAACATAGCCGGGCAGTGAGTGGAGTATGAGTGCCTTGAGGTGATATGATTATGGCGCCAATACCGTTTCCCAAAGCGTTGGAGGCTCCGTCAAAGTGCATAGACCATCGGGATCCTTCCTCAGGTCCTTCATCCGGTCCAGGTACTTCGCAATCAGTCACAATCATGATTCTCTCATCCGGAAACTCGAAGTTCATTGACTGATAGTCGTCGACTGCCTGATGTGCCAAGTGGTCTGCCAATACACTTCCCTTGATGGCTTTCTGGGTCGTGTACTGAATGTCGTATTCCGTCAAGATCATTTGCCATCTTGCTATTCTCCCAGACAGAGCAGGCTTTTCGAATATGTACTTTATAGGATCCATCTTTGAGATCAACAACGTAGTGTGAGTCAGCATATACTGTCTCAGCCGGCGAGCAGCCCATACCAAAGCGCAGCAAGTTTTCTCAAGCAGTGAGTATCGGGTCTCACAGTCGGTAAACTTTTTGGTAAGGTAATAAATGGCATGCTCTTTTCGGCCAGACTCGTCATGCTGCCCCAGCACACACCCCATTGAGTTGTCAAGTACTGTCAGGTATAATATTAGAGGTCTCCCTTCAACCGGTGGCATAAGGATGGGTGGTTCTTGGAGATACTCTTTGATTCTGTCAAAAGCAGCCTGACATTCATTGTTCCAACGTACTACCTGATCTTTCTTCAGCAGCTTGAAGATTGGCTCACAGGTAGCAGTTAGGTGTGAGATGAATCGAGCAATGTAATTCAGGCGTCCTAAAAAGCCTCTGACCTCTTTCTCTGTCTTAGGAACTGGCATCTCTTGAATAGCTTTGACCTTGGCAGGGTCCACTTGAATGCCCTTATCACTTACTACGAAGCCTAGCAACTTTCCAGATCTTACCCCGAAGGTGCACTTGTTCGGGTTCAACCTCAGCTTGTACAGTTTCAGACGATCAAACAACTTCTGCAGATGATCTAGGTGCTCTTCTTCAGTCTGGGATCTCGCGATCATGTCGTCAACATACACCTCTATTTCATGATGGATCATATCATGGAATAAAGCAACCATGGCATGTTGGTAGGTTGCCCCAGCGTTCTTCAGTCCAAAAGGCATGACCTTGTAGCAAAAGGTGCCCCACTGAGTAACAAATGTAGTCTTTTCCATGTCTTCAGGTGCCATCTTGATCTGATTGTAACCTGAAAAGCCATCCATGAAAGAGAATACCTTGTGCTGAGCTGTATTATCAACAAGGACATCAATGTGAGGTAGGGGGAAGTCATCCTTGGGGCTGGCCCTGTTCAGATCCCTGTAGTCGACGCACATTCTGACCTTACCGTCTTTCTTAGGTACCGGCACCACATTAGCAACCCACTGAGGATAAGAAGTTACTGCAAGGAACCCAGCATCAAACTGTTTCATAACCTCGGCTTTGATCTTCTCAGACATCTCTGGACGCATCTGGCGGACCTTTTGCTTAACCGGAGGGCAGTCTTCCTTAGTAGGTAAGTGATGGACCACAATATCAGTGTCCAATCCGGGCATATCTTCGTAGGACCAGGCGAAGATCTCCATATAATCATGTAGCATCTTAGTCAACCGTTGCTTCACGCTGAGCTCTAGGTTGGCACCAATCTTTACCTCTTTCCTGTCTGCTTCAGTACCCAAGTTTATTGTTTCCACTGGCTCTTCATGGGGTTGAATTTCCCTCTCCTCCTGGAGCAACAGTCTTGCAAGCTCGCCAGGCACTTCGCAATCATCTTCACCTTCGTCTTCGGCTAAGTTGATCGGATTTTCGAAGTCATAATTGGCAGTAGCAGAGTCGTTATCAGTGAGATCCAGAGTGGATTGAAACCTGTATGAGTGAGTGTGTGTAAATACAACTGTTTTGAAATATAGACAAAGGAAGGAAAGACAGAAAAGGAGCATAAGATTTGAAATGCGAGAAAACGTCCAAGATTTTCATTTATGATATATGAAATGACAATTTATATGCCGTCACAAATGAAACCACGGTGCCTCGGGTAAGACGCCGGGCCATAAAGTTCAATTTATTGTTTATTACAAATACCAAAAACATAGGAATTCATTACTTAGTAACAAGAGAAACAGGTAGATTGTCCTTTGCACTCCAATTGTTAGGTCCACTGTCGGTTGCCGGGTAAATCCAGCTATCAAACTCAGCTTCATCCACTTCATCTTCGTCCCCAACAACATTCACTCCATGAGCAGGCAGGGGAGCTGTCACTACATTAGGCTTCTCAGATGCCTCAAATTGTACCTCCTTGGCGTCAATAAGGTCCTGCAGCTTGTTCCTTAAGGCCCAACAGTCATCAGTGGAATGCCCCGGGCTATCGGAGTGATAAGCACAGCGAGCATTTGGGTTGTATTTGGGGGAGGCAGTGTTCACAGCCTTTGGCGCCTCTCTGGTAGTCACTAGATTGGTAGATAGTAACTGCGGCAAGATTTGGGATAGGGTCATGCTCAAACGGGTGAACTCTCTCCGGGGTCTTTCAGTCCTTTGAGGATTGGTTTGCCGAGGAGCGGCAGCAGGCGTAGCAATCATTACCGCACTGACAGATTGGCGGCGCTCAGATTTTTCTTGTCTTCTAGAGCCGTACACAGCACTAGCATCCTTCTTGAAGGGTTTCTTCTCTGAACTAGACGATGCACCCTTCGGAATCTTTCCAGACTTCAACCCAGCCTCAATTCTCTCTCCAGTCAGAATAAGATCAGTAAACCCTGCAAACGAGTTACCGATAAGATGGTTGAAAAATGGCCCAGATAGGGTCCCTAAGAACATGTCCACCAACTCCCGATCAGTCAACGGAGGCTGCACTCTCCCAGCTAGATCCCTCCACTTCTGAGCGTACTCTTTAAAACCTTCACTTGAACCTAACGACATACCCTGGAGTTGGGTACGTGTAGGGGCAAGGTCGGCATTATATTGATACTGCTTATAGAAAGCAGTAGCCAACTCCTCCCAGTTACGAACCTTGGTCCCATCCAGCTGATAGAACCATTCGAGATGAGTCCCTGAAAGACTCTCCTGGAAGAAGTGGATCCACAAGTTCTTATCCACTGAGTACGGTTGAATCTTCCGCACATACGACCTGAGGTGTAGCTTGGGACAAGACGCCCCGTCGTACTTAGTGAAAGATGGTGCTTTGAACTTACGAGGAATAATCACACCGGTAGACAAACCCAAATCTCCGAAATCAAGCCCATGTACCTGTTGTATCTCCATAGCATTCAGCCTGTCCTCCAACTGCTTGTAACGGTCTTCTGCCGGAGGATATTGCTCTTCATCAAAATCAGTCTCGTTGTCGGAGACTACCGGACTAGGACCCTTTCCCTCTTGAGGAGTACCCTTGCCAATAGAAGAACCAGCCTCTTCATTCTGCAGAGTGTTGCCAAACCTTCGGCCCGAGCTGAACATAACAGTTCTTCTCTTCTTCTTCTTTTCCTTCTTCAGGAGCAGAGCCTTCAGCTCCTCTTGGCCTTGAGCCAAACCCATGATTAATTCCTGAAATTGCGCATTCTGCGCCTGAAGAGCTTTGATGGACATCTCGGTTGATGATGAGTCAGGATTCATGATGCTGAAATAAACAGCGAAGAACTGTAAGCAACCTGAAAAGAGGAAAACCTGCTATGCACATGATGAATGATATGTGTTTATGCAATGCATTCAAGGGTTCGAAAGTTCAAATTTGTTGTAGACAAAAAGGAACACACGTTATCATTAAGGAAATAATTGTTCAGTACATCAAAGCCTCATGGGCAAAATAATACAAAAAGCAAATCAATCCCAAAATATACTACGCATCCTCTTTGGAGCTATGTAAGTGTTGAGATTCCTCTCCTCATGCAGCAGGCGGGTGAGCTCCAAGACCTTCTTTTCACTAGCATGTAGACTGGTCTCAAGAGAATTCCGTTCTTCCTTAAGCTGGATCCAGCTCTTCTGCATCTCTTCCTAGGATGTGGGCATATCAGGGTGCTGAATAGTGTAGGACGCTTCTCCTTCCGAGACTGGCTCTTTGATCACAGGGAGCATATGGGGATAAGACATCACTAACTTCTGGGAGCGGGCTCGTACCCACTTGAGATAAGGTTCCAACGGGATGGAGTTTCGGTGCCCCAGTGTCTTACTGTCTATCCTACTTGGCATCCTCCAGGCTCTGATAAATCTCTGGAGAAGTCCTTGAGTATCGTTGTCGAAGTCAAAAACTATGTCAGGAATTAACATGTCATGAGGACCATCCCTCCGAGCATAACCAAATTGTCTCCAAGCCAGGCACGGGCTGTAAGTAATACCTCCTCTGATTCCAAGTAAAGGAACATTAGGGTACTACCCGCAACGATCAATGATAGTGACATCCTCTCGGGACCGAGGGCACCAATGTATATTTGCATGTGTAAGAGTCATCAACCGTTGTGACCATATCAAACCCCGCTCGTTCTTCAAGACTGATTGTGGAAGGTGCAAAATAAACCACCTTCCCAGGAGAGGAGTGCAACACATAAGGACACCTCTTTTTCTCATGGTTCGAGTGTAACATGAGTGAAGGATGTCCCCCAGCAACGTAGGTATAGGATTCCTGGACATAAAGATCTGGACGGCACTGATATCTATAAGCTGATCTGGGTTAGGGAACAACACCAAACCATAGACAAGGAGGGCCACAACTTCTTCAAAAGCTTGTAAATCAAGGGAGTTCCAACATTCATGGGCCTTTTCAAACAGAAACTTGGCTAAGAACCCTTTGATACCACTTCTAACTTCCCAATGTCCCTTGAGGTCAGATGATTGTAGGTGCAAGGCTTTAGCAATCTCTTCAAGCTTAGGTTCCTTTTCTGTACCGTTGTAGGGTAGTTGATCAAGGATAGGGATCTTCAGGAGCCGGGAGAACTCCTCCAATGTAGGTACCAGCTGATAATCCAAGAAGGTGAAACAGTGATGCAGAGGGTCAAAGAATTGGAACAGGACCTTGATCATATCTTCCTAAATGTTGGTATTGACCAAGCTGATGAGACTTCCATGTCTTTCACTGAATGAAGAGTTCTCAGGAATCCTGGATATAAGCTCCTTAAGCTGAGGAGGGACCCTTACAAGGCTAACTTGAATTGTCTTTCTGCGAACAGTTTCCATGTCCTACAAAACAAGAACAAAGATGAAAATTCAAACCCCTGAAATGGTTAGTCAATGCATATGATGCTGGATGATGTCATGATGCTATGATTAAACACACCACAGATATTTACAAAGACAAACATGTAAGGCACACAAGGCACACAAGACAAGCCCTTAGGGTTTAAGGCCAGCATGGGGTCTGGGTATTACCCTCTTGAAGTTGGTGGGTTCAACCTGTCCTATTAGAAGTAACCGGGTTCTAAGGGTCCCAATATCACGGGATTGCTTTCATTGTTCATCGTTTCGATTTAGCCACTGAACTGGCGACCGAAATATTCCAGGAAAGCAACCCTCAATTGAGTGTAGTATCGAGTATCAACCAACCTCGGACTGCACCAAAGTCAGTTATCTCACTACCCTAAAGAGGCCAAGATAGTTCAATTAAGGTTCCTAAGGTCTGTTGATGCTTCACGACACCACGCGGAGGCCCCGTACTCTCCTTGACTGAACTCAAGGGTTACCGGTACACACCAAAGTGCCACATCAACGTAGCAGACTGTTTCAACCATGTCGGTATACCCCGCACAGTTCCCTCACAGCCTTGTTGCTACTTTCTAAGAAGGTATCCCCAGATCCGGGTTAGGATCTATAGAACTCCCAAGACAGTCCCACAATTTAAAGCAAACAAGGAAAGCAATTGAAAACACAGTTATGAACTAACCCTAAGGTACACCTCACTTTAAGTTAAGTCCCCAGCAGAGTCGCCAGTTCTGTGATCGGTGGATCTGGAACTGACTGTTTAACGCTGGTTCGCGAAATGTCGCGGAAGCAAGAGTCGCCACCGTCTTTTATTTTCTCCAACATGGACAGGACAAAAGCACAGCAAAATTCCTTATGAGATAGTTTCTCGGTTCGGGAGGTAGATTTATAGAAAGGGAAGGTGTTAGAACCCTTTCTATCCATGGTTATCCATGGGCTCTTAGATACTTGCTCATTTGTGTTTTCAAAATGTTTGTTTGCTTTTCAATCGTGAGTGGGTTTTGAAAAAGTTTCGTTTAAAGATTTCAGATCGACTCTTATATCAGTCCTCAAGAGTGTTTGAAAAATTGTTTTGAAAGCTTTTTGAAAAGTGTCAGTGTGAAAAGAGTTTTTGATTTGTTTTTGAATAGAGCAAGTATCTACGAGTCATCTACCTACCCTAAGGAATTAGGCTGTGTAAATGTCCTTAAGGTAGTGCCATCCCACCATTGAGAGGTAGGTAGCACCACCGTTGGAGGTGTTCGGGTCAATTCGAGGTTCGGGACATGGTGATCACCGGAGCAATAAGAAGACACCTTAGAAGCTACCCTCATGCCAGGTTCCCGGATCATGAGGACTTACTAAGACATCCTCTACTCGACGATCACCTTTCGAGGCAAGGCAACAGTGAGGCGTACCGTAGGGGTGGTGTGTGATTCGTGTGTCAGATTCGTTTATTTTTATCTTGTCATGGTATAGGTGATCTACGCGTTTGTTTTTATTTATTGTTATTCATTCTTGCATGTCATTTATTTAATAGTTAAAAGAGCGAGAAAGGTAAAGTTCTAAACTATTACAAAAGGCGCGGGTCCACATCGCCAAAATTTCCAGGACCCGATTTGACAGAAAATAAATAAATAATGGAAAGTGCGAGAAATTAAGTTTACACGGCTTTGGGAGAGGTACATAAATAATTATACGAAAAGAAAGTAAATGCGCGATTTGAATTAAAATTAGAAACGAGGGCGTTGGACCCTTTTTGATGAAATTAAATTATTAGCAAATTAATTAAATTAAAGAAAAAGAAATTATTTTTTTGGTTTTTTTGTATTTATGAGAGTTTAATGAAATTGAATTAAATTGAGAAATTAACCCTAATTCTAATTTTATTTATTTATTAAGAAAGAATATTAAAGTTAAACCTAAATTAACCTAATTAATTACATGGTAATTTAATTACAAAAATAAATAATATTTAATAATTAATTATTATGAAAGAAAAGAAAAAAGGATAAAAATTATTACAAACCCTAATTCTACCAAATTTTAAATTGATTAAGGAAAATATTAAAATTAAACCTAATTTAATAACTAAAATTAATGAATAATATTTATTTACAAAAAATATATTAATTAAATAAAATACTTATTTTTTGTCTTTTTCTGATTTTATATTGTTTTTTTTTATATTTTTTATGAAAATATTGAATTAATTAAAAGCAATAATTGAAATAAATAAAAAGAATGAAAAAAATGTAAAAAAGCTTGCAAACCTAGGGGGTTCTGCCCCTAATTTGGAGGTGTACTTGTAGCATTCAGGCCCAATTATCCCTGGCCCCATTGACCTTTTCAGGACGCGTGTAAGTGCGTTGACTGGGGTTTACCATGCGCTCCAGATCTGGTCCCTTGGATTGGTGAAATTGGCCAAGTGGCGTGTTGGATGGAGGGGCATATGGTGGAGCCTTAGACCCTGCACTGCATGAGAATGCAATTAAATGAAAAATATAAGGAAAGGGAGGGGGACCTGGGATCGAACCCAGGTCCTGTGGCTTACCAAGCGTTTTCCCCACCACTCAAGCTAGCGCGTTTATTCTTTAATCTGATGGAAACTAAATAATATAATAAAAAAAATGGATTAGTGGACAAAATAAAAAAACGCGCTAATTATTTGAATCCTCCAATGGTACTCTTCCACGCATCATCTTCTTCTTCTTCGTTTATTTTTTCCTGAAACAAAAAAAGATTGACAACGGTTTTGAACCGTTCCAAAAGGCACCATTCTAGAAAATAGCGAATAGGCCATATGGCCTCATAAATTAGGCGCGAGGGTTGGGTCTAGATCGTCCAAGCACGCTTGTTTCAATGATATATGTCTCGAATCTCAATTGTTCCAGAATAAAGAAACCCTAATTCATGAACTCTGTAACCCTAAAAAGCAACAATGGTAATTTCGCGTATGGTGCACAAAACTTCAATCAAACCACATTGTTAGCTTCAGAATGGTCTCATTAGTACAAATCCATGAATAAAATGCAATGAGAATGCTGGGAATTTGAAATACGAATATGCATATTACATGAAAAAGTTTGAGTTGTGTATACCAATTCTGGGCGTTATGAATGTGAAAAACGATTCAAATATGTTGCTTGATGTCTCAGGAAGCCAATGGAACAGATATTTGGCCTTGAATCGCCTTGTATCCTAGTTTTCAATATTTGACTTTTTTGAGAAAATTGCAAATTTGTTGATCAGGTTCTTGCGCAGCTGGGAGCCTCTATGCATTAGGGTTGCACTATATATGTATGTGTGAAGGTTTTAGGGTTGAGAACTTGATCAAAAATCCATGCATTGATGTGAAAAATATTTGATTTGCAAACCATAATTTTCCAATCTTTTTCAAGCATATTTGATACAAATCATGGCCAATTGACTTGATTCTTTCTATATTTGGTCATGCACGAAATCTTAAGCTCATTCCCTGCACAAAAAGATTTGATTGCATTGGTTTGGTATTTTTCATGTATTTTAATTAATTAAATGAATTATTAATAATAAAAAATCCAAATAAATAAATAAAAATGAAGAAAAACTTCCCTTTGGGCCACATGGTCGTGCAGATGCCTTGGATGATGAATTGTGGAAGAAAAAGAGGCCCATTAGCAATTTTAAGACTTTTGAAGCAATGTTGACTTTTCAAAATATCCAAATATTTCCCAACTTCCACAAGGCATAACTTGCTCAATTTTTAAGCTTTGCTCATGTTCTTGGACATTTTGGAAAGGTCTTTGAGTCCTCTAACCAATGCCTTTGGTCCCATGTCATTTTGATTTACCAATCTCAAGTTATGGCCTTTGACTTAAAGTCCCTTTTTGTTGACTTTTGAAAATGACCTATAATGTTGAAATTGATAACTTTTTGTGAGAGCATTTCATGGACTTGAAGTATGAAGAGGAGTTGTAGGAAATGTCTTTATCTTCAAAATGAGCTTTGGGTGGTATTTTTCTGATAATCCATGTGGAAGTTATGCCCTGGTCAATTTACAGTTGACTTTTTCAACTGTCCAAACATGGAAACTTTTGCATCTTGATGATTTTTGAGCCAAGCTTTGAGAATCACGATCAAGAATTGATCAAATGATGTTTGTGGCTTCAAAATGAGATGTTGATCAAAAATTTGGACTTTTGACTGTCAAATGACCATTTTGCCCCTACAGTTGACTATAGTGCAATTAGGGTTTTTGACTGTGCAATTTTGTGCTGTAAGTCTTGAAACTTGGTATGAGGATGCTTGACCATATTTATAGGCATGTGAGACTTGATTGGACCCTTGGAAACTTCATTTTCTTGATCAGAACCAAAACCCTAATTTTGACTGTTTAGGAGGCCCTTGAACTGTGCAACCCTTGGGGAATTTTGAAGCTTTGACTTGGCAAATCTTGAAGAATATGGGAGGGCAAATTTTGGGGTACAACAGAGCCCAAGTAAATATACATTACCTTTAATAAATAAACCAAACATATGTCTCAAGGATAATCATGTTGGAAACGAGGTAAATGACTAACTTCTCAATTTATCTATTTTAAAACCACATTCATTTGCAAAAAGTTAAACAATGAGTCAAACAAATTATAATAAGTTTATTTTTTGTCTCTAAATGGGTATACCTTCATTTTCAAAAAGTTAAACAGTGGGTCAAACAAATTTAAAGAAGTTGTTTCGAACTTCTCAATTTACATATATGGAGATTCATAAAAACCAAAAAGAATAATAAAACAAACCATTTTTACTAGTTTAAGAAGTAGAAATACCAATAATATTAATTTTAATAACTTACCTTCAAATGATATTTGTCGATTAAGTAAAGACGATGAATCGTGGCTAGGGCATAGGAGAATAAGCTATATCCACATGTAATATTTAAACAAATTGGTCTGTAAAAAATTAGTAATTGGTAAAATATACTTGCATTTAAAAAATAATCGATTATACATTGTGTTTTAAAAGGTTTCCCAAGTAAATATACATTACCTTTAATAATTAAATCCAACATATTTCTCATGGATAATCATAATGAAAACTAGTTAAATGAACAAACTTCTCAATTCATCTATTTGAACTCTCGTTCATCTATAAAAAGTTAAACGATGAGTCATACAAATTAACTTAAACTTTTTTTTGTCTCTAAATGGATATATCTTCATTTGCAAAAAGTTAAACAATGGATCCATTAAATTTAAAGATGTTGTTTCAAACTTCTCAATTTACATATATGCAGGTTCATCAAAACTGAAAAGAAAACTAAAAGAAAACTAAAAGAAACCATTTTTACTAGTTTAAGAAGCGGAAATACCTATACTATTAATTTTAATAAATTACCTCGAAATGATATTTGTCTATTAAGTAAAGAGGATGAATCATGGCTAGGGCATAAGAGAATAAGCCATATCCAAATGTACCATTTAAATAAATTGGTCTGTAAGAAATTAGTAATTGTTCGAATATACTTGCATTTAAGAAATAATCGATTATACAATGTGTTCTAAAAGGGAGCCCAAGTAAATATAAATTACCTTTAATAAATAAACCAAACATATGTCTCAAGGATAATCATGTTGGAAACGAGGTAAATGACTAACTTCTCAATTTATCTATTTTAAAACCACATTCATTTGCAAAAAGTTAAACAATGAGTCAAACAAATTATAATAAGTTTTATTTTGTCTCTAAATGGGTATACCTTCATTTGCAAAAAGTTAAACAGTGGGTCAAACAAATTTAAAGAATTTGTTTCGAACTTCCCAATTTACATATATGCAGGTTCATAAAAACTGAAAAGAATGATAATGCAAAGCATTTTTACTAGTTTATGAAGCGGAAATACCTATACTACTAGTTTTAATAAATAACCTTCAAATGATATTTGTCGATTAAGTAAATACGATGAATCGTGGCTAGGGCATAATAGAATAAGCCATATCCACATGTACCATTTAAACAAATTGGTCTGTAATAAATTAGTAATTGGTCTAATATACTTGCATTTAAAAAAGAATCGATTATACAATGTGTTTTAAAAGGTTTCCCAAGTAAATATACATTACCTTTAATAATTAAACCCAACATATGTGTCATGGATAATCATAATGAAAACTAGGTAAATGATCTAACTTCTCAATTCATCTATATTGAACTCCCGTTCATCTATAAAAAGTTAAACAATGAGTCTAACAAATTAAATTAAGCTTTTTTTGTATCTAAATGGATATATCTTCATTTGTAAAAAGTTAAACAATGGGTCCATTAAATTTAAAGAAGTTGTTTCGAACTTCTCAATTTACATATATGCAGGTTTATCAAAACAGAGAAGAAAAATAAAACTAACCATTTTTACTAGTTTAAGAAGCGGAATACCTATACTATTAATTTTAATAAATTACCTCGAAATGATATTTGTCTATTAAGTAAAGAGGATGAATCATGGCTACGGCATAAGAGAATAAGCCATATCCAAATGTACCATTTAAACAAATTGGTCTGTAAGAAATTAGTAATTGTTCCAATATACTTGCATTTAAGAAATAATCGATTATACAATGTGTTCTAAAAGGGAGCCCAAGTAAATATACATTACCTTTAATAAATAAACCCAACATATGTCTTATGGATAATCTTGATGAAAATGAGGTAAATGACTAACTTCTCAATTTATCTATTTTAAACCCTCATTCATTTGCAAAAAGTTAAACAATGAGTCAAACAAATTATAATAAGCTTTTTTTTTGTCTCTAAATGGGTATATCTTCATTTGCAAAAAGTTAAACAATGGGTCAAACAAATTTAAAGAAATTGTTTAGAACTTCTCAATTTACATATATGGAGATTCATAAAAACCAAAAAGAATAATTAAACAAACCATTTTTACTAGTTTAAGAAGCAGAAATACCAATACTATTAATTTTAATAACTTACCTTCAAATGATATATGTCGATTAAGTAAACACGATGAATCGTGGCTAGGGCATAGGAGAATAAGCTATATCCACATGTACCATTTAAACAAACTGGTATGTAAAAAATTAGTATTTGGTAAAATATACTTGCATTTAAAAAATAATCGATTATACAATGTGTTTTAAAAGGTTTCCCAAGTAAATATACATTACCTTTAATAATTAAATCCAACATATTTCTCAATTCATCTATTTTGAACTCTCGTTCATCTATAAAAAGTTAAACAATGAGTCAAACAAATTAAATTAAACTTTTTTTTCTCTAAATGGATATATCTTCATTTGCAAAAAGTTAAACAATGGGTCCATTAAATTTAAAGAAGTTGTTTCAAACTTATCAATTTACATATATGCGGGTTTATCAAAATTGAAAAGAAAAATAAAACTAACCATTTTTACTAGTTTAAGAAGCAAAAATACCTATACTATTAATTTTAATAAATTACCTTGAAATGATATTTGTCTATTAAGTAAAGAGGATGAATCATGGCTAGGGCATAAGAGAATAAGCCATATCCAAATGTACCATTTAAACAAATTGGTTTGTAAGAAATTAGTAATTGTTCCAATATACTTGCATTTAAGAAATAATCGATTATACAATGTGTTCTAAAATGGAGCCCAAGTAAATATACATTACCTTTAATAAATAAACCAAACATATGTCTCAAGGATAATTGTGATACGGTGGGAGAACTGACTTGTCTTTTGCGTTTGTTTTCACAAATGTTTCGGTTTAGCAAGAGTCGCCACCGACTTTTTATTTTATCCTAAGGAAAGGTTAAAAAGCACAGCAAAAACCTTTGAGATGTTTTCTTGGGTTCGGGGAGTAGATTATAGAAAGGGAAGGTATTAGCACCCTTTCTATCCATGGTTATCCATGGGCTCTTAGTTACTTTCTTAGATCACTTGCCTTGCATTTTAAATTGTTTGAAATGGTGCTTTCAATTGTTTGAAATGGTGCTTTGTGTATGTGGTTTTGAAAATGTTTTGAAAAAGATGCCTTGTCTAGGCAACCCTTGTAACAATTCTTTACTCGAATGTTTTACAAAAGGTATTTGTCTTTTTGAAAATATGTTTCAAGGTTTTTGAAAGTTGTTTTGAAAGTATGTCATGGAGTGTGTTTTGAAAAATGGCAAGGATTTATTTTGCAAGTTAGTCAAGTAACCAAGATCTATCTACCCTAAATTTCTCAAAGATCTTTCCTATGTTTTAACCCTTTTAACAGTATTGTTCCACCATTGCATTTGGTGGACAATCTTGTGTTAGGAGGTTAACGGGACGGGCGCGGGTCATCGTTTAGACCATGAATGCAATAGTGCTAAGTGTCTTTTGAAATTTTTTTCTTTGAGGGACTTGATCATTTTTTAGGCAACTTGAGAAAGCGTCATCGGGGGACTATGATCATTTGATTTGTTTTTGTTTTGCCAAGGACACTCAACATGCAACATGGCCCATTTTTGAAGGCAACAAGTGGAGTAACCCTAAGGGTGCAAGTGTGCATTGTGTTGTCCATTTTCATGCTTGTTTATCTTTGAATTAGGTCAAGCTATTTGTTATTTGATTTTTTTGCATACAAACCCTAGGTCTATCATGGCATAATTTGAAAGCTTTTAAATGCGGAAATTTAAAGTCCTAAATTATTACAACATGATTATGGGGATGGGGGTACAAACTTTTGAATGGGGGGATATTTAGCAAGAAATTAAATCTAAAACTATTACATCCATATTGAATATACAAATTATTTAATTGTACAATAATTAAATAAATACAATAAATATGCAAAATGTATTATGCACAAAAATGGTTTTTTTATGTATGTAAAAGTATTTTTCAATGTGAAATATGAATAAAAATAAAAAGGGTCAATTTTGAATATTTTTATGGTTTTAGGGCAAAACCCTAATTGTTTGAATAAATAGCAATTAGTTATTAATTATATACAATATTTATATATTTGTTTATACAAAAATAAAAAAGAAGTATATTGTAAAAAAAGAGTACATTTTTTTTATGTCATATATTAATAAAAATAAAATGTATTATTTTTATATTTTCATCCTAAATATTCTAATAAATGTACAAGTATTTATATTATATATATTTAAATATACTAAATATGTACAAAAATAAAAATATTAATTATTTACAAAAAAAGTATATTTTTTAGAAAATGTTTTCAAAAGGTAAATAAAAATAATGGCTGAAAATATATTTTTGTGTTATTTTTAATGTTTTAAATAAAAAGGTATTTATATTTATTTTACATGTACAAGTTTAAATAAAACAAATAAATTCCAAATAAAATGCAAAAATGGGTGGAAAAATATTTTTTATATTTTTTATATTTGAGAAAAAAATAATAAGTCAGAATCAAAAAGAAAAAATCAAAAATGAATAAAATATCACACAATGGGCCAAGGGGGTGTAAATGGAAAAAGAGGGTGCAAGCAGCAAGGACAACTCAGGCCCAACCCAAGTCCACCTTTTTCAACCTCCAGCCATTCTGTTTGAATTTTGCGCGCCTCCTTGCTCAAACAACAAACTCCTGATTCTTTGACTTTTAACAAAAACTCATAACACAAATATTATAGAGCATCAAGAGACGAATTCATACATATAAACATCTTGACCTAACTCTCAGAAACGAGGGAGAATTTCTTCATCCCCAATTTCTGACCTAATTTTTCTTCCATGTTCAGGGCCAAAATTCTCACAGCACGCATAATATAAATGAAAAGTAAATACATGGATGGCTTCAGGGCTATGAGTAGAACATGTTTTCTTCACAAACCTAAGCTTAATCATGCCTGGATAGAGAGATGGAAGTTCATGTTTTACCTGTTTCAGCTTGACTTGAACAGAACAATGTGGCAACTTCCAATGGATTTTGAGCTTTTGTACAGCTTTCCTGAAGTCCAAGGATGCTTCTCCTATGCTTGGCTTGCTCTGAAACTGCCTGTATCGTGCTATCGAAGTCCACCTGCACAGCTTGAAAGCAAAAATGGAAAACGATGTTAAGGATGTTACAACTTGGATTTAATGCTTGGGATAGTTTGTATGGATAATATAGAATGTGTTTGAACTGGTTTTGGTCAAAATGCACGAGTGGAATGGATGGTGGAAGTCAATCTGCAGCAGACACTATGTTTTGCAGAAAAACTATGATTTTCTGTATGAGGAGGGATGAAGGGTGGTTTGGTCGTGCTTTAGGTCAGTTAGGGAGTGTGAAAGAAGTTTGCAAAGTTTGCTTTTGCTGGTTCTTACAGGAATGATAGATTTTCAGTTTTGGCCAAGTTTTTTTCTACTTGAAGCAAGAAAATGCAAGTTTCAATACATGCATGTGCAATGCCCTAAAGTATGCTGCATCCCTTGTTCTTGATCAGAGGGATTTGTGTACAAATGCTAGCTTCAAAGATCTGGCCCATGCCTCTTGGATTTGTTATTTGACATAAAGTGCATCTTTTCCAAAATGGCAAATTTACTTTTTCTAATTATGGATTAATCTTGCATGTAATGACCAAATGAACAAAATAATGCTTGAACACAATGGTTTCGCATTTAATTATTGAGTGTGAAGAGGATTAGAGGCCTTTAAGCTAGAATAAACCATGCTGAGTTGAAAATGCAAAGTGTTATGAACAAGCCTTGGCCAAGAACAAAAGTGGATTTTGCCCAACTTTGCCGATTCGATTCTCCCTAACCACAACGGTGTTTGAGAAGTTCTTGGACAATTTGGAAAGCTTGGAATGTGTACTACAATACATATTTGTAATGAAAATTGAAACTCCAAGTGGAACCATGTGAAAAGTGGCCATGAAGTTGGACAAAAATCCTGCCTAGAATAGGTCAAAATTTCTCTAAGTTAAAAATGTTTTACACCCTTATTCCAAAAATCATAACTTGAGCTACAAGCTTCCTTTGAGAAAACTTTGTGAATAAAAGTTGTATATTTTGAAATGTACTACAACTTTCATGTTTTGAGTTTTGTTTGAATCCATTTGTATCTTGATGAGAAAATAGGACAAAGTTAAGGAAAAATAAGGAAGTTTCATAACTTAGAAAAATTCTAAGTTATGAAATTTTCTCATCTTAAACCCTAATTTGCAATTTTGGGTTTCTTGATGAACAAGTTTCATAATTTGACATGTCTTGATGAAAAATGAATCTTGGCACTTGATTTTGACCAAAAAGTCAAAGTTTGACTTTTCAATATACAATTAAATTTTGATCAATTGACTGAAAAATTCATCTGTCAATCCTGTGCATTTGAGATCTTTTGAACTTGTTGAATGTGTCAATACAATGCCATTGAGTTCTTGAGTCCATATGTGAGCTTGGTTTGCCATTGGTTAGGTTAAACAGTCAAAAATTGCCTTTGTGCAGTCAAAACCCTAAAAACGACCATTTTGCCCTTTTGGTGATCTGATCAAATTTCTTGTGGAATTGTGATCCAAACTTGATCAAATGGTCCATATGAGTTAATTATGTTGATGTGGGTCAAAAATTATGAAGTTTGACTTTCAATTGGTCATAGTTGACTTTTTCCCCAATACAGCTGATTTTTAGGTCAACTGTCCAATTGACTGGGCAAAGATTGGAATCAAGGCTTGAAACTTGGTATGGATAAACTTGTGAGTTCAACATGAAGCATAAAAGTCACTTTGGGCATTTTAGGTCAAAACATCTTTGTGCAAACTCAAACCCTAATATGGGTCAACAGTGCAAGGAGGAGTCTTGAGCAGAGCAAACCCCAACTTGATCTTGAGCTCCAAGGGTCTTGTGATGAGAAAATGTTGATGAAATGAGAGGGCAAATTTTGGGGTACAACAATTTCCCCTGTTCAATCTTCTTGCACCTGAAGAGTTAGATTGGGCAGGTTTGCCTTTCGCATCTCGAAGGTAAAAGGAGATTGGACACTAGAGTGCCCTTAAATTTGCACTCGTCAAGACATGGATGTGGGAATGGGATTAAAGATGCCATTTGGAGATGGGCTTAGAGATGCCATCTGGAGATGTGACGGAATCTTGTCGGGGATGGGCTTAAAGATGCCATCTGGAAAGTTTGTTGAACTGTAGGTCGTTGATGAGTGAGTGAGTATCAGAAAGGTATCCATGTTTTGGAACATCTCTGAACTGGGGATCTTGAATAAGCCATGGATTGACATCAGTGTTTGGAGAATCCGTAAACTGTTTCCAGAAGTTGAAGAATTTGAACAAGTGATAGGTTAACATCCATGTCTGGAGAATCCATAAACTGTTTTCAGAGGTCATGAGATTGAATAAGCAATAGTGCAACATCCATGTTGGGAAGCGTCCGTAAACTGTTTTCAAAAGTTGAGTATGAATAAGCGATAGATTAACATCCTTGTTTGGAGAATCCGTAAACTGTTTTCAGAGGTCGAAGAATCTGAACAAGCGATAGGTTAACATCCGTGTCTGGAGAACCCATAAACTGTTTTCAGAAGTCTTGAGTTGAATAAGCGATAGAGCAACATCCATGTTGGGAAGCGTCCGTAAACTGTTTTCAAAAGTTGAGTCTGAACAAGCGATAGATTAACATCCGTGTTTGGAGAATCCGTAAACTGTTTTCAGAGGTCGAAGAATCTGAACAAGAGATAGGTTAACATCCGTGTCTGGAGAACCCGTAAACTGTTTTCAGAAGTCTTGAAATGGAGAAGGAACCGGTGTAGGGTTTGCTGGTGATGAGTCCGTGTAAAACTGCATCTGAATTGAGATGGAACCGGTGTAGGGTTGACTCATGATGAGTCCGTGTAAAACTGCATCTTGGATAATTGTTAATGATAGCCTTTTATTCTTATCCTGAAAAGGACAAAATGTTAGCTAGACACAAGGTTATGCTGCATGAAATGTTTGATGCAATATATGTTATATCAATGTTTATGATATGAATGTAACAAATGCGCATGTAAGCTGATGAGCTGTCTTGCTGAGGATAGATGAATCCTGGATAGATGGAGATAATAAAATCTTGACTGCTGCTAGGGAAAGTGAGTCCTTGACTGCTGCAGGGGATTGCAAGAATTTTTGATTGCTGAGGATGAGACATCCTTGTTAACTACTGACTGCTTGGGGAACAAGATCTTCAATTGTTACGGGATCTTAGGACCACTGCTGGGGATTGGAACTCCTTGGTTACTTGTAGGGAATGAGAATTCTGATGATCTCTACTGGGGAGTTCAGAACCTGGTAGACTTATGCTGGAGAAGTAAGACTGAGAATCTTCAGTCTGGCGGGAAGTATCTCCATGGGGAGAAGGTTCACTAGTCTGGTTCCGCTGGGGATTGATAGTTGGAAATTTTAGCTCCGCTGGGGATTAATAGTTTTAACTTCAATTGGGGATAGGATTTTCAAATTTTTAAGGCTCCACTGGGGATACTGAAACTTAATTCTGAGGGGAATTGAGTTCTTGGAGGCTCTCTGGCTGGGGAAATCAGTTTTGAGAAAGCTCCTATTCTGCTGAGGATCCTGAAGTTTAATTCTGTTTGGAGAATTAAGTTCTGGATTTTAACCTTGTTAAGGAATTTGGAGTTTAGTTCCGCTGGGGATTCCTTCTGAAAGGGCATTCAGATACCTATTTGTACCTTCAACCTATCAGTAATCATCTTTTCTTAACTTGTAAGAGAATGATTATGTTCAAATGCATATGCCTATTTAAAAAACATTGGACGTTTCTCAAATAAAACATAACTACAAAAGAGAAAAAGGATGACAAAGCAAATTTCTGTATTTGGAAAAGTATTTGTATTAACTTTTATGAGTATCTTTGTACAAAGGAGACAGGCATCCTAGTAAGAGGATGTCGTCGTAAAAATTGAAAAATTTATACAAAAGAAAGATGGCTATGTGAAACAATTCCATGGGATCCCCATTCTGCTATATCCTTCACAACTCTGAATATCTGTCCATTCAATGCTTCGTCCGCCGATGACTGGATTGATCAGAAGTTCGGAACTTGTTGATGAAGAGATTGTCTTCAAAGTGATCCGACGAGACATAGTCATACGCTTTAATTCCCTAACTTTTGCCTGGATCGCCCTTTCGGGTTTTCAATCCACCGGGAAACCCCTTTTTGCCCAAGTTGCCCTTTCGGGTTTTCAACTTGTCGGGTGTACAAATTTTTTGTTTTATCCCTAATTTTTCCTGAACCGCCCTTTTGGGTTTTCGGTTCACCGGGATGCCCATTTTTGCCCAAGTCGCCCTTTTGGGTTTTCAACTTGTCGGGTTATTTCATGCGTAGTATCTTTTGACTATGTTTGCGTTCATAGAGTGCGGCAAATCGTCGCCGTCCATGGTGGTCAGAATCATTGCACCACCAGAAAATATGCTCTTGATCACAAATGGTCCTTCGTAAGTAGGAGTCCATTTTCCCCTAGGATCACTTTGCGGAAAGATAATCCGCTTGATTACGAGATCTCCGACTTGATATACTTGACATCTGACTTTCTTGTTGAAAGCCTTGATCATCCATTTTTGATACGTCTGACCATGGCAAACAGCAGCGAGTCGCTTTTCGTCGATCAAATTGAGTTGATCAAGTCGGGTCTGAATCCAATCGTCTTCATTTAAACCAGCGTCCTTCATAATCCTTAAAGAAGGAATCTGAACTTCCATGGGCAGGACAGCTTCCATGCCATATACCAAAGAAAATGGGGTTGCCCCTGTTGAAGTACGTGCCATGGTACGGTATCCATGCAGAGCAAACAGTAGCATTTCATGCCAGTCCTTGTAGGTAACTGTCATTTTCTGAATGATCTTCTTGATGTTTTTGTTCGCAGCTTCAACGACACCGTTCATCTTCAGTCGATAGGGAGATGAATTGTGATGATAAATCTTGAACTGTTCCCATAGAGCGGTGATCATAGTATTATTCAGATTTGTACCGTTGTCTGTAATGATCCTATCGGGGACACCATACCGGCATATGAGGTTTTGCTTGATGAAGCAGGCAACCACATTTTTAGTAACAGAGGCGAAGGAAGCTGCTTCGACCCATTTGGTGAAATAGTCAATAGTAACCAGGATGAAGCGATGTCCATTGGATGCCGTGGGCTTGATCTCTCCAATCATGTCAATGCCCCACATTGCAAATGGACAAGGAGCTGTCAGAACGTTGAGAGGAACATGAGAAATATGAATCTTGTTAGCGTAGACTTGACACTTGTGGCAAGTATGGGAATGTTGATGGCAATCAGCTTCCATAGTAGACCAGTAATAGCCTGCCCTTAGAATCTTCTTAGCCATCGTATGTCCGCTCAAGTGGGTGCCAAATGTGCCACTGTGTATCTCAGTCATGATCAACTCTGCTTCAGCTTTGTCTACACATCAGAGTAAAACACAATCATGGCTGCGTTTATAGAGGATGTCGTTACTCAGGAAGAACTTGGCAGCAAATTTCCTTAGGAACTTTTTGTCATTTACGGAAGCTCCTTCGGGATATTCTCTAGTCTGGAGATACCTTTTGATTTCGTGAAACCAGGGTTGTTCCACTGCTTCTTCGGTATTAATCTCATGACAATGCGCAGGTTCATCCATTCACTCGATGGTGATTTGGGGAGCCTCGTTATCCCAGTTAAGTTTAAACATGGAGGACATTGTTGCTAGAGCATCTGCTAGCTGATTCTCTTCTCACGGGAAATGCTCGAAGGTGATTTGCTCGAAATGAAGCAACAAGGTCAGGACATGTTCTTTGTATGGGATAAGGTTAGGATGTTTGGTATCCCACTCTCCTTTGATTTGACTGATAACCAAACCCGAGTCCCCAAATACGATCAAAGATTTGATCCCCAGGTCTATAGCAGCCTTGAGACCAAAGATGCAAGCTTCATATTCGGCCATGTTGTTGGTACAGCTGAAACAAAGTCGGGCCGTGAAAGGTGTGTGGCAACCTTCCGGGGAAATGAGTACCGCACCGATACCGTTTCCAAGTGCATTTGAAGAACCATCAAAGTACAGGGTCCATCGGGATCCATTTTCAGGTCCTTCATACGGTCCGTTACCTTCAATGTTGTCCAAATTCATGATGTCCTCGTCCGGGAAGTCAAATCTCATGGATTGATAATCTTCGATAGCTTGATGATCTAGATGGTCAGCTAGTACACTCCCCTTTATAGCTTTTTGGGTAGTGTACTGGATGTCATACTCAGTCAGGATCATTTTCCATCTAGCGATTCTTCCAGATAAAGCGGGCTTCTCGAAGATATACTTTATAGGATCCATTTTGGAAATCAACAGAGTGGTATGAGTCAACATATACTGCCTTAGTCGGCGAGCAGCCCATACCAAAGTGCAACAAGTTTTCTCGAGCAGTGAGTAGCGAGTCTCACAGTCGGTAAACTTTTTGCTAAGGTAATAAATGGCATGCTCTTTTCGACCAGACTCGTCATGCTGGCCCAACACACACCCCATTGAGTTGTCCAAAACGGTCAGATACATGATCAACGGCCTTCCTTCGACGGGTGGCATCAGAATAGGAGGTTCTAGCAAATACTCCTTGATATTATCAAAAGCAGCTTGGCAATCGTCGTTCCATTCGACTACATGATCTTTCTTCAATAGTTTGAAAATTGGTTCACAGGTAGACGTCAGATGAGAGATGAATCTGGCAATGTAGTTCAAGCGTCCCAAGAACCCTCTAACCTCCTTTTCAGTACGAGGGGCAGGCATTTCTTGTATAGCCTTTACTTTTGATGGATCGACCTCAATGCCTTTGTTGCTGACAATAAATCCTAGAAGTTTACCAGACCTAACTCCAAAAGTGCACTTACTTGGATTCAACCTGAGTTTGTACTCCTTCAACCTGACAAACAGCTTCTGCAAATGCTCAAGGTGTTCCTCCTCTGTTTGTGATCGAGCTACCATGTC
The DNA here is from genome assembly GCA_948472305.1 of Vicia faba. NCBI lineage: Eukaryota > Viridiplantae > Streptophyta > Magnoliopsida > Fabales > Fabaceae > Vicia > Vicia faba. Next base: position 402,701,797 of record OX451737.1, on the reverse strand, counting down.
GTCTACGTAAACTTCGATCTCATGATGTATCAAATCATGAAACAAAGCTACCATGGCGCGCTGATAAGTTGCCCCTGCGTTCTTCAGTCCGAACGACATCACCTTGTAGCAGAAAGTACCCCATTGTGTAACAAAGGTTGTTTTCTCCATGTCCTTGGGGGCCATTTTAATCTGGTTGTAGCCCGAGAATCCGTCCATGAAGGAAAACACCTTGTGCTGGGCTGTATTGTCAATCAAAATATCGATATGTGGTAGCGGAAAATCATCTTTGGGGCTGGCCCTATTCAAATCCCGGTAGTCCATACACATTCTGACCTTGCCGTCTTTTTTCGGTACTGGCACGATGTTAGCAACCCATTGTGGATAGGATGTAACAGCCAGAAAGCCAGCGTTGAATTGCTTCATTACTTCAGCTTTAATCTTCTTAGACATGTCGGGCCTCATTCGGCGTACTTTTTGCTTGATCGGTGGACAATCCTCTCTTGTAGGGAGACGGTGAACCACGATATCTGTGTCTAACCCTGGCATGTCTTCATAAGACCAGGCGAAGATTTCAACGTATTCATTCAACAGCTGTATCAAGCGCTCCTTGACACTTGGTTCCATATTGGCACCCACTTGTACTTCCTTCCGGTCTTCCTCTGTTCCTAAGTTGACAGTTTCCAACAACTCTTCGTGAGGCAAGATGGACCTTTCTTCTTGCTGTAGAAGTCTGGCTAGCTCTCCTGGTACTTCATAATCTTCATCATCTTCGTATTCAGCCTGGTTGACCAAATCTTCAGAGTTATTGAAGGATACAGCAGAATAGTCACCCATAGAATCCAGAGTGGATGGGTACCTGCATTTGTGAGTGTGGGTGTGTGTAAGGGATAGCCATCCTTAAACAAACAAAAATGCAAAAGGAAAGAAAATGAACACAACAGTTTATAAATGAAAAACGTCCAATGATTCATTAAACATGGCATATGAATATGAAGAGAATCAAAACCCTTACAAATGGACCTACATGCCCCGGGCAAGGCATGAGGTGAAAAATAGTGTGCAGATTGTTTAAAAGTAATTATTACAAACCAACAGGAAATGTTCGAAAGATAAGTTACTGATTAATGAAAGTAATGGGGACGAAGTCTTTCGCCTCCCAGTTGTTCAGTCCCCCTTCGATGGTTGGGAAGATCCAATCTTCAATGTTGGCCTCTTCGTCTTCCACAGCATTGATTCCATGAGGAGAAATCTTGATGGGTGTCCTTTCAATTTTTGAGCGACGCATAACTTTTTGCCCCGCATCGGTAAATCCCAACCCAAACTTGTCTGTTTTGTGAGGAATGTTAGGCAACTGTCCCCATGTTGAGCTCTTCCCTTCCTTCATTGCAGCCTTTGCGTCTTTCAGAGATGCCATCCTAGCCACCTGCTTGGGTACCTCAGCTACCACCTTTGCTACTGCCACTTCGGGAGCAATTTCCTCGAAGTGTTGGAACGGTGTTTCAATAAATTCGCCCTCCACTTCCACATACCGAAAGGAGTTCAGGTGACTGATCATATATTCCTCTTCACCATGTACAGTTATGATCTTTCCCTTGACAGGGTATTTCAACATCTGATGTAGAGAGGAAGTGACTGCCCCAGCATTATGTATCCATGGCCTCCCTAACAAGCAAGAGTATGACGGACGGATGTCCATCACATAGAAAGTTGAGTTTAACACTTCAGTGCCTACCTTGATGGGAATGTCGACCTCCCCATGCACCATTCTTTTAGACCTGTCAAAGGCCCTGACAATGATATTACTTGGTTTCAGCTCCAAGCCTTCATAATCCAACCGGTCGAGAGCCTTCTTAGGCAGCACGTTCAGAGAAGAACCAGTGTCGACCAAAACATGGGCAAGAGTAGTTCCTCGGCATTCAACTGACACATGCAATGCGTCATTGTGCTTTCTTCCTTTCGGAGTCAGGTCAGCATCAGAGAAACCCAGGCCGTTGTCTGCGGTAAGGCTGGCTACACAATCTTGGAATTGATCGGCTGAGGTTTCCTGGGGTACATGGGCTGTCTTCAAAAACCTTATCAAGGCCTTGGCATGAGCCTCCGAACAAAGCAGCAATGCTAACATGGAGATCTTCGAGGGGGTTTGCCCCAACTGCTCTACCACATCATAATCACTCTTCTTGATTATTTTCAGAATCTCCTCCATTTCTTTCTTAGAGGTTTCGGGGATGACCAATGGTTGAGCCCTCGTCCCGACGAGCTCATCTTGGATCCCTTTCCCCTTATCAGTAGAAGTAGGAGGGACAACCACAGGAATAACAGCTTCTTCAATTAACGGAGTTCTTGCAGAAAGTTTTATCGGTGCAAGAGTAACTTTGGCAGCAGCTGAGGGTCCAAAGATTGCTTTTGGAGGGGCAATCTCTGGAGAGAAAATTCTCCCACTTCGGGTAATCTTGCTCGTACCGACAATGTTTCCAATGTCGGCATCTTCTTCGTCAGAGCTCTCTTCAGTTATCTCAACTTGTTTAACACCATGGTAGTAGATTTCTCCACCATAATTCCATGGTATTGACTTGTCAGATTTTTAGGGGACAGGCCCAGGCATGGTTATTTTTAGAGGAACAAACTTCGTAGCGGATGTAATCTTAACAGGCTTCTTAGGGACCTTGGAAAGATTGGTGGAAATGGTGATTATTGAAACATCTTCGATAGGGGTTGGAGTAGCAGGAATCTTTTAGAAAAGAATTTGTTGACTGTCCATTAGGCCTTGGATGCCTATCTTCAGCAATGGACAATCGATTAGTAGGGAGGAACAACAGTAGAAGTCTTCTTTACATCCCGGGAAAATCCCAGCTTTCAACAGATTCAACTTGATTGTTAGTAGTGGAGTTACCAGATCACCAACAGCAGCAACATACAGATCTTCTTCAATAGCATGTACATTGCGACCATGCTTTGGCATCGGAGCGGATATTACATTCGGCTTCTCTGGAGCATCGAACTCAACCTCTTTTGCATCTATCAAGTCTTGAATTTTATGATTAAGCGCCCAGCAATCGTTGGTGTCATGCCCGACGCTGTCAGAATGATAGGCACATTTAGCATTGGGATGATAATGCGGGAAAGTTGTATTCACATTTTTTGGTGCCTCTTTGATAGTGGTGATATTTAGCTTCAACAAATGGGGAAGAACTTGTGAGGGTGTCATATTGATGCAGGTGAACTGCCGTTGTGGCCGTTCTACCCGTTGCTGGTTAGGTCTAAACTGATTGTTACGAGGCTGATCATTTGATGAATTTTGGATCATCACGGCCCCCACAGTCGGCCGACGCTCAGTTCTTCCCGATCTTTTCTGAGAGTATATAACAACTACCTCCTTCTTGGCTGGAAATGATTTCTTAACAGTTGTAGATGCAGAGGCATCCCTTTGAATCTTCCCATTCTTAATACCAGCTTCCACTCGTTCGCCAGTCAGAATCAATTCAGTAAACCCTGTGGAAGAGCTCCCGATCAAATGGTTGAAGAACAGGCCAGATAGGGTCCCCAAGAACATATCAACTAGTTCCCTATCTGAGAGAGGTGGCTGCACTCTTCCGACCAAGTCGCGCCATTTCTGGGCGTATTCTTTGAATCCCTCATTGGAGGCCATCCCCATACTCTGTAGCTGAGTACGGGTTGGTGCCAAGTCAGTGTTATATTGATACTGGGGATAAAAGGAATCTGCCAAGTCTTCCCAGTTATGCACTTCTGACCTCTCAAGCTGGTAAAACCAGTCTAATTGTGTACCGAACAAACTGTCTTGAAAGAAGTGTACCCAAAGATTTCTGTCGGATGTGTGAGGTTGAATTCTTTTGACATATGACCTTAGGTGCATCTTCAGGCAAGACAGCCCGTCATACTTTGCAAAAACAGGCACCTTAAACTTTGGAGGGATCACAATTCCAGCAATCAATCCCAACTCTTCAAAATCTAACCCGGGAACCCTTTGCAGCTCCATAGCTGCCAGTCTATCCTCCAGGTTTTTGTATTTGTCGTCCGCTGGCGGGTATTGCTGCTCTGAGTAGTCTTCATCTTCCTCAACCTCTTCCTCTTCAGCCTCGGACTCAGAAGGTAATGCAGCCCCTTTTCCTTTACCGGTCCCCTCATCAGATGTGGAGGGGAATTAAAGAACTCCCCTATCTTCATTCTCAAACCTTCTTCCCAGTGTAGCTACCCTAACTCTTTTCTTCTTCTTTTTTCCTTTTTCTTGCTCTTTGTTCCCCAACAGTGCTTTTAGATCCTCCTGACCCTTTGCTAAGGTCATTAGGAGCTGTTGAAACTGTGAGTTTTGCGACTGCAGATCTTTGACCGTCTGTTCGAGATCCATCTTATTGAAATAAACAAAAGAAAGATAAGGAAACCTGGTGTGGAGACCTACTTATGCATATGATGAATGATATGTTTATTCATGCAATGCATTCAAGGATTTAGAAATTCAAAATTCTTGCAGACAAAAAGAACACACGTCATATTAATAAGAAGAAATTTTGTCAGTACATAAATGCCCCATGGGCCAAATATTACAAAAACTTCTTAAGGTAAAAAGACATTGCGCATCCTCTTTGGTGCGATGTAAGTGTTGAGGGTCTCCTCCTCGTGAAGTCGGCGGGTAAGCTCCAAAACCTTCTTCTCACTGGCGTAGAAGCTAGCTTCAAAAGTATTCTGCTCTTCCTTGAGTTGGATCCAACTTTTCTGCATCTCCTCCCATGATGTTGGCATGTCAGGATGTAGGATGGTGTAGGGAACCTCTCCTTCCTTAACAGGCTCTTTAATCAAAGGGAGAATATGAGGGTAAGGCATCATAAGACTCTGGGCTCGGGTTCTTACCCACTTGAGATAAGGCTCAAGAGGGATGGAGTTCTTGTGCCTCAGTGTCTTGCTGTCTACCTTGTTAGGCATCCTCTATGCTCTGATGAATCTTTGGCGAAGTCCTTGCGCATCGTTGTCGAAGTCAAAAACTAGGTCAGGAATTAGCATGTCATGAGGGCCATCCCTCCGTGCATATCCAAATTGTCTCAAAGCTAGACAAGGGTTGTAGGTAATGCCCACTCTAATGCCAAGTAATGGAACATTAGGGAACTCACCACAACGATCGATGATGATGACATTTTCTCTGGACCGAGAACACCAATGTACATCAGAATGTGTGAGGGTCATCAATCATTGTGACCACCTTAAGCCTTGTTCATTCTTCAAAACAGATTGTGGAAGGTGAGAAATAAACCACCTTGCAAGGAGAGGAGTACAGCACATGAGAACACCTCTCTTTCTCATTGTTCGTGTGTAAAATGAGTGGAGGATGTCCCTAAGCAATGTAGGTATGGGATTCATGGATAGGAAAATCTTGAAGGCGTTGACATCTATAAGTTGGTCAGGATTTCGGAACAAGACCAACCCATAAATGAGGAGTGCCACAATTTCTTCAAAGGCTTACAGATCCAAAGAATTCCAACACTCTTGTGCCTTCTCAATCAAGAATTTTTCCAAGAAGCCTTTGACACCACTTCTAGTCTCCCAATGCCCCTTGATGTCAGATGGTTGCAAGTGTAGTGCTTGAGCAACATCTTCAGGCCTTGGTTCTTTTTCCGTACCATTGTAGGGTAGTTGATTAAGAATAGGAATTCTCAGGAGTTGAGAAAATTCCTCCAAAGTGGGCACCAATTGATAGTTGGGAAATGTGAAACAGTGGTGAAGGGGGTCAAAGAATTGGAACAACACTTTCACCATGTCTTCTTCAATGCTGGTGTTGACTAGGCTGAGCAGTCTACCATGTCTTTCACTGAAGAGAGAGCTTTATGAAATTCTGGATGTAAGCTCCTTGAGTTGCGGAGGGATTCTCACAAGGTTGACTTGGATAGTTTTCCTGCGAAGAATTTCCATGACCTACAAAACAAGAACGAAGATGAAGATTCAAACCCTTGAAATGGTTAGTGGATGCATATGATGCTTTATGATGTTCATGATGTATGCACAAACATATGTACAAGCAAGTCACACAAAACCCTAATTTCAGGTTTGCATGGAGTTTCATAGGTAAGTACCCTCTTGAGTGAAGTTGGCTTAAAAACCTGTCCTATAAATAGTAATCGGGTTCTAAGGAGCTTAATATCATTGGATTGTTTTCCATGTTCATTGTTTTGGTTTAGCCACTTAACTAGCGACCAAAATATTCCAAGAAAACAACCCTCAATGAGTGTAGTATCGAGTATCTACCAACTTCGGACTGCACCAAAGCCGGTCATCTCACTACCCCTAATAAAAGGCCAAGATGGTCAAGTAAGGTTCTAGGTCATTAGTGCTTAGTGACATCACTAAGCGGCCCCGTACTCTCCTTGATTGAACTTAAGGGTTACCGGTACTCACAAATATGTCGCACTAATATAGCTATTGCTTAAACCGTGTCGGTATACCCCGCACAGTTTCCACAATGTATTGCTATCTATGAATGTTTCCCAGATCCAAGTGTAGGATTTCAAGCCCAAACAAGAGAACCAAAATGTAAAACAATCAAAGCAAACAATTAGTCATGCAAAAGGGTGATCTAGGCCCTAAGGTTACTCCACTTTTAAATTTTCTCCCAGCAGAGTCGCCAGTTCTGTGATACGGTGGGAGAACTGACTTGTCTTTTACGTTTGTTTTCACAAATGTTTCGGCTTAGCAAGAGTCGCCACCGACTTTTTATTTTATCCTAAGGAAAGGTTAAAAAGCACAGCAAAAACCTTTGAGATGTTTTCTTGGGTTCGGGGAGTAGATTATAGAAAGGGAAGGTATTAGCACCCTTTCTATCCATGGTTATCCATGGGCTCTTAGTTACTTGCTTAGATCACTTGCCTTGCATTTTAAATTGTTTGAAATGGTGCTTTCAATTGTTTGAAATGGTGCTTTGTGTATGTGGTTTTGAAAATGTTTTGAAAAAGATGCCTTGTCTAGGCAACCCTTGTAACAATTCTTTACTCGAATGTTTTACAAAAGGTATTTGTCTTTTTGAAAATATGTTTCAAGGTTTTTGAAAGTTGTTTTGAAAGTGTGTCATGGAGTGTGTTTTGAAAAATGGCAAGGATTTGTTTTGCAAGTTGGTCAAGTAACCAAGAGCTATCTACCCTAAATTTCTCAAAGATCTTTCCTATGTTTTAACCCTTTTAACAGTATTGTTCCACCATTGCATTTGGTGGACAATCTTGTGTTAGGAGGTTAACGGGACGGGCGCGGGTCATCGTTTAGACCATGAATGCAATAGTGCTAAGTGTCTTTGGCAATTTTTTTCTTTGAGGGACTTGATCATTTTTTAGGCAACTTGAGAAAGCGTCATCGGGGGACTATGATCATTTGATTTGTTTTTGTTTTGCCAAGGACACTCAACATGCAACATGGCCCATTTTTGAAGGCAACAAGTGGAGTAACCCTAAGGGTGCAAGTGTGCATTGTGTTGTCCATTTTCATGCTTGTTTATCTTTGAATTAGGTCAAGCTATTTGTTATTTGATTTTTTTTGCATACAAACCCTAGGTTTATCATGGCATAATTTGAAAGCTTTTGCGGAAATTTAAAGTCCTAAATTATTACAACATGATTATGGGGATGGGGGTACAAATGTTTGAATGGGGGGATATTTAGCAAGAAATTAAATCTAAAACTATTACATCCATATTGAATATACAAATTATTTAATTGTACAATAATTAAATAAATACAATAAATATGCAAAATGTATTATGCACAAAAATGGTTTTTTTATGTATGTAAAAGTATTTTTCAATGTGAAATATGAATAAAAATTTAAAAAGGGTTAATTTTGAATATTTTTATGGTTTTAGGGCAAAACCCTAATTTTTTGAATAAATAGCAATTACTTATTAATTATATACAATATTTATATATTTGTTTATACAAAAATAAAAAAGAAGTATATTGTAAAAAAAGAGTATTTTTTTTTATGTCATATATTAATAAAAATAAAATGTATTATTTTTATATTTTCATCCTAAATATTCTAATAAATGTACAAGTATTTATATTATATATATATTTAAATATACTAAATATGTACAAAAATAAAAATATTAATTATTTACAAAAAAAGTATATTTTTTAGAAAATGTTTTCAAAAGGTAAATAAAAATAATGGCTGAAAATATATTTTTGTGTTATTTTTAATGTTTTAAATAAAAAGGTATTTATATTTATTTTACATGTACAAGTTTAAATAAAACAAATAAATTCCAAATAAAATGAAAAAATGGGTGGAAAAATATTTTTTATATTTTTTATATTTGAGCAAAAAATAATAAGTCAGAATCAAAAAGAAAAAGTAAAAAATGAATAAAATATCACACAATGGGCCAGGGGGGTGTAAATGGAAAAAGAGGGTGCAAGCAGCAAGAACAACTTAGGCCCAGCCCAAGTCCACCTTCTTCAACCTCCAGCCATTCTGTATGAATTTCGCGCGCCTCTTTGCTCAAACAACAAACTCCTGATTCTTTGACTTTTAACAAAAACTCATAACACAAACATTATAGAGCATCAAGAGACGAATTCATACATATAAAAATCTTGACCTAACTCTCAGAAACGAGGGAGAATTTCTTCATCCCCAATTTCTGACCTAATTTTTCTTCCATGTTCAGGGCCAAAATTCTCACAGCACGCATAATATAAATGAAAAGTAAATACATGGATGGCTTCAGGGCTATGAGTAGAACATGTTTTCTTCACAAACCTAAGCCTAATCATGCCTGGATAGAGAGATGGAAGTTCATGTTTTACCTGTTTCAGCTTGACTTGAACAGAACAATGTGGCAACTTCCAATGGATTTTGAGCTTTTGTACAGCTTGCCTGAAGTCCAAGGATGCTTCTCCTATGCTTGGCTTGCTCTGAAACTACCTGTATCGTGCTATGGAAGTCCACCTGCACAGCTTGAAAGCAAAAATGGCAAACGATGTTAAGGATGTTACAGCTTGGATTTAATGCTTGGGATAGTTTGTGTGGATAATATAGAATGTGTTTGAACTGGTTTTGGTCAAAATGCACGAGTGGAATGGATGGTGGAAGTCAATCTGCAGCAGACACTGTGTTTTGCAGAAACACTATGATTTTCTGTATGAGGAGGGATGAAGGGTGGTTTGGTCGTGCTTTAGGTCAGTTAGGGAGTGTGAAAGAAGTTTGCAAAGTTTTCTTTTGCTGGTTCTTATAGGAATGAGAGATTTTCAGTTTTGGCTAAGTTTTTTTCTACTTGAAGCAAGAAAATGCAAGTTTCAATACAGGCATGTGCAATGCCCTAAAGTATGATTCATCCCTTGTTCTTGATCAGAGGGATTTGTGTACAAATGCTATCTTCAAAGATCTGGCCCATGCCTCTTGGATTTGTTATTTGACATAAAGTGCATCTTTTCCAAAATGGCAAATTTACTTTTTCTAATTATGGATTAATCTTGCATGTAATGACCAAATGAACAAAATAATGCTTGAACACAATGGTTTGGCATTTAATTATTGAGTGTGAAGAGGATTAGAGGCCTGTAAGTTAGCATAAACCATGCTGAGTTGAAAATGCAAAGTGTTATGAACAAGCCTTGGCCAAGAACAAAAGTGGATTTTGCCCAACTTTGCAAATTCGATTCTCCCTAACCACAAGGGTGTTTGAGAAGTTCTTGGAAAATTTGGAAAGCTTGGAATGTGTACTACAATCCATATTTGTAATGCAAATTGAAACTCCAAGTGGAACCATGTGAAAAGTGGCCATGAAGTTGGACAAAAATCCTGCCTAGAATAGGTCAAAATTTCTTTAAGTTAAAAATGTTTTGCACCCTTATTCCAAAAATCATAACTTGAGCTACAAGATTCCTTTGAGAAAACTTTGTGATAAAAGTTGTAGATTTTGCAATGGAATACAACTTTCATGTTTTGTGTTTTGTTTGAATCCATTTGTATCTTGATGAAAAAATAGGACAAAGTTAGGGAAAAATAAGGAAGTTTCATAACTTAGAAAAATTCTAAGTTATGAAATTTTCTCATCTTAAACCCTAATTTGCAATTTTGGGTTTCTTGATGAACAAGTTTCATAATTTGACATGTCTTGATGAAAAATGAATCTTGGCACTTGATTTTGACCAAAAAGTCAAAGTTTGACTTTTTAGTATACAGTTAAATTTTAATCAGTTGACTGAAAAATTCATCTGTCAATCCTGTGCATTTGAGATCTTTTGAACTTGTTGAATGTGTAAACACAATTCCATTGAGTTCTTGAGTCCATATGTGAGATTGGTTTGCCATTGGTTAGGTTAAACAGTCAAAAATTGCCTTTGTGCAGTCAAAACCCTAAAAATGACCATTTTGCCCTTTTGGTGATCTGATCAAATTTCTTGTGCAATTGTGATCCAAACTTGATCAAATGGTCCATATGAGTTCATTATGTTGATGTGGGTCAAAAATTATGAAGTTTGACTGTAAATTGGCCACAGTTGACTTTTTCCCCAATACAGCGGATTTCTAGGTCAATTGTCCAATTGACTCGGCAAAGATTGGAATCAAGGCTTGAAACTTGGTATGGATAAAATTGTGAGTTCAACATGAAGCATAAAAGTCACTTTGGGCATTTTAGGTCAAAACATCTTTGTGCAAACTCAAACCCTAATTTGGGTCAACAGTGCAAGGAGGAGTCTTGAGCAGAGCAAACCCCAACTTGATCTTGAGCTCCAAGGGTCTTGTGATGAGAAAATGTTGATGAAATGAGAGGGCAAATTTTGGGGTACAACAATAATCATGTTGGAAACGAGGTAAATGACTAACTTCTCAATTTATCTATTTTAAACCCTCATTCATTTGCAAAAAGTTAAACAATGAGTCAAACAAATTATAATAAGCTTTTTTTTGTCTCTAAATGGGTATATCTTCATTTGCAAAAAGTTAAACAGTGGGTCAAACAAATTTAAAGAAGTTGTTTCGAACTTCTCAATTTACATATATGGAGATTCATAAAAACCAAAAAGAATAATAAAACAAACCATTTTTACTAGTTTAAGAAGCAGAAATACCAATAATATTAATTTTAATAAGTTACCTTCAAATGATATTTGTCGATTAAGTAAAGACGATGAATCGTGGCTAGGGAATAGGAGAATAAGCTATATCCACATGTACCATTTAAACAAATTGGTCTGTAAAAAATTAGTAATTGGTAAAATATACTTGCATTTAAAAAATAATCGATTATACAATGTGTTTTAAAAGGTTTCCCAAGTAAATATACATTACCTTTAATAATTAAATCCAACATATTTCTCCTGGATAATCATAATGAAAACTAGTTAAATGAACAAACTTCTCAATTCATCTATTTTGAACTCTCGTTCATCTATAAAAAGTTAAACAATGAGTCAAACAAATTAAATTAAACTTTTTTTGTCTCTAAATGGATATATCTTCATTTGCAAAAATTTTAACAATGGGTCCAATAAATTTAAAGAAGTTGTTTCGAACTTATCAATTTACATATATGTACGTTTATCAAAACTGAAAAGAAAAATAAAACTAACCATTTTTACTAGTTTAAGAAGCAGAAATACCTATATTATTAATTTTAATAAATTACCTTGAAATGATATTTGTCTATTAAGTAAAGAGGATGAATCATGGTTAGGGCATAAGAGAATAAGCCATATCCAAATGTACCATTTAAACAAATTGGTCTGTAAGAAATTAGTAATTATTCTAATATACTTGCATTTAAAAAAGAATCGATTATACAATGTGTTTTAAAAGGTTTCCCAAGTAAATATCCATTACCTTTAATAATTAAACCCAACATATGTATCATGGATAATCATAATGAAAACTAGGTAAATGATCTAACTTCTCAATTCATCTATTTTAAACCGTCATTCATTTGTAAAAAGTTAAACAATGAGTCAAACAAATTATAATAAACTTTTTTTTTGTCTCTAAATGGGTATATCTTCATTTGCAAAAAGTTAAACAGTGGGTCAAACAAATTTGAAGAAGTTGTTTCGAACTTCTCAATTTACATATATGGAGATTCATAAAAACCAAAAAGAATAATAAAACAAACCATTTTTACTAGTTTAAGAAGCAGAAATACCAATATTATTAATTTTAATAACTTACCTTCAAATGATATTTGTCGATTAAGTAAAGACGATGAATCGTGGCTAGGGCATAGGAGAATAAGCTATATCCACATGTACCATTTAAACAAATTGGTCTGTAAAAAATTAGTAATTGGTAAAATATACTTGCATTTAATAAATAATCGATTATACAATGTGTTTTAAAAGGTTTCCCAAGTAAATATACATTACCTTTAATAATTAAATCCAACATATTTCTCATGGATAATCATAATGAAAACTAGTTAAATGAACAAACTTCTCAATTCATCTATTTTGAACTCTCGTTCATCTATAAAAAGTTAAACAATGAGTCAAACAAATTAAATTAAACTTTTTTTGTCTCCAAATGGATATATCTTCATTTGCAAAAAGTTAAACAATGGGTCCAATAAATTTAAAGAAGTTGTTTCGAAATTATCAATTTACATATATGCACGTTTATCAAAACTGAAAAGAAAAATAAAACTAACCATTTTTACTAGTTTAGGAAGCAGAAATAACTATACTATTAATTTTAATAAATTACCTTGAAATGATATTTGTCTATTAAGTAAAGAGGATGAATCATGGTTAGGGCATAAGAGAATAAGCCATATCCAAATGTACCATTTAAACAAATTGGTCTGTAAGAAATTAGTAATTATTCTAATATACTTGCATTTAAAAAAGAATCGATTATACAATGTGTTTTAAAAGGTTTCCCAAGTAAATATCCATTACCTTTAATAATTAAACCCAACATATGTCTCATGGATAATCATAATGAAAACTAGGTAAATGATCTAACTTCTCAATTCATCTATTTTGAACACTCGTTTATCTATAAAAAGTTAAACAATTAGTCAAACAAATTAAATTAAGCTTTTTTTTTGTCTCTAAATAGATATATCTTCATTTGCAAAAAGTTAAACAATGGGTCAAACAAATTTAAAGAAGTTGTTTCGAACTTCTTAATTTACATATATGCAAGTTCATAAAAACGGAAAAGAAGGATAATGCAAACCATTTTTACTAGTTTATGAAGCGGAAATACCTATACTACTAGTTTTAATAAATTACCTTCAAATGATATTTGTCGATTAAGTAAAGACGATGAATCGTGGCTAGGGCATAATAGAATAAACCATATCCACATGTACCATTTAAACAAATTGGTCTGTAATAAATTAGTAATTGGTCTAATATACTTGCATTTAAAAAAGAATCGATTGTACAATGTGTTTTAAAAGGTTTCCCAAGTAAATATACATTACCTTTAATAATTAAACCCAACATATGTATCATGGATAATCATAATGAAAAGTAGGTAAATGATCTAACTTCTCAATTCATCTATATTGAACTCCCGTTCATCTATAAAAAGTTAAACAATGAGTCAAACAAATTAAATTAAGCTTCTTTTTGTCTCTAAATGGATATATCTTCATTTGCAAAAAGTTAAATAATGGGTCCATTAAATTTAAAGAAGTTGTTTCGAACTTCTCAATTTACATATATGCAGGTTTATCAAACCAGAAAAGAAAAATAAAACTAACCATTTTTACTAGTTTAAGAAGAGACATACCTATACTATTAATTTTAATAAATTACCTCGAAATGATATTTGTCTATTAAATAAAGAGGATGAAACATGTCTAGGGCATAAGAAAATAAGCCATATCCAAATGTACCATTTAAATAAATTGGTCTGTAAGAAATTAGTAATTGTTCGAATATACTTGCGTTTATGAAATAATCGATTATAAAATGCGTTCTAAAAGGGGGCCTAAGTAAATATACATTACCTTTAATAAATAAACCCAACATATGTCTTATGGATAATCTTGATGAAAATGAGGTAAATGACTAACTTCTCAATTTATCTATTTTAAACCCTCATTCATTTGCAAAAAGTTAAACAATGAGTCAAACAAATTATAATAAGCTTTTTTTTGTCTCTAAATGGGTATATCATCGTTTACAAAAATTTAAACAGTGGGTCAAACAAATTTAAAGAAGTTATTTCGAACTTCTCAATTTACATATATGCCGATTCATAAAAACCAAAAAGAATAATAAAACAAACCATTTTTACTCGTATAAGAAGCATAAATACCAATACTATTAATTTTATTAAATTACCTTGAAATGATATTTGTCGATTAAGTAAAGATGACGAATCGTGGCAAGGGCATAGGAGAATAAGCTATATCCACATGTACCATTTAAACAAATTGGTATGTAAAAAAGTAGTAATTGGTCTAATTACTTGCATTTAAAAAATAAATAAATTATACAATGTGTTTTAAAAGGTTTCCCAAGTAAATACATTTTACCTTTAATAATTAAATCCAATAGATGTCTCATGGATAATCATAATGAAAACTAGGTAAATGATCTAATTTATCAATTCATCTATTTTGAACTCTCGTTCATCTATAAAACATTAAAAAATGAGTCAAACAAATTAAATTAAGCTTTTTTTTGCCTCTAAATGGATATATCTTCATTTGGTAAAAGTTAAACAGTGGTTTCATTAAATCTAAAAAAGTTGTTTCAAACTTCTCAATTTACATATATGCAGGTTCATCCAAACTGAAAAGAAAAATAAAACTAACCATCTTTACTAGTTTAAGAAGCGGAAATACCTATACTATTAATTTTAATAAATTACCTTGAAATGATATTTGTATATTAAGTAAAGAGGATGAATCGTGGCTAGGGAACAAGAGAATAACCCATATCCAAATATACCATTTAAACAAATTGGTCTGTAAGAAATTAGTAATTATTCTAATATACTTGCATTTAAAAAAGAATCGATTATACAATGTGTTTTAAAAGGTTTCCCAAGTAAATATCCATTACCTTTAATAATTAAACCAACATATGTGGCATGGATAATCATAATGAAAACTAGGTAAATGATCTAACTTCTCAATTCATATATTTTGAACTCTCGTTCATCTATAAAAAGTTAAACAATGAGTCAAACAAATTAAATTATGCTTTTTTTTGTCTCTAAATAGATATATCCTTATTTGCAAAAAGTTAAACAATGGGTCAAACAAATTTAAAGAAGTTGTTTCGAACTTCTCAATTTACATATATGCAGGTTCATAAAAACTGAAAAGAAGGATAAAGCAAACCATTTTTACTAGTTTATGAAGCGGAAATACCTATACTATTAATTTTAATAAATTACCTTGAAATGATATTTGTCTATTAAGTAAAGAGGATGAATCGTGGCTAGGGCATATGAGAGTAAGCCATATCCAAATGTTCCAATTTAACAAATTGGTCTGTAAGAAATTAGTAATTGGTCTAGTATACTTGCATTTAAAAAAGAATCGATTTTACAATGTGTTATAAAAGACTACCCAAGTAAATATACATTACCTTTAATAAATAAAACAAACATATGTCTCATGGATAATCATGATGAAAATGAGGTAAATGATCTAACTTCTCAGTTTATCTACTTTGAACTCTCCTTCATCTATAACAATATAAACTATGAGTCAAACAAATTAAAATAAGATTTTTTTGGGTCTCTAAATGGGTATTTCTTCAATTTCCAAAACTTATACAATGGGTCAAACAAATTTCTAGAAGTTGTTTCGAACTTCTCAATTTTCATATATGCAAGTTCATAAAATCTGAAAAGAAAGATAAGCAAACCATTTTTACTAGTTTATGAAGCGAAAATACCTATACTATTAATTTTAATAAATTACCTTCAAATGATATTTGTCGATTAAGTAAAGAGGATGAATCTTGGCTAGGGCATAGGAGAATAAGCCATATCGACATGTACCACTAAAATCAATTGGTCTGTAAGAAATTAAAAATTAATCTAATATACTTGAATTAAAAAATGAATCGATTATACAATATGTTCGAAAAGGGTGCCCAAGTGCATATAACTTCTAAATATATCTATTTTGAACTGTCATTCATCTATAAAAAGTTAAAAAACGAGTCAACCAAATTAAATTAAGCCTTTTTTTGTCTCTAAATGGGTATATATTCATTTTCAAATAGTTAAACAGTGGGTCAAATAAATTTAAAGAAGTTGTTTCCAACTTCTCAATTTACATATATACAAGTTCATAAAAACTGAAAACAAAAATAAAACAAACCATTTTTACTAGTTTAAGAAGCGAAAATACCTATACTATTAATTTTAATAAATTACATTGAAGTGATATTTATCTATTAAGTAAAGAGGATGAATCTTGGCTAGGACATAGGAGAATAAACCATATCCAAATATACCATGTAAACAAATTTGTTTGTATGAAATTAGAAATTGGTCAAATATACTTGCATTAAAAAAAGAATCGATTATACAATGTGTTCTAAAAGGGTGCCCAAGTAAATATACATTGCCTTTAACAAATAAACCCAACATGCGTCTCATGGATAATCTTGATGAAAACGAGGTAAATGACTAACTTCTCAATTTATCTATTTTAAACTCTCATTCATTTGCAAAAAGTTAATTAATGAGTCAAACAAATTAAAATAAGTATTTTTTTGTCTCTAAATGGATATATCCTCATTTGCAAAAATTTAATAAGTGGGTCAAACAAATTTAAAGAAGTTGTTTCGAACTTCTCAATTTACATATATGCAGCTTCATAAATACCAAAAATAATAATAAAACAAACCATTTTTACTAGTTTAATAAGGAGAAATACCAATACTATTAATTTTAATAAATTAACTTCAAATGATATTTGTAAATTAAGTAAAGATGATGAATCATTGCTAGGGCATAGAAGAATAAGCCATATCCACATGTACCATTTAAACAAATTGGTCTGTAAGAAATTAGTAATTGGTCTAATATACTTGCAGTTAAAAAAGAATCGATTATACAATGTGTTTTAAAAGGTTTCCCAAGTAAATATACATTACCTTTAATAGTTAAACCCAACATATGTCTCATGGATAATCATAATGAAAACTAGAAAAATGATCTAACTTCTCAATTCATCTAATTTGAACTCTTGTTCATCTATAGAAAATAAAAAAATGGGTCAAATAAATTAAGTTAAGCCTTTTTTTGTCTCTAAATGGATATATCTTCATTGGCAAAAAGTTAAACAATGGGTCCATTAAATTTAAAGAAGTTGTTTCGAACTTCTCAATTTACATATATGCAGGTTCATCAAAACTGAAAAGAAAAATAAAACAAACCATTTTTACTAGTTTAAGAAGCGGAAATACCTATACTATTAATTTTAATAAATTACCTTGAAATGATATTTATCTATTAAGTACAGAGGATGAATCGTGGCTAAGACATAGAAGAATAA
The DNA here is from genome assembly GCA_948472305.1 of Vicia faba. Classification (NCBI taxonomy): domain Eukaryota; kingdom Viridiplantae; phylum Streptophyta; class Magnoliopsida; order Fabales; family Fabaceae; genus Vicia; species Vicia faba. The sequence continues at coordinate 402,684,351 of OX451737.1, read as the reverse complement.
GCCATATCCAAATGTACTATTTAAACAAATTTGTCTGTAAGAAACTAGAAATTGGTCTAATATACTTGCATTTGAAAAAGAATCGATTATACAATATGTTCTAAAAGGGTTCTCAAGTAAATATACACTTCCTTTAATAAATAAACCCAACATATGTCTCATGGATAAACATTATGAAAACTAGGTAAATGATCTAACTTCTAAACTCAGCTATTTTGAACTCTCGTTGATCTATAAAAAGTTAAACAATGAGTCAAATAAATTAAATTAAGTTTTTTTTTTGTTTCTAAATAGATATATCTTCATTTGCAAAAAGTTAAATAATGGGTCCATTAAATTTAAAGAAGTTGTTTCGAACTTCTCAATTTACATATATGCAGGTTCATCAAAACTGAAAAGAAAAATAAAACAAACCATTTTTACTAGTTTAAGAAGCAACAATACCTATACTATTTATTTTAATAAATTACCTTGAAATGATATTTGTATATTAAGTAAAGAGGATGAATCGTGGCTAGGGAACAAGAGAATAACCCATATCCAAATATACCTTTTAAACAAATTGGTCTGTAAGAAATTAGTAATCATTCTAATATACTTGCATTTAAAAAAGAATCGATTATACAATGTGTTTTAAAAGGTTTCCCAAGTAAATATCCATTACCTTTAATAATTAAACCCATCATATGTCTCATGGATAATCATAATAAAAACTAGGTAAATGATCTAACTTCTCAATTCATCTATTTTGAACTCTCGTTCATCTATAAAAATTTAAACAATGAGTCAAACAAATTAAATTAAGCTTTTTTTTGTCTCTAAATAGATATATCTTCATTTGCAAAAAGTTAAACAATGGGTCAAACAAATTTAAAGAAGTTGTTTCGAACTTCTTAATTTACATATATGCAAGTTCATAAAAACGGAAAAGAAGGATAATGCAAACCATTTTTACTAGTTTATGAAGCGGAAATACCTATACTGTTAATTTTAATAAATTACCTTGAAATGATATTTTTTGATTAAGTAAAGACGGTGAATCGTGGCTAGGGCATAGGAGAATAAGCCATATCCACATGTACCATTTAAACAAATTGGTCTGTAAGAAATTAGTAATTGGTCTAATATACTTGCATTTAAAAAAGAATCGATTATACAATGTGTTTTAAAAGGTTTACCAAGTCAATATACATTACCTTTAATAATTAAACCCAACATATGTCTCATGGATAATCATAATGAAAACTAGGTAAATGATCTAACTTCTTAATTCATCTATTTCGAACTCTCAATCATCTATAAAAAGTTAAACAATGAGTCAAACAAATTAAATTAAGCTTTTTTTTGTCTCTAAATGGATATATATTCATTTGCAAAAAGTTAAACAATGGGTCCATTAAATTTAAAGAAGTTGTTTTGAACTTCTCAATTTACATATATGTAAGTTTATAAAAACTGAAAACAAGGATAAAGCAAACCAATTTACTAGTTTATGAAGCGGAAATACCTATACTATTAATTTTAATAATTTACCTTCAAATGACATTTATCGATTAAGTAAAGAGGACGAATCTTGGCTAGGGCATAGGAGAATAAGCCATATCCACATGTACCATTTAAACAAATTGGTCTGTAAGAAATTAGTAATTGATCTAATATACTTGCATTAAAGAAAGAATCAATTATACAATGTGTTCTAAAAGGGTACCCGGGTATATATACATTTCCTTTAATAAATAAACCCAACATATGTATCATGGATAATCATGATGAAAACAAGGTAAATGATCTAACTTCTAAATATATCTATTTTGAACTCTCATTCATCTATAAAAAATTAAACAATGAGTCAAACAAGTTAAAGTAAGCTTTTATTGTCTCTAAATGGGTATATCTTCATTTGCAAATAGTTAAACAATGGGTCAAACAAATTTAAAGAAGTTGCTTCGAACTTCTCAATTTACATATATGTAGGTTCATAAAAACTGAAAAGAAAAATAAAACAAATCATTTTTACTATTTTAAGAAGCGGAAATACCTATACTATTAATTTTAATAAATTTACTACGCCAAAAAAGACCTAAGAAAGCGCTTTTTTTGCCATTTAGCAGCGCTTAAAAGCGCTGCCTATGGTGGCGCTGCCGTAGGTATAGACAACAACTTTTTTTTTAACGAAAAATTGCTGCCATATATATTCTTTAGCAGCATTTTTCCCTGGAAAAGCGCTTTCTAAGGTAGGCTTCTAGCAGCGCTTTTTCCTGAAAAAACGCTTTGTATCGACCCCCTTTAGACAGCGCTTCCAAAAGCGTTGTCTAATGTATTTTTTAAGGCATCTTTAGGTAGCTCTTTTCTAGGAAAAGCGCTTTCTAAAGTAGGGGTTTAGCAGCGCTTTTTCCTAAAAAGCACTTTCGTTGCTTCACGTAAATTTAAGCATTTTTATGTAAAAGCGCTGCGTGTTCTTTCTTTTTTAGAAGGAATATTTTTGGGAATAATCCCATAAACCTGTACTTCAAGCCTTACATTTCAACGACCCTTTATTTCAACAAAGAAGCCGTTACATACAAAAAAAAGGGCATTATATACCATTATAATACCATTATATACCATTATATACCAAAATATAAACACCATTATAATTCAATTCACATGTTTGCTACTAAGTAGGAGGAGGATGCACTATGATAAGGATAAATTTATGACTATTTCGAACAACAAATTTATGACTATTACAAGAAAACCTTCTCTTATAAGAGGCAAAATAAACTCCAAGAATTTCGTATAAAGGTGATAGTACTCAAGTACAACAAAACCTTCTATTTAAATCCGCTTATATATGATATGTGCCAAATTCGTTTCAGCCTAAAATCGCCAAAATCCGACGAGCGGACGATCCTTGTCCTGCAAATAAAGTATGAAAAGAACAACACAGTCAATTAAAATAACTTGGGTCCAACACAATTAAAAACTTTCAAACACTTTTCAACTTCCAATACTTTATATGATTCTTTTCTGAATAAAGTATTCACACAATTCCTCCTTGATTTCTTCCAATTGATTTTTCGTGTAATGAACACACTTGCATTCATCAAAGTACTACATAACAAAACATAATATGCATGATTTAGTTAAAAGTAATAAATTATATGAAATATTCAATAAATATTAAAATAAATCCTAAGTTATAAATCCATACCGTGATTGGAATCTCTATTCGATTTAAAAGAGAATTTCTTTCATAAACCTCAAAACAAAGTATCCGCAATCTATACTGTTACACTGTTGAGCACACTACATAGAAAAGCAAATAAGAATGTATAGTTGTCTTGTTTCATCAAGTAACATCACTATTATAAGCAAAATTGTGAAAATTAATGTACCTCCACTTTGATCCATGTAATGTTTCTTGATCTAGACTGTGATACTCGAGCTTCTCTTTGAGAGCGGAATACTTGTATAGATCTAACAATGAAGAAAAAATTAAAAATAAAATGACAAATATAAAAATCCACTAAGGAAATATAAAAAAAATGAAATGGTAAACACCCTTACCTTTTTCACTAACGTCTCTTTCTTTTCTTGGTAGGAATATGTTCTACTCGTCTCTTAACAACGCAAATGGTTGGATTGATCCAAACACCGTATGTATCTGTGCCATTGTCATTTGAAGCATAGGTCATATTATCCCCCGATTCAACATTCCCGTTACTTTTCTCACCATGAAAATTCCAACATGTATAACTTCTATCAATTCCATGCCTCTTTAAATGCGATGCCAACTGAACCTCGTCAACCCGACTCCCATAGCAGCAACTCAAGCAAGGACATGTCATTCACCTGGGGTCTTTGGCATGCGCCACAACAAACTTAACGAATTCTTATACCCTATTCTCGTACTCTTTCTTCAATCGACTCGAAGACATCCATTTCTTATCCATGGTATTACTAATTAAGCTAAGCAAAAACAAAATATAAACAATTTACCTGTAGGGAAACGATCCGAATTTCACACTTTGATCACAAGTAACCCCTATATATAGCAAATTCAATAAGTTAGTTCCCAATCATTGCAAGCAATGCTCATCCATCATAGCAGTTCATTCAAATGGTTTTACTAAATAAGCTAAACAAAAACGTTAATTATTCACGCAACTCTAGCAAAAGAACAACTAATTACCTGTAGAGAAGTAATAAACTTTTGGACCCACACAATGTAAGATTCGTGTAAACGATCAGACTTTCACTCTGCACCTGTAAAACAATCCTACTATCAATATCAATCCAACTTTTAACTTTTCAATGTCTCTTCAACAAGATTTTAATTTACTTATTCAAAACGACAACAAAATTTTAATTTATTCTTAAAACACTTCATTTATTAATGGTATAGTGATAATATTATATCTCTCAATAGTTCTTAGTAATGACTAAACTACTTTTTTGTACATCAAGAGTAACGAATATATTTTCTATGAAAGAGTATGTGACTTCATTTTAGTCCAAAGTAGTTTTTCCTTCTAAGAATAACTTTCTTAACCAAGCATTTTTCAGCAAACAATCCCTTGAGAATCTCAGACTTTGTAAACGACTCTACCATATAATCAAACAATTATTATACAATTGGGACGGAAAAAAGTTCCTTGAGTTGAATATGATTTATTATTTGTTAGTTTACTAGTTAAAAATAATTATTTTTCATACCTTGTATTTGCCAGAACTTATTCAACTTCTTAACAAACTTAAAAACTTGAATAATGTACAAAACAACAAGAACAACAACAAGAACAATGTAGAAAACAAGAACAATAACAGTAACAATGTAGAAAACAACAACAATGTACAACAAGAAAAATAACAACAAGAACAACAAGAACAACAACAACAAGAACAATGTTACAACAGCAAGAATGACGTACCTGAACTACGGCGGTCTACGGAAAGAAACGGTCGGAGAAGAAATGATTAGGAACAGTCGGAGAATAATTAGTCGGAGAAGAACCAGTCGGAGAAGAAATGGTCGAAGAAGAAGAAAACGATTAGAAATGAATGAATAGGGTTATGAAAGTTTTATATTTTAATTTTATAGTTTTACCTAAGACAACGCTTTTTAAAAGCGCTTTCCATCATACAAGATCTAGCATCACTTTCATGAGAAAGGGCTTTCTTAAGTGGGGAAATTTTATAATTTGACCTAAGCCAGCGTTTTTTAAAAGCGCTTTCTATCATACAAGATCTAGAGGCGCTCTCACGAGAAAACGCTTTCTTAAGTAGGGCAAATTTAAGGCCTTTAGCAACGCTTTTTAAAAGCGCTTTCTAAAGGCTGTATGTAGCAGCGCTTTTTTTTAGAAAATTTTTTAAAAGACCTACAACAACGTTTTCTCCATAAAGCTCATTCTAAGGTAGGGCATTTAGCAGCGCTTTTAAAAAGCAATTTCTAAAGGTTGTCTGTAGCAGAGCTTTTTTTTAGCGAATTTTTTAAAAGACCTACAAAGGCATTTTCTAAATAAAGCGTTGTCTTTTTGGTGATGCCAAAAGTCAAATTTGGAGTAGTGATTACCTTGAATTGATATTTATCTATCAAGTAAATAGGATGAATAGTGGCTAGGACATAGAAGAATAAGCCATATCCAAATATACCATGTAAACAAATTTGTATGTATGAAATTAGTAATAGGTCAAATATACTTGCATTTAAAAAAGAATCGATTATACAATGTGTTCTAAAAGGGTGCCCAAGTAAATATACATTGCCTTTAATAAACAAACCCAACATACGTCTCATGGATAATCTTGATGAAGACGAGGTAAATGTATAACTCCTCAATTTATCTATTTTAAACTCTCATTCATTTGCAAAAAGTTAAACAATGAGTCAAACAAATTAAAATAAGATTTTTTTTGTCTCTAAATGGATGTATCTCCATTTGCAAAAAGTTAAACAATGGGTCAAACAAATTTAAAGAAGTTGTTTTGAACTTCTCAATTTACATATATGCTGGTTCATAAAAACCAAAAAGAATAATAAAACAAACCATTTTTACTAGTTTAAGAAGCAGAAATACCAATATTATTAATTTTAATAAATTACCTTCAAATGATATTTGTCGATAAAGTAAAGATGATGAATCGTGGCTAGGGCATAGGAGAATAAGCCATATCCACATGTAACATTTAAACAAATAGGTCTGTAAGAAATTAGTAATTGGTCTAATATACTTGCATTTAAAAAAGAATCGATTATACAATGTGTTTTAAAAGGTTTCCCAAGTAAATATACATTACCTTTAATAGTTAAACCCAACATATGTCTCATGGATATTCATAATGAAAACTAGGTAAATGATCTAACTTCTCAATTCATCTATTTTGAACTTCGTTCATCTATAAAAAGTTAAACAAAGAGTCAAACAAATTAAGTTAAGCTTTTTTTGTCTCTAAATAAATATATATTCATTTTAAAGAATTAAACAATGGGTCAAACAAATTTAAAGAAGTTGTTTCGAACTTCTCAATTTACATATATGCAGGTTCATAAAAACTGAAAAGAAGGATAAAGCAAACCATTTTTACTAGTTTATAAAGCGGAAATACCTATACTATTAATTTTGATAAATTAACTTGAAATGATATTTGTCTATTGAATAAAGAGGATGAATCGTGGCTAGGGCATAGGAGAGTAATCCATATCCAAATGTACCAATTTAACAAATTGGTCTGTAAGAAATTAGTAATTGGTTTAATATACTTGCATTTAAAAAAGAATCAATTTCACAATGTGTTATAAAAGGGTGCCCAAGTAAATATACATTACCTTTAATAAATAAACCCAACATATGTCTCATGGATAATCATGATGAAAATGAGGTAAATGATCTAACATCTCAATTTATCTATTTTGAACTCTCATTCATCTATAAAAAGATAAACTATGAGTCAAAAAAATTAAAATAAGATTTTTTTTGGTCTCTAAATGGGTATTTCTTCAATTGTCAAAACTTAAACAATGGGTCAAACAAATTTATAGAAGTTGTTTCGAACTTCTCAACTTTCATATATGCAGGTTCATAAAAACTGAAAAGAAAGATAAACAAACAATTTTTACTAGTTTATGAAGCAGAAATACCTATGCTATTAATTTTAATAAATTACCCTCAAATGATATTTGTCGATTAAGTAAATAAGATGAAACTTGGCTAGGGCATATGAGAATCAACCATATCCACATGTACCACTAAAATAAATTGGTCTGTACAAAATTTAAAATTGATCTAATATACTTGAATTAAATAAACCCAACATAAGTCTCAAGGATAATCATGATGAAAACGAGGTAAATGATCTAACTTCTAAATATATCTATTTTGAACTGTCATTCATCTATAGAAAGTGAAACAATGAGTCAAACAAATTAAATTATGCTTTTTTTGTCTCTAAATGGGTATATATATTCATTTTCAAATAGTTAAAATGAGGGTCAAATAAATTTAAAGAAGTTGTTTCGAACTTCTCAATTTACATATATACGAGTTCATTAAAAATGAAAAGAAAAACAAAACAAACCATTTTTACTAGTTTAAGAAGCGGAAATACCTATACTATTAATTTTAATAAATTACCTTGAAATGATATTTTTCTAATAAGTAAAGATGATGAATCGTGGCTAGGGCATAGGAGAATAAGCTATATCCAAATGTACCATTTAAACAATTTGGTCTATAAGAAATTAGTAATAGGTCTAATATACTTACATTTTAAAAATAATCCATTATACAATGTGTTCTAAAAGGGTGTCCGAGTAAATATACATTACCTTTAATAAATAAACCCAACATATATCTCATGGATAATCATGATGAAAATGAGGTAAATGATCTAACTTCTCAATTTATCTATTTTGAACTATCATTCATATATAAAAAGTTAAACAATGAGTCAAATAAATTAAAATAAGCTTTTTTTTTGTCTCTAAATGGATATAACTTCATTTGCAAAAACTTAATCAATGGGTCAAACAAATTTAAAGTAGTTTTTACGAACTTCTAAACTTACATATATGCAGGTTCATAAAACTGAAATGAAAAATAAAACAAACCATTTTTACTGTTTTAAGAAGCGAAAATACCTGTACTATTAATTTTAATAAATTACCTTGATATGATATTTGTCTATTAAGTAAAGAGGATGAATCGTGGATAGGGCATAGGAGAATCAGCCATATCCACATGTACCATTTAAAAATATTGATCTGTAAGAAATTAGTAATTGTCTATTATACTTGAGTTTAAAAAAGAATGGACTATACAATGTGTTCTAAAAGGATGCCAAAGTAAATAGACATTACCTTTAATAAATAAATTAAACATATGGCTCATGGATAATCATGATGAAAATGAGGAAAATGACCTAACTTCTATATTTATCTATTTTGAACTCTCATTCATCTATAAAAATTTAAAGAATGAGTAAAACAAATTAAACTACGCTTTTTCCCCCAAATGGATATATCTTCATTACCAAAAATTGAAACAATGGGTCAATTAAATTTAATAAATTTGTTTCGAACTTCTAAATTTACATATACGCAGGTTCATTAAAACTGATAAGAAAAATAAAACAAACCATTTTAACTAGTTTAAGAAACAGAAATACCTATAATATTAATTTTAATAAATTACCTTGAAATGATATTTGTCTATTAAGTAAAGAGGATGAATCGTGGCTAGGGCATAGGAGAATAAGCCATATCCAAATGTAACATTTAAACAATTTGGTCGATAAGAAATTAGTAATAGGTCTAATAAACTTGCATTTTAAAAATAATCGATTATACAATGTGTTCTAAAAGGATACCCAAGGAATTATACATTACCTTTAATAAATAAACCAAACATATACCTCATGGATAATCATGATGAAAACGAGGTAAATGATCTAACTTCTCAATTTATCTATTTTGAACTCTCATTCATCTATAAAAGTTAAACAATGAGTCAAACAAATTAAAATAAGCTTTTTTTCTCTAAATGGATATATCTTCAATTCCAAAAACTTAAACAATGGTTCAAACAAATTTAAAGAAGTTGTTTCGAACTTCTCAATTTACATATATGCAGGTTCATAAAAACTGAAAAGAAAAATAAAATAAACCATTTTTACTAGTTTAAGAAGCGCAAATACCTATACTATTAATTTTAATAAATTACCTTGAAATGATATTTGTCTATTAAGTAAAGAGGATGTATCTTGGCTAGGGCATAGGAGAATAAGCCATATCCAAATGTACCATTCAAAAAATTTGGTCTATAAGAAATTAGTAATTGGTCTAATATACTTGCATTTTAAAAATAATCGATTATGCAATGTGTTCTAAAAGGGTAGCCAGGTAAATATACATTACCTTTAATAAGTAAACCCAACATATATCTCATGGATAATCATGATGAAAACGAGGTAAATGATCTAACTTCTCAATTTATCTATTTTGAACTCTCATTCATCTATAACAAGCTAAACAATGAGTCAAACAAATTAAAATAAGCTTTTTTTTTTCTCTAAATGGATATATCTTCATTTGCAAAAACTTAAACAATGGTTTAAACAAATTTAAGAAGTTGTTTCAAACTTCACAATTTACATATATGCAGGTTCATAAAAACTGAAAAGAAAAATTAAAGAAACCATTTTTACTAGTTTATGAAGCGCAAATAGCTATACTATTAATTTTAATAAATTACCTACAAATCATATTTGTCTATTAAGTAAAGAGGATGATTCGTGGCTTGGGCATAGGAGAATAAGCCATATACAAATGTACCATTTAAACAAATTGTTCTGTAAAAAATTAGTAAATTGTCTAATATACCTGAATTTAAAAAAGAATGGATTATACAATATCTTCTAAAAGGGTGCCAAAGTAAATATACATTACCTTTATAAATAAACCAAACATATGTCTCATGGATAATCATGATGAAAACGAGGTAAATGATATAACTTCTAAATTTATCTATTTTGAACTTTCATTCGTCTGTAAAAACTAAAAGAATGAGTAAAACAAATTAAACTAAAGTTTATTTTTGTTTCTAAATAAATATATCTTCATTTGCAAAAAGTTAAACAATGGGTCCATTAAATTTAAAGAAGTTGTTTCGAACTTCTCAATTTACATATATGCAGGTTCATAAAAACTGAAAATAAAAATAAAACAAATCATTTTTACTAGATTAAAAGCGGAAATACCTATACTATTAATTTTAATAAATTACCTTGAAGTGATATTTTTCTATTATGTAAAGAAGATGAATCGTGGCTAGGGCATATGAGAATAAGCCATAGTAAAATGTACCATTTAAATAAATATGTTTGTAAAAAATTAGTAATTGGTCTAATATACTTGCATTTAAAAAAGAACAGATTATACAATATATTCTAAAAGGGTGCCCAAGTAAATATACATTACCTTTAATAAATACACCCAACATATGTCTCATGGATAATCTTGAAGAAAATGAGGTAAACGATTAACTTCTCAATTTATCTATTTTAAACTCTCATTCATTTGCAAAAAGTTAAACAACGAGTCAAACAAATTTAAAGAAGTTGTTTCGAACTTCTCAATTTACATATATGTAGTTTCATAAAAACTGAAAAGAAAAATAAACAAACCATTTTTACTAGTTTAAGAAGTGAAAATACCTATACTTTTAATTTTAATAAATTACCTTTAAATTTTATATGTCTATTAAGTAAAGAAGATGAAACGTGGCTAGGGCATCATATGAGAATAAGCCATATCCACATGTACCATTTAAACAAATTGGTTTGTAAGAAACTAGTAATTGGTCTAATATACTTGCATTTAAAAAAGAATCCATTATACAATGTATTCTAAAAGGATGCCCAAGTAAATATACATTGCCTTTAATAAATAAGCCCAACATATGTCTCATGGATAATCATAATGAAAACTAGGTAAACAATCTAACTTCTCAATTTATCTATTTTGAACTCTCGTTCATATATGAAAAGATTAACAATGAGTTAAACTAATTAAAATAAGATATTTTTTTTTGTCTCTAAATGGATATATCTTCATTTTCAAAAAGTTAAACAATGGGCCAAACAAATTTAATAAAGTTGTTTCGAACTTCTAAATTTATATATATGGAGGTTCATAAAATTTGATAAGAAAAATAAAACAAACCATTTTTACTAATTTAAGAAGCGGAAATACCTATACTATTAATTTTAACAAATTACCTTCAAATGATATTTGTCTATTAAGTAAAGAGGATAAATCGTGGCTAAGGCATATGAGAATAAGCCATATCCAAATGTACCATTTAAATAATTTGGTCTGTAAGAAATTAGTAATTGGTTTAATATACTTGCATTTAAAAAAGAATCGATTATATAATGTGTTCTAAAAGGGTGCCCAATTAAATATACATTACCTTTAATAAATAAACCAAACATATGTCTCATGGATAATCATGATGAAAATGAGGTAAATGATCTAACTTCTCAATTTATCTATTTTGAACTCTCATTCATTTGCAAAAGCTTAAGCAGTGAGTCAAACAAATTAAAATAAGCTTTTTTTTTTCTCTAAATGGATATATATTCATTTGCAAAAAGTTAAACAATGAGTCAAACAAATTTAAAGAAGTTGAATCCACGGTCTGCCTAGCAAGCAGGAATATGAGGGGCGGATATCCATTACATAAAAAGTTGAATCAAATGTTTGGGTTCCAACCTTTATGGGGATATCCACTTCCCCATGTACCATCCTTTTTGAGTCGTCAAAGGCCCTCACTACTATGTTTCTTGGTTTCAATGTCTATCCCTCACAGTTAAGCCTATCAAGAGCCTTCTTAGGCAATACATTAAGAGATGAGCCAGTGTCCACCAAAACATGAGCCAAGGTTGTGCCCCTACATTAAACTGAGATGTGAAATGCCTCATTATGCTTCCTTCCTCTTGGCGTTAAATCAACATCCGAAAAACCTAAACCATTATCTGCAGTCAAGCTGGCTATGCAGTCTTAAAATTGATCGACAGATGTTTCTTGGGGGTGCATGGGCAGTTTTCAAGAATTTTACCAGGGCTTTTACATGCGCCTCAGAACATAGTACTAAAGCTAGCATGGAGATTTTAGATGGAGTTTGCCCCTGTTTCTCAACTACATCGTAGTCGCTTATTTTTATGATCTTTAGAATTTCCTCCATATCTTTCCGGGAGGTCTCATGATAGCCAATGATTGTGCCTTCATCCGGACGGGCTCAATCAGAATACTTTTACCTCGAGTCTCAGTTAACTCGACAACAGGAATGTCAGTAGGAGTGATAGCAGAGATTATAACAGCTTTGTCAGTTAGAGTATTGGTGGAGATGATTGTAGGATTGCGAATAGCCTTCAGAGGAGCAACAACAACAGGAATGATTACAGGTCCAGAAACTGCTTTTGGGGGAGCAATTTCTGGAGAGAATATCCTTTCGCTTCAGGTAATCTTGCTAGTCCTTGCAATATTACTGATATCAGAGCCAATTTTCTCAGAACTTGAATCTTCGGCAGCTGGCCAATCTTGCTTGATACCATGGTAGTAGACACCCCCTCCATAATTCCATGGTATGGTTTTGTCTGACGAATACAAGACTGGTCCAGGCATTGTAATTATCAAAGGAGCTGCTTTTGGAACTGATGTAATTCTAACGGGTATTTTGGTGGAGACCCTGAAAGAATCGACGAAAATGGTAATGATAGAAAGATCATTATAAGGAATAGGTGAAACAAAAGTCTTTTCAAACAAAATTTCCTTGTTATCTATTAGGCATTAAACACTTGCTTTCAACAAAGGATAGCTAGTTGGTGAGGACAAACATAAATGGCAGCTTTCATCACATTCTAGGAATACACTGGCATTTAATAAATTCTCTTTGATAGTCCGAAGTGGAATCATAAGGTCATCAACTGAAGTAACAAACATATCTTCCTCAATGGCGTTGGTATTATGGCCATGTTTGGGAATAGGGGTAGAAATGACATTTGGCGTTTCGGGCGTATCGAATTCAATCTCCTTGGCTTCAATGAGGTCTTGTACTTTGTTCTTCAGTGCCCAACAATTATTAGTGTCATCTCTCAGAGTGGTATGCACAGCGGGCATTAGGATGATAGTGAGGAGATGTTGTGTTAGGATTCTCAGGAGCTTCTTTTAAGGTCACTAGGTTGGATCTCAACAGATGTGGAAATACCTGAGATAGGGTCATATTAATTTTGGTGAATTGTCTGACTGGTCTTTCCATCCTTGGTTGGTTATTTCTTTGCTGATCAGGCGCATGTTTAGGAATCATAACAGCCCCTACCATTGGACGATGTTTGGCCCTATCTTGATTTCTCTGAGGATAAACAGCAACCACTTCTTTCTTTCCGATGAATGGCTTCCTTATAGCAATAGAGGATGTATCTTTTTGAATCTTTCCACTTTTTATCCCGACTTCTACCCTCTCTCCGGTCAATATCAGTTCAGTAAAACCTGCCGATGAACTCCCAATTAGGCGATTGAAGAAGGGACCAGACAAGGTTCCCAAAAACATGTCTACTAATTCTCTTTCAGATAGGGGAGGTTGAACTCTTCCAGCCAAGTCTCTCCATTTTTTCACATCATCTTTGAAGCCCTCACTTGAAACCATGGCCATACTCTGGAGTTGAGTATGGGTTGGCGCAAGATCAGCGTTGTATTGGTTTTGTTTGTAAAAGGCTGCAACAAGATGTTCGCAGTTATGAACATTGGCTCTTTTTAACTGATAAAACCAATCAAGTTGAGTTCCAGACAGACTGTCTTGGAAGAAGTGTACCCATAAATCTTTGTCAGTGGTATGGGGCTGGATTTTATTCATATAAGACCCGAGATGCATTTTAGGACATGAAACTCCGTCATATTTGGCGAACATAGGTGCTTTGAATTTTGGAGGAATGAAAATTCCCGATACTAACCCCAACTCCTCAAAGTCCAAGCCAGGCACTTTTTGGATTTCCATTGCATTCAACCGCTCTTTGAGATGTTTATACTTGTCATCAACTGGAGGGTATTGTTCTTCAGAATAGTCTTCTTCTTCCTCTTCCTCTTCTGATTCTGACTGGACAATTATTTCCTTGCCCTTCCCATCTTGGTTGTCTTTCTCACCAGATGTTGTTGCAAAGTTTAGGGCCCTTCTTGTCTGCCCTTGGAACCTTCTTCCCATGTTTAGAACTCTGGTTATCTTCTTTTTCTTCTCCTCATCTTGCAAAGTCTTCAACTCTTCTTGTCCTTTAGCTAGGGTCAAGAACAACGGTTGGACTGTGCATTCTGAGCTTGGAGGTCCTTCACCGTTTGCTCGAGATCCATCTTACTGAAATAAATAGTAGAGAGATGAGGAGACTTGTTGCAAGAAACCTGCTTATGTTATGATGAATGTTAAATGCATATGCAATGTTTTCAAGGATTTTAAGATTCAAATTTGTTTTAGACAAAAAGGAAACACACGTCATATTATTAGATTAAAGCATGAGTACATCAATGCCTTCTTGGGAAAAATAATACAAAACTCTAAGATAAAAAGGTAGTATGTATCCTCTTTGGTGCAATGTAGGCATTCAGAGTCTGTTCCTCATGAAGTAGCCTAGTGAGTTCCAAAACCTTCTTCTCGCTTGCATAGAATTGGGCTTCAAAGGTATCTTGCTCCCCCTTGAGTTGTATCCAATCCTTTTGTAGGTCTTCAAGAGAGGGAGGCATGTCAGGATGTTGGATAGTATATGGAACATATCCCACCATGACAGGCTCAATGATTACTGGGAGAATGGATGGATAAGGCATCATAAGACTCTGAGCACGAGTTCGTACCCATTTGAGTTAAGGTCCAAGAGGGATGGAATTATTTTTCCCCAAAGTATTGCTATCTACCTTATTTAACATCCTCCAAGCTCGGATAAATCTCTGGCAAAGACCTTGATCGTTGTTGTCGTAGTCAAATACCAAACCTTGAATCAGCATCTCGTACGAACCATCCCTTCGGGCGTAACCAAACTGTCTTAAAGCTAAGAAGGGGTTGTAGGTGATTCCTCCCCTAATGCCAAGTAAAGGGACATTAGGAAATTCCCCATGACGGTCGACAATAGTAACATTCTCTATGGATCGGGAACACTAATGAATGTATGAATGTTTGAGCGTCATCAACCTTTGTGACCACCTTGAACCTTGCTCATTCTTTAATACAGACTGGGGAAGCTGTGAAATAAACCATCTTGCCAAGAGAGGAGTTCAACACATAAGGATACCTCCTTTTCTCATTGTGCGAGTGTGAAAAGAGTGTAGGATATCCCCTAGAAATGTAGGCACCGGGTTGCGAGATATGAAGATTTTGACGACATTCACATGTAGTTGGTCAGGATTTGGAAACAAAACCATCCCATAGATGAGGAGAGCCACAATTTCCTCGAAGGCTTGCTAATCCAAGGAATTCCAACAGTTTTGGGCTTTCTCGAACAAGAACTTTTCTAAGAAACCTTTGACACCACTCCTTGTTTCCCAATGAGTTGTGACATCAGAGAAGTGCAAGTGTAGAGCTTGAGAAATCTCTTCTGGCGTTGGGTCTCTTTCCGTACCATTGAAAGTTAGTTGATTGAGAATGGGAATCCTCAAAAGTCGGGAGAATTCTTCCAAAGTAGGCATAAGTTGATAATCGGGAAAAGTAAAGCAATGGTGTAGAGGATCAAAGAACTGGAAGAGCACCTTCATCATGTCTTCATCAGTGTTAGAAGTGACCAATTTGAGTAGGCGACCATATCTCTCGGTGAATGGAGAGTTTTCAGAAATCCTTGAAGCTAGCTCCTTAAGTTGTGGAGGGATCCTCACAAGGTTGACTTGAATAGTTTTCCTGCAAAGTGAATCCATATCCTACAAAACAAGACAAAGATGAATCCAAAAAATCCTTGAAATGGTTAGTGAATGTTCATGATGTTATGATGTTCATGATTTTATGTACAAGTATGTATATACAAACAAAGCAAACAATTCCTTAGGTTTAGGCTTGCATGGAGTTTTATAGGTAAGTACCCTCTTGACGTTTAGTTGGCTTAAACCTGTCCTAGTAATAGTAACCGGGTTCTAAGGAGATCAATATCACTGGATTGTTTCCTTGGTCATTGTTTCATCTCAATCCTCTTTAATGGCGACGGAAATACCCCAAGAAACCAAACCTCAATGAGTGTAGTATCGAGTATCTACCAACTTCGTACTGCACCAAAGCCGATCATTTCACTACATACTAAAGGCCAAGTTGGTCAAGTAAAGGTTTTAGAAGTTCATTAGTGCTTTATGACATCTCAAACGGCCCCGTATTCTCTTTGATTAACTCAAAGGCTACCGGTACCCACAAATATGTCGCACTAACATAGCTATTGCTTAGACCATATCGGTATACCCCGCACAATTTCCACAACGTATTGCTACTTACCTATAATGTATCCCAAATCGGGGTAGAGGATTCAAACCCAAATAAAGAACCATAATGTAAAGCAAACAAATCAAACAATGTAAGCAAGTAAATGTGATCTAGCCCTAGGGTAACCCCAATTTTATAAAATTCCCCAGCAGAGTCGCCAGTTCTATGATACGGTGGGAGAACTGACTTGAGGGTTTTGCGTTTGATCGCAAATGTTGCGGTTAGCAAGAGTCGCCACCAACTTTTCATTTATCCAAAAGGAAAGGTGAAAAAGCACAGGAAAAATGTTTGAGATTATTTCTTGAGTTCGGGGGGTAGATTATGAAAATGGAAGGTATTAGCACCCTCTTTATCCATGGTTTTCCATGGGCTCTTAGTAACTTGCTAGATCACTTGCTTTTTTGTTTGAAATTGTGCTTGATGTGGTTTTGGAAAGTATTTTGTAAAGAGACCATTGTTTAGGCAATCTTTGTAATGATTCTTGTTTGTAAGAATGTATACAAAGATGTTTTATCTTTTGAAAATGTTTTCAATTTTGTAAGATGTTTGAAAGTGTATGTGTTTGTTTTGAAAATAACAAGTATGTTTGTTTTGAAATGGAGCAAGTAATTAGGAGCAATCTACCTACTCAAATGTCTTTCTGGTTCATTTTCTTTTCCTTTGACATTGTTTTCTTACCTTTGACTTGGTAAACAACCTTATCTTTGGATGTAAACGGGACGGGCGTGGGTCATCGTATAACCATGATTAGCAATGTTGCAAGGTATCTTAGCATTCTTTTTTTGGAACTAAGATCATTTGTAAGGAAACTTAGATAGCATCATCGAGGGACCATGATCTTGTATTTTTGCTTGTTTTTGCTAAGATACCTCACATGCGTAATATGGCCATTTTGTATAAGGCAACCAAGTGGAATAACCCTAGAGGTGCTTGTGTGAAAGTGTATCATTTTCATGCTTGTATTTGTCTTGAAATAGGGTTTTCTAATCATTGGTTTTAGTCTATCCATACAAACCCTAATTACTATCATGTTATATAATAGCGATAAATTGCGAAATTTAAAGTTACTACGCTATTACAACATTTGTGGGGAGTGGGTGTACAAGTTGAATGGGGATTGCAAGAATTTAAAACCTAATTAATCTATTACAACCATATTGAAGTGGTATGAATATACAAGGAAATAAATAAATACAAAGTATTAAAATGAATAAATGTACAAGGATATAAAATGTAAAGAAAAGGAATTTTGTTTGGTTTTCATGAAAAAGATTTGTCTTAACCTAATTAAATAAAGAAAATAATTAATTAAGTTTGAATTTATTAAGAAAAGATTTTAATTGAAAACCTAGTTCTATTAATTAATCAAAAGAAAATAAGTTTAAGAAAAATATTTTTTGGTATTTTTATATCTTGAAAATATTTGTAGTATTATAAAATATTTTTAGTCTTTTTTATATTAAAATAATGTATTTTAAATGGTGTGAAGAAAAATAAATAAATAAATAAATATTAATTAAGTTTATAAGATTTACTTAATAAAATAAATAAAGTATAATAAATAAAAATATTTTTATTTATGGAAAAATAAAATAAAATAAGTCAAAATATAAACATATATCATTTTTCTTATATTTTTATGATTTTTAGTATTTAGGAGATATTTTTAAGAAAAGAAAAATAAAAAAAATGAAATAAATGAATAAATAAAATAATTTGGGCCAGGGGGTGCCAAAAGTCAAGATGCGAGTCAGCTAGCAAAAACAAAAATGAACCAGGCCCAAAGGGCCCAGCGCCTGCCAAATAAAAAAGGGTCAGAATTGCAAAAAAACATGAACAAATGCAAAAGGGTACCACTGGGGCTCGAACCCAGGTCCCATAGGTTACAGACGCGCGCTTCTATCACTGGGATGACTATACATCCGTTAATACAAATGAAACAATAAATATGTAAGGAAAAACGCCCCCTGAAGACTTCATCTTCAACCTCCATCCAGACCTACTGTAACTTGCTCATTTCTCATTAAAAATGAAAACTGTAAACATGAAACTTGTAGCAAATTTTCTCACGATTCTAGAAATGTAAAGTATTAAAACTATAGATCAAAGATAATCAAGAATTTTAATGGCCCTAATATGAACCCTAAACATTTCTGAAATTTCAGTTTCAAAATTCTCTAACCTCAAGCAAAATTAATGGAAACTATGGACATGGTTAGCTTCAGGGCAATGATATCTACATGTTTTATTCACAAATAAACTATTGATGATGCCTGGATGAAGAGTTCCAAGTTGAGAAAACTTAACTTAAAACTGGAAATCGTGTTTTGAGTTTGAGCTTGTTTCAAGTGATGGTGATGATCAGGTTAGCTTCCTTGACGTCCTAGGAAGCTAATGCAATGGTTAGCTTGAACAATGGATGGTTGAAATGTCCTGGAGAAGTCAAGTTGCAGACTCTATTTTTTGGTTATGTAAGTTATGGTAAATGGTGTTATAGTTCTGGAATAAGGATGGGGATGAGTTGTATTTGATGTAAGGAAGCTTTAGAAACTAAAAGGCCAAGAAACACACGAGGAAAATGGGAGTTTGATGTTCAAGGTCAGAAACTGTGCAACAATGGAGTTTTTGTGTAATTTCTGATTTGAGAGAGTTTTGGTGTATTTCAGGGTGTTCAAGCTCATGTTCTAGCTCACAAATAATGACTCTATTTATAAGCAACAAGTTTGGAGTGCTCTAGTTGATCAAAATTTAAATTTACATGTTTAAGTTAAACATGTGATTTTTTGACAAAATAAGTTTCCATGCCCTGTGTACTTGCTAAGATAGAGTGGTTATGCTTTAAACAAGCTTGCTTATGACTTTGTGGGTGGAGTCTGATCAGAGGGAACAAGTTAGAGGCTCAATGTGAACTTTATGCACAAAGCTTGCTTTACAAGAATGGCATTGTTAACTTTGTGCCATAAATGGAAATGCAACTTAGACAATAGCTTAATTTATTGGATCAAAGTTATAACAGCTGTGTAAACATTTAAATTGGTTCAAATTAAGGATTATGCATCCTAGCATGGATTTGGTTCAAGTGTTCATAAAAAATGACTTGTAATTCAAGTGACAAAACACTAATTTCATCTCTTCGATTCTCCCTCTTCAAGAATGATCTCAAGGAGTTCTTTGACATTTTGGAAAGCTTGAAATGTGATCTACAACCCATATTTTAATTGCTTTTGAAGATTCCCCTTGGAACCATGTGAAAAAGTGTCATGAAGTTAGGTCAAAATCGTGGCTAAATAGGGCAAAATTTCACTAAGTATTTAGTTTCATGACCCTATGTTCATAAAATCATAACTTGAGATCCAAGCATTTTTAGAAGGAGTTGTGTAAATAAAAGTTGTAGATTTCATGGATATCTACAACTTTCATGTTGGAAGTTTTTCTTGAATCATCTAGCATCATGGTGAAAATTTGGCTCAAAGTTATGAAAAAACATGAAATTCCCAACACTTAGAAAAATTTCTAAGTTTAGAAATTTTGACTTTTCAAAATGAAATCTTGACTTTTTGATTTCTTAATGAATAAGTTTCATATTTTGACATGTTTTGATGAATTATGATCTTTGGCACTTGAATTTGACCAAAAAGTCAAAGTTTGACTTTTCAGTATATAGTTGACTTTTGATCAGTTGACTACAAAATTCATTTGTCAATCCAATGAACTTGCAATGTTTTGAACCATGTCATTAGGTAAAAATGATGCAATTGGACTCTTGAGATCATGCCTTAAACCAATTGACCATTTTCAAGGTCAAAAATATGAAATTTCCCTTTCCCAGTCAAAACCCTAATTTTGACCATTTTGCCCTTTTGGAGATTTGATCAAATTTCTTGAGGAGTTGTGGTCCAAACTTGATCAAATGATACACATGAGTTAAAATGTTTACGTGGACCAAAAATTATGAAGTTTGACTGTGAATTGGCCATAGTTGACTTTTTCCCCAATACAATTGATTTTTAGGTCAATTGCTCAATTGACTGATCATAAGTGTGATCCAAGGCTTGAAACTTGACATAAGTAATCTTGGGGGTCCATAATGATCCATGAAAATCATATGGGGCATTTGAAGTCCAAAAATGCATGTGCAATCTCAAACCCTAATTTTGGTCATCAGGGCATAAGGAGGTGTCCTGAGCTGATCAAACCCTAATGCAATCTTGAACCCAAGGAGATATTGTGGGAAAATTCTTGATAAGTGAGAGGGAAAATTTTTGGGTATACAAATAATCATAATAAGAACTAGGTAAATGATCTAACTTCTCAATTCATCTATTTTGAACTCTCGTTCATCAATAAAAAGTTAAACAATGAGTCAAACAAATTAAATTAAGCTTTTTTTTGTCTCTAAATGGATATATCTTCAATTGCAAAAAGTTAAACAATGGGTTCATTAAATTTAAAGAAGTTATTTAGAACTTATCAATTTAGATATATGAAGGTTTATCAAAACTGAAAAGAAAAAAAAACTAACCATTTTTACTAGTTTAAGAAGCGGAAATACCTATACTATTAATTTTAATAAATTACCTTGAAATGATATTTTTCTATTAAATAAAGAGGATGAATCATGGCTAGGGCATAAGAGAATAAGCCATATCCAAATGTACCATTTAAACAAATTGGTCTGTAAGAAATTAGTAATTGTTCGAATATACTTGCATTTAAGAAATAATCGATTATACGATGTGTTCTAAAAGGGAGCCCAAGTAAATATACATTACCTTTAATAAATAAACCAAACATATGTCACAAGGATAATCATGTTAGAAACGAGGTAAATGACTAACTTCTCAATTTATCTATTTTAAACTCTCATTCATTTGCAAAAAGTTAAACAATGAGTCAAACAAATTAAAATAAGCTTTTTTTGTCTCTAAATGGGTATATCTTCATTTGCAAAAAGTTAAACAGTGGGTCAAACAAATTTAAAGAAGTTGTTTCGAACTTCTCAATTTACATATATGGAGATTCATAAAAACCAAAAAGAATAATAAAACAAACCATTTTTACTAGTTTAAGAAGCAGAAATACCAATACTATTAATTTTAATAACTTACCTTCAAATGATAATTGTCGATTAAGTAAAGACTATGAATCGTGGCTAGGGCATAGGAGAATAAGCTACATCCACATGTACCATTTAAACAAATTGGTCTGTAAAAAATTAGTAATTGGTAAAATATACTTGCATTTAAAAAATAATCGATTATACAATGTGTTTTAAAAGGTTTCCCAAGTAAATATACATTACCTTTAATAATTAAATCCAACATATGTCTCATGGATAATCATAATGAAAACTAGTTAAATGAACTAACTTCTCAATTCACCTATTTTGCACTCTCGTTCATCTATAAAAAGTTAAACAATGAGTCAAACAAATTAAATTAAACTTTTTTTTGTCTCTAAATGGATATATCTTCATTTGCTAAAAGTTAAACAATGGTTTCATTAAATCTAAAGAAGTTGTTTCGAACTTCTCAATTTAATATATGCAGGTTCGTCAAAACTGAAAAGAAAAATAAAACAATACATTTTTACTAGTTTAAGAAGCGGAAAGACCTATACTATTAATTTTAATAAATTACCTTGTAATGACATTTGTCTATTAAGTAAAGAGGATGAATGATTGCTAGGGAACACGAGAATAACCCATATCCAAATAGACCATTTAAACAAATTGGTTTGTAATAAATTAGTAATTCTTCTGATATACTTGCATTTAAAAAAGAATCGATTATACAAGGTGTTTTAAAAGGTTTCCCAAGTAAATATCTATTACCTTTAATAAATAAACCCAACATATGTGTCATGGATAATCATAATGAAAACTAGGTAATTGATTTAACTTCTCAATTCATCTATTTTGAACTCTCGTTCATCTATAAAAAGTTAAACAATGAGTCAAACAAATTAAATTAAGCTTTTTTTTGGTCTCTAAATAGATATATCTTCATTTGCAAAAAGTTAAACAATGGCTAAAACAAATTTAAAGAAGTTGTTTCGAACTTCTCAATTTACATATATGCAGGTTCATAAAAACTGAAAATAAGGATAAAGCAAACCATTTTTACAAATTACCTATACTGTTAATTTTAATAAATTACCTTGAAATGATATTTGTCTATTAAGTAAAGAGGATGAATCGTGGCTAGGGCATATGAGAGTAAGCCATATCCAAATGTACCAATTTAACAAATTGGTCTGTAAGAAATTAGTAATTGGTCTAATATAATTGCATTTAAAAAAGAATCAATTTTACAATGTGTTATAAATGGGTGCCCAAGTAAATATACATTACCTTTAATAAATAAACCCAACATATGTCTCATGGATAATCATGATGAAAATGAGGTAAATGATCTAACTTCTCAGTTTATCTATTTTGTACTCTCATTCATCTATAAAAAGATAAACTATGAGTCAAACAAATTAAAATAAGATTTTCTTGGGTCTCTAAATGGGTATTTCTTCAATTTCCAAAACTTAAAGAATGGGTCAAACAAATTTATAGAAGTTGTTCCGAACTTCTCAATTTTCATATATGCAAGTTCATAAAAACTGAAAAGAAAGATAAGCAAACCATTTTTACTAGTTTATGAAGCGAAAATACCTATACTATTAATTTTAATAAATTACCTTTAAATGATATTTGTTGATTAAGTAAAGAGGATGAATCTTGGCTAGGGCATAGGAGA
The DNA here is from genome assembly GCA_948472305.1 of Vicia faba. Classification (NCBI taxonomy): domain Eukaryota; kingdom Viridiplantae; phylum Streptophyta; class Magnoliopsida; order Fabales; family Fabaceae; genus Vicia; species Vicia faba. The sequence continues at coordinate 402,661,127 of OX451737.1, read as the reverse complement.
ATAAGCCATATCCACATGTACCACTAAAATCAATTGGTCTGTAAGAAATTAAAAATTGATCTAATATACTTGAATTAAAAAATGAATCGATTATACAATATGTTCTAAAAGGGTGCCAAGGTTTATATAACTTCTAAATATATCTATTTTGAACTGTCATTCATCTATAAAAAGTTAAACAATGAGTCAAACAAATTAAATTAAGCCTTTTTTTGTCTCTAAATTGTTATATATTCATTTGCAAATAGTTAAATAGTGGGTCAAATAAATTTAAAGAAGTTGTGTCCAACTTCTCAATTTACATATATACAAGTTCATAAAAACTGAAAAGAAAAATAAAACAAACCATTTTTACTAGTTTAAGAAGCGGAAATACCTATACTATTAATTTTAATAAATTACATTGAAGTGATATTTATCTATTAAGTAAAGAGGATGAATCTTGGCTAAGACATAGGAGACTATGCCATATCCAAATATACCATGTAAACAAATTTGTCTGTATGAAATTAGTAATTGGTCAAATATACTTGCATTTAAAAAAGAATCGATTATACAATGTGTTCTAAAAGGGTGCCCAAGTAAATATACATTGCCTTTAATAAATAAAACCAACATACGTCTCATGGATAATCTTGATGAAAACGAGGTAAATGACTAACTTCTCAGTTTATCTATTTTAAACTCTCATTCATTTGCAAAAAGTTAATTAATGAGTCAAACAAATTAAAATAAGATTTTTTTGTCTCTAAATGGATATATCTTCATTTTCAAAAATTTAAACAGTGGGTCAAACTAAATTAAAAGAAGTTGTTTCGAACTTCTCAATTTACATATATGCAACTTCATAAAAACCAAAAAGGAGAAATACCAATACTAGTTTAAGAAGGAGAAATACCAATACTATTAATTTTAATAAATTAACTTCAAATGATATTTGTCAATTAAGTAAAGATGATGAATCGTTGCTAGGGCATAGAAGAATAAGCCATATCCACTTGTACCATTTAAACAAATTGGTCTGTAAGAAATTAGTAATTGGTCTAATATACTTGTAGTTAAAAAAGAATCGATTATACAATGTGTTTTAAAAGGTTTCCCAAGTAAATATACATTACCTTTAATAGTTAAACCCAAAATATGTCTCGTGGATAATCATAATGAAAACTAGGTAAATGATATAACTTCTCAATTCATCTATTTTAAACTCTCGTTCATCTATAAAAAGTTAAACAATGAGTCAAATAAATTAAATTAAGCTTTTTTTTTGTTTCTAAATGGATATATCTTCATTTTCAAAAATTTAAACAATTGGTCCATTAAATTTAAAGAAGTTGTTTCGAACTTCTCAATTTACATATATGCAGGTTCATCAAAATTGAAAAGAAAAATAAAACAAACCATTTTTACTAGTTTAAGAAGCAGAAATACCTATACTATTAATTTTAATAAATTACCTTGAAATGACATTTGTATATTAAGTAAAGAGGATGAATCGTGGCTAGGGCACAAGAGAATAACC